>OX375872.1:65656332-66856332 GCA_947359465.1 Metellina segmentata | reverse complement strand
TTGACCCGATCTTGGAGGACGAGATGTCTCGTCGATACCACTCGGAGGATTAACTATGATCAATGAGGTAAACGTTTGCAATTCTTCAAAAGTATTTAATCCTCTGGTAGTTTATCTTTGAGACAAAAACTGCCTTGTTGTGGTCAGCCTCTGGGCAAGTATCAATTGGTGTTTCTAACATGGATCTTCATTCCATTTGGAGTATGGCAGTATATTTCAACAAGATACCTCGTTATTAGCAAAATTGACTAAATCTTGGACGAGAAATCTTATCGAAATCGCTTGAAGGGTTAATTGGGCTGTGGTCGCTTGTTGGTTCGTCTCTGATAAATTGCATCTGATAGGATATAAAAGTATCCATATTGGTGGTTTATCTTCCCGTCGAAGACCGCCCTGTAGTTACCGTCCTTTGGTGCGATAACCGGCTTCAAAATGTCTTCAGTTCCGGGCAAAGTACAATTTATTTGTGCTTTTACTTGGATCTTCAGTGCCTTGTAGAAATAGGGCAGTTTCGTCTCAAGGAGGTATCTCGTCCTTAGCAAAAGTGACTGGATCTTAGACGAGATCTCTCTCGCCCTTACGAAAACTTGCCAAATCTTTGACGAGACATTTCGTCGAAACACTTGGAAGGGTTAAGCCAATCGTTTCTACTTCTACTTCTACTTCAACTTTTTACCTGGGTGCAAGATCTTGACTTTTTCCCCCTTTGGGCACATGACTTTGTAAGAGCGGTAATACGAGAGCGAATCTCCGACAGGAAAGGAGATGTCCGTGATGGTGGTGAAATATTTATTAATTCGTATTTGAGTAGACGAGTTATGACTAGGGCAACTTTTTGCAACAAATGCAACTTTTTTTCACACGTTCTACGCTGCATGTAAAGTACTAAAACCAAAATTCCTCCTACATGGCGTGTATTGTAAGTGAGTTATAACAGCAACATAAATTCAATATTCTGCATAAATGCAACCTTTTGCATAAATGCAACCACCTGTAACTTTTCAAAATTTAGCTTAAAATTAATTAATATGAAATAACTATTTTATTTTTTGCCCTCTGAACCCAACTCTTCGATCACGTGTGTCTGATCTTGCGAACGCCAAAGTATTGCGGATCAAAAAAGAAGTTAGTGGAAAGAAGCTGTCCGTCCTAACAGACGAAAGTGAAATGGCAAGAAGTACTTTTAACACATTGGTTGGCACTCTTGATAATGCAGAGGAAACTTGCATAATCGACTGAAGAGTTTGCGAGGTGAGTGTCGATCATCAATATGTTGTTCGCCTTGTAGGTATGACGTTTTAAAATCTATGAATGTTGAGCGAAACGATTTGGGGCTTCTGCTATCCAATATAGCACATTATATGAATGCGACTGGCGCAGTTTTTCAATGTTAAAGAAATTACTGGCCAAGTATCGGCCATTCAACGTTCTTCTGTATTTAAGAATGTATTATAGTACTGTTATACACAACTAAACTTGTCAATATATTTTTAATTTTTTAATTTTTTTAATCAGTTATTTTAGAATTTAGTGTATTAAAAATGAATGCAACTTTAATACCATAAATGCAACTTTAGGGAATAATAAATGCAACTTTTCCCATTTTTACTGCAACAAAAATGTTGCTCTAGTTATGACGAAATATTTAAGTGAATCCCGTCTAAATGGTCTTTTTACAATCGTATGGCAATATTATGCAAAGGTAACACCAAGTACAAAAATTATGTTTGTTTGAAAATAAAGTCGCGGTGAGGTTTTATTATTGAAAGATATTTTTATTCTTTGGATCCTTGGAATCTATTAGAGTCCTGGATTCAACTTCTTCAAAAATTAACTTTGGCTGATTTGAAGTCTAGGTTGAAAATAATATATTTCGTCAAAGTTTTATAATTTAACCCTCTGAGGGGCTCAAACGCATGTATCCGTTCTGCAAACTGCAGAATTCTCTTTTTGAATTTCAAAAAATGTTGAACATTTTGTCATTATAATCTTCACTAGAATTCTCTGGGGTTCACATTCAAAATTCGAACTTGCAACCTGCCCTAATCTCATTTGCTTAATTCTTATCAAATACGACTTTCTTCTCCAATATAATGTTCTCAAATAATTATCAAATGCAATGAGCAATAAAATATCTTCAAATGATTCTATTGTAAGAAAATTATCAATTGAATTTTCCCAAACGATTATAACGTAAGGAAAGGAGACACACACTGATAGAATACTTCCAAATAATTATATTCTACAGATTGAGCAAATACAAAAATTCCAAAGAATAGAATAATTATATTCTACAGATTGTATTGTAGGGCAAAAGCAACAACCCACAATTCGGAAACCTCGAGACACTCAGAGGGTTGAAGGTACTTGACACCAAAACATATCCAACACAACCGAGTAAAATCTAATCCTATAGTATAAATCAGGTCCACCAATAGCATCCAAAAATGAAATTCAGTTAAACTTCGCGATTTCAATAGTGATGAATTGTCCCGGCTGAGATCTAAAATATCTATCGATCTATATGACAGCAACACAACGCACATTAATCACTCTTCTTAAACACGCCTATACAACCGCTCAGTTTTCGTGAATAGTTCGCTTACACTGTAATGGAATCGCATTCTGTTCATATACAATTCAGACATGGCTTCAAGTTCCACCTCCCTGAGTTGAAGTCATGAGAGTAATAAAAAATATTTCACTGTATTTCAATGCGTTTGGCAGAGAACAGTTTTTTATCCAAGAGGTTTTATTTATAAACTAGCTTTTTCAACATGCAGAAAGTGTTAATTAAGTATAATGTGTAAAACGACATTATAACATGTTCTACAATGAAAAGGGATTGATTCCGAAATTGGTTGATGATTTCCGGAATTTACCATGAAATTAAGATTTGTTTCTTTGTCTGTTAATTTTGTTTTACTTTCCCCCCGCTCTGTGCTAATCCTCATCAGAAAAATAATCATCAGAAAAAAATTATCGCTCATCAGAAAATCAAAAATAATCATCAAGCATCAGAAGGGAACCATCATAAAATCATCAAGCATCAGAAAGGAATCATCATAAAATCATCAAGCATCAGAAAGCAATCATCAGAAAATCAAAAGTCATCAGAAACAATTCATAGTTCATGAGAAAATCAGAAGTTATCAGAAAAATAAGAGTAGTGGACACTGCAATTCCATGAGTTCAAGCAACAGCAAAAGTTTGGCATAATTAGATAGTCAAATAAGGTCTTGCGCATCAAAATGTGGAAATTTCTAGGTTTTATTTATACATCCACTATATGGATAAAAGTATTTGGACACTTCAGAAATTCGGAGGAGAATCCATCTTATTATGGGGTTGTTTTTCTTGGTTATGACTAGGCCCATTGCTTTATATACCTGGTGCTATGAACGCTGCCGTGTACCTGGATGCTCTGGATAATTCGGCATTGCCTACAATGTGGCAATACTACGACTATGATAGTTATTTCTTCCAATAGGATCGAGCTCCATGTCATACCGAGAAACGTCTGCTGGACTGGTTTCCTGAAAATGAGGTGAATTTGCTTGATTGGCCTGTTCAGAACCCCAATCTCATTATTTATTATGTATTTATTTGCACAGATTAAGAAATTTGAGTCGTATTTTCCGAACTATACTTGAAAATTAATACGAAACCAATATTTATTTTCTTTATGAATATTTAGTTAATTTAATTCGGTAGATTGAAAAAGTTTGTGATGTGCTTGAAATTCTATCTCTCGTTTGATGGTATTTCTGAGAAGGATTTTCGACCGTCGGTAATATCCCGTTGTGTTACCCCAGTGCCACGTAATTTTAACTACCTACCTTCCTTGATGTTGTTTATGCAATATACAAGCTTTCAACCTTTTAAAAAGTGTAGAATAGTTGTCCGACAACTTATATCTGGTACCATAGAGACTATACTGTAACTTCGCTAAAATATACAGGTGGCAGAAAATGTCAGACTGCCCACCTAGACTAATGAATGGACTCATCAAATACCTATTTTTCGTTCAAGATCATCTTCATCAAGATCATTTTTCAACTTGTCTAAAATCTAACACTGAATGAAGCCTCCCAAAGTCCTATTCTGGCCTGTGTTGATGTGGCAAGGGTGGATTTATAAGACTCGCGATTTAGTGTGAACTTATCGAGCGAGATCGGACTCCTGGACTTGGTCTAACTGTTTATCTAGACCTTAACTCTCCAATTGGTTTCGACAAGATATCTCATCCATCAAGATTTGACCAATTTTGCAAATGATGCTATATCTCGTTTATTATGATCTGACCAATTTTGATAATGACGAGATAGTCATCAAGATATTGCAGAATTTCAATAATGATGAGATTAAGACCAGGTCAGTTTTTTTCAAATGATGAGCTATATCGTCCATTAAGATCTGGTCAGTTTTGCAAATGAATTGACAACCACCTGGAGGATTAAGGAATAAGTAGGTTGGTATGTAAGTAAGTATTTATGAGTTATAGACTAATGCTGGTTGCGATAAAGTACCGACTTGCAACTAGGATGTGCATCAATTTGTAAATATTAGCTCTAAAATTCTGAAGGCCAATGACCAAGTTAGTCCTCTTATCCTGAATAGTGTGGTATTGCTTTTATCTCACAACACAGTTAATAACTAAATAACCACATTTATTGTTAGAAATAATCATTGGTTTCTTTCAACCAATTCTTTCTTTTCGTCAGAGCCCCAGAAAGTTTTGAAAATCCTGAATATGTTTTCTAATTTTAACTTATTTTAAGCACAAAACTCAAATGAGTAAAAGTCCCGTAAAAACTACGAAAATTTGTAGATTCCGGTCTAATTAACTCTCGTGTAGGCCAAAAATGATTGTATAGTGACTAAACACAAAAGAAACCTGTAATTATATTAACAATTTTACTTCAAGATGTAATTAAATATTCTCGAATAATTAGTTTCTTTTTCTAATTTTTTAATTAAACAGTATTTAGTATTTATTAATTGAATACTGCTTATTTATATAAAAATATTGTGCATAAAGTAAAATAATTACATCATAGCTTAATATCATAGCTTAATATTCTTGAAGCTAAAAGGGCCAATATCCAAATATTGCGAGAAACTCCAAGATTGCCAGAAACTCCAAATTAAAATTTTAATTTCTAAAAATCTATGTAAATTTGTGCATAATTTGTTCTTTTCATATATTTGGTTTTTATGTACTGCTGTTAAATGATAGTTTAACAGTATTAAGTTATATTAATTTGGAGTTTCCCACAGTTTGAACAGTTGGGCACTGACCTTTTAGCTCAAAGGTACAGATATAATAATATAACTATTATGTTACATTAATTTAAATTTAATGATAAAGGATATAATATTTTCACCTAATTAATCACTCAATGTTATATACAATATCAAGTACTTTTAATGCCTTGGGTCCAAGTAACTCTCGTGTTGCAAAAATTGATGGTAGAACAACAGTAGAAATAGAATGTACTTATTAAAACTTTTGCTTCAAGTTTTAAATAAATATTCTAATAGTTAGTTTACTTAGATAAATTTGTTTATTTTTAATTTTTTCATTAATGTAAAACAACTATGTATGTTTAACGATTGCGTATAAAATTAAATAATTATGCCGTATTTAATGATAATTCTGATATTCCGTAGTAATATGACTATTCTGATCGATTCATTAATTAAGAACACAATATTCATCTAATTTATCACTCTCTATGATAAGTTTAAGGTAAATAGGAAGTAATTTATCACATGGAATTTCCAGTCTGAATGGATTTGGGGGGGGGGGGGGATTCCACTACATTATTTCAATTACTTTCACAAAGCGTTCAAACAATCAGTTTCCATATATTTTTTAAATTATCTACCTAATATGAAAAGGCTGGAACACATCAAAGCGATAGCAATTAAATTCTGTATCATGAACAACTCGCACATAATTACGCAAACAATAAACGTTTCATACTCAGATGACTACCCAAGCAATTGTCCATTAAAAAGCGTGGATTTGAACAACAACAATAGTCGAGCGAAGAGACATTTCAGCCATTCTGTACATCAACTTTCAAGTCTGGATCTTAAATTCTAAGGCGCAGACAAATCACACCAATCTCCACAGTTCCCGGCTCCTTCTTTTTACAGACTCCAGACAATTTACCGTTTGGGTTGGAGCAGCTAAACAAGTGCTCAACGGTCTGGAACGTTTTCAAAGAAGTCATTATAGCAAGCTCTCTCCTAGACGACTGGAAATTTATGCGTCTGAATGAGTTGCGGTATCTTCAAACGGAAAGCGCAATCCTTTTTCTTGAGAAAATGCGATTCCTGTCCTCTTTTCAGACTAAATAGAGTAGACGTGTAGCCTTAAAACTGTAGATAAATTATTGACACTTTAAATGCTGGCAGCACTATTTGTAAAACGTTTTAGAGCTTGTGTTTATAAAACTTGTTTACTCTCTTCTGAATATGATGAACGATATACTTTGCCGCTTAACCGTTATGGGGGTTGTCTCCATGAGGTGTTTGATCAAGAGTCAGATCTTGATGGAAGAGATATCACTTCATTAGCAAAAAACTGGCTCGTGATCTCTTCATAATCAGAAACTGAAACGATCTCATCATAAAAATAATTGGTCCCATCATGATGACGAAATATCTCGTCGTTAGCAAAATTGGCCTGATCTTGAAAGGACGAGATATCTCTGCGAAACCACCTGGAGTGTTGATTCTGAATCACCAAAAATAGACTCGTACAGAGTTTAAGTTAACCGTATGGCGACACTCAGTCGCTACTCGAGCTGGGTAAACCTCCAGTATAAGTAACTTTTGTTCGCCATGTTAGTAGCCTTGATTTCATTGTTAGACGTTAGAGTTGAACTACTGGTTATACTGAGACGGCACTAAGCATTTCACGCTATTTGTTCTGAATGGCACAAAATGCTTATTGCCGGGATTTCTGCAGTGTTTCGCCATAACGCTCAGCATTCACAGTTGGTGTTAATTTGAAATAAGCGTCCGTTGTGTGAATTGTTAAAAAAGTCTTGTTGTTTAAAAAATATATACATTGTATAAATATAAGTGATATATAAATGGTATGTAAATTCAATTGGTAATTTTTAATGTGCCCTGGTAATGCACCATACATATTTAAATATGCATTTTTAGTCTACTACTTCTAGAGATTGCATTAGATATACTACACTGTCAATTTTACAGTGTAGTATATCAAGATCCTCATTTGCTAAGCTGATATAATTTTGCATAGCTCCATCTATATGTTTTGAAAACAAAAACCTAAACGGAGCGAAAGTGCAGCCTTAAAATTGTAAATCAATTATTGGCTCGTTAAAATGCATGTAGTACTTTAGAAAAATTTCAAACACTCGTGAGAAAACTTATTAATTTTTACCTTATCGACACAGTGCTAAGTAACACTAGAGCTCCACTTTTTGATATGACCTAGAAGGGCTTAATTAGAAAACCGAGAGGTGACTTAAAATAAAACACGTTAACTCATTTTTTACTCTTGTTTTCTTTGGACTTGATGATGGTGGAGATTTCGTTCTATCGAAAGAGCTGTACACTGAAGAGCCAAAACATTATGACCACCTACTCAATAACGCTTTGCGCCTCCTTTGGCCTGCAAAACAGCTGCAACTCACCTGGGCATAGATGCCACAAGTTCTTGGTACATGACTGAAGACAGGTTAAACCAAATGTCTAAGCAGAGGTCACGTAAAGTCGAGATATTCGGACATGGTGGTGTTTGAATTCTGAGCTGCCGCTCCAGGACACCCCAAATGTACTCAATCGAATTAATATTCGGCGAGTTAGGTAGCCAGGACATTAAGTGGAATTCATCGGTATGCTCCTCGAACTACTCCAACACAATCCGATCCTTGTGACATGGGGCGTTGTCCTGCTGAAAGACTCCATTTCCAGTTGGGAAGACAGACGCCATATAACGGTGCAACTGATCCGCAATGATGTTCAGGTAGTTCGAAGCGTTCATGGTCTGTTCTACCACAACTACGGGTCCCAGAGTCGCCCATGTGAACGTACCCCAAAGCGTAATACCGCCACCACCAGCCAGTGTATGACATGCTGTACATGAGAGGAGCAACTGTTCGCTTGGCAGACGGTGTACCCTGACACGACCATCGACGTGATGAAAGAGAAATCGGGATTCATCTCACCAGACAACTCTCTTCCACTCATCCATGGTCCAGTCTCGATGTTCTGTATATTTGGAAACACTTGCGCTTGGACCTGCATTGTATTGGGCTGTCAGCTGAGTCACTGTCTAGCGCCGATTTTGATTTACAAAGCGGGACAGTCGCCGACGTCCTTTTTCTTTGATGACGCGTGGACAACCAACACCTTGGCCCCTACTGCTGGTGTCACCGTCATTAGTCCACTTTGCATGAATACTAACACCGGAAGATCGTGAACATTCTACTAGTCGTGCAGTTTTGGTGATTCTCGTTTCGAGTCTTCGGGCCATTACGATGTGCCCTCTATCAAATTCGCTTAGATCAGCAGCCTTTCCCATCACTCGCAAAAGTAAGTGCTAGAATGATTACTTACCTTCTCCAGCAGCAGTTAAATGCCATTCTCACTTAATCACGTGCCCTTTACGTCATCCAGACGAGTTCATTGAAAAATGTGAGGATGGTCATAACGTTTAGGCTCGTCAGTGTAGATCATTGTTTTACCATCGAGTACAAATCTTGTTTTAATTTTCTTTATTAGTCATATTTGGAGCTTGAACAATATTGACAGTCAGTTTTGTTTCTATGTTTTATTATAAAACTAAACCTTGTGTTACTGAAAAATTTATTCATTTTATGTTTAATAATATTGCTACTTATTCAATTCGAAACACCCTTTAAGCCAATCTATCCACAATGAAGGCAGCGGTATAAAATCTTTCCAACTTTTTTATTCTAAAGGAAGGAGAAATATAATAGTTCCACAGGATTATATTTAATGGGAAGGACCAATTGAAACTTTCCGAAGGATTCTATTCTGCAGAATGCCCCAATTTAGTCGATCCAAAAGATACTATTCTACAGAATGGGCCAATAGAATCTTTCCAAAGGATTCTATTCTAAAGAATAGGAAAACAGACTCTTGCAGAAGGATTCTGTTCTACAGAATGGGCCAATGGAATCTTTTCATAGAACTCTATTCTACAGAATGAGCAAACAGAATCTTTTCGAATGATTTTATTCTACTGAATGGGCCAATATAGTCGTTACAAAGGATTCTATTCAACAGAATGGGCCAACATAGTCACTCTAAAAGATTCCATTCGACAGAAAGGTTCAATATAATCACTCTTAAGGATTCCATTCGACGGAAAGTGTCAATATAATCTTTCCAAAGGATCTTATTCTAAGGAAAGGATAATCAAAATATTTCTAAAGGTTGAAAGAATCCACGTAGTCTCAACAAATAGATGTGGTCATTTAGTCATTAAGTGTATTCTAGGCTAAAAAAAAAACCAAACTCGGTTCGAAAATCGTGCGACTCTTAAAGGGTTAAATGCTCTGGTTTATGATACTGTGCATTCACATCTTATAAAAGCTTTAGTTTTCTCATTAATGTACTTTGAGATATGGACTGACTATTTGATGAAGCTGCTTAGTGGTTGGGAAGTAGTACTAAGCCAAAGAATTCTCCTTTAACAAAAGTTGTACGCTTAAACAATTGATGAATTAACGCTTTGTAGGGAACAGAGTGTTCACAACGCTGCTCGCTAGGATACCGAAAATATCCACTTTTATGCTAATACATTTTTTTTTCTCTCGAAAGGAATCTTGAAGTAGTTGGGAATTTATCGAGCCAGGAACTTCATTAATTGGAAATGCGGGTGAAATAAATTTCTTCTCAAACCCTCTCCCCTTCCACAAAAGAAATTACTCCTCTTTATACTGAATATTCTCTCTAAGTGCCGTGAAATACTTCACTCTGAAGAAGAAATTAAATTCATACCAGACGATTAGGAGTGGTTAGAAAAAATAAGGAAGTAAAAGGACTTTTGAGGAGAAAGGAGTTTGATATGAATTTCGTGGCCAAATATGCCTGGATGACATGACTCGGTTTAACTTACAGGAGTGCACCTGCGGAAGGGGCTATGGGGCTTAAAACCCTCATAAACATAAAATAAAAGCAGTTTTAATTTAGTTATTTAGTTTATCTGTTTATTAAGAATAGATTATGAGTACGTTTTTGGCATTTTCTCCATCCTTTAGTCAACGTATCGTCAGCTAAGTGTAGAAACTCATTGACTGCCATTTTTTGGAAGTGCTTTGACGTCAAATGCCTATTTTAATGATGATAATAAATATATTGATATGTAGGAAGGTATTTTAATTAACGTCGCACTGGAGCAATACACCGGGCTGAATCTGTTTGAGCCAAATATTATAATACAATGAAAATGCTTAGAATTTATTTTTTTGACCAAAATACGAGGGTCGTTCGGAAAGTAATGGCCGTTTTTTTAATTAAATACAGTCCAAGTAAAATATTTCAACCACGCTTTTGATTTTACATTTTCATACCTAATATTACTTTTCTATATATTCCCCCTTTACATTTAAACATTTGTTGTACCTTGTGACGAGCTTTTGAATACCAGCGTCATTCTCCTCTGCCGCCAATCCATTGAGATAAGCAGTAACGTCTTTAAGCTTTTGTGGTAGTCATTGAGCATGCGTAGCACTCACCTTGTACACATTTTTCTGAATTTGAGGTGATCTGTTACCACTTCGTAGATGATAGTGCGAGACACATGTGAAAATTTATCATTAATTTTATCCGAAGCCATCAACTTAAACGCCGATCTTGTTTGATGAATTTGTCGACAGACTTGACAAGCTCAGCCGTAATGACACTTGGGCAGCCACATTGCTCCTCATCTTGGACGTTCTCTCTTCCCTCATTAAACTTTCGGCAACAATGGCGCACACATGATTCAATCATCATATCACCATACACTGCATTGATTTCACGATAAATTTTGCTTGTTAATTTCGTATGCATATGCGCAACAATGCATATGGACAATTTTTGCTTAAATTTTGTTTAGAAATTGGATCACAGATATCACCTCACATTTCGCGGCACGCTCAATTTCTTGGACATTTTGTTCGCTTACCAAAACAACAATAACCGTTATAATACGATGTAATTCAGTAGATAGCTAGCAGACGAGTCCCTAAAACTGGTAGACCTTGAACAGTGCACCTGCCACTGTTATAGTGGTGTGCATGCTCAAACGGGCGTTACTTTCCGAACGACCTTGTACTAAGAGTTAATACTTAAATAGCCGTACTGTAAAATCATTAGATTACAGTAAAAAATTAGAAATATTTTGATGAAGTTACATTTTTTTTCGAATCGAATACAAAAAGAAACAATTTACTTCTCATCATCATGAAAATAATTGTGTCGAAAATTCCGTTCCTAAAAATGCCAGGTTATGGGTTTCTGCTGCTAGCAGACTATATATAATTTCTTTACAAATGAAACACACTAAGTCAAAATACTTTTTTTCCATATGCTTTACTCCCAAAGTGCATTTCTCAAGAAAAAATCTAGCCTTCACGAAGAGAAAAAAAACGACTTAGTAGACTTCATCGATCGTTACCCGATTCCAGTCTAGAAATGCAAGTAAACTTATGTACCTTGAAATGTATGATTTAATATTTCACATGTAAACCGACGATATTTACAAGAGTTTGACAAAATAATCGAAACACTGAATACATTTTACATATCTTATTAGTGAGAAAAGTTGGAGCACCTTAAGTACATCTTCTCTACCTCTTTGAGTAAGCATTGTACTAGTCTCTCGAAGCATATTTTAAAATACAATTTGTACTTCAAAGAAACAATTTCTTTAATTTAAAATTTACCTCCATTTAGGATTTGTTAGACGACGATATAATCAACTCAAATTGCAATCTTAGATAAAAAGCCTACAATTCAGATTTCACAAACTTGATTTCTAGGTTGATATCTTACAGCTGGCCTGGGCTGATATCTTTACAACTATGTATTCAGCAGCACGGTGTGGATCGAGTGCATAGGTCATTGAAATGAGACCTAAGGAATACGTCTGACGATATGATGTAATAGCATTTTTCAGATTATCACAATGTAACAATTAAGATCGTCTATTATTACCTGAGTCTCCGGGAGAAGCTATCGAAATTGAACGGTGTCCTGAGGAATAGCTAATCATGTGGTTGTGCAACATTTTGCAGATTATCCATTGCGAAACAAATTAGTTCCTATATTACTACCTGAGACACTGGGAGCAGCTTTAGAAATTGAATTGTGTCCTGAAGAATAACTGATAACGTGGTGGAGCAACAGTATGCAGATTATCTACTGCAGCACCATTGAGATCCGTAATTATCACCTGAGACTCAGGGAACAACTTTAGAAATTGACTTGTGTCCTGAGTAATAGCTGATCGAAGTTATTTTGGACCACGTATTATTTTCTGCGCAACTTGATATTTTTGATAAAAACTTCATACATAAGCTTTATAGTAGAAACCAAACAGCCTGAAAATTTCATGACAATCGGATAATAAATTCAAAACTTTGTTTTGTAAGAAGCCCCTTAAGCATCATTTCCCCTTGTTTCACAGTTTCAAATAAATTATTTTCAATTCCTTTCAAAGTAAATCAGTGTTTGAATAGTAATGTAAACGAAAAATAATTCTAAAAATTTACTGTTGAGAGATTTCACAAATACAATTCCATAAAAATTTTGTGTTAAGAATATAGACAATCCATCATATACTGCTTGTAATAAATTCAATTTTTCAACAGTTCAATGAGTAAAAAGCAATGCGTATTGTCTCAGAGTAATTAAAATGCTGTGGTCTCTCAAAGAAATCGCATTTTAATTAGCAGAACATGTCTGTTTTATTTGTTTCATTGGAGTTCGCTTCTTTACCTAGTGTGCAAGCAGCATTTCTGCATGCATTCAAAATGTAGATATTCATTTGTTCCCCAGAAAATATTCTCCCATTGTTTGAAGAATGTTGCTTTGAGTTTCGATTCAAAGGCATTATAATTAAGGAGGGATCTGAATGAATTTCAGAATTCATAAAAATGAATTAATAAAGGGACGTTTTTAATGACATCATGTGTGTGTGTGCTTGTACAAGTGATATTGAATATTTTTTCCGGAATAAATAACATGGCTTCGATAAATCTAGATAAGAACCCAAGCATTATAAAATCTGGTATGCATTTCTATGTATTTTTTACCGTAAAGTCTATCTCTTGTCCTCAAAAGGAGATTGAACAGGCTCCCCTAGGTTGTATCCTGAAGTTATTATGGAATTATATATTTTATATTTTTTTATGGAAACATGTTATATAATTATATTTGTTTTGTATATAAATATAGTTAACTTCCAATTTAAAATATATATAAAGAAGCAAACCTGAGCGGGATAGTAATTACAGTTGACGCTGGAACAGTGATATTTAAATGAAAGGATTCAAATGGAGTGTGAAAAAGACGAGTTGAAAGATAATACTATCATAATACAAAATTATTTAATCTGAATTAAAAGTGATAAGGTAATAGGTATGACATTTTACCATCCCGACTGCACTACCACTATAGCAAAATCAATTTCTAGTTTAAGGTGCATCTTCAAGAAGATGATATATAGCCGATAGGTCGAGCCGGCTACTAAGTTACTGGGTAAGTTGGTGTTGCAATTGTGATAATAACTTATCGGGTAAATTACCGGGAAGTAATCATTGTTGTGTTTTTGTACAGTGTGGGAAAACGTAATCGATGAAGCTGTTTCTATTTTAGTTTTAAGTTATAAACTTTGAGATATAGGGAGGGCTATAAAATTAATGTATACATGATTAAAACTGATGATTGAATTATTATTGACTAATTTATTTAGTTATGATTGTGACCAAGTTTTCAATCATGGTAAACTTTAGTCATGATTAAAATTTGAGTTAAATAATCAATCGATTGAAAAGAATAGTTGATTTGCTCAACACTGATGTATGGAAACACATCTCGTCTTCAACAGTAGTAAATCTATTTAGAATTAACCCTCCAAAATTTTCGACAAAATAGCTTGTCCAATATCTGGTTAATTTTTCTTCGGGCGAGTTACCTCCTTCCAATACTGTTCAATTTTGATAACCACCAGGATGGTTAAAGTCACATATAATTTTCTAGGACAAAAAAAATCTTCCTGAAGATGAAAACAATCCATTGACATTCTTTCAACCTTTAAAAAGACATTCCATTTGTACTTTCTTTAAAATAGAATCCTTTTGAATGTGATTCTTCTGTTTCTTTCTTTTGAATAGAATCCTTTGGAACGCTTATATTGGCCCATTTCTGTATAATGTAATCATATGTCGACATAATATTTTCTATATTTTACCTTTCCTTTGAATGTAATCTTTTAGATCTGGCAAATTTTGTAAAGGACTAGACATCTCGCCCAAGATCTGGTCAATTTTGCTAAAGACGAGGTATACTGTCGAGACAAAATTACTCTATTACTCCAAGGGGAATGAAAATCCAAGTAGGACAAACAAATAATTCCTTGTCCAGGTCTGGTGACAGTTCAGAACAGGTTTGTGCTTCAGAGACTGGCCACAACAGGGCAGTTTGTGATGACGAGAGGAACCACCAATAAGATTAACTTTATATCCTCTCAGATGAAATTTATCACAAACAAATCACCTCAGGGTGCAGCTGTTAAACAACTCCTAAAAAAATTTATCTCTGCAAAACGATCAGACAGTTATAAAAAGTTAATTAGGATGTATAGTTAACCTCCAGCAGAGACCTGGAAAACCAAGAGCAAAATAAAAAGGTCAGAATAAACTCGGCAAGCGAAAAGAAGAAACTCTCGTGTCATTACACCACGAAAACACTGCCCTAGTTCATCACATGTAAGAGCGCATCATAATTACCACAGAGAAAAGTCCACCACCGATATAATCGTAGCTGGCATTTTCTCTCTCTGTAATTTTCCTCTTCACAAGATCACGCACACGGAAGCTAATTCAGGCGCATCGACGCTAAAAACAAACGCGTCAATTTAGGGGGGAGTTTTCAATTGAGTTGCTTTTGTTCTTTTTTAAATGTGAATTCATCACCCGACGTGATTAGTTAAAAGCTAATAATGCAAGACCGTAACGATGTCTTAAAACTTAAAAATTGAGGCGAAGTGTGCAAAGTTATTTTTTTGTCCATGGAAATCAAATTTATAATAACGGAAAGCTAATAAACGTTATTTCTTTTCTGAAGATCAGTCAGTTTGTTGATAAATGTGTTTTCGCGAAATCTTCAGTGGGTCAATGGCGCAATTTATATCTCCCGCTAATGGGTCCTCCAACTAGACCCTTATGTTCGTAAATAGGTAATTAGGTAAGAGTTTTTGGTGTTCTACAGAAGAAACACCAGTTGTGAATGAAATAAGCCAGTCTTCAAAAGAATAGGATTAGTTTGAATAGTAGTGAAAGAAAGATTTTGTTTATTGTTTCTTTTTATTATGGCAATAAAGGAGTACTTAAGGAGGGATAACACAGGCCCAAGGTCCAATATCTGCCTGAAGAGGCGGTATTTCAGAAATAAGTATTCAAAGTTGTGTTTTTTTATAAATAAATTATTCGTACAAAATGAAAAAATAAAAAAATTACTGACAATTTTAGCCGTGAACAACAGTATTGATAATACATCATTAAATACAGAAGAACGTTGATGTCGTTGAATGGCCGATCCTTTGCCAGTAATTTATTAAACATTGAAAAACTGCGCTCAGCAGAGATTGATGTTGGCTGATATTGTTGCAGCAGCAAATACTGACTTGGGTGAAAGTCATCTCGGGAAAGTGTAGCAATAACATTCAGGTCATTATTCTTTTCCAATCGTTTTTTAAGATACGCTTTACAGTTGCAAGGATCTTCTTTTAAATCCATCGATCTGACATCTTCGTACGTTGTCCCGATGTAGTACGCTTTCGATTCCTATTTTTCTACGCGACGAATCAAACATTCGTAGCTGCTTTTGATTTTCAGCAAACTTTTTGGCAGCTCTAAGTCATACACTGCCTTTTTTACGCGACGCACTAGAATGTTTTCGCCACTGAAACCACTCGCAATGTCCTTTACAGTAGGAAGGTGGTCGGCGGAGTACAATGCTATCCGAAGCCACGTAGCCCAGCGTGTGAGTACTGGCCCAGGCAGTTGACCGATGGTCTGAAAAGCAGCTTTTCGGAGCTTGTTTTGTACTGTGGCTGCATTAACACAAGCGATGAGATTGTCCAGATTTGTGTAACATACGTTGACTTTTTCTGCAGTTGTGAAACAAATGTGCCACTATAGTAACTTGAAGCAATCGCGGATAAAGCACCTTGAGTGTTTCCAGCCGCTGTCATATAATATGTTGTATCGGATAGCAGAAGCGCAAAATGTTTTCGCTCAACATTCAGAGATTTTAAAACGTCATCTACAAGGCAAACAACATATTGGTAATTGACACTCACCTCGCAAACTGCAAGCAAGTTTCCTCTGGATTATCAAGAGTATCAACAAATGTGTCAAAGTACCACTTGCCATTTATTTCACTTTCGTCTGTTAGGACGAACACTTTCTTTCAATGAACTTCTTGTTTGATTAGTAATACTTTGGGGTTCGCAAGTTCAGACACACGTAATCGAAGGGTTAATTCAAAGGGCAAAAAAAGAAATAGTAACTTCCTATTAATTAATTTTAAGCTAAATTTTAAAAAGTTGCAGGTGGTTGCATTTATGCAGAAACTTGCATTTATATTGTGGTGATAACTCACAATACACCCCATGTTGAAGTAATTGTAGTTTTAGTGCTTTACACATGCAGCGTAGAACGTGTGAAAAAAAGTTGCATTTGTTGCAAAAAGTTGCCTTAGTGATAAGATAAAAATTAATAATGTAAGATCGTAATGATGCTTTAAAACTTAAAAAATTGAGGCGAAGTGTGCAAAGTTAATTTTTGTCATCCTTGAAAATCAAATGTTAATAAAAGTTGTTTCTTTCCTAAATATAAGTTATTTTGATGATAAATGTATTTTTGGAATCTTCAATAGATCTATGACGGAATTTTAGGTACAACTACAGTCTACGTTTATTGCGGTGTCAACCGCATTGGTTATTTCTTTGTCGCAATTCTAGTAGCAAGTTACCGTATGTTAAGGTAACCCATCTGTATTTACTGTTATTGTGATTTTCATGGTAACCTCTGCAAAAGGAAACTTTAAATTTTCATTTTGATTATTATTTTCAAAATCCGTTAAAGTCGTTTGATTTCATTGGTTCGTTTGATATTTTTTCTTTGATTCTATTGGTTATTTTAATTTTAAAATATCCTTTGATTGCATTAGTCTTCTAAAATTTTTTTCTTTGATTTCATTGGTTAATTAATGGTTTTTCTCCAGCTGTGGAATACTTTATTTTATTATAATTTTTTTTCAAGGGTAGAGTTCAAACATTTATTGTTTTTTCGCCATTTGTGGAATTTTCTTTTTTAATAATTTTTTTCCCAGAACAGTTCTGACGTATCAGGTTGTATAATTTCTTGTTTTTTAAAAATCTTTTTCTTTTTCAACATGCCTACTGTATTTAGTGTAATTGATAAGTTTCAGGGTATATATTCTAACCCAACATTCGCAGTTTAGTTTTTCTGCTGGTTCACAATTGTGTTCTGAAATGTGTTTAAACTTACTACTTTTTGTGAAAGTTTTTAAAAATATACTTTTTGAAACGTTCTCAAATGTGTTTTCAAGCTTTCATTTATCGTTTTAAAAAGAAAAAGATTTTTGAAGAAAAATTATTTCCTTGGCGACTTTAAAAGTGCTGACCATTGCTGACCGACTTTAAAAGTGCTGACCGTAAACAAAAAAAATTGCCAAGATCGTTGCCACCGGTATAAATGTAGACTGTAGCTGTACCCAATTTTATATCTCACGATAATGGGTTTTCTGACGTAACACCTATGTTCATAAATAGGTTAATTAGGTAATAGTTTTTGGCGTTGCACAGAAGAAATACTAGTAATGCCTTGAAATAAACCAGTCTTAAAATGTATAGTAGTTGGAATAATAGGTAAAGAAATATTTTTTTTATTGTTTTCTTTCTTTTATAGAAAACAGAGACGTAGCTAAGTGAGAGGGATGACAGTGGTCGTTCTAAAGGCCAATGTCAACACTTTTGTCAGAAAGGTGATATTTCAGAAATAAGCATTAACCCTCCTGGTGGTTGTTTTGATGAGGTATATCGTCAATTGAAAAACTGACCAAACCTCGATGAATGAGATATTTAGTCATTAGAAAACACTGATCAGATCTTGATTTAGTAGTCATCGGAATATCGACAATATCTTGACGAGATATCTCGTCATAAAATATTGATGTAATCCACTTAGAATCTTTGCTTTTGATGGATAGGTAATTACGTGTTTTGAAAATTAAACAA
The DNA here is from genome assembly GCA_947359465.1 of Metellina segmentata. NCBI lineage: Eukaryota > Metazoa > Arthropoda > Arachnida > Araneae > Tetragnathidae > Metellina > Metellina segmentata. The sequence goes on along the minus strand of OX375872.1, from coordinate 66,837,785 downwards.
AATTACACCCGTTTTTGTCGGATCGGTAAGAATTTCATTTCTTTGGTATGTTGCAGAATTAGAGAAATTAGTTTGTGTTCCATGAGATGAAAATGTTTGATAATTGCTGCACTATAGAGTAACGTTGCAGACTTTCAAAGAAAGGTAAGAAACCATCAAAATTATAGCCCAAATCATTCGTATAAAATTTCTCGAAACGATTGAGGTAATATTCGATTATTTTATCAATAATTTCTCAGATTCCACTTTTTTATATTGATAGAATAAACAAGTCCCCATGTGTGGGTAGAAAGGGTAATCCGTACAGAGCTAAGTTTTAGTTTTACTGTAGGAATTGGGTACTTATGTATACTTGTGTACCTAATATATTTCCAAAATTGGCGTCGCATCATGCGGTGTTAAATGTTATGCATTACAACTATTATATTTGCATTTTTTGAATTCGTAATTTTAGCTGCTTACGAATTTATACTGAACTAGCCACCATTTCAAAAATTAACTACAATAAAGGTAGTATATATAGAATCGCAGCCAATCTCAACCTTAAAGTACTTTTTAGTGAATTGAAATTGCACTGCCTTACCCCGCTCATGCTCATTGGTGACCCGGACATGATCATGAACACGAGTGACTTTAAACAAGCTAGCGCTCTCCCAAATCGGCGCGAATTTAATGAATGGTCCATGATGGTTAAGTGAATTGCCAATGTTATTCATATTCCTTCCAACTACTGCCTAAAGCCCTGTGATAACATATGCTGTTTCTACTACTATCGTGGCTTCATTCTTGTTATCGCTCACCCTCATTTCACAACTTCCGACCTGCATTCACTTGGCTGCTTAAGGTAACAACAGGGGGAAAGCGCTCTTAATCATTCAATAGATGGAAGTACACACGTGATCTTAAAGCAACTCTTTCGTTATCGCGCTATTAGTGAGCTAGTTGTAGCATCTACTGAATGCAATCACTGTTAAATTCTAGAGGGAGATAACTGTGGTGTAAACTTTGCAACATATACAAAAATTGATTGTTATATTATAAGCAATGAATATATTTTCAGTTATTAAGTTATTGTTAATATTACAAGAACAGTTTGCAAGGCATCTATGAAACTTGGCTGCCTAGAAGAGGGGACACAGAAGTCAATGCGTGAAAAATCACGAATCCATTGGATTATTCAATGGGTGCGAGACAACGATGAGTGCGAAGATGTTTCGTGAGACAGTTACATTCACAATGACCGAACGAGTAGAACTACGAATTTGCATCAAATGTTGCGAGTTAGAGTTGAAAATTCCTCCGCGGAAACTATTCAGATGATCATGAAGGCTTTCGGGCACTATGCAATGAGTGAAGTGTATATAAAAATGTAGTATAGTCGCTTCAAATATGGCCATAAATCTGCTCAAATCTATAATAATTTGGAAGGCCTTCAACAAATAGAACATCAATACGGTTGTAATCAACAGAGATCGGTGATTGACAGTACGACATTTAAATTATCTGGAGATTCGAAGAAGTACTGTCTCGGGAGGTAGGTAGGTAGTTGTTTAACGTCACCCTGAAGCATTACTGTGAGATATTGGTGACGGCCCGGGGATCAAACACGAAAGGAAATAGGAGGACGTCCCGTAATTTTGAACCACAGTCTGGGGACGATGACAATAATATACACAATGACAACGTAAGAATAGTTGAGGCCAAGATAGACTTAAACTGCACTGGGCCCGATTTGGCAGGACCGAGTTTCGAATTCACAACCCTCCAGTTCCAACTGGGCTATACTTTCTCGGGAGATTTTCAAGAAGTATCTTAGCATGAAGCATGTGTCGCCACCCATTCCTCATGCAGGATTTTCAAAACATCAAATCACCTAGGTGGCTCAGCCTCTTTACTGTTGGCTATCACTTTGAAATACCCTGTAGACACACATGTTTTTTGTCCGTTCCTCTTCAATTCCCTAATCTCTGTCATTCGCCCCCGAGTCAGTGAGTAACGCTCATTATAAATGTAGATCCCTCTAGAGAATTCAAGATAAGCCAATCAAAGGAAGTTTACATCGCACGTAAGCACGTATATAAATAGGCCTGCATCTGAAAAAAACGCTTCTTCTCCCCGATTCTGCAGAGCTCTGGAGACGGCCCAGCCGACTGCGTCACTTTCCCAAAGCTGCGGGATAGCCGATCTGGAGTGGCATTAGGTCCATCTTAAAAATACGAGAAGTATTAGATTTTGTAACGTTTCGAGACACTTTACCCGTATATAGTACTTAAGACAAAATGTCTACACTATATGAAATTTAATTTCTTAAAATCCCTTCCCTCTTTCGGTTTTCTTTATACTATTTTTTTGTTTGGCATCATCTCACGTTTTAATCATTGTAATATCATAAATCGTAATTAAATTTGAAATGTAACATTTATGCGTATTATTTATATGTAATCCAGGATAATTAATGACATTTGTGTTTTGCTTTTTAACATGTGGTAAATGAAATATGGTTTGTTAGATTTTAACTGTGAATTGCCTTTCCTTACTATTTAATTGGTCGTCAATTGTAACGACAAATATTCGATACCAAATGTTTCAATTGTAGCTGTCGGAGATATCCATGCTCTCTCCTCATACAGATTTACGTGCAGGGTTGGCGGAATGGTCATCACTTATTTCTTTTTAAATTCCACTATACCTTCATTGCTGTCGTTATGGTCTTTAATAAACGAACCTTTGGTAATTAAAATTTTTTTCTCTCACATCTTTAAAAATAAGACCCAACACTATTTTCCATATTTGACGCCCTGTAAACTCTGGCTTTTACCAAACCTAAAATTACCACCTCTGAAAGGGAAGAGATTTCAGATCTTCAATGCGATTAAGAAGAATACGACGAGGCAGCAATGGAAATTTCAGCAACATGGACATTTGAACAATGTACATTGCAGAGTGTTTTGAAAAGTGGAAGATACGGTACGAAGATACGCTGGGAGAAGTGTGCGAGGTCCCAAGGGGCCTATTTTAAAGGAGCAGTCATATCTTGTTTCATAGAACATGGTTGAATACTTTCCGGGCAGACTTTATACATAAAAGTGCAACGTACCTCAACGGGGTATCAACCAACGTATCTCAACAGGAAGAACATTTTAGAGGGTTGAAGTTGTACTGCCTTTCATAGCGCAGCCATAATAAATATAAGTAGATTGAGTATTGCTCTCAAGAGAAACATTAAAAAGTGACCAACATGTCAACTAGAAGTCGCATGACTGCTCTGTGAAGAATTGACTTGGTTGGCCGATTTGGTATCGTATCTCACCTCGTTACTCACAAGTTACTACTAGTTTGGTCAGATGATCCTGGACGCATTAAAAGGTTACCATTGCTCACTTTACTTTTGTACTTACTCTATGTTTTAAGCTGTAAGTTGAACGAGACCGAAATAAAACAATTAGTTCGATATAAATCCTCGTGTTTTCGCTCGAGGGTAATGATTTTACCACTTTTCATACAGCCACGTTAATTGTACGTTTGACTTTTTTTCTAGTTCTATCAAATTCAACTTTTCCTATTAATCCTGACTTCTTGCAATACGGCTCATCTTCTCTTATAATTACTGATCTTTACGGAGCCTAACTTTCCTCTTTTTTGCAATCTTCTCTCACATGTAATTAGAGCTCACTTAGAGGAGAAATTAGTATGCGATAGTTATTTTGAGGCTTGGTTGTAATAGCAAGTAAGATAGAATGGAAGCTACTTAGGCATTTTTCTCTCCGAAGCTTTCGCATAATTCTTCCATTTTCGTTTCATCAGGCTGTGTCCATATACTTTCATTTTCTAGAATTTCTCTGACTTAACAAGTCTGAACAATGATTTTCTTCCTCCGAAATGTTCTTGCCATTTTTCAAAATCTCATGATTGTTCCCTTCGATTATTACTTTAAATCGAGGGGCCTGGTTTAATTATCCTTCGTGTAGAAAGAGATGACCGTAGAGAAACAAACCATCCCCATGTTCATTATCTGTCAACATCTCACAATTAGGTAGTTAAAGCATGAAATATGCATGAGAGAGAATTTTTGACGCACAGATGAAGTTGACTAGACGCAAACCTAAATTTGAATACAGATTTTAAGGAAATTACCCTGTTTTGTCAAACTAAAAGCTTCAAAATATCATTTATAAAGATGAAAACAAGATGATAAAAATAGTCCTTAGCTATTTCGAGGTGGAATGAAGCGTCCGCTTTCATAAGAACCAAAATTAACTTGAGGAAAAACCCCGAGTTAAACTATGTTAGATTTAACAAGGGGCATCAATATTTAAAGATAACATATTTAATTTAGACAAAATGGTCTTGTAAGTGACAGGACCAAAGTAAACAAGATAAAAAACCGAGTTTATGTAGGTTAGCTTTAGAAAAGGGCACCAATATTCAGATAACTTACTTAATTTGGACTATATGAACTTGGTATAGGTAGCGGTACCAAAGCAAACAAGAAAAACTCAAGTTCAAAGGTTATCTTTAAGGATAATTATCTTAAACGACACATCAAATTCTCTCTCTACAGTATTACTGAAAAATTAAATCACCCACCGCAAATTAAAAGCTGTACAAATTTATTCCGATTTCAAGAGGCCAAATTAAATTAGACGTTTCTTCAAATGAATATCAACAAACGAAATAGTCTTCAAATAGCTCTTTCACACGAATAAGTCATTCAACCAATGAATCATTAAATCCTTTCAAAATTCAAAATCTTTCATTACGGGAGCTTAAACTCTTTCACTGAGTAGAGAAATAAGAATCAAACGAAGTACCTCAAAGGAGAAAGTGAAATCGAAATCCTTGATGCTAATCGCTTAAAAGGAAAAGGTGAAGAAAATGGATTCGGATATGTTTCCCATCACACACCACTCACAACTCCATTAAACTCGTAAATTGAAAGGACAAAACTCCTCAACAGTCTAGACCATTTCTAAAATAACAAGAGCAGAATTTTTCAAGTGTCTACTGATTAAGATTTCGCCGAAACGTGAGAGGTAACTGGGAAATTGAATTATATTGTGTGTTAAATTATTGAATTATCGATTAGCCGAGCATAGGAGTAAGCATAAAAGATAAGTTATATAACTTCTACTTTAAAAGATAAATCAAGTTAACTATGCTAAGTTTATAATTTAGATATAGTTAATTATGTTTCTAGCAAAAAAAAAAAAAAAGATCCGCTGAAGTATACTTACGTGATTTAAACTTTCGAGAGAAATATTCGTAAATGTTGTTTGTAAAAAGGTGAATACGAGTTTAATGCTTTCATAAAATATGCTTTGTATCTGAGAAAAATATTTCTTACATAAAATATATATTTCCATATAATGTTTTAAAATCAATTTTAATATTTGCAACAAAGTTTTTTGAGAATTTTGGTAAAACAACAACAAATTCTTCAATGCAATAGTACTTGAGTCAATAGTTTTTCAAATTTCGGAAATATAAGAAGATATTTTAGAATGTATATTAGATGTTTTATTTTTATTGTATGAGCTGTATAGAATTCTTCACGGTCGAATGCTTCAAAATGATTTTGCCATATGCATGCGTATACCTCAACGCAATTATAGTAGTATGTGATTTCTGGAACATAAAGGAATATATTGAAAGAACTAAAACATACTAAATATAGTAAAAATAAACCGATACAAAACATGGCTCTTTCAAGACTAGTTTATTTTTGGTGAACTACGATGAAACAAATGTTGTTATTCGTATAGAGTTAAGTTTTCAGTGTGTGTGTGCTTCAAGAATATTAACAATATTATAATCGTTCAAATGAATGATGATGGTGTGGATGTTTGAAGAGTGCGGTGCTTGCTCAGATTTTGACCTTATTATCAAAATGTGGTTTAAAATTATGAGGGGTCTTCGAATATTTCCCTTCGGATTAGATCCCGACCCGTAGCCCATAGCCCGTTGCGTTGCTCTAGTGTAACGTTAATTAAACTACCTGCTTACCTATCAAATGAATGGTATCGAAAATTGAATTGAATATCTATCAGAAACAGCAGTATAATGTTACATGGTACAATAATATGATACACAGCAGTATCATATTCACTATACAGCACTATTATTGTCACTAAGGAAACTGACATTTTATTCATGACACCTGTCTATAGCAACCATTTTAATGTAATATTGCATTTGTAGTATAGAGCATTAGTATTTCTTTTGAGAAAAATTGACTCGTATAATTACGTTTTGCGTTTACATTTCTATAAGTAACGTAATATAATTAAAAAACGTTTTGGAAGTTCTACAAGGTAAGGTAATTTTTATTTACGTCATACTAGAGAAACACAACAGGCTATTGACGACTGTCCGTGATCAAGCCTCTAAGGCAAAACCCTTCTCCAAACTTCTAGAACAAACGAACCAGAAACCTAGCTTTCCTTTAATAAAGAATAATATATAATTATTTTATAAACTTTCACATGAGAGTTTTAATGTTAACACAATCCAGAATTCTGTGAATATTTTACTTTCAAATGCTCTCTTCAAGAAGGTAGATAGTGAAATTTACATTAAAATGAAGCTATTGGCGAGAGACGGTTCAAGATCAATACCGAAGATAAAGATACGAGGCAAACACCTCGTAATTCTGAAGAACGGTCAGACAACTAGGTCAGCATCTGAGCTGGCTTCCCACCTATCCAAGCTTCCACGCCACACTAACGCGAGGACATTTGAGGCCATGACAGCTTTAACGTCCACAAGTCGTTACGTTCCCGACAGCTTTTGTATGCACCAAGTTTTGAATTTGTAATATTCCAGTTGCTCATCTGCAAATCTACCAACTGGGCTGCCGCTTCCCCAAATGATCAAGCAGGATACACATTGGGGATGTACTAAAATATAGTTTATGGTCGTTTTGGGCAATGTTTGTTTGTCCTCAGATCTTTCTTTTCGGCATTGATCGCGGACATTCGCCAACATCCCGTTGTCTTGCTCCATTACGACATTAATTAACTACCTTCTGTCAAGCTAAATATACGTGGCGGCTGTTCGATACGTGTTTCCTATACGTTTTCTGAATGCGACTGCAACGCCATTTGACTTGTTATTCGATGGTAATTTGATAATGGTAATTTTAGTTAACGTCGTACTAGAGTAACACAACGGGCTATTGACGACGGTCCGGGATCAGTTCCTTAAGGGAAAGAACCGAGGACAACACTTTGTAATTTTGAACCACGGTCAGATGACAAAACTTGTTATTCGAAAACGATTCGAGCAGTCTGCTTACAATAATTCCAGAGTAAATACCGAATTGGTAAGCCGACCAACCGGTACAGTGGTTAAGGTGTTAGCCTCTGGATCGGAGGGTTCCTGGTTCGAATCCGGGTATGGATGTTTGTAAGCGTATGGTGTAGAGGCGGCTGGTGCACCTTAAATCTATCGTGGCCGAAAGTCCTCACGTTGGGTTGGTGTGGAAGTTTGGAGAGTGGGGTGCCAGCTCAGGTGTTGCTTCGTCTTTAAAGGATTGATCCCGGACCATCTTCAATAGTCCCTTGTATTGCTCTATTACGAAGTTAATTAAAAATTTACCAAAATTCCTAATTGGTATTCCGGTAAATTCTATTGTACCGAATAGGCCAATAGAACCATTTCAAGTGTTTTATTCCAAGGAAATAACCTAGGTAATGGTAATGGTAATTTTAGTTAACGTCGTACCAGAGCAACACAACGCGCTATTGACGACGGTCCGGGATCAGTCTCTTAAGGGAAAGATCCAAGGACAACACCTCGTATTTTTGAACCACGGTCAGATAACGAAGCAACACCTGAGCTGGCACTCCACTCTCCAAACTTCCACGCCAACCCAACTTGAGGACTTTCGGCCACGACAGTTTTAAGGTGCACCAGCCGGATCTACACTATACGCTTACAAACATCCATTCCCGGACCCGTATTCGAACCAGGAACCTTACGATCTAGAGGCTAACACCTTAACCACTATACCGGTTGGTCGGCCAATACCAAAAGGTAAGATTCGAAGACATTACCTCGTAATTTTGAACCAAGGTCAGCACCTGAGCTGGCACCCCATTCTCATAATTGGGTAGGTATTTCAATTAACGTCGTACTCTATCAGCACAACAGGCCATTAACGACGGTCCGGGATCAATCCCCCTAAGAAAAGATTCGAGGACACCACCACGTAATTTGGAACCATCTCTCATACTTGAAATGCACTTTTCTATTTCATGAAAGACCTATCATCTACTTTGATACTGAAGGTGGAGATGAGATGATGCAAAAAAGAAAACCTCGAGAGAGATCAGATCCATGTTATGTTTCAACCAAGATTTGATTAAAACCCAGAACTAAACGAAAAACTGGAAGAATGATAATAATATAATGTCCTAAGAAAACTCTAAAAATGACCCAAACAACTACATAAAAACTCCATACTGTCAAGATGCAAGAGATTGCAATTGGAATTTCTATCGTTACGGATACTGTCTACAAAGAGCTGACAGAAAGATTACCTGTCAACCCCGAATCCGAGCCCTGGTCATTGCTTTTGTTTTTAGGCTTTTTTGTCGGTTTTTGGATATCGTGAATGCATTTTTACAGACCTTTTTCTTGCAATGTTTAGGTCATCCAAATCCCCGAATGGTATTACGACCGGGAAATATTTCATTAAAATTCGATTAAAACCCAGAGTGAAACGAAAAAGCGGGAAAATGTTGAAAACATAAGAAATCTTTAAAAATTACCCCAAAACTGCATAGATTGAAAGGATTGTAATTGAAATTTTTTTAGATATGTGCACACACAGACACACACACACACACACACAACAGAATTCCTTCAAAGACATCTAACTAAACATGGACTATGGTCATTGCTTGTTTTTAGGCCTTTTTAGATCGTGAAGGGATTTTAACAGTGTTTTCTTACAATAGTTAGGTCATCCGAATCCCCGAGTAAGATTACGACCAGGGAATATTTCAAAATTTTTTTGAATATAACCCAAAACAAAACACTGGGAAACTGATCAAACTAAGTCCCAAGACATCTCTAAAATGACCCTAAAAAGATAGAACTTGTCAACGAAGGGCTGACAAAAAGTTGACCTGTCAACAATATTTGGGCCTTCATCATGACATTTGTTTTTAGGACATTTTATATGTTTTTGGATAGGAAAGTATTTTTACTGAGCGTTTTCTTACAATTCCAAATCTACGAGAGAAATTATATCTAGGCTCTGTTTGATTCAAAACTTGATAAACATGGAAGAAAACGCATAATTGATTAAAAACACCCCTAAAATCGTAAGAAAACATCCCTAGGTCGTAACCTCCTCGCTAAATGGCTCCAGGTATTTACGTATCTAGAATCGAGATATTACAATCGGAATTTTTAACGATACGATATTGCCTATACAAAGTGCGGGCAAAAAGTTGACTTGTCAGTAGAAACCGGGTCCTAGTCATTACTTTTGTTTAAAGGGTATTTTTGAAATTTTTTGGATCTTGAATGTAATTTTACAGAGCGCTTTCTTACAGCTTTTAGATTATCCAAATCCGCGAGAAAGGAAATGATGACCAGGGAATGGTAACAAAAACTTGATTAACACAGAACACAAAAGTTATAAAAAATTAGCTAAAAAAATTGTTAGATGACATCAAAAATTACATTTAAAAACTACCCTTATCCAGAATCAAGATAATACAATCTAAATTTTTATTGATAAGGTTGTCTATAAAGGCTGCCAAAAAGTTGACTTGTCAACATAATCAGTGCTCTGGTTATTACTTTTGTTTCTATGGCATTGTTTAGGCTTTTTGATCATGTAGAAATTTTGCAGAGCATTTCTCCACAATTTCCAGGTCTTTAAAATCTCAGTAGTAAACACTCAATCTCTCAAATCATAACTGACAGTTTAGGATCGACGGACTCCGACGTCTACCCTGACTAGTTTAAATCTTCCTAGACTAGTTAAACCAAGCGGCACTAATTGGATCCTGGCCGAACTTCAAGGGAGAGCGAAATTTAATGCACATTGGACACAAGGGCTCTACTGAGCCTGAAATTACGCCCGCGATCCGTGCAATAACTCACGTGAGCAGTCCGCACTCTTCCGCTAACACTCACCAAACCGATGCTTTGGGTTCGATGGTTCACATTATTTTAAAGGCATGCATCTTGAACGCTGAGAATTTGATTTCGTACCTCACTTATTGTCCGGGGTGTTCGATTTGCTAATGGTTCGAGGGTTCTTTAACAAGTCGAAGATTAATATTCTAAAGCAATTTTGTGGGGAAACTTGATGGGTGAAGACACATCAACTTTTTTAAGAATGTAAACAAACAGACGAAAACTTCTTAGCAAATGGGTAGACAAAAATGTAACACATAGAAGCGACGACTAATTAAGATTAAAAACAAATGATCCTTACGTTTTCCTGGATCATTTATTCCTGTCTTCTATTGAAAGAGTAACGGACCAGATACCGGAGGGTTGAGAGTTTGAATCCAGCTAAAGACAGTCGTGTACAAAGATTTCTGGTGCACGTTATTTCTTTCGTGGCCTCAGATGTCCTCACGTTGGCGTGGTGTGGAAATTTGGAGAATGGGGTGCCATCTCAGGTCTTTCCTCGTCATCTGACCGTTGTTTAAAATTGCGAGGTGCTGTCCCCACTCAATAAACTTCCACATCAAGCTAACGTGAGGACAATTGATAGCACAACAGTTTTAACTCTCACCAGAACCCTTTTAAAACGACGGTCTTTGGTTGGATTCGAAGTCGTAACCCTCCGGTTGCTAATCCTTTGCTCTTCTAACCGGACTACTGAAGCCCAAGTAAGTTACAAGATGCAAACATCACTTTTAATACGTTCTAGAATAATATTAGCCACATTTAATTAAGCTTTTCCAAGCTGCGTGTAAAGACGGAACGCACATTGTTGGGAATTTTTTTACCTGTTTGAATTTATGCTCTACTGTTCGTGAAAATTGCAACTATGAAAGAATTATCAAAAATAAATTAAATGTATTCCACGTATTATTTATAGTTGTTTAAATAAACAATCAAATTTTTACAGAGCAATAAAACAAAAATAATGCCGAAAATCAATGTCTTATGCAGCGCCACGCGCAGCGATGAGAACCTGTACAACGTCGTGGCATTGAATCATACAGCTTCTGAATGTCATGCTGAGGAATGGCATTCCAGGTGGCCTCTATCTAATGTCAAAGTTCAGACGTACTCTCTACCCGACGAGAGGTACTAGCGAGTCGCCGACCGATGTAATCACAGACATGCTCATTGGGTGACATATTCTGGTAGCGTGCAGGCCATGGAAGAAGCGTAACTTTTCGTGCAGTAAAGAAGGCGTGTACACTTCAAGCAATATGTGGACGGGAATTGTCTTGCTGAAATACAGCTCCGGGAATGCGTTGCAGGAGGGGTAAGACCTTGGGCTTCACAACTTCACTGATGTAGCATCCGCTGTTCAGGGTCCTCACAATTTGGAGCAGGCGTATCGCCCATGATAGCCAATAGCACCCCAGACCATAACGCCAATTGTTCGTCCTGTATGACGCTGAAGACACTGTGGGCCATCTTTACAGTGCCTTTTATACACGTCTCACTTGGAGGTATAGACGGTGTTTCTCGGCCCACACATGCGTGACGGCTTTGTAATACTAATCATTTGCATATCCTAACCTATTTTGCATTTCCTGCAAATTTAGTATAATTTGCACGATTTCTTCATGATATTGTAATTTTCACAAACAGTAGTGTTTAAGCGAAATTCATCGAAATTATCTTTACTCTCAGAGAATCTTTATCTCTATTTACGCTGTCGAAAGACTAGTGAAGGACCCTAGTTTGTCGCACCTTTACTCTACAACTCAGACAAGGTGTTCATAAAATAACCTCCTCTGTATACAAGCCCCTGGGGACCACAATTTACAATGAATCGGAAATAAATCCGAGATTTACAGTTTTAAAGGTATACGACCAAGATTTATGTAAGTAACAAGAAATGAGCACTCACAGTTACGGATGCAGTTTGCAAATTTCGAATAACAACACCCACGTTTCTTTATGGCAATGTGATTGGCACATTGGAAAACCAAAAATGGTGTTGAAATTTCAGCTTTAGTTCAAAAATGACTGGCGGAACAGAACAGTCAACGAGGATGAATGTGAACAGTGTATATATATAATCGAACTATCTCACTGGAGCAATGCAGCCGGTATTGGTGACGGTCTAGGATCCATCTTCTTGAAGGGAAAGATCCGTAATTTTGAACCACGGTGAGATGACGAGGTCAACACTTGTGTGTGTGTGTGCGAGCATCTCACTCTCCAAACATCCACACAACACCAACATGAGGATATTTGAGGTCATGACAGATTTGACGCACCATTCCCTTTGTACTCGATGATCTTTGTTTGGATCGAGTTTGGAACTCGCGAAGCTCGGCTGCGGCTAATTCGCTACTCTTCCAACCGAGCCAGCACGTCCCTTGAGTGTGAACAGGCAACGAGAAGTAGAGATACTAGGCGTAATTTGCATAAATTGTAAGCACCAATCAAAAAACGCCATTGGAAACCACCGTTGTAATAAAGGTTAAATGTTATGGTTCCTTGTTGACTTTTCTTTCCTCTTTTGTCGTCCATACTCGTCTTGTTTGGCAAGGACGTCGCGTCCAGTCGTTTTTACAGATAAAAGTACAATTTCAGTAGGTGTTGCTATTCGAAATTTTTGAAACTTTAGTTGTATTCCTAAATGTAAGATCGGAAACTTCCCTTAAGGGATTGATCCCGGACCGTCGTCAATAGCCCGTTGTGTTGCTCTAGTACGACGTTAATTAAAAAATTACCAATTAACTAAACGTAAGAGCTGGATTCTTGTTATTTACATAGTTCTCGAGTGTATGCCTCGAAATATCAAGGTATGTAGGTAGGTACTTTTTATTAACATCCACTGACACAACTGGCTATTGGCGACTAGTAGGGATCAATCCCAAGGAAAAGATCCGATGACAGATCCACTTACTTTTGAACTACAGGCAAATGACGAGGAAACTTTCTAATTCTCAAGTCTCATTCTGATTTGATGCAAACTGTTGTGATTAACGGTATATTTTAAGATCATCCTATATATCTTAAGCGTACTGTTTTATCCTTACGCGTACATTTTTATGCGTACAGCCATCTGATCTTAACGAGAACAGCTATTTATCAGTCATTATAAACCCTTGGTTGTGCAGCGCTTCATTACTGGTGTTCATTACGGAAATCACGGAAAAACGGTATTGTGTCTCTTTCTGACGGTTCGGATTAGCGGAATTGTATCCCTATCTGACATTTTGGCGCAGTATTGTATCCCTCTCTGACATTATGGCAGCATTGTGTCCCTTCCTGACATACTGGTGGCACGATCTTCCTTCTTGACATTCTTGGTGGCATTGTGTCCCTTTCTGATATTCTGGTGGCATTGTGTCCCTTTCTGACGGCACTTTCCACTACGAAAGTAGTATGAATTGATCTACGAAGAATGCTATTAAAAACATTATGAAAATAAAGCTTAACCCTCAGATGGGCTCACATGCATAATTCCACCTGGAACTTGCAGTTCCCTGCACGATGTCTAGCCAACTTCGATCTTTCCAACCAATCTTTCCAAAGAATTCAATTCTATGGAAATGAAAAATTTAATCTTCCCAAAATAATTCTATCCTAAGAAAATGAGCAATATAATCTTTTCAAAAGAATATGTTATGAGGAAATGAAGAATGGAATATTCGGGAAAAAGATTCTGTCCCAAAGCAACGAGCAATATAAATCTTTCCAAAGGATTCAATTCTAAGGAAATGAGAGTTAGTATCTCTCTGTCTAAAGGTTGAAAACATCCATGGATTCTTTGAGCCAATAGATATTGTTATCTAGTCATTAGGTGTGTTAAGGTGTTTAAGGTATATTATTACTACAATACTCGGAAATATTTGAAGCTCAGAGCTTTAAAATAATGATTAGATATCAATTCTAAGGAAACCGGTAACACACGATACTTATATAGTATTAAAATCTCCCAAACCGGTTTTTATCGTTATTTAGAAAAACATCCTTAATATCAGAACTTGTATAATTTGTCTCACCAATGGATTAAAACACTTACGCGTCAAAGTATGTAAACATATATTAATAATATTAATTCTTAGTAAATCCTTAAAATTTTCGGTCATTAAGCTTATCATTGAATACAACATATTTAAAGCTGCTTTGTCTGCTAATTAAATGTTGTCTAATCTTGAATGCTGACAACTATTTTAAAAGAATTAAAACTAACTTCGGCTTACATTTAATTCCAGAGCTTTTAGATGTATTCTCTTAATAAGCTTTGTGATTTGTAAGCACTTCTAATTGCATTGGAAATGCTAATCTTTGGATTTGAATTTAAATGAGAGTACAAGCGTATTACTCGTCTGTGTAGTAAAAACTCACTTTAAAAATACATCTGACTATAACACTGATTAAGAGTTGAGAGTGAAAAGGGTTCTGAGTTTATATCTGAGACTTGTATGAGTGGAATTTAAACGAACCCTCAAACAATATCAAGAGATTACGAAGCCTCTTTGCTTAAGAGTGAGGAAAAAAAGAACTATTCGTGTTTACGCATTCAGTTTCGATCAACACGTAATTCAAATCTTATCACCTTATCAGTTTTTAATACATTTATAGAATTACATTTACATTATACCTCTCTAGGAAAAAACTGTGGTGTTCTTGGAAATTGTAAAAATTCTGGATTCATCAGCTTTCATACAGATTAAAGGATCTGTTTGAAATCTCTCCCAGTTTAAAATCAGTTTAAAACATCAGTTTAGCACATACCCAAATCGTTCAAAGAAATGCAATTGAGGCACGCTTGTCACGTTTTTGTCACAACGAAGTGCGGATGTTAACTGGAAAGAAGATTAATTTGTCCCTGAGGATAGTACGAAATGGTATCAGTTGGGGGGTCTAATGTTGCCTACAAGAAGGTTGAAAGTTGAAGGGTGGAAAAGAGAGAACTTTAAGTTAATTCTTGAAGGTAGTAGTAAATTTTTGTATCCAAATAGATGCATTATTCTTGTCTATAAGAAGGTCGTCTCCTGATAATAGTACGAAGTTATATCAATTAGGATGATGTATTGTTGCTTACGAGTTTAGTTGGCTCCTGAGTAAAGTACGAAATCGTCGTATCAATATCGTTGCATTATTGCTATCTATAAGAAGGTTGAAAGTTGAAGCTTGGTTGGTTCCTCAGAATAGTACGAAATTATATCAATTAAGGTGTGCTATTGTTGACTACAAGAAGGTTGAAAGTTAAATTAGGGAAGAATGTTGTGTGTGTATGTGTGTGTGAGTCAGTTTCTGAAGTTAGTTGGAAATTGTATCAATATAGATGCTGCATTATTCTAGTCTACAAGAATGTTGAAAGTTGGTTGGCTCTTGATAATAATACGAAGTTGTTTCAATAAGGGTAATGTATTGTAATATACAAGTGGTTTAAAAGTACACGTAAGTTGGCTCCTGAGGATAGTACGAAATCGTTACGTCAGAAAGACAATGGTTTGTTCATGAAATTGAACAAAATTGTCATATTAACTTGGATATATAAGTTACCTTGATAAAACTTTTAATAGAGTGATGAATCTTTTCTGTACGCACACCTTAGAATAAACGTATTTTAGGACATTTCATCGTAAATGCAAGTTGGAATGCCTATTGTTAGGGACTTCTGAGTCTATACCACTTTTCAGTAGACATGACTTCAAAGACTACCACTTTCCAGTAGACATGACTTCAAAGACTACCACTTTCCAGTAGACATGACTTCAAAGACTACCACTTTCCAGTAGGCATGACACCCTATACAATCACTTCAGTCAAAACTCATCGTGTCAAAGTATTTTGTGTACTTGGTGGCATCTTTCAGTTTCTACGAAACATTTAAATGTGAATGCTTGAATCTATATCACAGATATAATGTTTGGGCAGTTGTGAAAAGTGATGCATCTTCGAACTTTTTCCTTTGTGGTCGATTAATTTTCTAATCTTCGTACCATTTCTAAATAGTTTTCTGTAAATATGATTTACGTAACTCCAAATGTAATACTATGCACAACATTTTGTTGTTTTCATTGTTTATACCTGAAAATTGTAACAATTATACGATGCGTAATTGCAATTTAATAATTTTTCTATTACTCTTCGTACAAATTCACTGTTATCATCCAAATATCGTTTTAATAGAAAATCGAATAAGTTCTAAAAATACTCTATCAGCCATGTGTACTGGGGGTGCAAAAAGAATACTGTACTACTTGGAAGGAAATCTCAGAAGGTTGAATATTCACAAGCTGAAAATTAACTGTTCTTAATCAACTGAAGTTTGAAACACAAAAGCAGACTTTATAGGCTGAAGTTCAAATTACAAAGACAAAAACATTCCTTAGGAGTTCTTCAGAATTCTTATGAATAGTGAATGAATTCCATTTGCCTTTCTGTCTGATACCGAATTCATAATTTCAATTTAATCACGTAGCAAAAGGATGCGATTTGTATAAATGAAAACTCTCATCAAATATCTAAACGATTTCATTCCAAACTCAATTGAGCCTTTTATTTGACGTCCTTTCTTGAGTGTTTTCATCACTTCAAGACGAAAGGCACTTAAAGCTCTTGGAGACTGACGCTTTATTCTAAAAATCGAATTTTCAGAGACAAGTATGTCGGAAGTTTCACTTTCGTTAACAAACGATCAATAAGATCTTTTTCATTTGGCTCAAAAGAAACGATGTACCGCTGGTATTTTCAAAAGCAGATATTACTTAATTCCGGTTTGTTTGAAGACAAGTTTGAATACCTAATCAGTTTCATTTTCGGAGATATAATTCAAAATATGAATGAAAATTCAGTTCTATTTAAAGTTAAATTGTGCTATTATTTTTCGTATTTAATTGGGCTTCTTTTTATTACTGTCGCCTTAATTTGTCTCGTATTTTATATGAGTAGTAAAACAAACGATGTAGTTTGTACTGCGCTAAACGTGCTGCTCAGAAGTATTTCAGTAGTTTTGTTTTAAACATATAAAAGGGTACTTAATCCTTCTTCATACCTTTTTAAAGTCCTTGGTTAAAATAACCTTTTAATTTTTTAATCATTCATTAAAGTCTTTAGTCACTAATCCATTGTAAACAATATATATATTTAAACTTTTATTTCACTAATTTTAATTATCTTTTGTGCTTATTTTTGCTATTTTACCCTCTGAGCTAATATATGGCCATTATTTTGCAATGAAACTAGTGTTTCGTACATGGTTTTCGTCATTTGACCATGGTTAAATCTACGTGATGCTGTCCTCGGATCTAACCTTTCGGGTTTTATCCCGGATCGAAGCCAATACCCGCTGTGTTGCTCCAATGGGACGTTAATTGAAACTAACCTACCCTAATCTTAACATTTAGCTTTCATGACCAACCCAAATGTTCCCTAGGATTACTTAACCCTCCATGTGGTTTCCAAGAGATATCTCGTCCATCAACATCTGGTCAGTTTTGATTATGGCAAGATACATCGTCGAGACAAACACTGCTGGGTTAAATCAATTAAAGGAGACATTTTGAATCAAATTGTGATGTAAGGCTAAAAGTAAAAATCCCTTTGAGAAATATAGTATGAAAAAGTGATTTATCTAATTGTTGGAAAAAATCAGTTCAATAAAGAGTTAACGATAACGTATGGATTTTAATGTTTGATTGTAAATTTTACAAAATTTTTAAGAATCAAGGTTTTTTTTTTACTGTTTACTTCGTTTAGTGCCAAAGGATAATTGGTAAATGTATTTGACAACCGATAAAATAAAAACTTATTTAAGATGCAACAGTTAAAAGGCATGATAACGGTTAATTTAAATTCAGTGCAGGTTGCTGCGAAATCGATTTTTAAAGCCTTAAGAATGTCGTTAAATGAAATAATCACGAAAATATAAATAGTGGACAGTTACAGATAAAAACATTAGTAACTAAACCTTAATGGGATCTTTTGAGGTTGAAACAGTATAGTTTTGCATTCGGGAAGTACACAAAAAGACACAAGAGACATTCACAAAAGACAGTTTCGAGTTCCTTAAGACATTCTAAGCTCACAATTCAGTACATAAGCAACTAATGGAACATAACATCTGCAATCAATCCAACCATCGCGTATTGTCTGTTCAGAAAGACCGGAATGCGGGTCTCAATAAATAGATGACGGCTTATATTCGCATGAGCATGAATGTCTGAGATTCATAATGCATTTGTTTTGAAGCAACTGATTATAACTTCGGCTGTATCAATGTATATAAAGGGGTAATGTTTCTTCAGTCATCAAATTTGCTTCAGTATATTTCAAAGCTAAGCAATATAGTTAATTGACACTTGATAAATATTTCGATTTAATCGTTTGAAGTCGCTTAAATTTGTGTGCATTTTCAATACATCTCTAATCCAAAGCATAGATTGTATGAATAATAGAATTTCACCCCGAATATAATCTAATTATAAAAGCAGCAGTATGGTACAAAGCATTTGTTTTAGACGTAGCTTCTTAAATGAGTCATGTTCATGAATTGAGTAAAAAAAAAGAGAATCAAATTCATTTAACTTATTTCAGCCGAGAAAGTTTTATGCCAAATTTTCTTTTCACGCGTAATGGATATTTTACAGGTACATACAGTGAGAACTGGTAAGAATTACTTTTCTTACATAATAGATGTTTGACCTGTACATATAGAGAGAACTGGTAGAAATTACTTTTCATATGTGCTAGACATCTTACGTGCACATATAGTAAGAAATGGTGCATTTTACAACACAATGTAAAACAGGATAATGCACACTCTCTCTTAGGTAGGTAATTAACGTCACACTAGAGCAACACAACGGGCTATTGGCGATGGTTTGTGAGCAATCCCAAAGGGAAATTTCAAAGGACAACACTGCGTAATTTTGAACCACACACTTGCTTAGGTTGGTTTTGGTAGGTAATTAATTAGCGTCACACTAAACATTACAACGTGCTATTGGCGATGCTCCTGAATCAATCCTAAATACAAACACTTGCTTAGGAGCCAAGTCAATAGAAATTTTAGGTTAAGATCGCGGGAACAAATCAAACGGACCCTACATACTATCAATATATTCGAAAGTTCTTAATCCCACCATGGTTCGTACGACTTTGGCGTAGAGAGTCAGTGATTTTCCTCATATATGTAAACAATTTGAAGCAGTACACACGTGGCATAAATCTTACCGTCCACAACGTACAATGAACTATCTGCAAGCTTCACCGGCATAAACCCTTTATGGTATGCCTTCATTTGCACACAACAAGATCTCGACTCAAAAGTTCAGTATTTTTCATAGCAATCATTGCATTTATTTCCTGTTTTGTGATTCTCTTTACATATTTTACAATTTTCTCACGTGTCATTTCGTATTTTCAATTTTGGACCATGCTGTACTTTTTATAATATTGTTAGTGTACAAAGAGCAGTATAAGTTCTATTTAAATAAATAACAAATTTCTATAAAAAGTTTGATAAACTCTCTTGTTAATAAGAAATCTTAGAACCTAAAAATAAAAGAATTACAAGAATACGGAAAAGATTATAGCAAAATAAAAGCATCTGTAAATTCACAAAATTTGGCCCTAAGTTCTACTCAATTTTTTTCCCTAACTTTCTGGATTAAATGTTAAAATTTTCCTCCTCTTAAATCTGTGTAGCTTCGTAAAAGTATTTTGTAATACATTTTTACCAAAACTAATTTGAGACTGTAGGTGGCAGTTTTAGTTATCTCAACATTACCATTTTTGAAAAGCAAACCTTCAAACCTTATTTTGTTAACCCTCTTAGCACCGCGAGATTTACCAGTAGTGTAATATTGCTTTAAGAGACCAGGGCACAAAATTCTTTCAAACCTTCGATTATTTTTTTATGAATTTAAATAAATGTTTTTACAAATCTGTTTAAAAAGATATATTATTTATGGAGATACACACACACATCAAATAGAAGTATTTTAAATATTTTTTTTTGAAAAATAACTACGTTTTGAAGTAAGGTTAAACTTTTGCTTTATAAACTTAAATGCCTCAGTATGTATTATTTCCATAAAAGGAACATTTTTTCAAAGTCTATTCGAGCAAATATTAAAAAAAATTTGGTTTACAAGTGTAAAATACCCAAAACAAATTTTAACGCAGGCATTGTTTTCTATCTCCTCAGAAAAGTTCATTTTTATTGTTAAAAAGGATAAAAATTGGTTATTTAAAAAAAAAGAGTAGAATAAAAAAAATCTTAAAATTTCAAATTACGAGTTTAAAAAATCCCTATGTTAAAGTGTTTAAAAGTGTCTTCATAACCTTTATAAAAAATTCAAATCAATACAAATAAAAAAATTACGAGAAAATGTTCCACAAAATGTGACAAATTTAACATTATGGAAGATAGGGACGGCACCGGTTCCCTTAACCTACAGCAAATTTGGTGGCTAAATAGCCACACCTATCTGGTGGTAGAATCCATGGACTCTTTCAACTTTTGGAAATATTCTATTTATTCTTTCCATAGAATAAAATTCCATGGATTATATATTGCTCCTTTATTCCATGCATTGCTCCATGCATTATATTGCTCCTTTCATTCGAATCCTTTCGATATAGTCGTGTATTTTCTTTCGCGATTGATCTCGGACCCAAATAGGCCGTTTATCTTAGAGATAGACCGGTGTGTTGCTCCAATGCGATTTAAATTTAACCACCGACCAACCTTTGGACAGAGTTTGAAAACCTCGCATTATACTACAATCAATCCTCTGACCCTTCGAGTAACAGATATTACCAGAGGGCATTCAAAGCTCAATTGTGGAAGTCGCGATATACAGTTTGATTGTGGTATAATGCAGAGGTTTTCAATTAATTAACCATTCAAGTAACACAGGTATTACGAGAGAGCAGTATAGCATTCCAGGCTGTATTGGAAATCGCGCGACACACTTTGAAAAACCTCTTCATGTGCTATAATTCCACCATTTCACAACCTTCAAGTTTAACGCTAAAATTCAAATGGTAATAATGGCATAGAAAAAAACTGGTATAACGATGACATTAACGCAAGATGTCACATAGAATAATTCCTCTCCCATTTCAAATGTAAAGTTTACATGATGTGAAAATCAAGCGACTACCCGTTTCGACCAGCATCAGAGCGAGAGAGAGAGAGAGAGCGCTGGTGTGTATGGGTTATTTAATCACATGGAATCAAGTGCTATTGCTTTCGGCGTAATTTAGACTGGTGTCCTCTCTGAGCCTTTGTCAGAGATCATAAGTTAGGCTTTGGCGGAAGGCAATGTGATTGGGCAGGTACGATCTATGGTTAGAGCGATTAAGGGCAGGACAATTGAAATCTATCTTCCGCAGATTTCGTATGCAATGCATATTAACATCAGCTGGGTGTTAAGGGTTAGTGTCATTTTGATATGGAGAGATACCTGACAGTTCTGTCAGGATACACTAAAAAGATGTAATGACAGATAACATCCGGCATTTAAAAACGACAGTTATATGAATAATGGACTGAAATGATGGAAAATATGAAGTTACAGATAGAATAATTACGGGTTAATGCTTGCTATTGCAGTTTAACCCTCTTGGTGGTTGCGTAGACATGGTAACTCGTCATTTTCAAAACTAACCATATTGCAACGGACGAGGTATTTATTATTATTGAAAAAAGATGACATCATTTCGATCTCGTCATCATTAGAAATTGGCAACATTTGCATCATTCGGAATTCAATCGTCGTTCTTTATAACAAGGTATCTCGTCATTAACAAGATTGTTCAGATTTGGATGCACGAAGTATCTCGTCGAAACCATTTGAAGTGTTAATACCATGCTTATGAGAAACTCCAAAATGTTCTGACGCCTACGAAATGCAAAGAATAGTAACATTTAAGCTAATTTGATTACACTAATGGCATGAGAGCTAATGTCTGGCATTTGTAAACAAGCATATTAATGTGGAAAATATGAACTGGCAGGCAACATAAGTGCGTGTATATGCTTGTTGTGGCAACTTAATACTATGTTTATTTGAAATTCAAAACTGTTCTGCATAATGAAATGCAAAGAATAACATTTATTTAATGCATTAGACTAATGGCGGGAGAGCTGATGTATGGTATTTGTAGACAACAACATTAAATATGGAAAACATTAAGTTTTAGATAACACAAATATGAGTTTGTGCTTATAGTTGCGGCTTAATTTCATACATGGATTTCTAAAATTATCTTTCACGAGTAAATACAAATAACATTTAAGCCTATTTTATTTGACTAATGGCATGAGAGATAATGTCCGGCATTTTTAAGTAACAATATTAAATATAGGAAATATGAAATCAGAATTACTGGTAATGCTTATTGTTGTAGCTTAATATCTACCAAGCTTTTAGTATATTCCCAAACTGTTCTGACGTAATGAAATACAAGCAAAAACATTAAAGCATATTTTAAACCCATGAAATTAATGAACCCGTTTACTTACCCGCATTTATAAGAATCTAAATTCTGAAATTATTTTCAATGTCGTTTTTAAAACTTAAATTATAGTTGTTTTAGCGAACTTGAATCAAATAAGTCGTAGATGGAATGTTTAAATTCTGAGTTTAATGTATATTGGTAAATTTTTGAATACAGATTATTGTATATGGAAAGCTTATTTTTTTTTATTTTCAGAAAGAACTCATGAACGACGGAAAGTATATGATGTTGAGATTGATATAAGATCTCAGCTAGCCTGATTGAAGCTGTTTGTTGGATAGATATGGCCCACGTGGTGTATGTTGTACGCCTCTAAAATAAAGCAACTAAATTTCAGAAAAAGGCTAAAATAAATTTGTACCTTGGTAGTTAAAAGGCCAGTGTGGAAATTCGGTGATTTTGTGTCCAAAAATCACACAACATGGTTATGAACGTTACAATAGGAAAACTGCCAATATATTCTGCTGTTCCATACATTTT
Source organism: Metellina segmentata (assembly GCA_947359465.1). Lineage (NCBI taxonomy): Eukaryota > Metazoa > Arthropoda > Arachnida > Araneae > Tetragnathidae > Metellina > Metellina segmentata. The sequence continues at coordinate 66,814,652 of OX375872.1, read as the reverse complement.
GGAGGAATCAAACCAATTTTTTGAACAAAAATAAAACTTCCCGCGCACCACAAAAGTACATCGCTAAAAAGTACGCGGGGTAAAGTAAGTTGATTAATCAATAAAATAGTTGAATTAGAAATTTAACTAAAATTACAAGTTTCAAAGAACTTTAACAAATGAAAAGAAAAGCAGATTAGATCTAACAAAAGCATTGAGTTCCACTGGCTATGCTTTACCCAATCTTCTTAAATTGTTGAATCAAAGCATTGAAAAGTATTATTTTGTAAGCTGTAATAAAAACAGAAAATTACTAAATCAGTTGCAACGAAAAACTTCCCAAATAAACTTTGCTGTGATACATTTATAAAAGTACGGATTACTACGATATTTAAAATTACAAAATTTATCGTCATCCATTTCCTTTACAATAAGTTCCTAAACGTATGAGCACATTAAAAGCATCCAAGCAGCTTTTACATAATTTTAAGATACACATAGAAGCTATTTAGTAGAACGGATTCTAATAAATATTCACTACACACACACTTCAGCAACCTGATAAGCCTATTATTATCGCTCCTGTTCACACACAATCCACCCTTCCACCAAACAATACTATATATTATACTTTGAATCTGAAAGAAACAAAAGCTTGACATAATGACAGCTTGTCAGTAAAAGAAAAGTTTCTGTTTTCGCCACTTTGCTTCTTTCTTAGGGGAAATATCTTAAAAATGATCGAAAGTGTCTTCCAAGATAATTGTATGACAGGATGGGCATTATCTACATATATGTGACAGGCTAAGAAGGTTGTTTCTCAAGAAATTTCGAAGAAGCTAAGGAAAAATCAACCGCAATGTAAAATTCCTCTCCGGAAATCGAACCGTTTGACGCTTCGTATTTTAAAATTTTTGGTCTACTTTGGCTATAAAAAGAGGTTGTAATGAAAGGTATTCCATATATAGTTTTATACACACCAATGACTTATTGTCTAGTGTTTTAAAGATGTAGATATAACACACACAATCAAATGCATCTATACGCTTATTGAGAAAATTTAGGAAAGATGTGAAGAGAAAGGATAAATCTATAATTGCGACCTACGTATCTCAAGTACAAAGGCGATGAATGTGATAGGTTACTCATTATTGATAATAGTTCAAATTCATAAGATCTTAATAGAATCATATAGAATAAAAATAAGACATTTTCACTGTAAAAACTTTTGCCGTTTCTGTTTTGTACAAAATATTTCAGTTAAATTTCAACATTGGATCGTAATGTTTTCCTTGGATTTTTTATCCAAGTTCTCTGAATCGAAGGATGTCTTATAAAGCAATGAGTATACAGGTATCGTAATTGATAAAATATATGTATAAAGCGAAGTTGGCACTTTATGCATATAGTAATTGGTAATTTTTGAACATCGTACTAGAGCAACACAACGGGCTATTGACGACGATCCGGGATCAAATACTAAGAGAAAGATGACGAGGCAACACCTGAGTTGGTATCCCACTCTCCTTTATGCATACAGATATTTAATTAAGTTTAACAGTTCATCATCCCAAATTTGATAAACACCTCCACAAAATTCAATTTGGTAAATTACCTCCAAAAATAAGGTACACTTATTCAATAGAAAACGTTGACTAGATATTAATCCTAGTTTTTAATTTGTAGTGGGTGTGTAGAGGGGCAAATCACTTCGAAATTGCCATAGGGATAATATTGAGTGTTATTAAGATCACCGTTTGACCAATTCACACCAAATATGGTACTCTTATGATTTAGAATCCAGAGGGGAAAATAAGCTGCATATTAACTTTCGTTCGATTCGTCGTAGGTGTGTAGAGGGGATTAAAATAAATTTGAAATCATAGGAATAATATTGAGTGTTTTTAGGATCACACCATTTGACCAATTCAAACCAAATATGGTAGGCCTATGCTTTAGAACCATGCGGGAAACATAAGCTATGCATTAACAACCGTTCGATTTGTTCTGGGTATGCACAGTTGCTTCTAGATCCGCCCCGTACAGACTCACCGTTAGGTTTATAACTTTTTTAGGATCAGGGGATTGTAATCAATTCGAAATCCCCATAGGAATAACATTGAGTATTATTAAGATTCCAATTGAAAATTAGATTGTTTTACCAGCCATTACACTGGAAAATCATTTATTTTACCAATAATTATTGGCCTAAACTAAATGGTCAAGTCGTGAATTAGCAATCGAGGGGGTTACAACTACGTAACTCGATCTTCATAGACCGTTGTGCAAATGGGGGTAGGTGAACGTTGAATGTGTCGTAACTTCAAATCTTTTCATGTTGGTGTTGAAGCTTGGAGTGTGTGGTACCAGCTCAGGTGTTGGTCTCGTCATCTGACCGTCGTTCAATGTTACGAGTGGCTCTCCTCGGATCTTTCTTTTCGGGATTGATCTGGGACCGACGCCAAATAGTCCCTTGTGTTGCTCCAGCGCGAAGTAAATTCAACTACTTATCAACCAAAAATTATTTAGTCGGAATTTAAATTCTAATACTTATGCTTGAACTAATATTTATTTATTTTCTAAAATAAAAATGTAATTAATAATTACTTGACTGATAATATAGATATTTAAAATATTTAATTTTCCATTTATGTCTTATGAGAGGGCTTTTGAGTGTAAGCTAACAAGATGGAATGATAATATGTTACTTCCGCTACCCGTACGATTCTCAAATGATACTATACTATCTGAGGTCAAATTCAAATGTTGACTATCGCCATTCAGGGAGACGTTTTTCGTGTAATTTAATTGGCGTTCACCACAATCAATTATCATATCTTCGCCAAAAGTGTGACCAGAGGCGGCTGGTGCACCTTAAATCTGTCGTGGATGAATGTACTCACGTTGGGTTGATGTGGAAGTTTGGAGAGTGGGGTGCCAGCTCAGGTGTTGCTTCGTCATCTGACCGTGGTTCAAAATTACGAGGTGTTGTCCTCGGATCTTTCCCTTAAGGGACTGATCCCGGACAGTCGTCAATAGCCCGTTGTGTTGCTCTAGTACGACGTTAACTAAAATTACCATTACCGTAACACATTGGGGTGAAATTTAAATTCTGAGGTTAAACTCTCCCTTTACAGGTACCTTTCAAATTCAAACTATTTTGCTCATGAATAATATAATCTAATTTTCAGAATACAATTTGCAAATTCTGTGGTATTAGAGTAACCAGATAAAGCTGTCTGACAAACAACTAAATGTTTACGCCTTTGTTTCGTTTTGCAACGGTGTTATTTGCCTCATTGTTAACCAAACTAAATGCATTTGCAAACACTGTTTTTTGTTTATTTTAGTAATGGATTTCGTAAAATTTAAACATATAAAGAAGGAAACAACTACATCACATACTATATATTATTTGTACCAATACAGTCATTGATATAATTTTATATTTGTTTTTCAGTAAAATTAATTTTTAGAATACCCTATTTTAAATCCTTAAGGCTTCGTTGTAAAATATGTGGGATTCAAACAACTCTTGGGCTTTTGAAAATTAGCAGCAAATTATTACACTAGAGAAAGAGAGAGCGAGGGAACACATTAATGCTGTATTTTATATTCAATCTATTTTGTTGGCAGCTAAGCTCGAAGTTTGATGACTTAAAAATTAATGTTTTGTATTACACCTCCCAAAATTAAAATGAGAATTAATAAAATTCTAGCTTCTCTTAATAAATGTTTCTCGGTAGATTTTGATATTTTTTAATCAAATATAGTTTAAGTATTATTATAAAACACTATACTAGTAACTGTTATGCTAATAAGATTTTTTAAATTTGGTTTTCAAAATGTTAAATATTAATGCCAATAAAGTATACTAATAACTACCACATTTCCAAGCAACATTTTTCACTCAAATTATGATTAGGAGAGTGAGGTGGCCAAGCTAAGGTGTGACCTCTTTATCTGAACTAGGTTCAAAAAATTACGTGGTGTTGTCCTCGGGTCTTTCCCTTCGAGGGTTGATCTTGGACTGTCAAAAATTGCCCGTTTTGTTGCTCCAGTGTGATGTCAATTGAAAAAATACCATACCATACCACTCAAATTATAAAACATAAATTTTGGTATTTTGCTTTTGTTATATAGTGGGATAAAAAACTTATTTTTAACCCATCAAAATCTTAGTCTTATAGATACATACTTAATTTACAACTGAGTTTACCTATCGTTCTTTAACACCATGGAAATTGCTCAAAACAATTTTGAGACACTTCTTACGTTTTTAATATATGAAGAATATAATTTTTAATATATAAGAATAAAAGAAAATGAAAGATATATTAAACTTTTATAAGGACCTACTAACCGTATACCATCAGTTTGAACCCTGTATACCTACTTCTAGTATTGATATAATTGTGTGTTCCTCCTGATCTATTTAATTCTTAAAACATTGTAATTTAATAAAATCAAGTCAGTCGTTAACTAACAAATTTTGCTTTCTTCTCTGAAATTATCGGCCCACGGTAGCCCAGTTGTAAGAGCAAAGGTTTAGCAACTCGAGGGTTGCGAGTTCGAAACTAGGTCCAGCCAAAGACTACTGTGAACAGGGGCTGGTGCATGTTAAATCTGTCGTGGTCTCAAATGTTCTCACGTTTGCATGGTGTGGAAGTTTAGAGAGTGGCGTGCCAGCTCAGGTGTTGACCTCGTCATCTGACTGTGGTTCATAATTAGGTGGCATTGTCCTCGAATCTCTCCCTTTTGATTGATCCCGGATCGTCACCCATAGCCCGTTGTGACTGTAACTACTTACTTACCCAGAAATTAATTTGATCTTTGAGATTAGATTTTGCTGCGTTACTGAGACCAAGGTCCTTTTATGCAGTATTCTTCAGTTAGTTGACCATTCCTTCTCGTGCCAGTAAAAAACTCGTTCATAAAAGTTAAGGATTACGAGTTGTCCTCTGATTTTTCCCTTGGGGATTGATTCAGCCAACAGTAGCCCGTTGTGTTGCTCCAGTGTGACGTAGCTACCTACCTTGCTCTGTAAGAGTCGAAACTACACATAGCATTTATGAAGAACAGCTCAGATGTGTCGGTTAAGAATTTGCAATTTGTAAACACAGTGAAACATATTTGATAGAAACTAAAGGATTCATGTTTCGCTCTTCGTAACATACGTGTGTGTCTTAATTTAGTTTGGTACATTCCATAGTTAGAATTTTGCTTATAGTTAGTTTCAGAGGCATACTTATGTCTTGCTACTGATCCTGAAGATTGGCTGATAGTTATTTGTCATTTAATTCAGTTTGTGAAGCAGTTTTTTACTGACAATGTATTTTTTAATTCAGAGATTATTTAGATTCATATATACATAGTAAACCTATTTATATTCAAACTAAATATATTCAGAAGTTTGGCTCTTCTTAAAATGCGTGCTTGTCTTAATTCAGTGTGGTACCGTCCATAATTAGGATTGTGTGTTTAGTTACAGTTTCAGAAGCAAAATTATGCCCTGTTATTGATCCAGAAGATTGTCTAATGATTAATTCTCATTTGATCCAATTTGTGAAGCAGCTTTTTCAATTCTAACAGTATTTTTCAATTCAGAGATCGATGAGATTCAGTTACCAGACTGAATTCATCGAACCATTTTCTGGAGATGATTGAGAACTACAGCAATCCCAATACCATCAGGGAAATGGACCGATTTGATGGAGGTGTTGTCATGATACGTGTAAGCACTATATTGAATCCGTATACAGATCTCCGCATATTAGACATAGGTCACTATATATACACTTCAAGATACAAATACAATGTACTGAAACTTCGAGTAAAGCTATCTAGGATATCACATTGATCAGAGTTTATATTCATAGGCAAAAAAATACATGTTTATCCGAACAAAACTAATGTATTACTTTATTAAAAACGAAACACAATCCGTACATATATAGGGACAAAATATTATCCCTATAATTACGGTTTTAGCACTTAAGAGGATTTTTAAAACCTACAAAACATCTTTTATGGGATATCTCGACCTTAAATACGTTTTAAGTACAAGATAATTTTACTAAAAATTTTGTGACTGCACTGCATATACGAACTACAAAATAATATGCTGTATGGAATTATAAATCTACCAACTGTCTGTTCAAGATGTTAAACACAGATGTTTTCTGTATTAACTCTCGTGGTGGTTGTCTCGACATCGTATCTCATCATTCTATAGATTAGGTCAACACTGACCAAATCTTTATGGACGAGATATATCGTCATTAGAACTGAAAACTGACCAGGTTTTGATCCCACCATCATAGAAACAATTAATCGTCAATATCTTGATGAGATGTCTCGTCGTTTGCAAAATTGGTCATATCCAGATTTTGTTTTGTAATATTTGCAATTGTTAGATATACCTTGTTAAAAGCTGCCCAAGCGATATTGTCGATAAAGCACTCTGCTCCCACGCTTTGGGTTCGTGGTTCGATTTCCGACTAGGGCTACTGCCTTAGGGCTGGTTGTATGTGATGTCCGAGGAAGAAGTGAGACTCACGCCGAAGTGGTTCTTCACCAAAAAGTGGATAGCTGCACCCCCTATGTCTTTACCAGTGATCAATTTGTGTGTTTGTAAAATAAAACCTGTATTCTTCTTCTGTGTCTGTCCTACTTCAGATCACTGGGCCTGATCTTGTGTTTCACAGTTCAGGAGACACACGTCAACAACAACAACCTTGTTAAAAATATTATTGCTAATATTTTCTATTATATTATATTATGTGCTCAATGATATTTTTGTACAAACCCATGATAACCTAAAACGGAATTTTTAAACCCATAAAAATGTTGAGAACCTAATTTTATATTTCTGGCAACTAAAAATTCTAGTTATGAGGAAGACAAGTTACGGCTATTTTTACTAGGTATCACAGGATTATCAATGTTACGTTATCGAAGATAATTCATGATTTGTATTATTTCGCTCTGATTTTTTTGTAATATTTTTACATTAAGTGATGTCAATTCGAATCAATGAATGTGTTTAAAATGCTATTTAGAAGTGAGGGGACAATATCTGATGTAATGGGTTGTTGAGCCAATTTCACAATAAGCTCCAATAGTGCTGAATTTAATCTTAAAGCCGGGAACTGGGACATTGTTGGAGTAGAAGTGACTTAATATATGGTACGACAACTTTTAATACCGTTAGTTGGTTCTTTTAAGACTTAGGAAACGTGTCTCTTTATCGGAGTCTTCCCATTCTATTTGCAATTCTTTAGCAATTTGCGCATTCAGATACTTAACGGGTTGGGTCTTAGGCCATTTTGGGGTGCGTTCTTGAGAGCGCAGTGCCTTTTGTTGCTAGTTTCGACCCAGTTAATGCGCATTTGGATCAGGTGTTATTGGAGATATTTTTGTTTTTGCGTACCATAGCGTTGCTAGTAAAACTGCTAATAGCTTTTAAGGTTCTTGCGATGTCAAAAATATTTGAACTTTTTCTTTTTAGATTGATGGCCCATTTCTTTCAATTCCTTTATAAACTGCAAGCATTTTGGCATGAAAGACAGTTTGATTAGCATAAAGAATCGATGACAAACTGGCATATGGTATTACAGTCTTATATTTGAAGAAAACATTACCAACTCCTGTGTCAGTTTTAGAAGCTTCATTATCTATTTGAAAATCATTTGTGTCAGGTTAAATTTGGTTACATATACTTTTGCTCTGTATTTTAGAGAATCTATACTTTTGTGTGTAAGTTTCTGGTAGTATGTATCACACACTCAAGTACCATTTTGAGCCCATTTTCGGGTGTATCTCTTTAGTCTCAATACTTTAATGATAGTTGGTTCCTACCTCTAGGGTTCAATAAATTAACGTGATACCTCCTAACACACAAAGTTGTTTCGTTAGCTCCAGTGGCTAAGAGTGCATCATTTTTGTAGGTTACGAACTCTTTTCTCAATATTTGCATTGGGCTTAAGACTACAAATGACAGCTACATAACAGATGATTCTATCGATATATCGATAACTGATGTTTACAAAATTTCAACGAGATGTGGTGAACACCCCAGTTTTTGGATTTAAACCTACATAGTTTGTTGGTTCTCAAAGCACCGTGTATAAACGATACTGATGAAGCACTCATAAACAATTCATTTCGTTTGAATGGCTGAAAGTTTCCATATCCCTCAATAAGAATATAAATAGTAAAATACACAGAAGAGATTATTTCTTCTTATGCAGTGTATTCGGATCTAATGAACTATATCGCGTACAACATGAATCCCGTACACCAATACAAAATCCTCTTAAACTTCCTGGTTGTGCTTGCGTGGACGTACATTCATCAGTGAATACGATTTAATTTTGTGTTCCCTACCATCCTATACAGTTCATACAGAAAGCATTGAAGCATCGCGTATAGACCGAAACTAATGAAGCACTCAAAAACAATTAGTTTCGGTTGACTCGCTCAAAGTTTTGATTTCTCTCAATGAGCGTATGAATAGAAAAGTACACTAAAGATATCTAATGATTTCTCCCCGTCGTGTACAATAAGCAAAATTAGCCTTCTCTCGCATGCAAGCAGAAAACTAGCAAATAAGGATGATTTGCCTTTAAAGTCGAAATTGAAGTTGATAGTTGCATTCATAAGGAATTCGTGATTAAGGATGTTTTTTCACGCAAAAACCTAACGACTTGATACAGAATTTCTCCAGTTTTATTTTTTAAAACGAACCTCGCATAATCTTTCCCCGTCACATTTAAGCTTTCGTTTCTTTTACTTGATTTCTGTGTTGCATATTTTTAAGGAGCAACACACTTCAAGGAGAAATAAAGAAAAAGCCACAAATGTTCATACTCCAGTTCTTCTAAATTAATGAATCGGTGGAGTGCTTTGTGGATTACGTATGGTCGGGGAAATCTGCCTCAACAAATTACATGGCTGAGAGCGCTTTATGTGTAACCGAAGCCAAGGACCTACTGCATTCTTTTGTTGTAAGCAAATAGATATAAATTATGATAAACACCAAAGCTATGTGCAACTAGCACAGTTAAAATTTATTGCATTACTTTTTCACAAATATACTTGGAACTTTCAAACGCGGACTTGGCATTTAGTTAAAATTACCGATACGTTGATAAAAGTCAGCTCCCCAAAATATATAAACAATTGCTTGGGCATGAAATATGATGTAACTATTTGTGGAATAGTGATACGAGAGTCTGAAAAACCTGTTCGGAGTGTCGTATTTGGTCTTCGGGTCAAGTAAATCCGTGCATAGAGCCGTATGAGGTTGTTGGCTGGGTAAACCTATTGGGAGGTCCCTGTATGGTCTGGTGGCCGGACAAACCTTTCCAGAGAGCAGCATTAGGTCTGAGGGTCGGATACACCTATTCCGATGACCCTACCTAGACTGCAGGTCTGATAAACTTTTATGAGGACCGAATCTCGTCTGCGGGTTCGATAAAAAATATTTGGAGATCGTATCTACGGCCATGATAAACCTTTTGGCAAGGGGACATCTGGTCTGTGGGCGGAATAAACTTATTCGCAACTGCTCTTATCTTACGTGGCATTACTTTTTGTTAGTACAGATTTTTGAGGTAGTTAAGGAGGGTAGTTGAATTTACGTAGCAAAACGGGCTATAAGGGGCAGTCCGGAATCAATCCCTAAGGAAACGATCCACGGACAATACCTCGTCATTTTGAACCACGGTCTTGTGACGACGTCAAACATCTGAGGTGGCACCCCGCTCTACAAACTTCGACACCACGCCAAAGTGAAAACATTTGAGGACACAACGGATTTAACGTGCACAGATACCTATGTACACGACAGTCTTTGATTTGATTCAATGTCAATATTTGGGAAACTGCCCAGAATTACTGTTTGAACCCAACACTCGACCTATTTTCCATTCGAAGCTACAGTTTAACAACGAAAAACATCCACAGACAGAATTTTAGAAACATCGGCGGGTTTTATGTTTAAAAAAAATCTACGTTCCCTTTGAATGCAGCAATTTATTCGCTCTTCTAATTTAATTGATGCTTGTCGATAATGCAAATTTTTATCTCCGAAGCTTGCACTGACGCTTTTATTCGTTTAAGTACTCACAAACTAAAAGAAACATCGCTGAATCGATTAGGAATTGCAAAATTAAAAAAGATAAATATGCGACACAATTGTTTTAGTGTTTCTTAATTGTTTAAGCTGTTCCTATCAAAGTAAATAACAATCAAATGTAAAATACTGATGGAATAAATGTTCCTTTCTTTTAAGTTTAGTGGTCTTGGTAGCTCTGTTGGAAGAGAACCGAATTAGCAGCCGGAGGGTTTCGAGTTCGAATCAAACCAAAGACCGCCGTGTACAAAGGGGATGGTGGACGTTAAATTTATTATGACCTCAATATCCTCACATCGGCGTGGTGTGGAAAGTTGGAGAGTGGGGTGCCACAGATTAAGTGTGACCTTGTCATCAGACCGTAGTTAAAAAGTACGTGGAGTTGTCCTCGGATCTCCCTTCTAGTTTGATCCTGATCGTCGCCAATAGCCAGTTGTGCTGTTCCAGTATGACGTTAATTAAAGTATATACCTGAAAACGAAAGTGAAACGGAAGTTAAAACTAACCAAGCAAGCGCGCTTATGGTTTAAGATATAGCATGGTAAGCAAATAATTTTTAAAAGAATTGGAAATTCCATATAAAAAACCAAAAGAAAAATTTTGAAAATGAAAGTGTTGGTAAATCAGGGCGTCGTCAGAGAGGAGCCTGACCCAGACAACACAAATGGTGTTTTCTACGTATATGACTAGCAAAACGCTAAAAAATTCCGGATACACTCCCCCAAACACCATTAAAAAGCAAACATATCAAACAAAACATTGAAATAAGAATATAAAGAAAGCGAAAAACATGTATACATACATATACATATGTTGATGAAGCTAAGAAAAATACACATACATTTAAAAAAACTAAAAGCGCAGTTCTAAAGTTACGCTGCTTAACACAACATCTTACAAAATTGATTTTATCGATAGGCTGATTCTCATAATTGCCTCGTCATCTTTTCCGTTGGTATTGATCCCGTTGTGTTGCTCTAGTACAATGTTAATAATATCTACCCATCTGTCTCATAACTGACGGTTTGAAATTTAGACTTTTTACTGGTTTGTTTTAGGATTTATGGCACTAACGCTATATTTGGCTATACTGCGAGCTAGAAGCAAGATACAACATCAAGTAACAGATATACACACACAATGAAAGTTTTACTGACAAAGAAGGATATACACCCATGAAGGAATGAACCCGACGAGAATCGAACCTACCCACTGAGCCACGATGGCCAGACTTTTCATTAATTCACATAACATAATCCTCAGTTATCGGTGATTTGTATTGGATTCTTGCTGGAATGAAAATAAATTTCGTGGTATTACTCGTATTTTCTTGAACTTCATTTTGTTGCAAAAAAATAACACAAAAACTGAAACGTTGCTTCGATTTCCATTTTGATTTGGTTCTTATATTTTTGTTCATAACTGGCTCTTATATTTTTGTCCATAAAAATAAATCTTTAAACGATAGAAAGCTTAAAGTGATTTCATTTATAAATATAGCATCCATGCATAAAAAGCTCTAGACTTGAAAAGAATCCACATGAAATTAATTTCTTTCAGAACTTTGAAACTTTACCTATCTTCCATGAAACTTCAGCGCTTAAAGGTACTGTCTCCTTAGACTATTTGACTCAAATGGGGCAAACCTATAACTATAACAGTAACATTTCAAAAACAAAACCTCTGAAAGACAAGCTCAGAGTACTTTTTCCTCCGAAATCCTTTGGTATCATTAAGCGTAAAGTATAGACCTCGTTTTTTCTTTTCTGTGCCATCCCTCACGTTTGAGAACCACATGATCTTTATAAATTGAAAGAATTTTTTTCCAAAGGTTTAAAAGCAAGGATTCAGTATTTTTTATTGCGTTTTAAATCGCTGGTATCAGATGTATCCTGAGACTGATGGAACAGAAGAAAATAAATCGCTCAAAAGGAAAATGATATTTTAAAATGCGCCTTTCTTCATGATGCACAGTGTTCTTTGAACTCGGTGTTAGTAGAAATAAATATTACGTAATTCTTTAGTTGATAGTGGTTTAGAAAATCGAGTTTAAAAGTCAATATTTGAATCTATTCAGCTGAGTTCATTAAAATTTATTTATGTTCTTCAATTTCAAAGAGTTGAAACGAAAATGAAAGATATAAAACAGTCTCCAAGTCCCTAAAAGAATTTAAATCTATATTTTTGAAAATTTTGAGTCCCCAACTCTCTTTACAAAAACTATCTAAAGTGTTAGATTTGATTTGAAAGAAGAGATTCTGAGAGAAATAGTTTCGAAGATGTTACAATACAGAATTTTACTCTGTACACCAAATATTTTATTGATAGAAAGACATCCTTACGCTATTCTCAAAAGTCTCCAGACATTTCCAATGCCTTTTCACGATATTGAAACTACCGCTGTTAATAAAATAATGAAAGAGTAATGAAATTATATATATATATATATATATATATATATATATATATATATATATATATATATATATATAGGAGCATTAGACTTCGTTCTAAATCAACCAATGTCAATGTGTCTAAACCAACCAATGTCAAACAGTTTGTACATACGTGTCCTATAGTGTGTAAGGAAAATATAAGGTAATGGTAATTTAGTTAACGTCGTACTAGAGCAACACAACGGGCTATTGACGACGGTCCGGGATCAGTCCCTTAAGGGAAAGATCCGAGGACAACACCACGTAATTTCGAACCACCGTCAGATGACGTGGACAAGACCTGAGATGGCAACCAACTCTCCAAACTTCCACACCACGCCAACGAGCTTAACAATGGAGGAGAGGTATCAAGCAGGCATATACAGTGGTTATAATTAAAGGGTCCCTGTTCAGAGCACTGTAGTGAAAGAAACCAGTGGTCGTATGAACGCCAAATATGCGTGGTATACATTTCAGAGCATGGGGAAACGAATGGCGAAAATTTAAATTTTGTTCCGAAAATGACCTATAGGGGAAGAGAGATGGTGCTACGAGCAAATCCCTAGTAAAAACATAATTAAATAAAATGGATTTTAAGTCGTGATACACTTTAATTACAAATTATAAGTAGTATAAGCAACCATCAATTGCCATAAACCTTGAATATGAAATTTAGGAAAGCATTATGCAAAAGTTCCATACGGCATCAAGAAAAGAAGACGTCACTTTATGCAAATTGTTAAAACACAATTTGCTATGAAACACTTTCAAAGTTTCGTATAACGTTCGACGATCGCTATGGGACTCTCATTGCCTGACTGTGTTTTATTATTAAAGTTGTTTTACACGAATGGCGAAAACTCTGCTGGTGCCCTTCGCGAATACAGTCGTTTGAAATCGGTGCGTACAGGTCCTCTGATAGCATGTACCATCCGGGGAATGGTTCAACACCTCGATAAGTCTAGAAGCTTTTCAGTTTAACCAGGAAGAGGCTGAAAACCTAAGACAACAAAATTCGTTGAAGAGGTTGCAACGGGAATTGTTGAGCAGACCAGGCAGAATAAGACAGGAAACAGAAATGCTCGAGCTGTAGCAAGACAGTTGGATTTGCCCTACGCAACAGTACGTAAGTGTTTGCAGAAAATTTGGAAAGTTATCAGTATAAGATCCAGCGTAACCAAGCGTTACAAGGTTCTGATACAGATATCCGTAAAACGTTTGCTTTGACATTCCTTGTACGCATTCATGTAGATCACAACTGGACCTGAACTTGGATCGATGATGCACTTTTTTCTCTGTGGAGCAGTAAACACCCAAAATAGCCGCATCGGTGCAACTAACTAACTAATACCAACACACACTCCCGTGCCTAGTGTCGTGAGACACTGACTGTACCAGTTTAAATAAGTTTGATTGGATGAGTAGAGTATGCCACCGAGGTGATATGTCTATCCAGAATGTTAGAGCATATTACATATATACATCATTACATCTATACAGTAATTACATTAAATCCTTATATTTTAGGTTTTACCATTATATATATATATATATATATATATATATATATATATATATAATAACATAACACACACAAAATAACAAAAAATAACCAAACAGCCGGGGTGCATTAACCAGAAACCGAAACTCGAAACTACCCATGCAAGCGCTCTGAAGCATGTGGGCAACGGAATATCACCGCCAGTTTTTTCAAATCCCCATACATTCTCCAGAATTAATTGTTGTTTGGATTTGGTTTTCAGCAACATTTCTGATTGTTCCATACTTTTTTTTAGAAAGTCCATCCACAAGGATTAAAGACCTGTTCAGTTACTGCACAGCGTTATAGAGACATGTTGCAGAACTTCGTTATTCCTAAGCTCCAATAGCGAGGAGCCCTCAGATCTACCATATTCCAACAAGATGGAGCACCTCCCCATTTAGGACGTCCTGTTCAACAGTTGTATTCAGAAAATCGAGTAATCAGTCACGCATTCTCATCTTCTTGGTCACCCTGTTGACAAGATCTGAGCCCTTGTGACTTTTGGCTGTGGGGTTACCTAAAAAGCATGGTTTATCATGCAGGTATTTAGAACCTTGCAGATTTGAAGGACCACGTCATCTAGCACACGCGCTAGATCTCAAAAGATCAGTTACGTGCAGTTGTTGAACACGCCATCACACGGTACCAGTTGTTCCTTCTTCAACACGGTGGACAATTTGAACACTGCATATGACTTGTTTTTCTAGTCTTCTTCTATCCTGCGTTGCAAATGTAACATGTTTTAGATGCATTAATTAAATCTACATTTTGTTGTTTATGACTATTGTCAGTATCTATTGCACTCTTACACCACACACAAATTGTAATAAATATGCATCACGATTGTAAAGCCATTTCATTGAATTATGCTTTTACTGGAGATTGTTCGCAGCGCCATGTCCTCTCCAATCGGTCATTTTCGGAACTACATTTTTTTGTTTCCCCATGTTCTAAAATGTATACCACGCAAATTTGGCGTTCATATGACCACTGTTTTTTTCTCTACAGTACTCTGAACAAGGATATTTTATTTACAACCACGCAGTATATATAGGATCCCTCATCACTAGGAATAGAGAAAAACACCCAGAGCGAAGTTGGTCAAAATGTTAAGAATGACCTATATTCCCATTAGGGTGATTGCATTTTTTTCCAAACTTTAGAAATTACTTTATTTTAAATTTGGACAATAAACTTAAGTTATTATTAAAGATCTGGTGAAAGAACTAAGCACTGGTATATTCTAGTTGGAAGTCATTACGTAATAATTTCAAAATTCAGGTAATCAAACATCAGCTAGCGGAATGTATTTGTTGTAGAACTGACGTTCGAACTTTTAGTGAACTCTGCCGACCAACCGGTATAGTGGTTAAGGTGTTAGCCTCTAGATCGGAAGGTTCCTGGTTCGAATCCGGGTTCGGGCATGGATGTTTGTAAACGTATGGTGTAGAGGCGGCTGGTGCACCTTAAATCTGTCGTGGCCGAAAGTCCTCACGTTGGGTTGGCGTGGAAGTTTGAAGAGTGGGGTGCCAGCTCAGGTGTTGCTTCGTCATCTGACCGTAGTTCAAAATTACGAGATGTTGTCCTCGGATCTTTCCCTTCAGGGACTGATCCCGGACCGTCGTCAATAGCCCGTTGTGTTGCTCTAGTACGACGTTAACTAAAAATTACCAAAATTATCAAATTTAGTGAACTCTTTTGATCTGCAGTTTAACTCTTTCTAAGTTTGATCTTCACACTAGTGATGGTAAACATATGTTATGGACGAAAGTTGAAGTTTGGAGGCTCATCTGTTTCGCTTGGGATTTTGGCTCTGAAAGCAATGGGACTTATTGAGATTTTGCATGCGTGGTGAGTACAGTTCTAAATATTTTGAAAATTACATATAAGTTCTTTTAAATTATAAAATATAACTACAATAGTATTCCGTTTGAGAACTTGAATCAAGGTTACGTAGTCAGATTACGTCCGTGTTACCATTTTATTTCTCTCCTCTTTGTTAGATAGGTAGTTGATTTAAAGTCGCACTGCAGCAAAAAAACAGGCTATCGGTAACGGTCCGGGATTAGTCCCGAAAAGAAAATCCGAGGACGACAAAACGTAATTTTGAACCCACGGCTAGATGACGAGGTCATCATCTGACCTATAACCCACTCTCCAAACTTTCACACCACACCAAAGTGAGGACATTTGAGGCTTTGACAAATTTAACGTGCACCATTTAAAGTGGACACTTCGGAACAAAATTGTAAAAATATGATTGAGTTTTTCATACATTTTGCTATATTTAATTAAAGAAAGCATAAATTAATAACGATTAAATATATACTAAATGCTATTAATATTTTCGTTTAATATTGCTTCATTTGGTAAATATTAAATGCCAATTACAGCTAGTTTGAAGTATTGTAAATTATTAGAATTTGGCAAATGGTTAGACTATACACTACCCTACAATAATGGACCGGATGCCAACGGATTTGCATAAAATCCGACTGCTCATTTGAGAGTGTTTTTCTTGGTATGCCCTGTGACCTTCGCATGTTGTTCCTGGCAACTTGAACGCCAACGCCTACATTGACATTTTGGACATTCAGGTTCTTGCTACGCTCTGGCAATTTTATGGAATGGACGAATGTTACTTCCAGGACGACAACGCTCCATGTCATGTTGCAGCCCCTGTCAAGCGGTGGTATCAAGATATGGATGTAAAACGTCTTACCTGGCCTGCCCAGAGTTCCGACCTAAACCCCTTGGAACATTTGTGGGACGAGATAGAGTCTGGCAACAAGATAGATTAAATGTTCTGAACACTACTATCCCACAACAGATACGAAAATAGACCCATCCTAACAGATGCCATGTACAGATCGACTAGTATATTACACTGGTGTGCTAAACTTCAGGAATAATAAGGATTCCGTATGCTACGTTGTAAAGTGATCTGGGAAAATGATACTAAAAATACTTCAAGAGTTATAAATAGTACCACGAACGAGTAAAAACAAAACAATAAAAAGATAAACCAAATAGTAAAAAGTATTTTAATTAGCGTCATCTGACCGTTGATCTAAATTAAGTGGTGTCCTCGTATATTTCCTTTCGGGAGTATTCCCGGGCGTTACCAATAGTCTGTTTTGATCCTGTGCGACTTTAAATCTACTACCTATCAACCAGAAAGGATGGAAAAAAATGGTAAGGGGTAATAGTGAGTGGGGTACAGGTCAGATGCTGTCCTCGTCATCTGGGTGTGGTTCAAAATACGAGGTGTTGTCCTCAGTTCTTTCCCTTCGAGTTTAATCCCGGACCATCACTAATATCCCGTTGTGTTGCGGCAATGCAATGATAATTCAATACCTACCTAGCTTTGAAAAAGAGTGATGTTAAGAGTGTAATAACTCAACCTTCTGTATAGCTGTCTCGGCGAGTATCATTATCAAAACTGACCTGATCTTGATCTCGTCATCATCAAAACTTCTGCAATATCTTGATGACGAGATATCTCGTTATTAGGAAAATTGATCAGATCTTTATTAACGAGATATCTCGTCGAAACCACTTGGAGGGTTGAACAAAGAGAGGGGGTAATCCTTAGTAGACTATACGACCACTTCAAACAGTGCTGCGGGTTTTGCATCAAGTTTAAATCCAGGGAATGGGGTTGTGGAGGATTTCCTGAGGTGGATGAACTCATTCCCGTGTTAAAGCCTCTGACGTCACGATTCCATTATTTGAATATGCACCATCTTTCTATTGAATATCCTCGGCTATGCGAATTGCTGTACGCTCTTGCATTTGACTTTGAGGTTGTAACCTTTAAAATTAATGGTGTGCTTCAAGTTTTGCTCTTCTGTCTGTAAAGTTCATCTATGCGTGAAATATGTAGGTTTAAACTTACAAATTGTCCCTTTTATCTATCTGCTCCTGGCTTGAAACAGATTCTCCTTTAATGAAGCTTCGGAGTTATCAAAATGACAATTCTATTCAAGTAGTTCATCATGCTCATTAGTGATTTTACAGCTCTTGTCATCACGAAATTAAACGGACAATAAAATAAAAAGGACATTGCTTTTTTTTATAAAAATGGAAGCTCAGTTATCTCAGAGACAGGGACTGTCCAACAATTTATGAGTAATTACGGCAGATTAAACTTTGGCATGTTTTTTCTTTTGGAGAGCTATTTATAAACAGGCAAGATGTTTTGGGTACGTTTTTGAATAATGTCCTCTCAACTAAAATGACACGCGAAAACACGAAAAAGAGGGGATGGTTTTGTTTTACTTTGCGATGGCGTAACAGAAGTGTTCTCATGGGTTAAGAGTGAGAACAGAGTCGTTATCATTACCTCCGGGTGTCGTTATTATTTTCTTTTTACGTTCTTGTATAAATTAAGAACTAGTTTCTTTCTACAATGCACTGGTTGAATTTCTTTGTTTAGATAAGGTGTTTCTAAATTACACACTCTACAGATATACTGTTATTCTTATTGTGCACTGCTTTCCAAAAGTTAAGCACGCGACAGTGAATTCGACATAATTGAAAACGTTATACGTTAATTGAGTCGAGATTTCACGTGGAGGTAAGCAATTTGGTGATAGAATTCATGACTAAAAAACTAGTAAACAAATATATTTATATTATTTTGATATTTTATATATGTACAACTCATCACACAAGCTCCGTTCGTTCCATACCTTCAATTAGGTGATCAAACACACCAGAAGGCAATATCAACCATTCCTCTAATAGGACAGTTTCCAGCTGTTTCACATTAGCTGGAGGTGGTACACAGGCAGATATAGCGCGTCCCAGGGCACATTCAAAGACTGTCGATGGGATTGATGATTAAAAATTGCACGTATGGTGATCACTAGGGCAACTTTTTGCAACAAATGCAACTTTTTTTCACGCGTTCTACGCTGCATGTAAAGTACTAAAACCAAAATTTCTCCTACGTGGGGTGTATTGTAAGTGAGTTAGGGCAGTCAATACCATGAGAGCGTCATTTCTGTGGCGTAAGGTGTCACTCCCCCTTCGGATTTTTGAAGGCATCGCCACACGAATTCTGAGCTCCCAGGTATGCATCTGATGTATGGTGCTGCGGACAGAAACGGACGAGCTGCTTAAAGGTTGTAGTTTTCAGAATGTTGCTTGTGGATGATTCCTGGTACAAATACGGGGTAAGTCATGTATTTTTGTAAGTACTGAATGATTGTGTGTCATCTCTATAAAAAGTTTTAGCTCCTCTACCACTCTACAATTTGGTCAAATATTTTTGAAACGCTGTATATGTAGAATTTTTGTCTATACGGATTTTGATAAATCTAAAGACTGAAATAGGCACATGTGGAATCGTTCCAACGAACCTCATTTTTTGCTCATCGTGTATTGTAGGCAAAATTCAAAGGTACCATTCATTACGGAATAACGTTTCTCTTAAATTTACATGAATAAAATTCGTATAAAGGACTGTCTTCGCGTCAAATTTTGTATAAGCTTCCTAATTTCTAAAGATAACACCTCTTTATGATGCCAAAAATTTCGAAACTATATCAAAATTTAATTTTAATAACCAGTCTCAAATTATCATCTAGTTCAACCCTTTCTGGTTTATAAATGATAAAAAATTTTACAATTCTATCCATTTTTACAACTATATCACCAATGTTAAATTAGCTTCCTACTTTTATCATACATTCCATAATACTTTTATCACGTAGAAAAGTTTTCTTATGATATATTTTATAAACCTATACAGTATCTGCATGTTGTATTTAAAACACTTTGTAACATGCAAGATAAATTATGAAATTATGTTTAAAAAATTAGGAAAAACAACCTTCATATAGCTTAGTGAAAATCCATAGAATGAATATCCTCTTTTGTATTTTATATTCCAATACAAAATTTCAATATTTTGCACCGTTATTTTTTTTGCTGTAGAAAAATTAATATTCCTTATTTTAATACGCTTATTTTAATACGCTTTTTATCCACAAAAAATGATAAACAAAAGGGACAGGTTGATGTTCCTCACACAGCTGTGAAAATGTGCTTTTTTATATTAATTCCTTCCTCGCCTCACAACTATATTCTTCTCGTCTTTTGTTATTTTGAAGGTATTGTTGTCTTTAGCTTATCATGAACAATATAACTAATTTTAGACGCGGACTGTGTGTGCACAATCTCCTTGTGACACATCACGAGTGGTTGGATCGACTATGTTCACAGCTTCTTGAGAGCTGGGATTAGTTGTTTTTTCTAAAAAAATGGCGAGAACAAGAAGGGGGCAAAAACGAAAAACTTTAAAACTACGATTATTAATTTAAATTAAAACGAAACTAATTAATTTCAAATCAAACATATTAAAAACTTAGAAAAGATCGTGAATGACCGTTTTTGTGAAGCAAGACGGCCACCACGATCAAGGAGCCGTGGAAGCCTGGTTGGAAGAGCATCGGATTAGAAAACGGAGGGCTCGAGTTCGAATCCAGCCAAAGACCGTCGTGTACAAGGGAGGTTGGTGCGCGTTAAATCTGTCGTGGCCTCAAATGTCCTTACGTTGGTGTGGTGTGAAGTTTTGGAGAGTAAGTGTTACATTTCAGGTGTTGTTCTCGTCATCTGACCGATGAGGCGTTGTCCTCGGATCATTTCCATCTGGACTGATCCCGGACCGTCGTATAATATCTCGTTGTGTTGCTCAAGTACGACGTTTATTAAAAATACCAAATACCACCATCATCAAGACAGAAGTAAACCACAAGTGGTCGTCCAATTTTTTTCCCCCATTTGTAGAAGGGAGACTTTATATTTTTCTTAACGTTGAAAATATAGGCTATTAACGCGGATTAATTGTAAAAAGGGGTACTGCAGTTGTTCAGAATAAAAGCAGACGCATTTCACACAATTAACTATGTATATCAAGGGAAAGACAAAATAATCTTTTGTACCTAAAACTAAAAGCTTGTAATGCAAGTAATCCATGGTCTATCGACCATAAATATATTCCAGATGGTCTAAGGTTAGAAGCTGTCGGAATCACGCGGCATCTAACTGATCATCATAGTTTGGCTAAACATCTCTGAAGTCTAAGAATCCTGTACTTGCATACATACTATATTTGCAAATGTTCCGCTGTATAGAAGCCGGTGTAAGATTAACTTGCTACTTCGTAAAGACATCGACTTTCTGCTAATGAACGTCCTTGACAGATCGCTTGATCCAATAATCTTTGTCGTTATCCTTATCCCCCTGACGAGTTTATTTTTAACTATTCATTCTTTCACGAGACCCAGAGAATAAGGAGCTCAGAGCCGTCTCAAATACCCTCCATCCAATAGCGAACCCTTGCATGCATTATGATGTTACCACTTGTCTATTGAAGTATTAAATAGTAATTGGTAATTGGTAATTTTTTAGTTAACGTCGTACTAGAGCAACACAACGGGCTATTGACGACGGTCCGGGATCAGTCCCTTAAGGGAAAGATCCGAGGACAACACCTCGTAATTTTGAACCACGGTCAGATGACGAGAAGTATTAAATAAGTTAATGGAAATGACGTATCAGTTAACACAGTGCCTGCTCCGAAACAGCTTACCTTTGCATCGAATGTGAAAATTATTATAATTGACACTCCTTACGAAAGGAAATAAAAATGCTCAGAAATAAAGTGTCTAGGACTTAAGAGATCAGTGGTGAATTCGTTTTTAATTTTTGGGTAAAATTAAGTCACAACTAGCTCACGGCAGATCAGGTGACCACCCTCGTACCACTCACTACTGAGAGTTCTTAACTTTGGTGAAATAAACTATTTCTACAGAATTTTCTCCATTTGTGGTATCAACACTAAACTCAGGCTCACTGAATTATTCTTCGATTACCTTTAACCACACCCGTCATGACTTCAGACAGAAAACTGGAATAAAAAAGGTAAGACAAGAAAAATGAAAAAGTTATCGGCCCATCTTTTCTTTAGCCTCACAATATCGGCCTCAGAATTATCATCACCTTATTTTCGTACAACAAACTCTGAGCTTCCACAGTTTCCTTGTATCACGTCGCGAGCGGTCAAATCCATAATGTTCTCAGTTCCTCTAGGGCAGATGAATCAACAGTTATGCATTGAGCAGGAAGGTGGATAAGTAATCGAATTAACGTCGCACTGGAGCAACAAACAAAACGTGAAATTGATGGGTCAAAGGTCAATCCTGAAAGGTAATAAAAAGAAAAAGGCCCAATTCGAAGCAACGTATACACAAGCGAACAGCTCCTTTCAACATTCCATATCTTAGTCTTTTGTGTTCTTTCCGAAAACTGGCAACCGTCGGCTAATTTTGAGCATTACAAGGTTATTGGGGAGTCCTGTACTATGAGCGTCCAGACCTATCGAACACGATAGTTCAATAACATAATGTTCACAGTTTCTCCAGAGTGTTTAGATAAAATAACCACCAGAAGAGCTGTACTTTTAAAGGACTTATCAAGTTCCTCCAGAGTAGACAAATCAACATTTCTGTAAATTTCTCAATTCGAAGCAGCCTACACACTAGCGAACAGTTCTTTTCAGCAACCACGATCTTTTAGCACTTTGGTTTGGAGAGTGGGGTTCCGGCTCAGATGTGACCTCGTCATCAGAGTTCAAAATTACTTGATATTGTCCTCAGATCTTTCCCTTCGGCTTTGATCCCGAACCGTCGCCATTATCTCGTTGTGTAGCTCCTGTGCGGCGTTAATTAAAAATACCTATATACCTAGTTACCTATTATCCTTTGTTTTCGTCTCTGAAATCGACGGATTGTTTTGAGCGTTGCAAAACTGTCTGAGAGTTCTGTAGTATAGGCGTCCATACCTATCAAACACGATAGTTCAATAATTCAATAGCATGTTTAGTTTCTCCATAGCAGACGAATCAACACTTCTGTAGTGAGCAGGAAGGAAATACTCAACTCGAATCAACGTACACACTAGCAAACAGTTTTTCAGCACTCACGATCTTATTGCTCTTTGTGTTCGTCTCTAAATTCGATGACCGACAGATAACTTCGAGCTTTACAAGATTGTTCGTGTGTCCAGTTAGATAGATTTGGTTACATTGTATGCTACAGTTCGTTAGAGGGTGCGTGGCTTCGCAACTCTTAATTGTACCAACTAACACTAATCACTGCCTTGCCTTGTGCCGTGGTAAGCAGTACCAATTTAAATGAGTGTGTCTATGATAAACAGAACATGTCACCGTTTGTGGAATGCCTATCTGGAATGTTATGTTGTATCGTATTATATCACATCATATATATTATATAATACAACATTATATTGAATTTATAATCATGCCGATTAGATAATCAACCATTTCGGATAATCAAGTCTCCATAAATTTCATCTTGATTATAATTCTAACCTCCAATCCTGTACTAGTATCCCTATTTATATTAGCCTCGACATTTAAAAACTAGAAGTTTACTTTTGGTTCTCCGATTGATTTAAAACTATATTATATGTTCATATATGAGTTTTCAAAAACGCACCATCTTATCTTCGACATAAAAGTAGGGATTACGCAATGACATGTATTTTTCAAAAGTGGGAAGGGGTTATGAACTGCTATTCTCATTTTAAACAGAATATTATTACAAATATTTTAAATTATTTGAATATTGAATACATAAATTAGAGTATTCGAATTTTTCAAAATAGTTTTTTGAATTATTTGAATAGATAAATTATATATTCAAATACAATAATGTTCTTCGGAATTAGAGAACAAGTTTTTTGTGAAAAAAAATAGAAAAGGCGTTTTGAAACTTATGTGCAATTATTTAAGGGGTGATAGAAAACATCTAAACAAGCAATTTTCACCATGCAATGCATGGGCGGAGAGCAAGCGGTGAACCTCTTTGAGGTATCTGCCGTTACTGTGACATGAAAGAACGAAACACCAAACTGATAGAGGAGGTAATAAATAATTTTATTGACAGCATGAGTGACAAAATTACAGAAACTGCTCAAAAGAGCAACCGCCAGCAATAAATGCAGGCGTTGCGGCGCTCTTTTTGAAACACACCCGGCATGTCTCGGACGGCACCGGCAGCAACATAAATCCTGGCAACTAGGTCCTCGTCGATGGGGCTTTCTTAGACGAGACTTTTCAAATGGCCCCAAAAGAAAAAGTCCAGACGGGAGATATCGGGGGAGCGTGCCGTCCAGCGAAATTTGGAACTGCAATATTTCACGACGATGAACTGAATACAGTGGCAAATTGCCACCAAGACCAGTAGCGCTACAAGCGTATCCCATTTAACCTACCAGTTGAACCTAGAAATCTCCGTAATGCAATATGTCTCCAAGACTGACGTTATTGGATTCCGCAGCTTCTTTAGATAGTAAGTTTGCTACTCATAGATGTTGAATTTGGCAACCAACATGTGCCACAGTTTCCCAAAAATGTGTTTCGTGTGGCAGTTACACTAATACTTGCATTTTACATTTATTAGTAACTACGAATTTGATTTGTAGTTTTAACCCTCCAAATGGTTTCGATAAGATATATCGTCAATTGAATTCCGAAAGGTGAAGATAATGCCGTATTTCTTAAAACGAGGAGATCAAGATTAGGACAGATTTCAAAGGACAAGATATGTCGTCAAGACAACCACCAGGAGGGAGAATTTGTTTCTCATTAACAGAGGTTTTGCTGATTTGCCATAGTTTGTTAGCAGTTCTTAGTCACATAGTCAGAAACAACCTTTGATTTCAGAAATGTAGAGGTTTTTAAAGTTATTCTTTCTCATTTTTCGGTATTTTTATTTTCTTCCTGAAAGGTTCAAGAACCAGATTCCTGCAATACGATGAACTGAGCTGATTGGAGAATTCCCACAAAGCCCCAGTAGCACTGCAATAGTACTTTATTCAACCTACCAGTGGAACACATAAGTCTCCGTAATGAAACAGATAAATCTCCAAGTCTGACGTTATTGAATTTCTCAGCTTTAGATAGCGAGTCTGCGACACATGACGACGAATACGGCAGTTAACATGTATCACGGCTCCCCACAACAATTGGTCTTGAACTACTAACCTCAATCACATGCTCCAGGGCCTAGTGTTGAAAGACACTATCAGTTAATAGTAATTGAGCGTGTACCGAGATATACAATATATTGCTAGTTATACTAATAATATATATATATATATATATATGCAACATGCATATTCAAGTCATCTATTAAGTCCTCCTGGTGAATCCATAAATTTCATCATGCAGGTAATTTTGACTCTAGGGCTTTTATTAAAAGTAATGTTCTTGAGCCACGAGATTTTAAAATTCGTCTCATATCTCATATACCCCGGTTTCACCAAGATTCACATTTGGTAATTATTTTTATCTTCGTATCAGATTCACAGTTTTCGTTGGCTTCTAAAACATTTTTTCTTATTAACAGAGGCCTGATTTTGTTGTTTGGTCATCTTTTGTTAGAACTTCGAAGACATACCCAAATATTCAGTGAAATGTCAGTAGTCAATTTATGCCACAGCTTCTTAACGGTTTGTCTCATGTGCCATAGTTCCACTAAGATTCACATTTGATTTTTAGTAACTTCGATTTCGACCCATGGTTTTTAATTATATTTCGTTGGCATATGAAAACATTTTTTCTCATTAACATGCCATGATTTTGTTGCTAGGGCATCTTTTGTTAGTACTTTGTAGACATTCTCGAATTGTTAGTGCTATGTTGGTAGTCAACATGTGCCACAGCTTCTCTACAGTTCGTCTCATGTGCCGCATTTCCATCAAGACTAACATTTGATTTTTATATGATTCAAGTTTTTTTCGATCGATTGAATTGAATCTATCAATTGAATTCGATCCATGGTTTTTAAGTCATATTCGTTGGCGTTTCAAATTACTTTTCTAATTAACAGGGCCCTGATTTTGTCGATAGGTAATCTTTTGTTCGAACTTCGCAGACACGCCCGAATATAGTCAGTAACTCTCTCTCTCTCTCTGACTCTGGTGACATGACTCTGGTATGCCAAGTCGATAGTCAACTTTCGCCACAAATTTTTCAACATTTCGTCTTATATAAGCCACAGTTACACTAAGATTTACATTTAACTTTCATTATTATCTTCAAATTCGACTCACGGTTTTAAAATTATATTTCATTGGCGTCTCAAAACCTTTTTTAAATAACATGTTGATTTTGTTAAGGATCATTTTTTGTTAGCACTTTGTAGGCAGGTTGAATAGTTAGAAATTCCGCTTTCAATATTCTGTTTCCGGAGATGTAAAGTTTGTTTTGGTAATTTTTTGTCATTTTCGGATATTTTTTTTTCTATGCCAGTTGAGATTTTTTAAGGAACATTTTGGTCATTTTTTGAAATTTCAGTATGTTTTACTTTAGTCCCCAAATTTTCTAGAAATATTCTCAACTCACAATCTCTCATCTGCAGTTTCATTTCTTCCTACAAAACACGGTATAAATTACTCATCGTCTAGCTTCTGGGGCCAAATAAAATTCGTGATTTATTGTTTGACGAGAAACAAATCCATCCAACGAATATTTATGAGTGGATGGATCACGAGTAAATAGTTTGGGTCAGATGGGTTATTATCTGATTTGACAGAAGAAAACGAAACATGACATCATACTTTTGGTTGTTCCAAATGTTAACCTCCTTGAGTGTATCCGCCCCACACAGCAATGTCCTGCTGAAGCGTTTTGGGGCACTTTTTCCACCATTGTTTGGAAGTTAAGAGGGTAAGTGTGCTAGTTCAGGTGTTGAACTCGTCTTATGGTTGAAAATTAGATGGCATTTTCCTTGAATATTTCCCTTCAGGATTGATCCCAGAATGTCGCCAACCATTATCTTGCTCCAGTACGATGTTAATTATCTACCTACCCAAATCAGTTTCCCAGTTATTTCTTAAATTCTGATATATTTCATTATGAGGAACATCAATAATGATATTTATTTATGCAATATCGAAATTAAAAATAATGAACTCGAGAAATATCGATGTCCTCTAATCCAGTCTCCCTCAAGATCACTAATTCACATTATTTTAATTGAAATCTATGATAAATTTTTAATTAAAGAAAATCCGTTTAATTCTACAGTATGTACTTTCAACAATGAAAATTAAAGAGTCTTAATTACACGTTTAATCCCCTTAATATCTCCCCTAATTTATTATTCATATCTCTATAAGATATGCTTAGAAATCATTCCTCTTTCAATGTCCATAGGCACGAAAGTAATTACTGAGTGTTTAAGTCTTCAGTTCCTTGTAGCATTATTATTTAAATATCTCAGTAATTGGAATTTTTTTTAAATTTTTCTCGTACACCACAACTTAATTTAATAAAAGTCGCTTTATTACATTATATTAAATTTTATCTGAATACTTAGTATTCAGGGATTTATGCATTTTCGCTAACTATTGATACCTATCTGCAAATCTGACAATTGTGCGATTGAATATATTTAGGGAGCTAGATGATTGTTGAAAAAATAATATTTGTTAGCTATTCGATGAATAAAACAGTTGTTCTCGTCGGTTTTATATAGGTTTAACTAGACCGTTCACAAAAACCGCACCGTCGAGATAAAGGACCTTACGTATGAGATAAGTAAGTTATAGTCCTCTGAAGAGGTTTATCCCTCCTGCAGATAAGATACGGCCCTCTAAATAGCTTCATCAGGCCCGTAGGTCAGATACGGTACTCCAAAAACGCTTACACGGTTTACCGGCCAAATACAGCTCTTCGAAACAATTTACGCTGTCTGCCGATCACATATGGGCCTACAAAAAGCTTACCCGGCCCGCCGGTCAGATACAGCCTGTAGAGGCATGACTACATCCAGGTAACAACTCAAAACCTGCAAATTAAAAACATGCGGTGACGTCAGATGTTTAATTCTCCGGAATGGCCTCCAAATTGACCACCAATGGCAACTGTTCTTTAGGTTCTGACGTTCGGGTCGGATCTTCGAAAGTTTTCTTTTGAGCTACGAACATGCAGAAACTATGATACAGAAAGAAGGAACGTTCGTTTTGAGTTTTAGATTCATTCTAGCTTTCTGTCTCGGAGGCTTCGGACGTGCTGACTGTGGAATTACGTTAAATTCATGTTTATGTAAATAAGCTCATTTCTAGAGTGGTACATATGTTGTAGTAAAGCAAGTTTTATCCATTCTGATGTTATATCGACATGATTTCAGTACTTACACAAAACTGGCGTTTGATACAAACAAATCGTCAAGAATCGGTGACCCGGGGAAAAGTAACACGTCCCGATTGGATTTGATACGCATTGCTAGAACTTTTTAAACTGCTTCCTATTTTCCTATGACAAGTCCCTGCCTTTGAAGTAGGTGTATCAGCAACTGCACCCAGTCAACCAAAACTCAAAATGTCCAACAGTGAAATTGAAGACCCTACTGAGATATCCGATAAGGATGCCGCACCTGTGTCTCCTACAATTTCCCGAGTTGCCATCAAAGCACCGCCATTCTGGAGACGGAACCCAGAACTGTACTTCGCCCAGACAGAAAGTCAGTTCATCATAGCAGGAATTACAGTCGGCACAACTAAATTTCACCACGTAGTTTCTTCCATTGAGACGGATGTGATCGCCACCGTCACTTACATCATCTTAAATATACTCATAAGTAAAGAAAATATAAACTTTTGAAAACGTCTAAATGAGCACTTTCAGGACTCGGAAACGCATCAAATCAAGATGCTATTGCAGTAGTATCTTTTTCGAAAGTATTTACCGGCCCGACGACCAAATACGGCTACATATATTTCCTCTGATAGCCTGCAATCAAAAATGAATGGTTAAAAACCGAGTCTTAAAGTTGTTTATTGTATATTGTCTTAAAGTTGTACATTGCCTTCATCTCTACGAAAAAAGAACTGAAAGAGAAAAATGGAAGTATGCTATATCGAGTGGCTACTGTATATTGAATTCAAAGCCCTGAACTGTTTAAATAAAACCATGCACGTCTTCTTCCTTCATTAATGTATGAAGAATCCTTATACAATTCTAATTCCCAAATGGAACTTTTTTCTCTTCTGAGAGCGCCATGAAACGCTTCTCAATATTTCATAAGCTGGTACGTAAATATCTCCTGATAGCCCAACTGTACGTAAGAAAAGTTGTATATCGCAGAATAGCCTTCATCTCAATGAGAAAAGAACTGAAAGAGAAAAATGGCGGTTTCATCACGCAGATAGCTTTACGCTTTCATTTTTTTAGAAAGTAAGGAGAGAAAATTAGTAATGGAAATATTTGCTGCTGATATGAACTTATTTGAGATTACATGCCGTTTTTTTCCCGTGTGCAAAAAAAAAGAGCTCATATTCTCAGAAGAGAATAGTTTTCCCTTGTTTTAGCAGAGCTTACGAAGACAAACTTCATTTGTTTGAATGATCAAACACATCATTTCGTGCCTGGAGATGTTAATGAAATAGGGGCTACAGGAGAATAAAAATTTTAATGTTATGGAAATAAACGTATAAAAATAGAAAGAATGTTTTGAATTATAATAACATATGTGGAAAATGCAAAAAATTGCTTGTGTTTTTCTTTCAATGCATATTCTTCATGAAAGAAATTCATTCTTGTTTTTTGTATAAAATCAAGACTTGAAATTTGAAATTCAGAATCAAGAATCAATAAGATTTATATGGGTATTCACACACTCATAGAACCAGTAATGCAGGCAGGATTTATTTCTGGGAGATAAAGTTAAAAATATAATTTTTTTATGCCAAACGAAATTCTGTATTGGTAAAAATCTCGAGGGTTTCCAGACATTTCCGGGTACATTTCACGTGTATTCCATCTCATGGAGGGATACTGGGTCCCTTAGGTTTGAAGAAATAGACTACTTGTACAGGTCAAGAAAGAAAAGAAAGTCTTCGATTTGGCACCCCAACACCATTGGTATAGAGGATTAAGAACTGTAAAGTAAAAAACTTTAAGTTATATAGAGAAGGGGAAGCAGGCTGTATCAAGATTTAGAGCTACGCACACCAAAGGATAAATATGAAGTTTAAGTAGACAGAACAAAGGTGTTGAGAGAAGCTTCAAAAATAGTCATCAACATGTCATCAAGTAGTCACGTGGTTTGATTTGGTCAGCCGATTTGGCATCGTATTGTGTCGTTTGTCAATGCAACTTCTTATGATAGGTTTGCTACGTGAATACGGAATTTTATAGAGGTGACAAAAGTGGTAAAATCTACAAAGCTACTACTATGTATCGGGGAGCCAGGAGGTTACCACTTGTTTACTCTACTTTATATTGACTATGCACTAAAACAGTGAAATTTGTGACGGGAAAAAGATTTGCTTTGACTGGATACGGATAAGAAACAAGATCTGGCTTTAAAATTTGTACAAAAGTTTCTTTAGAAACCTTTTTATCCTTATTTTTGATTGGCAGAGTTCGAATATTACTGTCATTCTAAATACCGTTAAATTACCAACGAAAATTCATAAAACCGGTTTTTAGTTGGACTTAACTTTTCGGGATGCTTTGATTGGGTGGGATTAGAGAACTTAAATCAAGAACTAGTTTCATCAACATTTAAGGAATAAAAGATCTCAAGACATTTTGTTTAATGCATACATGAGCGCCAGCATGAGAATATTTTTTACAGCACCACACATTTGGGGAATACATTTCCGGAAGTATGAGAGCGATTGTTAGTGCAAACAAACTATACATTCTGCGATGAGTTTATTTATGCTGTCCAAATGTTATCGTATGATGCGTATAGATGTTAACTAAAAATGTAGTTTATCGCCGTTTTGGCAGCGTTTGGTTTTGAGCTCGGGTGTGGACCTCGTCATTTGACCTTGGTTCAAAATTACGAGATAGTATTGCCCTGAATATTTCCCTTCGGGATAGATCAAAGACCATCACCAGTAGCGCGTTCTGTTCCACCAATGCGACATTAATTCAATTACCTACTTACGTATCTACCGTTTGGTGTTTAATCTAATTGGTGTGACCGATGAACTATCATATATCAATTCGGAATTTAATTCTTTGAAATTTTTATTGACTAAGCGCTAAAATCGTATTCGAAAATTAATCTAATTGACTTCTAATTCGGAATACGTACAGGAAACACACATTGCCTCAGAAACATTAACGCCATAGCTTGACAGAAAATGCTTTCCATATTTATAAACTACAAAAAGATTACGTTGTCATAATGTGGCATTGGTAAAATCATCGCACTACTTGGAAATATTGTGACGCTCAAAGAATTAATTCGTGGGACACAAAGTACACTTGAGATCCCATGCATATCTTTTTAATTTTCGTGATAGCATGGAGGCGGTACTGACAAATAAAAATGTAATTCAGATAAGACATTGGATTTAATAATTTTTTCATTTAACCATATTACACTGGTAAATAAAGTTTTTGTCTCTTGGATCCTGAGTACTGTTTCTTATGTATTTTTCGATGCTGATTCTGAATCTGTCGTCAGAAATCGTCCATCAGGCACCAATTTACAGCAATTGCATTTTTCATGGTTGAGGGTTAGCCTAAGCAGCCTTACTACTCTATACTTGAAAAATTAACATTTTTAACCCAATAATGAATATTATGACCATTCAAACTTGCCTTATCTAAATAAATATTATGGAATTGTACATCCTGACCAACCTGTCCAAGATTTGCTCCTCGACCAACGTGCATCGTACCGCGCTTTACTGCAAGCCTTCCGGTCGCCATTGCTATTGGTCGTGCTATTTTATCTAGATGTTTGTGTAAAATGATAGTTTTATTTCTCACTTGATTGCCTTTCATTTCAGCTTTTGTGTTTTTTGGTGATCTTGTTCAAAATGCATCGAAGTTGTTTGAATCATCCTGACAATTTGTGTTACGCTTGTGGAGAGCTCACTTTTATAAATCGCAAAGAAAGAAATTAACGCCATTGATTTGCAAAAGTTACGAACTATATTTTGGTTGCAAGATCGGAGACCAGGACAAGTCTTGGGCTCAACATTTATGCTGTACGTTCTGTGCTACTTTGCTTGCAAATCGGTTAAGGAAGAAGCCTCGCCACATGAGCTTCGCCGTTCCCATGACATGGAGAGAGCCAAGGGTCTGATTGCTATTTCTGCATTACCAAAATCACTGGAATTTCAAGTAAGTTGAAGAATTCTGTACAATATCTCAACATACCCTCAGCCATTAGGCCGGTCCCTCACAGCAAAGAGCTACCCATCCCAGTGAAAGAGGACCGTGTTCATGGTGAGGCGGAGGATATGCTCGATGATGAGAACGATCCAGACTTCACAGAACCACACATTCTGAGCCAGGCTGCCCTTAACGATTTAGTTCTTGACCTGAACCTATAAAAATCCTAATAAGAGCTTCTAGTATCAAGGCTTAAAGGCTGGAACTTGTTAGAAAAAAAAAACAGAATCTGTTCCGACGGCGACAACAAGAATTTGAACACTTTTTTCGAAGGAGGACGGCCTAGTTTATTGCAATGATGTCAACGCTCTGAAGGTTGCCATTGGGGCATCAGTATAATCCCCTAGAGTGGAGTTTATTCACTGTATTCATTGATTCTTCTAAAAAACCAATTTGAAAGCAGTACTTTTGCACAATGGTAACTGCAACCCCTCCATTCTCATCGCTTACGGGGCAGGGGAATGGAGGGGTTATGAATGAGACATATGAAAACATGAAAGTTTTATTACGGATGGTTCAGTATGAAAGACATGCCTGGCACCTTTGCGGAGATTTGAAAGTCATTGCCCTTGTACTCAGTCTTCAACTACGATATACCAAATTTTGCCAAATTTATGTATAACAAAAATGGCCACCAAGAAGTCAGCTCGTTCCGAAAACAAAAAAGTCGTTAGTCAGTCCCTGGTGGATCCCCAGAAAGTCTATCTGCCACCTCTACGAATTAAACTGGGATTGATAAAAAATTTTGTTAAAGAAATGGGTAGAAACTGCGACGGTTTTAGCTTTCTAAAATACAAATTTTCAGGGGACAGTGACGCTAAAATCACGGAACACATATTCGTTGGCCCTGAAATTCGAGAATTAATGAACGATCCTGAGTTCGAAGCCACTCTAAATGAGCAAGAATCACCTGTATGTGAGTCATTTAAGAAAGTAGTCCTGAAATTTCTTGGAAATAGCAAGGCCGACAACTATAAGCACCTGATGGAGTAATTACTTCAGAACTATAAATCTCTAGTTTGCAATATGTCACTGAAGATATATTTTCTTCATTCACATTTCGATTTTTTCCTGGAAAACCTAGGTGACGTTAGCGACGAGCACGGTGAACGATTTCACCAGGATATATCCATCATGGAATCGCGTTATCAAGTGGAACACAAACATCCTGGTCGATTACTGTTGGACATTAAAAAGATATATCCCTGCTGCGAAATACAGAAGAAAATCATGTTAAAATACCTTTTGAACTGCCATTAATATTAGAATTTAAGCTACTTTAAGTTGTAAGCAAATGCGAAAAATGTAATTTTTGTTTTAAATTTTTAAACACGCGTTACTCAAAAACTATGCCTGACACACAAATGTAGAAAGGAGATTCATAATCAGTGGGGAGAATACTCTAAGAATGACCCTGTTTGATCAAAAAGACACGAAAAAAGTGAAATTTTGTTTACAGTGTTATTACTTTAAGATGAAAATTCGTGGAAATTACTTCGGAAATCGATACATCATTAAACTGGGATTGACTCTAAGGGAGAAATGAATTTTTTATTTCTTATATTTCCACGGGTATTTTAGTGGTCTCGTTAATTATTTAATTAAAATATTTTGCCCTCTGCACTTTCCAAGTTTGACGAAATTAACAAGTTTCCCAGATGTGATGGTTTCGGATTTAACAACTAGGAAACATCGAAACTAGTTAATTGGATACGTAAGTGTATATTTGCAGATTTCAATAAATCAAAAAATTTACATTCTATAATTAAACAAGCATGAATATCTAAGTAAATAAATAAAAATAAAATCTTAAAAATACTGATGCGAATGAAATTAAATAGTGTGAAGCATATTTGCCCGTGTTTTGACTTTTAAGCAGTTTTTTGTTAGTAAGATAGAATTTTAAAACTCTCGTGATTACAGTACATTTTATTCCTTTTTTGAAAACTATTGCTCATTGAACCTGAGTGAGATAAATTTGCTCCAAATTTTTCTTTCACTTTATGCTATTAATTTTGCTGACATTTAAAAATTAGTTTCTGAATACGATCATTTTTCTTCTGTTGAAACATGTTTCTCGTGATTTATTTCGTTATTTTAAACAGTTACGTTTAAGTAACGAAATAATATGTGCATAATAATTTCTATTGTACCTTTTCTTTCTTAGAATTTATGCTGCATTTTGAGAACATATTTTCAGTGAAAGTGAGCAATTATGTGAATGGCCCTTTTATGTACTGTTAAGTATGTAACTCTGACTCTAAAAGAACATTAATTTGTTAAATAATAACGAAACTTGTAAAATCAAATTACTTTTAAAAGAAGTTATATTTTCCTAGTACAAATAGTTTAAGCTAAAGTGATTTCTCTAATATAACTATTATGTTATTTATCCGTTAATAATTAAATGCTGAGAATTAATGATGAAACTAAACATTTACTCATTCAAATATGCCGGTCACAAGTTCTAGGAAACAGCTAAAGCTTCCTCTGTACAAGAAGTGACCTGTGAATAATTTTTCATGCTAATTTATTTTATTGCTATACGAGCGTGTTTAATTCTTACTCTTATGCATATTTAATTCTTACTAAAAAAAAACGAAGCGTAATGCATCTAGACGTGCTTATTTATAAGGTGATCCAAGTATTCTGAACATAAATTTTTAAAATGTAATTTAATACGAAACTTAAAATTGGCGATGTAAGCACAAAGAATATATATTCCGCAAAAAAAGTAATTCAATTAAAAGATTTGTCATTATTTTTACTATATTTTTCATTAGATTATAAAAGAAATAATTTGATCTATGTTTTATGAGTGCGTCGTAAATGCAGTGTTTTATGTTCTTAACGATAAATAACGGTAATTAAATCAACACTGAGACGTTATATATAAATCAACTAGCCTTTTACAAATGAGTATAATTTGAGATGATGAATGCATAATTTCTACATTATTAAATACATTTTTTTAAATACAGTAAAACGTTGATAAGTCGTCATTTTTCAGCCTTGTCTAACCCCTCCCCCCTCTTGTTTACTTGTCTCGAATTTAAATGCTATTAAATGCAATGTTAAATAAAATTCAAATGCTATACTAAACCCAAATTCTTTGCTTAGTTTTAACTACAGTAAAACCTCGATAAATCGCCACTTGGACTACTCGTAATTTCGCATATGTTGTCAATTTCTTCAGCGAATTCAAACACAATTAAATACGACACTTGAAAAAATTCAAGAACTGTTAAATGCTATATTTAAAAAACTCAAAAGCTATGAAATGCTATTAAGTAGTATTCATTTTGGATAAATTGTCATTTTTCTTCATATCCGTCTATCCTCTCTCTCTATTTACATAGACAGCAATATATATAAATCCTCGTTTACTTGTAGCGAATTTTATTGCTATTAAAAGAGATATTAAACAAAATACAAATGTTCTTAAAAGAACAATGCTTAAAAAATTTTGGAAAACTTTTAAATGCGATACTTAAAAGCTATTACATTCGATATTAAACAAAATTTTTTAATTATTTTTAAATGCAGTTAAACCTACAAACGTTTTTACCTTTACCTACTTCTCATTTTGGATAAATTGTCAATTTTCCTTCATCTTCTTCTAGCTTATTTCATAGACAGCAATGTGAATAAATCCTCGTTTGCCTATAGCAAATTCTAATGCTATTAAATGCGATATTTAACAAGATTAAAATGTTGTTAAATGCGATATTAAACTTAATACAAATTACTTATTAAATGCAGTACTTAAAATTTTTTTGAAAGTTTTTAAATGCAATATAAGTCGTCACCTGGATGTTCTCGTCATTTCCGATAAGTCTTCAATTTTCTTCAGTCCCGTCTATGTCTCAAAGACAGCAATATGTCAATAAACCCTCCTTTACTCGACGCAAATTCTAATGCTACCCTAAATACCTCGTCACTGTGGGAAGGTCTTAAAACATGCAAAGTATACGTTTGATGGTAAACCAAATGCAGTTAATCATGCAGTCGTTCATGAGGATTCTTATCCTGATTCTTTACTGAATTTATTTGACATCGTAAATGGAAGTGGATGTACTATTCCTGACACAAATGACTGCATAGATATTGATAACAACATTGCAGTTTGTTCTCAAGCGACCATAAAAGATTAAACTTCGGAATTTTCAGAAAAAAAAGAGTGAAACTGCTAGCAGTAAAAGAGAAAATTAGGAGGTTCTCGAATTGCCTAATAAAACGCAAGTTTTTGAAGCCTTTGAGACAGTTAGAGATTATCTTACATTAGTTCAAGGTACTACAGACGATGAATTAAAAGCACTAAATTCCTTATAGAAGAAAGTTGTACTGACACCACAAGTGTCTGTTGCAGTCAAAATTAGACTACTAGTGGGCGTTATAATACATATGAAAAGTAGTAACAAAGGTAAGTGAATGTTCTACATTAATTAACTATATTGAAACCTCGTCACTCAATTGACCAATAACTTTTGACGCCTTCAGCGGAGTAACCACAGAATGTATTCAATAAGTAGTTAATTAATTGTAATGTTTAGTTATTTCATTGATATTATTGTTAGGAATACCGCGATAAGTTTTAAATTTACGTGATCGTTATAGTAATGCATATTGAACGCATTTTGTGGTTATTGAGCTTAAGTCGTTAAAATTTCTTGGTCTCGTGAATGATGTCTTATTTTAACCTCTAAGATTATTTTTAAGGTCAAAGGAGGTGGTTTTGACGATGTATCTCGTTGATGTATTGGGTCCATCGTATTGGGTCCAACAAGATATGATCAAATTTGCTAGTGATGAGATATCACGTCATTAAGGTAAAGCCGATTTCTTGATGGTGAGATCAAGATCTAGTCAGTTTCTCTTCTAATGATATATCTCGTCCATCAGGATCTAGGCAATTTTGCTAATGACAAGATGTCTTGTCGAAACCAGGAGGGTTCAAACAGCGCTGTTCTTACCCCGATGAAAATTCTCAGGATGGCATTAACCCTCCTGGTGGTTTATCTTCGTGTCGAAGGCTGCCCTATAGATGCCAGCTTCTGAAACGAAAACCTGTTCGAAACTATCACCTGTTCTTTTTAGGGACAATTTGTTTTCCTTACTTGTCTCGACGAGGTATCTCCTTATGAGTAAAATTGTCGAGATTGTTATGGGCCAGATATCTCGTCACTAGCTAATTTGATAGTATCTTGATGGACGAGATATCTCGTCGAAACCCATTGAAGGGTTAAGTTGGGAAGTACTTATTCCGAAGTCGGTGTTCTGTAAATGCTGCTTTTCAGCTCTAGCATATATCTTGCAGGAAAAGTCATACGGTTAAACACGAGGCATTAATTGTTTAGACCCATTTTTAAAAGTATAGAAACAAAATGAAGAATCACACTTTTTCCAAGAATAGGATTTGGCAGTGATAAAGTCCTGTATCTTGGGTGTCCTACCCTCGGTCCTAGAGAGCTAGTAATGCGACCCCATAAGATCGATCGTAAACTTTTAATAATCTTACATGATTTTTAGCGGTTTTCATCACTTGAAGACTTATGTATCAGAGAAAAATATCACTCTCTTTACAATCACGTCCTGCTCATGTAATCTCTTTTGTTATTACTTATACATGCGAACAGCTGTTTTCAAGGAGTAAGCACATGAAGAGAATAATTTGTTAACTATTTTTTGCACTGATATTTATTTAGTCAAGTCTTAGAACGTTCAAAACCAGCTTCTAAAATAACTTGTAGTATTGTGGGAGGTCCTTATATGCATCTTTGGACAGCTCAAGTGTTTTATTTACGTAAGGCGCTGTTTCTAATATCTTAACTTAACGTATTCAAAAATTCTAAAAACACTCCACTCAGAGCAAAGATACATTTTCTTAGTTTAACTTCGTTTTCTTTTCTTGATGCTTTGGAAATAAATTTTATATGGCAAGATTTTCGAAATAAAATTGTAATTCCTAGATATTTTTAACTATGCAAACATTATGTAGTCTTATATTTTCAGTGGTTAAGGTGTTAGCCTCTAGATCGGAAGGTTCCTGGTTCGAATCCGGGTCTGGGCATGGATGTTTGTAATCGTATGATGTAGAGGCGGTTGGTGCACCTTAAATCTGTCGTGGCCGAAAGTCCTCACGTTGGGTTGGTGTGGAAGTTTGGAGAGTGGGGTGCCAGCTCAGGTGTTGCTTCGTCATCTGACCGTGGTTCAAAATTACGAGGTGTTGTCCTTGGATCTTTCCCTTAAGGGACTGATCCCGGACCGTCGTCAATAGCCCGTTGTGTTACTCTAGTACGACGTTAACTAAAATTACCATTACCTTATATTTTCTTAACACACTATAGGACATGTATGTACAAACTGTTTGGCTTGTCTCGGTTAGATGGAATGAAGAGAAATTGTCTTGGGCATCTTATTAAATATAATATATTTAATAAGATGTATATTAGTTTTTAGTTATAAAAAGTCCTTTATATTTATATTTTACTGAAACATTAAATAGAGAGAGTAGCATAGAAATAGAACTACTGAGATATTTGACCTTGTTTCTGTGAAACTAATGTCTCGTTTTCGATAGATATGGTTGCAGGAGCTCAAGGTGCTCGTTGAAATTTTATGATCTAATTTTACTCTTTATTTGTTTCATCCGTGAAAATAGTTGTTCCCAAATATACATACTGACAAAAAAATTATTATATGAACAAGATATGATTGCGAAGCGAGTGATATTTTTCTCTGAGAATATAGATCTTCGTGTGATGTAAACCTTCGCTAAAAATTACATAAGAATATTAAAAGTTTACGATCTTATAGGGCCGTATTGCCAGCTGTCCAGGGCTATGGTTGGATATACATCCTACAACCAACTTCGTCTTGCATCATGGTCGAGGAGAGACAACAGGCGTTATTATTCATGAAAAGGAAAAATAAATTTGAGAATACTTGAGATTATAATAAATACACATACGAAGTATGAAGTTATTTGATTGAATATTTTCACAAGAAAAAAGCGACAATTTTTTTGAAAAAAAATCGCCCTTGAGCTATTGAAAGAACTCCATAAACTAATTTTCTGAATAAAAGAATAAAATTATATTTTGCTTCGACAGCTCTTTACAAGGATACAGCTAAAGCGAAAGTAAATTCATGTTATAAAAACAAGATACGAACATTCTTAACAACTGCGTACGGGCCTTGAATATAATCCAGTAAAAGGGCATTAATATCGAGGGAAACATTTCAAGCCCCTTTCCGGTACAGTTGGCCAGAATTAAGAATAACTGAAGCAATAGAATGGCGAAGGTAGAGACATTACTTCCTGTATACTATGCCGCATCATCATATGAAAAAATGGGTCTTGTGAAACAAATGCGTCTCCCCGAAAGAACTGCTGAGTCACAAGGGAAATAGCAGTCGTGAGAGAGAAATGCTGGAATGTTCAATGCCAGGACAGTAAAGAAACTAAATGTTAAACGGAAGGATCTCAATGGTAGGAAGGACTAAAACTGGGTAAAGGAGACAATGAACTTTCAAAATAATCAAAATCTATTTCGTAGTTTTAGCTTTAAAAATTAATTGATGACTAACTCTGTTATAAAATGAAAACCTTTTCTTAATTACTATTATTTTTAAGAGTTACACATGCAGCAACATGAACTATATCGTTACCGTCACGCCAAAAGAACGAATCTTCAAAATTGACGTTTCTACAAAAACGCGTTCACGGTTATGGAAAAAATGGAGTTACAACTCAAAGGTTGTTTTCTCATGAAAATCGGCATTTCCTCTAAGTGTCAAAATTATTCGGGACTTTGTCATAGTATAAAACATGAAATGATGACTCGGTAGGTAGGTATTTTAATTAAAGTTCAGAGGACAACACCACGTAAATTTGAACCAATGTCATATGAAAATGTAGTTAGTTGAAAATCGCCAAAATTCCTATTGGTGCCTTGGTCGTGGAGTGTATATTATACACAGGAGTACGAAACTTAAGGAATAGTACGATTTTTCAGCTTCTACTTTGCAGAGAAGTGACCTGTATGTGAGAAAATGTGCAGGAGTACCATTATTGGGGTACCGAATCGATGAGTAAAAACAAGAACAGAAGCGAACAGTAAAAAAGTCTTTTAACTTATTTACAACAATAAAAAAGTATTTTAACTTATTTACAATAGTAAAAAAGTCTTTGAACTTATTTACAACAGTAAAAAAGTATTTTAACTTATTTTCGACAGTAAAAAGGTCTTTTAACTTATTTACAATAGTAAAAAAGTCTTTTAACTTATTTACAACAGTAAAAAAGTCTTTTAACTTATTTACATTCTATTTTATCGAATTTATTATGGCAAAAAATTAAAATCATAACGGTCTTATTCAGGTATATATACCCTATTTAGTTTTCCAATTTCAAGAGGTCCTTGGACTGAAAGGTGTAGGAACCACTGCTCTAGAACATTCTGGTGATTTTTTACGGACACATCTCTATGGTTTGGATTTTGTGTTCCTTACCTCCTAAAGTTTGTACAGGAGGCTTAGAAACACCTTGTGGTATACCCTGTCGATAGTTTTCTACTTGATCTTGAAGTTTTCTCTGAATAAAAAAAATTGAGACTCTCACATAAATTACACGTAGCCATGAAAGTTAAATTAACCGTCTGTGCGATCTGAATTACTTTAGGGATTCTAATTACGTTACGGAGAAAACGTGGAGCAAACAAATTGCAGTTCTCATTACAGCAGACCCACGCAACTATGTCAAAGGCTTTCCATCATGCAGGTAGTAACATAACTTGTTCTACACTTACCTGAATCGGTGACAGCAGAGAGGAGAGGTAGTATTTTTACCATTTAACTTTTGAGTGCGGGTGGTATACTTCACTCATCATCAGAGATACCATTTAATCGCATTATAGTCTCTTTTGCGATGTCTTCATTTACCTCAAATTAAACTTTAATGAACCCCTATGTCTATAAGTTCGTTAACCCTCGTAATCGAACATTCGTATTATCTTTAATCAAAATCGTAAAACTATAAAGCAATAACTAATTTGTTGATTATAAAAAGAGAAAGGTTATTCGGTGGTCGATCTATCTATCTTTTAGATCAAAGAGTAAACACCGATAAACTCGAGTTTTATAGTAGAAAATAATATCATGTATTATTACCAACATCCATTTCTCTAATAAACGAGGCAACATGAAAGAATCAAGAGTAAACATGAGTGAAAAACTCCGGCTCACTATTAGGAGAGAAATAACTGTTTATTTTAGTGTTACTGACACCCAATCTAATGAAATAGGTAGCGCCGAAGGACCATGAGTAACATGAGTACAAAAAACTCTAGTTTACATGCAAAAAATAACTTTATTTTGTGTTATTAATACAAATTCCTTTGACGAAACAGGTAGAGTGGAATGACCGGGAGTAAATATGAATGGAAAACTCCAATTTACAAGTAATAAACAACTTTTCAGTTAGTGCTACCAATATCCAATCCTCTCTAATGAAACAGACAGTGCAGAAGGACAAAGAGTGATCTTAAGAAGAAAAACTACTGTTTACAAGTAGGAAATAACTTCATTTACTATCACCAACACCTGTTCCTTTATTGAAACAGGCAGCACTGTATGCCCGAGAGTAAACATGAGAGGAAAACTCCAGTTTATATGCAGGAAAAAACTCCATTTTATGTTTCCAATATCCAATCCTCTATTAAAACAGACAGCGTGGAAGGACCGTGAGAAAACACGAGTGGAAAACTCCAGTTTACAAGAAGAATCTTCCTTTAGTTGTTACCAACACCTAATCCTTTTATGAAATGTTTTAATATAGTATGGAAGGGTACCGAAGGGATAGAATCATGAAGGAGACACAGCACCTAAATAATAATTTTGTTTTGATATTAGCAACACAACGTTTCGGGCACTTATTTCAACACACTTGAAACATATCTATAAAAATTTCATACCAACAAAAAATGAAAAATTCGTTTTATTTTCAGATTTTTTCAGTATTTTAATATTACTACTTATTTTAGTAAATTTTAATGTTTTTGAGAACTTTTGCTTAAATTGTAACGCGATTTTATTGTGAGATATTGAATTCTTTTGAAGTTTTTGAAATCAGTGTAAAATATTAGATTTAAGACACTGGTTAACCAATATGTGAGATGGGAGTCAGCATTAAAATTACTTTCCTAACATCAAACTCAAAAACAGATTTCAATATTCATGTTGTAATATGCATGTAGCAAAGCTGGTTTAATGTTTAGCAAAATTAAAAACGAGAAAATTAAATCTTGGCAAACTCTTCCTTTAGAAATAAGAAGATTATGATTTTTTCTTGCATTTAGAAGGAAGAGGATTTTCAATTATATTTAAATTAGCGATCGAGGGATATTAATCCATAAACACATGTCTTGTAGAATTGGAATTTTTTTTAATACTTGAGAATCGTTTAATAACTGTTTTACAATAGAAGGTTATCGAAAAACAAGTAAAGAATGAATATTAGAACTATTTAATTTTTACTGTCAAACACAGCTACAGTTTATTTTTCAGGTGTGCATTAGCAATAAACTGCACCTGATTTGATTGTTTCTTTGCTTTAGCCATTGTTTTATTAATATGAAAAGGAACTAGTGCCATGTACGAATATATCGTTGGCTCAGAGCAGAAACCTATTAACAAAAAAAAATGAATGAAAAATTAACTAAATTATGAAACTATTAAACCTTCTGGGGATTCCCACGTATAACTCCACCTTGAAACCTAGTTTTTTATGCATGACTTCAAGCTAATTTTGACTTTGTTGACTACTAGAATCTTTCCAGAGGATTCTATTCTAAGGAAATGTGCAGAAGTATCTTTCTAAATCATTCTATTCCAAGAAAAAGGTTGGAATGAATCCTTGGATTCTCTAGAAAGTCATTAAGGGGATTGTTTAATATTTTTTGTTTTATTCAATTAATTTGTCTTCATAAAACTCTGCACCGATTACCTAATTATAGACGGACTTAAAAAGTTGTTTAATTGCAAACGTTTTGGGATTTTATATCTTGTTTTCTCCTTGTAAATCGATAAAAATTATTCCCTTTAAATAAATTCACCATTAATGAATTTTCTTTAAATCATAACGCAAAAAAAGATACAATGATGTTCGCTGGACATGCTGTAATAACGTCAAGTTGATCAATCCAATAGTAGTGTAGATATCATCACAACCATTTGGTAACTAGCAGCTCCTAGAAAAATGTGTTTAAATTCCATATTTGCACGTCGAATATACATCTGTGCGAATCTGTTAATAGCTTATAGGTGGACCAATTTTTTGAACTTCTTAAAACGTGCCTCACATGTATAACATTGAACGGCGTTTTACTTTATACAAATGTAGCTATCGTTTGTAAATCCATAAAATAAATTAAAATATTTGTAGAAATGTTGAATTGTCAAATCCGACGTCATCGATTTAGCTAAAAAGTGTCCGAGTTTTTTGCTATAAAAATATTTAAAAAATATCGCTTTTCTAGTTCATCAAACAATTAACAATGCTTGTTCCACATGTATAAATTTC
Organism: Metellina segmentata; assembly: GCA_947359465.1. NCBI lineage: Eukaryota > Metazoa > Arthropoda > Arachnida > Araneae > Tetragnathidae > Metellina > Metellina segmentata. The sequence goes on along the minus strand of OX375872.1, from coordinate 66,770,738 downwards.
AAGTCGATCAATCCAATAGCTTTATAGATAAAAACAACTAGGAAAAAAATTTGTCCAGAGAAAAACGCGTTTGAAATTTCAGTACGGTTAAAAAAAATAAACATTTTCAGTTCTTCCAGTAATTTCCTGCTAATCTGCTATACCAGTGCCATACAATGCTATAGGTAAGTGTAAGTAGCTGTAGATAAGTGTGATGATCTTTTGACTCATCTTTTGACAACAAATCGTTGTAAATCGGCTTTATAGAATTCAAACCTTTATGCTCTCTCCAAATTTTACAATTGGTGCTGAGTCCGATAATGACTTGTAAATGGGCCTACTTTGAGAATTTTGAATTTAAATTTGCCGCACATGTTCTTCAGACTAAATAATAAATTTACGTAAAAATGCAAAATCGATTTTTCCACCGAAATAAAAAAAAACTCCGTCCTTAAGGAGCCTTGGAAAAAAATAGAATTTTATTATTTTATTCGGAAATTAGTTTATAGAGTTCTTTCGCTGCCTTAAGCGAATACTGCACAACTTCATAAGTGCTGCGGATCCGATTGTGATGTTTGTGAAGAAAGCGGGACACATATTTGTTTAAAGATGGGGAAAGAAGGTTGGTTGTTTTGGGATTTTTTATGGTGAAGAGCATTATATTTGGCTATGCTGCGCCAAACAATATATGGAATCTTTAATGAAGAGAAAAATATACCCAGAAATGAAATAAACCTGCGCATCTACAAGTTGTAGGTTGCTAGCGCATCGGACAAATCGGACTCACTGAGCCACGGTGGTCCAGAGGGTGGATGAAATTAACCAGCAATAATCTATTTTAAAAGGAATTGTTCTTTAAACATCAATATGATATTCTTTACATTAACTTCTTGTTACATCTGTTTCCGTTAAAAATACCTGTAGTTGGGAGTTAACCCTGTAGTATGAAAACTCATGATACCTCTCAAATTTTCTTTTTTTATTTAACCCTCAATTTACACTTACTTTAATTGGAAAATTCGTTCGCGCATAAATGTGCTTCCGGATATGTTTAACATTTTCTAGGAAGTCAACAAAATTTCAAACTTACCCTATTACCCGGGTTTTTGTAGAAATCTATAGTGAAATTTTCTTTATTTTTTTACCTGTATGTTGCTAAACATTGAAGATCATATGTCTTCATTTGGATGTAAACTTGGTGCGAGAAACGCTGGTCCTAGTCTTTGTAGAATAGGCCACTGTGTTTCACCAGTGCGACGTAAATTCAACTACTTACCTACCAACCTCGTCCTAGGAAATAAAACTTCCCTTTCTCAGACATATAATGTAATGCCCAGTCTACGACTTGTAATACAACTTTTTTACGTTTTTATATCTGCCTTTTGAGAAATGTAACCCTCTAAACTTGAAAAAAAAAAGACTATTGAAAAAGAAATAAAAATAATTGTCTAGTCTAGTCCAATGTTAATAGGTGAAAGATATTCGCGGTTTCAATCATTCCAGCTGTCTGGTGTGCACCCTCCCGTAAATTGTAGTGATATCAATCATTCCATATTGCAGAAAATTTAGTAAAACATTATCAACACTATCAAAAATAACTCAAATATTACTTTAAATGTTTTTTGATCAAATCATCTAGGATAAGCGTTCAATAAAAATTAACTGATACCCTAAGCTGTAGTATCGTCTGTTATATTTTGCATGTATAGCGCAGTAAAATTTTGCAAAATATTATCAAAACTATCAAGAACCCAAATATATTTTATAATATGTACTATCAAATCATTTCGGAAACGTTTTCGATAAAAAGTATCGGTACCTTAATCTGTAGTATCATCTGTTATATTTTCCATATTGCAGAAAAATTTGCAAAATATTATCAGAACTTTCACAAATAACCCAAATCTTTTAGAATATTTACCGACAAATCATATAGCACAAGTGTTCAATCAAAATTAACTGTGCTGCAATTTATTAAAATCATTTATTTAAAAGCAATTTATTAAAAACATGGAGATTATCTTTGATAAAAATTTGTCATAAACACAATTTCTAAAAAATACATACTTCAGCATCGGAACCCCACAACAATTTAAAAAAACTGAGTTTAAAAATCACTTGGATGCCAAAATGTTTAAAAATGACTGTGATATGCATTTATGTCATAACTTATAAATTCCTATACTTATGACGATATATAGATGATGTTATAAGGATTAATGAAACATATCCATCCTTTCTCCCAAATCTCAGTAATTTCCCGAAAATATAACGTTAAAAGCTTTTTAAACATCTACCCTACATCAACGTTAAATTTCCAAAAACGTCTTAGATTCCCGAGTACATTTTTTCCTACACTAACGACGTATGATCTTATTCTTAGCCACAAGTCATAAGCAAATGGCTAAGGAAATGTCTTAAAGGATACTTTATTTCGCTTTACGACATCATGCTTTGATGCGTTTCCGAACGACTCCCCATCCGTTGAAAGCTAAGCCGTAACTTTTTCTCCGTGTCTCTCTGCTCGATCGTCCGAAAATCCGTATAATTTGTCTTGAGCAAGATATTCCACAGATGACAGCACACAATAACCGATGAAGCCATTCGATCAGAAGGCTCCTTTTCTTGAGCCGATTTCTTCTTAGCAGCATTTAGTGGGAGTGGGATCTATTGTGCAGTTAAGGGAACTGACTCATCGATGAAAAATATGTATTAGTTTTCAAAGAAAACAGTCTGTTTACCCCAATTGGTGCAATAAATTCATTTCCAAGAAATAGACATGGACGAATTTTCTATAAAATATAATCTTCATTTCTCTTTCAAACACTCTTTCTAAGTAATAGGTATGTTGGTGGTGGAGGAAATGTTATGCTACAAATGAGATCATCAATGAAAATACATTAGAATTCCAACTATCCAAACTGCAGTTATCCCCGGATTGCTTTGAGAAAAAAAAAATCATCAAAAACAATCCACATTTTAAAAGTTTCTGATCGGTGAATGATAAAAACGATGACGACGAAGTATCAGTTGAGGACATAAGAAACATTATAGTGAAAATTCCTGGATGATCTGAGTGCAGTGCAGAGGACGTAGGCGAGTGGCTGATGTGCGATTCTTCGGAACTTGGATTAAAAATTATCAGTGACGATGAACTCATTCAAAGTGTGAGTGAACTCATTGATGACCAGGATGGATGACGACAACATTGCTACTCAACCAGGCGCGAGACCGTCAACTAGTAAGGCGCTTGAGTGCCTTGACACAGCAGTTAAATGTATGAAGCTAATGTATGAACTAGCTAATGTAATAAAATGTATGAACCACCAAGCGCATGCGAGATTTGACTGCACGAAACGAGTAAAACATTAAAACTGACTTTGACCGATATGTTCAAGCAATAATACATTTTAATACATTATGCAAGAACAAAATGTAAACAAAAAAATTTTTTATAGTCATTAAATTACATTACATACTCAAGCTAAATTCTTTTTTTTGCTGGATGGGGGTCTGGTCCCAGTTGATCCGGATAGCTTGAGTTTTACTGCATTTGTAATGAAAAAACTGTTTTCCCCCACTTTGTGCATTTAATTCATTCCCAAGAAATAAACATGGAATAAATTTCTTCAAGACAATATTAATTCCTCTTTCATATACTCGTTTTAAGTAATAGATGTGTGGGTAGAACTGTTGAGCAACAAAGGAGATCATCCATGAAAGTATAAGTATCCATTTTCACAGAAATCAAAAACAGTTTGTTACCCGGAATTTGTATGGTAAATTCTTTACAAGAAATAGAAATAAAAGATATTACAAGGGGTTTTGAAGCCATTCAATCAGAAGGCTTCTTTCTTTGATCCAATTTTTTCTTAGTAGAAATTAGTGGGAGGGGGAGCTATTGTGCAGATAAGGGAACTGACTCATCAATGACAAATACGTATTTGTTTTCAAAGAAAACAAAGCTGTTTGGTTTCTCCCCATTTGTGTAATCAATTCATTTCCAAGAAATAGACATTTAGAAAATAATCGCATAGTTCTTCTTTCTAAGTAATGGATGTGTGGATTTGAACTGTTGTGAAACAAAGGAGATCCTAAATGGAAACATATGTATACGTTTTCACATAAAGCAAATATATTATTTGTTGCCCGTGATTTGTCTAATCAATCATTTTCCAATATACACTACCCTACAATAATGGACCGGACACCAGCAGATTTGCATTAAATCCGACTACTTGTTTCGGGGTGTTTTTTATGCTATGGCCTGGGACCTTTTCATGTCGTTCCTGGTAAAAATGAACGCCGACGCCTACATGAACATTTTGGACAACCAGGTTACCACTACGCTCTGGCAATTTTATGGAATGGACGAATGTTACTTCCAGGACGACAATGTTCCATGTCATGTTGTAGCCTCTATCAAGCAGTGGTATCAAGATATGGATGTAAAACGTCTTCCGTGGCCTGCTCAGAGTGCCTATCTAAACACCCTAGAACATTTATGGGACGAGTTAGAGCGACGCTTACGGAACAGGGAACCACGTCCGAAATCTACAGCTGAGGTGGCGACATTCTTGCAGCAGGAATGAACACAAATATCCATAGCTGTGTATCAAAAACTTGTTGAAAGTATGCCCAGAAGGGTTGCTGGTGTAATTGCAGAACGTGGGGGACCATCCGCTATTAAAGCATGTATTATTTTCCTTATACCATCACACTTGCTGTCCGGTCCAATATTGTAGGGTAGTGTAGATAAAAGAAAACATTTTTTTTATAATATATCCATTCTTTCTTCCAGGTTCGATTCGTTCATATGTTCAAGATTAATTCTAGTCATCCTTAATAGTCAAAAAAGCATGTCTAATTTCCTTCTTTTCAAGTTGACAATTGTTATATACTGCTATATAAGTATGAAATACTTAATAACACCCCTGGATAACAGTATGATCCTTCAATCAGGTTGGATTGAGTATTCAGTTTCAAACCGTTATGACTTTTCAGGTATTTTTTAACATTCATCTTAGCAATCGTTTAGCTTTTAATCAAGATTTGGAGATGTTTGCTTTCCATATATCCATTCTTCAACCTGCAGTTATCTTGCATGACTTGTAACCAATTTTGACCTTCTAGATCAAATCATATTTCCAAATGAATCTATTCTAAATAAAGGAGCACAATACAATCTTCCCAAAAGAGTATCATCGAGTAAAAGGAGAAATATAATCTTACCAAAGAAATCTTTTCTAAGGAAAGGAACAGTACAATCTTTCCGAGTCGATTCGAAGAAAAGGAGCAATACAATTTTTCCAAAATTTTCTATACTTAGGACACGGCAAATAGAATAGTTCTCAAGATTGCAAAAATCCACGAATTCTTTCAACCTTTGGTTATTCTTTCAACCAATAGATGCGGTTGTTAAGTCATCAAGTGTGATTGGTGTTAAAACAATTCTACACTACTCGGGAAACAAACAGCCAGTTTTGCTACACAGACTCAGTAGGAATATATTATATTAAGAGTTGCTTGGCGCAGTTGGCCAAATATGGCCCTTGCGACACAAAACCAAACCATTTTATCTATTAATGGGTAAAGGTACGTTAGGTTACAAAGTGTTTTACACATTTTTCCTGTAGTAAACAAGCTGACTCACAGTATAACATACGCTTGCATTTGTACACACCAATCCAAATTATCGTCAACGGTAACATATGCATCGAAACGAGCTTTAGTAGCTTTTAAATTATACCACATTTATATGCCATTGAGTCATTGATGGGGTACAATCCACGCATCCACAGAACAGTAGTTGCAATTAGGGCAATTGCTTAGACATACATTATCACCTTCGAGCGAGACACGATGGCATCCCACTGTTTGAGAAGATAATTTCATTATTGCCATTTCCTGCTCTCAAATAGATTTTTTGTGCGTTACGTACATTGTACACAGAGATGTTTTAAAGGGGAACAGTACTATTAACCAATCAAATAACGATGGAAAATATACAATTTTTGATAGACTATTATGTATATCGATATAATTTTTAGCACTGTTTATTTGTACTTTTAACTGTAAAAAATATATAGATAAATTATCAATTCGTAAATTGATTTGATCAATTGATCAAACATTTATCTAAAATTGTACCTTGTTCGTGACATTGTGAGTAAGCAAATACATACTGCACAGAAATGGTGATTGAAATAGATCACAGAAGTATGGTATTTCAAATAAAAACAAAGAAATTTATCAATATTGATATGCATAGATATAATTAATTACTTATGTTGTTGTTGCACATCCCCCTGGTGTAGGAAAGCCTACACCAGGTCCAGAAGGCCCCGTCGTGCCAGATCCCCATATACCTGCAAAAAGTCCTGATCAACCAACAGCTGCTTATATGAAGCGCCAAGACAGAGAAGAAGGTGATCAGGACTGGCAGGTAGGGAACAGGAACAAGGAGGGAAAATTCTCTCCCCGTTCTGAAATTTGATACTTTTAAGATGGCCACTTCGAAATCTGGCCATGGCCGATTGAAAAGGCCGAGGGCCACAGCATGTGATTGAGAGTCCAGGGTGATTGCCAGCATACCAATGGTGGGATGGCGTACGGCGCCACAAGGAAAGCAAACGTTGTTTTCCCAGGGAGTGGACCTCAGTGGGAGTGAGGCGATTCAAACAGTCCATAGGGAGATCACAGCCATTCTTGGCGAGTACATCGGCTGTCTCGTTTCCATACATTGTACACAGAGATGTTACACAGACCAGTCGTATCGTATTAATTACTTATTGTTTCATTTAATTGCATTTAATAGAGATTTTATTCCCATCACTACGAAAATATCCCAGACATAGTTCTATACTTAAATTTCATAATATCCGAAATAATTTTTCTATCACGCTGAGTATTTTAAAATATGCTACTGTTAAGAAACCCAGTTAAAACTACGAAAGTTTTGCTTTAAGTTAATCTGAAATATTATTATGAAACAAGTATTCAAGGTAGGTAGGTAGTTAATAAACGTTGCACTCTCTGGAGAAATGCAGTGGGCTATTGGCAACGTTCCGGGATCTATGCTTAAGGGAAAGATAGAAAGACAGCGCCTCGTAGTTTTGCAACCCGTCAGATGACGAGAACAACACCTGAGCTAAACATGTACTCGAAAAAATTATGAATAGCAACCTTCACATATTTTGATTCATTATGAAAGATTAAAATGATTGCACAAAAGACATTCTCAAATCGTGTCCTTAAAATAAACATTGTACAACTTTATCTACCAAAACGTAGTGGAGATGAGTTATACTGTAATAACAGTGTGTTTTGAAAATATCTGGTAAAATTGTAAAGGTTGGTAGAGCACCCAAACTTAAAATTTCTTGTCAAAGAATGTGTTTTCATAAAGGCCGCGTTTAGGTGGCTGAGAGCGCTATTTAAATCAGCCAATAACATCGTTTATGTGGCATTAATCGCCATTCCCCGCTCGGATTTTCAACGGCATGCATCGTTACTTAAATCCGTGGCTCGCTGGTATGAATCTGATATGTATGAGTCTGTGGACGGAAACGGATGATTAGTTTAATAATGTTTTTAAAATTAAAAAAGAGTGTTTAAATTTATCAACATCTTTATTTTGGTCCCCTCCAACCTTTACAATTTGTTCAGATATTTTCGAAACAACATGTACATACTACTGAAAGTTTTGTAGTGTTGGATAATTTCTTTACAATACTCTAGAATTTAGCAGTGGTTTAATTCGATAGATGCTTTCAGTATTTGGAAGATTTCCAATTGTGCGAGACAATTGTTCGAGTTTTAAGATCACGAGTGCATTTCCATATTCTATACATGATTGCGACCATAGGCAACACTCTATTATCTTTAGTAATCAAGGGGGTTTGCGACAATGAAGAGTAAAGCCGTGATAGGATAGAAACAGTGTCTGTTATAACAGCACTTCATATTGTTGGAAGTGATTGTCCCCTGCCTGACAACTCATTGTTCACCATCCAGCAAAGTGCGTGCCAATTGATTCGAGCGCCACCAGGCTCATTTTTGTTAGTGCATGTTTCACGATCACGTTCACCAGTCACCAATTCAGCAAGATGTGCGAAGAACTGTGCAACTTTGTTGTGCATAATAAAAAGTACTTCATAGAGAAAATAAATACATTGCTATATGCACTTATAGTAAATTTTGTAGGGTTCGAGTTCAACGCAGACTCCGTAAAAGCAATTTGCTAGGTAATGCATTCTCAACTTCTGCTGGCATACTCAATATAGGCTCAACTTCTTTATCTATACATCAGTATAATTCTTTGAGTGTAAAAGTCAATTTAACATCTCTTTACATAAATCACAGTAAAAATTCAGCTGTGCTTTATACTTTACAGACCACTTACTAAAATAGGAAGTAACGTTTTCCTTCATTTTTTGCAACCGTTCCCTTAGTGAAACATTCCGTTTTTGTGACGCTTTATGCATTTTTTCAGCAGACTAATACTTAAAGTGCATCTCCCATCATATTTCTTTATCACTTAAAATCGTTTTTTCTATCGTTTAAGTGCATACGCACTTTTAGTTCATTCATTTTAAACATATTTTACTATTTTTTAAGATCAGATTAGAGAAAATAGAAAATATGATTGAAAAGGTCTTTCCCTTCTGAAAATTAATTAATTGAATTTCATTAGAAGATGAACTAGGTGTGAGGATGAAATCTTCTGATATCTGGATTTTATCTCTAGAACTATTATATTGATGGTTTCCTTAGAATATAATATATTTCATTTTCCGTTGGCAATATTCGATTGGCCAAGAAGGTAAAAACTGGTCAGAACTCTTGCTGAAAAGGATGTAGGTTGCAAGGAGGCATTACGTGGTGTGAACCCACAGAGGATTATTTTTATTATGATTTATTATAGGATATACCTCTGATATTCCTACATCATCGTATTAGCAAGTCAAGTCTATTGATGTAGTCAGTGATCTTTAACATTAAAGTTCGCAGTATTCATCACTATCGATTGTGTGATAGTTGCACATTTAATGAGTATTACGTATTGACATCTCCAATTATTGCAACCAACTTACGATTAAAATACATTGCGTAATGTAACGCTTATGTTCTGGTGCCTTTAGAACATCACCTGTAAACAGCTTGTATGTAGACTCTTTTGAACCTTCCCTGGACTTAAGACGACAGTTGTTATCACTGGAATACTATTTTAGAATTACCTCAACCCCTCATCACCCATTGCATACCATTCATCACAGTCCATATTTAAAACGCCTCTATCAAGCTAAAACATCCTTCATCCCTACATTCCACCTAAGAATGCTGGATGTGATGAACGGATCGGAACTTTCTTCTCTTGACGTCACCCAGAAAAAACTGTATTATTTCTCTCCTTGGTTTAATCATGATTTTGAATTTCAAAACCCATTACAAAATTTCAATAAAGCAAATACCTCTGATATTATCTACAAACAATTATTTCAAAAGCACATAGAAAAATACTCCAATTTTATACGAATTTTTACGGACGGGTCTAAAAGGGCAAACTACGTACACTATTAATCACTCTGTTCACAGTTTTAAACTTCATTCTTCATGTTCTGTTTTTACTTCTGAAATCATGGCCATATATAAAGCATTGGAATATATATCTGATCATTGTCATAAAAACTGTATCATTTTCACTGATTCATTAAGCGTTTTACAATCATTGAAACATCCTGATCATGACAGTCATCCCATTGTTTTAGAGTCACTGAAAAAAAATTTATCATCTTTCATCCAAAATTTTTAACTTGTTATATTGTTGGATCCCATCTCATGTTGGGATATCTGAAAATTAATTAGTTGACAAAGCCGCCAAATCGGCCGTAAATAATTTTAATCATACCATTCCTTATCGTGACCTAAAATCTATCACTTACACATTTTTAGAAGACAAATGGCAAAACGAATGGGATGAACAAACTGAGAACAAACTCCATGCTATAAAACCAAATATAACTCTATGGCAGTCACCAGCTTTAAGACGACAGAATGAAGTTCTAACACGTCTCCGTATTGGACATACGCGAAAAACCCATAGACACCTCCTCCTCGGAGAGATCATCCCATTTGCAATTACTGCATTTGCCCACTAACCGTTAAACAAATTTTAATAGAATGTTCTCATTTTAATAGGCAACGACTTAAACATTTTAATTCATTTATCTTGACTCTAGAAGATATGGTTGGAGAGAATCCTCACCCAAATATTTTTAGCTTTTTACACGACATTGGTTTTATCCATCACATATAATTTTATATAGTGTTCATTCATTATGCTTTCACTCGTTTCACTTTTTTATTATATAATATATTTGATTTTTTTTATCTTGAGTTTGGCATAATATGTCCCAAGAGGACTCAATGCCACAAAACCATATCCAATCCAATCCTACATTGCGTAATGAAATACACTACCCGACAATAATGCACCGGACAGTAAGATGTGATAGTATAAGGGAAAGGATACATGCTTTAATAGGGTATGATCCCCCACGCGCTGCAATTACGCTAGCAACCCATTCGGGCATACTTTCGACAAGGTTTTGATACGCAGCTATGGGTATTTGTGTCCATTCCTGCTTCAAGAATGTCGCCAGATCAGCTGTAGATTTTGGACGCGGTTCCCTGTTCCATAAGCATCGCTCTAACTCGTGCCACAAATGTTCTATGGGGTTTAGATCGAGACTCTGAGCAGGCCAGGGAAGACGTTTTACATCCATATCTTGATACCACTACTTGATAGAGGTTGCAACATTACATGAAGCGTTGCCGTCCTGGAAGTAACATTCGTCCATTCGATAAAATTGGCAGAGCGTAGGAAGAACCCGATTCTCCAAAATGTTCATCTAGAAGTCGGCGTTCAATTAACCAGGAACTATATCCATAGGTCCCAGGCCACGATAAACACCCCCAAACAATTAGTCGGATTTTATGAAAATCCGCTGGCGTCCGGTCCATTATTGAAGGGTACTGTATGTCAGTGCTCCCCAACCTTTTTATCACCGCGGACCGGATCAACGTTTGATAATTTTAACTCGGCCCGATTTTTTTTTTTTTTTGGGGGGGGGGGGAGATACGTTGATTGTTTATATTCTAGATTGTTTTGATTTAATAATTTTAATTTAATTGGATTTAAACATGCCTTCAAAATAAAATACAGTTACACCAAAAAATGAATATAATGTGATTTAACATTTTAACTCACTAGAATGCTAAATCAATAAAATAGTTTCCCAGCCACAAAAAACCCACGAAGCGCTCGAACTCTTTTAAAAGCAAAGACAGGTGATCGTGCACCCACTAGGAGAATGAATGTTTAGCCTCAGTCTCGCCTAAAATCCCCGTTAATGTCTGAAACATGTCCAAAATGCCTCTGTTCACGCGCCGTCCCCACAACTTGAGTTTGGATTTAAATGCAGCTACTTTGTCTGCCAACTTGAAAACAGTTGTCACATTTGTCAAAATTAGAAAATGGAGACATACAGAATTCAGAAATCATAATTGAAGCTCTAGTAACAGAACACATTTCAAGTTCTGATTTACCACCTCCTAATTTGAGTGGACATTTCATAGATTAGAACCGCACAAACCCGAGATAAATACACCAAAGTAAATAAAATGGAAATAATTTAATATTTCTTGGACGGCCCGGTACCATTTGATCCACGGACCGGTACCGGTCCGGGGCCCGGGGTTGGGGACCACTGCTGTATGTCATAGGTTTACAAGTGGAACACACTGAGTCGAAATTTCAAAATATGAATTTCTTATTCTTTTTAGACCAGAATTTAGTAACATTTAGACGAGTGAAGTCCCCTGAACTATTTTTTTTCTCTGTATAAAGGCTGTTATAATGCGGATTTTTTTTCCCCATCTGCATTCCTTTAAAACAGCAATTTTTCACATTTTTCATCTCATACAAATGCATTATACAAATTCCATTACACCCCAAATTATATATATATTCCAAATCTGACTAAAGTTAGTTAAGTTTTGATTGATTTACGAAAAAATAATAGCAGATAACTACTCTTTTTTTTTTCCTCTAAAGTGGTTTCTAAAAGATCTTTTTGAAACACTTTATTAATGATACGGTAATGAAAACGTATACCCAAAACTATTTCTATGGGTATTGGGGTAGCTAGGTAGTTCAATTAATATCGCTCTGGAGCAAGACAACAGGATATTGGTGACTGCCCTGGATAAATCTCGAATTGAAAGATCCGATGACAACACCTTGTAATTTTGAACCACAATCAGATGACGAGTTCAACAGCTGAGCTGGCATCCCACTTGTAAAACTTCCGCACTACGCCAACGGAATGACATTTGAAACCACGACAGATTTAACATGTACCAACCCCCCACGTACACGACGGTCTTTTGGTCGAGTTTCGAACTCGAAACCTTCCGGTTTCTAATCCTCTACTCTACCAACCAGGGCCCCATATGGGTATTAATTGAATTTAATTGCGAACACACTAATGAAATGTTTAAAAACAAACCGTTCAAATGAAATAAATCATGCACAATTCAAACAAACAATTTCATCATTCGTTAACATACACCACTGATATCCTTCTGTTTTCTACACGAGTTGACCTTTTAATTTAAAAAGAAACGTTTTTGATTTTATTTGATAGAGTATTTATTTTACTTTCTAAAATATATTTGATATTTTATCTCAGTTAATTAGTTGCAGATATATTTAGATTTTAATCAAGGCGGAAAAAACCACCGAAAGTAACCGTTAAAAGACCAAAAACCTGTCAAATATTTAATTTAAAACTTTTTTTGCAAATATAATTTTTGAAAGGTTTCTCAAATGTTTAAGTGGCTTCTCTTTTGGAAATATTGTGAACATTTTTAGAGAAGTGAAGAACAAAATTGTTTACACAAACAGTAAAAGCAAGAGAGAGTAAACGATACACTTCAAACGATTTTTTACTCTAAATTAATTTTTATACGTTATTTCATCACTTCAAATGTTTAACACAAAAAGTTATTGATGGATTCTCGTAAAACATTGAATACTTACTCTTTATAATGTTGTCTAGGGAATGAATTAGAAAATAATTATGCTTAGTTGAAAAGTTATTAAAGTATGTTTAATTTAAGAAATAGGACTGTAAAACTATAAAAAATCTTATATTCATTTTTCCATCGCTTGCAAAATTTTATTTATTAAAATATCTTTTTGATTCAAGTTCATTCTCTAGAAAAATGCATGTAGTTTATTTTGGTAGGAATCACCATACATTTCCATATAATGAAAACATATCGCTGTATCTTATACAGTCAAACCTTATTAATACGAATTACTGATCCAAGTCCCATAAAAATGCATCTTTATATAATGTAAACTCATTTGTTCAAGAAATATCCGTTTTACCCAAATCGCCAGTTAAGATGAACAAGTTTTCGAAACTTAAAGTTAAACGAATTTTTTTAATCGTAGTATCAGACATATTAAATGACTCTAAAATTGAAATATGAAGAAGAAAGAATAAAGATTCTGAAGAAGACGGAGAAATAAACGTACCTTTTAAAGCTACTGTTTTCACCACTTTCTTCTAGGTAGGGAAAATTCACCTGCTCACAATTAAACAGCTATGACTACATCACCAATTTTCTTAAAGAATGTCTCGAAAAAAAACCCAAATTCGATAACGGAACTATTTTAAGACACAAATTACGCAATCAGGAAATATCTGGGTAATCAAGGGTTATCTGTGAAATCAAGAATCATGTATACAATCAAGAACATGTGTATAATCCATAATCATCAGAATAATCAAGAATTAGCTGTTTAATTTTTTTGATGAATACCATTTATCTTGACCCAAGAAATGTAAAGTAAGTGATGAAAATACATCAATATTTTCTTTTATTGTTGAAATAATAATTTTTTTCTGAATTCGGGTAACAGAAACTACGATTAGTACGAAATTTCTTACGGTTCCAGGAAATTCGTCATAACGGGATTTGACTGTATCATATAAAATATATCCCCTTACTTAATTCCCTAATAAACTATCCAAGCTACTGCGATTCTAGCGATCCATATGACAGTTTCTAAACTGTGGAAAAGAGGAATTACGCCATCCACCTGTCCTCGGCTAATCTCTGGAATGCATCGGGTTAGATTTGCATTCCATGTTTTCAAAGGTGGAAATGGAGCACCATTTCATGTTCTCACTTATAAGGTTAATAGCCAAAGCAGATATTTCCTTCAGTAATCCTCACAATAGATTGATATCTGACACCTTGAGTGGATGTACCAGTTTAAAATATAGAAATGGGATTGGACAAGCAGTCCAATGGGATTTCTATGCTTCCACATCTAGTTATCGCTTAACCCTTTCAGGGGAGCTGGGATATCTGTCGCCCCACTTATTTTAGATGGATAGGGTTAGATATTAAAGGTTATAGGTATATTAACCCTGATATCTGTGAAAACATGGAGAGCTGGTCTTCCTCATAATGTATTTGAACAATTTTACATTTGATTCCAAAACCCTCACTCATAGCAAAATTTCCACACTCACAATTCAGTTTCATTAACCCGCCAAAAGCTTTCGACAAGATACCTCGTCCATCAAGATTTGACCAAATTAATTAATAACGAGATACCTCGTCCATCAAGATTTGACCAATTTTACTAATGAAGAGATACCTCATCCATCAAGATTTGAACAATTTTACTAATGACGAGATACCTGGTAATCAATATACTGCCGGGTTTTTTTTCTATGATGATGAGATCGAGAGCTGAATCTTTCAGTTTTCTTCTTCTGAGGAGATATCTGTTCATCGAGTTCTAATCACTTTTACTAATGACGAGATTCCTACCTTTTCCAGCCAACTACCATGACTGTTAAACTTCCTAAGCAGTCTGAATTTGCATATGATTTATCTACCTCATTGAATAGATTGATTAAAATATAGTTTAAAAATTCTTTTAAAAGTAAACATTAATTGCAAACGGAGTACTGTATACACCAAAGGATCATTACAATGATAGAAATCCACACACACACAGAGACGAACACTTGTATTTATTAGTACATTCTAAAATATATTGAACTCCGTCTGGCCTCCACAAACTTACAATCTACAGTTTCCATACAGGATTTCCAACCAATTTTTATCTTCTTCACCTATAGATTGTTTGAAAAACATCATTTTGAGCAAAAGAGCAATTGAAGCTTTCCAGAGAATTCTTCTCCAAGGAACGGAACAATGTAATCTTTCCAAAAGATTCTAAGGAAAGGAGTAATAAAGTATCTTTCCAAACGATTCCATTCTAAGAAATTTAGCAATAGAATCTTTACAAATGGATCCATTCCAAGATACGGAAAAATGGAATATTTCCAAAATTTTTTATTTTAAAAGGTAATGGTAATGGTAATTCTAGTTAACGTCGCATTAGAGCAACACAACGGGCTATTGACGACGGTCCGGGATCAGTCCCTCAAGGGAAAGATCCAAGGACAACACCTCGTATTTTTGAACCACGGTCAGATGACGAAGCAACATCTGAGCTGGCACTCCACTCTCCAAACTTACACGCCGACCCAACGTGAGGACTTTCGGCCACGACAGATTTAAGATGCACCAGCCGCCTCTACACCATACGCTTACAAACATCCATGCCCGGACCCGGATTCGAACCAGGAACCTTCCAATCTAGAGGCTAACACCTTAACCACTATACCGGTTGCCGCCCAGCCAGTATGGTGGTTATGATCCTCGGTTGTCACCGAGTGGGCCCGGGTTCGAATCCCGGATAAGGCATGGATGTAAAACCTGGGAAAGAAGTCGGACTTTCGCCTGGAATGGATTCCCGTCTTGAAAGGAAAGCAGCGCACACCTTCTGTTCTTTGCTGGGATCATCGTTTGTTATAATAAAAAATATTCTTCTTCTGTATTGTCTTGAATGTTTCTGTTCACCACTACTTTCATATGCATCCCAGAAGAACATACGACAACAACAACTATACCGGTTGGTCGGCTGGAAATAACCTTGAGAATCTTTATCTTTCAAACAAATTCTGTACTAACTAATGGAGCAACAGAATTTCACCGATGGATTCTATACTAAAATAGAGCACACACACCAATATAATCTTTCCAAAGAACCCTCGAAGGGAAGATCCGAAGGCATCAGCACGTAATTTTGAACCACGGTCAAATGACGAGATCATGCCTGAGCTGGCACCCTACTTTCAAACTTCCCACCAATGACAATGTGAAGACAATTGAGGCCACTACAAATTTAACTCGCACCAGCCCAACCCCCCCTTGTATTCAACGGTCTTTGGTTATATTTGAACGCGTAACCTTACGATCGGTAGTCTGTTAATCCTCCAACAGGGTTAACATGGCCCTTTTTCTCCATTGGATTTATATCTAAGATAAAGATCGTGTTTGTCAAGTGCAAGAGCTGCAATTTTCATAAAGTTTAAAACCAGTTCGAAGTAATGCAGGAAAGACTGCAATTAAGAAATATCGCTAATGTTGAAAACAACAGATGGTATATCGAGAACGTATGAATAAACCCATTACAAAATAATAGCTGCTTGAAACTTCACCACATCAGGCAACAGGTTTTCAATGCCCATCAGTTAATTTAGAAAGATAATTTCAGACACGCATGTAATTAAAATTATAAATATTTTTACCATTCTGTAAGTGAAACTTGTTTACCTACCGGTTGGTTTATTTTAAAAACATGCGTAATAGCAAAAGTAGGGAGTCTATCAAGTCAATTTTCAAAACTCATTAATCCATGCAAGCAATAGATAGCTTTATTACAATTAACAGAACTGAAGAAAATTGTTTGAAGACAGACTCTTAAACTCTTTTTTACTCCAAGATGTCTTACACTCCTTTAAAACTTTTATTTTGCCTTTCCAAAAAGTAGAAATTTGGTATCTAAAAACGATACGAAATGAATTTCTGGCACAGTAGGAGTTACTTGTAAGATGAAAGTATTGGAAATATCTTTCATAAGTTAATATTGAATTTCAGACAAGGATAAAAAAAAA
Source organism: Metellina segmentata (assembly GCA_947359465.1). Lineage (NCBI taxonomy): Eukaryota > Metazoa > Arthropoda > Arachnida > Araneae > Tetragnathidae > Metellina > Metellina segmentata. Next base: position 66,753,642 of record OX375872.1, on the reverse strand, counting down.
TATTCCAGTTGAACGAGAGAATTTCTGATCTTTGAACAAGAAAATATAAAAAGCAAGCAGTATACTCCAAACAACATTTAAAAAAATAAGTTCAAAAGTTACCGTTTCATTCCATACTTATTGTTGAATTCAATAACAAACCTGACACATCTGTCTGAATGCTTATAATCTTTTAAGGAATTCGGGGCCGATGTAACCCAGTTGGAAAAGTCTCGGATTGGTATCCGAGTTCGAAACTCGATTTATCAAAAGACTGTCAAACACGTGGTGGCAAGGCAAGTTAAATCTGTCGTGGACTCAAATGTTCTCACGTTGGCATAGTGTGGACGTTTAGAGCGTGAGATGGCCATTTTAGTTATTGGTCTTGTCATCTGAATGTGGTTCAAAATTCTGAGTTGTACTCAGATTGATCACGGACCGTTGCCAATAGCCCGTGTGTAGCTGCAGTGCAACGTTAATACAACTACCTGCTTACTTACCTCTTAGGGATTGTTATCAAGGAGTAGTTTTTAATTTAAGGGGATATTTTGTATATAGATATCCATTCTTTAGTGTTTATTTTGCCGAAAATAATCAGGTATAGCGCCAATGCTGTTTGATGTAAACTTGCTAAATCTTTTATCACACTCGTCATCTGACCGTGGTGTTGTCCTCCAATCTTTCCCTTGGAGATTGATCCCGGATCGTTGCCAGTAGCTTACCTTTTTCACGCTGGTAGACGACCTACCGGTCTCGTGGTTGAAGTGTTAGCCTCTAGATCGGAAGATTCCTGGTTCGAATCCGAGTCAATGCATGGATGTTTGTAAGCGTATGGTGTTGAGGCGGTTGGTGCACTTTAAATCTGTCGTGGCCGAAAGTCCTCATATTGCGCTGGTGTGGAAGTTTGGAGAGTAGGGTGCCAGCTCAGGTTTTGCCTCGTCATCTGCCCGTTGTTCAAAATTACACAGTGTTGTCCTCGGATCTTTCCCTGAGGGGATTGATCCCGGACCGTCGTCAATTGCTCGTTGTGTTGCTATGGTAAAACGTTAATGAAAAATTACCAGTTACCAATTACTACCATTCTAGAATTCTGTAAGTTGCATGTGTCGCTGGTTTGTTTCCTGTAACTTCCATGGGTGTTTTGCTCTTTTATGTGGTGTCAGTACCTTTTCTTGCGAGTGTGTAAATTAATTTGACTGTGGTTCAAATTTACTTGACGTCGTCCTAGGATCTTTCCCGTTAGTATTTATCCCAGACTGTCGTCAATAGCCCGTAGTGATGATCCAGTACAACGATAATTAAATACCTACCTACCTGCCCATTAATTTGACGGAAAAAAACATTACTTGGCCAGATCTGGTTCTAGCTCTAGGCAAATACCAACCAACTTGTTTTAAACAAAGTGAAAATTACGATACTTGCGAACCAAACCTAACTAATATCGAATGTTATTCATCATTTGACCGTGGTTCAAAACTACAATGGCCCGTTGTGTTGCTCTAGTACGACGTTAACTAAAATTATCATTACCATTTACCATCAAAACTACAATGTGTCGTTTTTGGTGTCCGTTCGGGATAGATCCGGGACCATCGCCAATAGCCCGTTGTGATGCTCTTGTCCGACGTTAATTTTAAAAAATGTAAATGGTCCAGTACGACATTACCTACCTACCCTTGCTGTATAATGTAATCTTGTCAAGTCTTTTAATACACAAAGTAACTGGTAATTAGGATACTAATGAACCAAACCAAAGTAATTTCGAAGACATACGGTAAATCCAAAACTGTTTTGGTAGAAAGGTTAAACACAATGTCTTTCCTACGTTCATTTAAATCGCAAAATATTCTTAACTACACGACCATTCACGTAAAGTACCTAATAATTGTACATTAAATATTATTTAACCCAATTTGAATATAACATGCATATGCATTAAAAAAGCATAAAAAACAGTACTTAGAAATTTAAAGAAACCATTCATAAAACAAGCACAAAAGCAGTTTATATTAAAATCCTAATATTAAACTAATAAACACTTCTGCAACAGATGCTTAAGTCTTGGAGAATTCACATAAAAAATTTTTTTGAACTTTTGTGGATCTTGGAAAGCTAAGTGCTTATCAAAACCTCACTGAAAAGATTTAAACAGCCAAACAATGCTTATAAAATACTTCTCTTCAAATTGGAATTACATAAAAACTTCAAATGTGCATCCCAATTGAATCAAAATGCTTTTGAAGCACCGTAAATTTGACATATTTCTAGAGGTGAGATTCATAGAGCTGAGGCAGTATGTATATTTCATAGACTGTCAAGGACCTCTCAAAAAGCTCAGAATAACGAGTTTAGAGTGTATTTCGAATCGCTAAAGTTTAAGGCTTCAAATATAGAAACAGATGTTCACATTTAAAGTATTTTGACGTGAATTCTTTGGATTTAATCTAGACAAAATGGTAACTTGTGGGATTTTTATTCCTATGTTTGCGACAAGAAAAGAAAAGATAGTAAAATTCAAAGCTTTAGAATAATTTTTTAAATAAATAAAATAATTTTAGACTCACTCTCTACTAAACAAAATGAAATTTCAGGAGCGAAACCAGTTGTCCCTTTTATAAGTTAAACCTGTTCTGATCAGGAAATAACTTAACCTCCCCTGCAATACCCATCGCTCATAATAGAGCACTTTTTAAGGTATAATTCAATGAAGAATAACGTCATCTGTAAAATAATTTGCTTAAGATTATCTGTAACCCATTGTGTTCCTCCAATGCGAGATTATCTTTTTAATTAGATGTTAATAAAATACTTATCTACCTACCTATCTTGTGTTTTGCGCAGCTTAGCGAAATATAGCCCCTGCGCCATAAACCCACAAGGCAACTCACCAGCCTCGATGAATGAAACGTTACTGGTCTAGAGAGACTTTTGAGGACCAAAGCATATATATTTGGCAAGAAAGTCTGCCTTAAATGTTACTTTAAATAAAAGGTATTTTTTAATAACGCACTGTTACTTTATTTGGAAATAAAAACAAGCTTTTAGGACATTTTAAAAGTCAGCAATTACATGTTTGCCGGTAGGTTTGGTCCTCTACTTCCTGTTATGAATATTACGTTATAAATAATAGGCAGTTTTAATAACACGTATTACTTTATTTGAAAAATATAAACAAACATTTTATGATTTATGGTATTTTGGAAGTATTTTAACAGTCAGAAATTACACTTTAGCCGGTAGGTTTAGTCCCTCACTTCCCCTCTGGTTACGAAAATGTGTGCTCATAAATTGCTTTCTGGAAATGAGCTCCGTAACAAATATTGAAAACACAAAATTGAATTTTATTACTTCATTTCTAGTCGTAACTAAAATATTACAAACCTATCTCTCAAGTCTGAACATAAAACAAATAAGTTTTTTATCGTTATTAATTCACTTAGCTACCCTTTTATCTTCGAAATGACCGTCGAGTCCTCTACCAAGCGGGGTAATGATATTGACTTTGATCTACGCTCTCTGCATTGTCCTTGAATGGTAATTTAACAGGAGAGAATCAGTAAAAAAAGAAAGTCCAATAACCTGGAATTGAAGTATCATTATTTATGGATGACAATTTTCCAGCTAACTACATACTGTGTTGGAGATTCAACGAAATTGCGATGCGGTTTACATGTGTTGATGAAGTTTCGTTGTTCTGAAAGCTTAACTATAAGCATTTTTGAATTTTCAATCGATTGGATGAACCTAAATTCATCAAGCAGCTTTGAGAAATGCATCTTTTTGACTTGTTATACATTTTCGTGTGTTTGAGGTTGTAAAGGTGTACATCCTTTGTGATGTGTTGTGGTAACTACCTTCTCAATTTAACCATCTTTGTGGTTTTTCTTCGAGGTATTTAGACGTTAGCAAAACTGACCAGATCTTGACGGATGAGATGTCTCGTCATTAGAAGAAATAATATGGTCGTAGTGGCAAAATTTGTTAGAACTTGTTAAAATAAGGTATGAACGTATTCATTATGATTATTTTAACGGACGATTTACATGGTTTGGATCTTGCAAAATAATTTATTTGTTATGCTCAAGTTCGCCTTAACCATCTTTACACACAGGTTTGTTAAAATAATTGCAAAATATTCTCTAAGACGAAAATCGAGCCTTTTTTCTTGTGATTATTTCCCATTATTTTGTCATACGCGTGTCACACTGCGGTGACAGTATTTCTTAGAAACAATATATAAGGAAACCGAACAAAATCTAAGAAAGCCACAGGCAAATCAAAATTATAGGCAAAGACAAAAAGCTCAAGAAAGATCATTTAAACCGGGTGATAAAGTCTTTTTACAGACAATAAAACGATTTCGAACAGAAGTGACAGGGTCATTTATAGTTCAGCAAAGAATAAAAGCGCAGTGTTTTATAGTCGACTACGAGAATAAATGTGCTAAGACATATACTCGTTCGTAACAGCCATTTAATTCTCCTGCTGGTTGTCTCGACGTGGTATTTCTCGCCATTTTCAAACCTGACGAGATCTTGATGGACGAGATATATCGTTATTAGAAAATGCTGGTCCGACCTTGAAGGATGATATACTTCGTCATTTAAAAATTCTGGCCAAATCTTTATTACGTCATCATAAAAAAAAAGTAATATCTTGTTGACAAGATATTTTATCATCAGCAGAATTGATCAGATCTCGTCAAAACGAATTAAAGGGTTAATTAATGCAAAGTAAGAAACTGCGCATAGCCTGAGTGATTAAGGACTGCAGTAACAAACAACAAGTAAAGAAACACAATACATAGTTACATAGTTGAAACAAATAAACACTCAATGTAGGTAGGTAGTTGATTAACATCGGGAGGGACGCAACGTATTGGTTATGTTCCTGGATCAATCTCGAAAGATAAGAACAAAGGACAACGCTTCATAGTTTTGAACCACGGTCAGATGACGAGGTCAACACCTTAGATGGTATCCCACTGTCTGAACATCCATGTCATCACAAATTTAACGAGCACCAGCCTAAAGTAAACGAAGGACTTTGGCTGGACCTAGTTTCGAACTCTCAACCATCCCATTGCTAATCCGTTGCTTTTCCAATAGGGTCCTTCTCAGTGATAATCAAAGCGATATAGTAAAAATATGAAAGCAAATATTGAAACAAACAAAATGAACAAATAATAAATATTATTTACGCATGACAACAATTCTAAATCTCACATCTGCAAACTCACAACTCTTCTACCAGAGATACAGTTTTTTTTTCTCGGATTAGTGGTAATTACCGTTTGAATCATGTAGGTGGATGAAGGGATACTTTTTAGGGCCCCAGAGATTAGCTTTGCTCCTTAGCATAGCTTACGCATTGGCGGATTACATTTATCCTAGTACACTACTGTTTGCGAAAATTGCAATGCATGAAGGAATCATGCAAATTAAACGAAACTTGCAGGAATTTCAAAACAGTTTATAATATGCAAATAATTAGAATTGCAAAGCGATGACGCATGGGTGGGCCAAGAAACCACCTCTGAACTTCCAAGTGAGCCACGTATAAAAAACACTGTAAAAGTGCATTGAAATGTTTGTATCATCGTTTCAATGCTGTAAATGAGTGATTAGAAGTCAATATGCCTCGCCAAAAACGAGTAACTAACAGAGTTCGAACGAGGCCGCGCGATCGGTCTCTGATACGGTGGACTTTCGTACTGTGAAATCACCACGAGGCGAAATGCCTCAACAGTGATGCGTGTGTGGAAGAGATGGACCATGGAGAACCGGACAAGTCGAAACCCCGGCAGTGGGCCACGCAATATCACGTCACCACGAGACGACAGACACATCACACACATGGCGGTGACGGACCGTACAGCGTTCTCTTGTGCGTTCGCACAACATTGGAGCACGTCTACAGTGTCATTGTCTGCACCCACGGTTTGTCAACGTCTGCTGCGCCCAACGTGCAAGGATTCAATTGCGCCGTATTCTTTTGACGCTGAACTATAAACTCCTCAGGTTATTATGGGAAACGAAAACCAACGAAAAACAGCCACAAACAAGTAGTCAGATTTTATGCATGCAAATAATCCGGTCCATTATTGTAAGGTAGTGTACATTGGAAAAGGATTGATTATAAAAATCATGGACAACAAATAGTTTTTGCTTCCTTTGCAAATGTATACATATATTTTGATTTACGATCTCCTTTGTTCCACAACAGTTCAAATCCACACATCTATTACTTAGAAAGAGGAATGACCAAACAGCTTTTGTTTTCTTTGAAAACTAATACATATTTGTCATTGATGAGTCAGTTCCCATATCTTCACAATAGCTCCCACTCCCACAAACTTCTACTGAGAAAATATTGGGACAAGGAAAGAAGCCTTTTGGTCGAATAGCTTCAAAACCCCTTCAAATATCTTTAATTTCTATTTCTTGGAAAGGATTTACTATACAAATTCCGGGTAACAAACAGTTTATGATTTCTGTGAAAATGGATACATATACTTTCATATATGATCTTCTTTGTTTCACAACAGCTTTACCCACGCATCTATTACGTAAAACGAGTATATGAAACAGAAATTAATATTGTCTTGTAGAAATTTATTCCATGTCTATTTCTTGTAAATGATTTGATTGCACAAAATGGGGAAAACAGTTTTTTTTAAATGGATACAAATACAGTAAAACTCCAACTATACGGATCAACTGGGACCAGACCCCATCCGGATAATCGAATATCCTACTAATTTGATAATTCACGAAAAAAGGTTATTTCATAGTAAAAAAAAAAAGAATTTAGCTTGAGTATGTAATGTAATTTATTGACTATGAAAAAACTGAAATTACACTAGCAGTCCTGCTGGGCATACTTGCAAAAGTTTTTGATTTCGGACGTGGTTCCCTGGTCCGTAAACGTAACTCTAACTTGTCCCACAAATGTTATATGGGGTTAAAGTCGGGACTCTAAGCAGGCCAGGGAAGACGTTTTACACGCATATCTTGATACCACTGCTTGACAGAGACTGCTACAAGACATGGAGCTTTGTCGTCCTGGTGGTAACTTTCGTCCATTCCATAAAATTGCCAGAGCGCAGGGAGAACCGGATTGTCCAAAATGTTCATGTTGGTGTCGGCGTTCAAATGACCAGGAACAACATGGAAAAGTCCCAGGACATAGCACGAAAAACACCCCCAAACATGTAGTCGGATTTTATGCAAATCCGCTGTCGTCCGGTCCATTATTGTAGGGTGGTGTATTTGGAAAACCCACATTTCAATTTTTATGAGACGTGAATGTTTCTTATGTAGAATTAGTCTTTATTTTTTTGTTGTTTTCTTTATGTGAACAAGAATATTGTTAACAGTGTGACAAGTTTAAAATCAACAAACACGAAATGGAATGATTAACAGCAAAATGAATTGAGAGGGGTCAAGCAACTAGTGACTGAATATGGTGGGAGTGTACTTACTGGTATTGTTCAGAGCAATGTGTATGAAGCTGCATTTTATTGGGGTGGAGCAACCGACATGGGACAAAACTGAGAATCTCTTGGGGAAGCAGCAGATATCTGAAAAATGCTGATATTGGATGACATGAAAAAAACGAACTCCTCGACAAACCAAAGTGACATCTAAAAAATGATTCCCAGACCCTCAGCATCGTCGTCACCTCAGCGTGCCCTGCATCAGCTACCCCAGTGTCCAATTCCAAAAACCAATCGGTGAGTACTATCTCATATTTTATTCCTCACCATACCTGTCTTTATAACCATGATGCTACCTCCACACTAATACTACATATTACCTGAAATATTCAAAAACTTGCTTTAATAATTAATAATCAGTGTGAAGCTCAAATCAGATTTGTATACATCATCTTTTTTCAATCAAAGGACAATCCTCTGTACATATATGTATATGCACAATTGTAAATGACTAGTATATAAATTTACAACGACTTGTATGCATCTATAACAACGCGTCTTATTTCCAGCTCTTCCTGAAAACATACAAAACAAACACATTTCCAACGATGGTTCTTGCTATTAATGGAATAATTTCACGAATTAAAACGACTAAAATTATCTGTTCCAAAAACTAGGATTATATTTTATATTAGGACTGAATCAAGAAATGTTGTGTGAAACAAAGATGAATCTTCAAACGTAACTGTTATATTTTGTTAACCAGTTAATATCAATGTTGTAAAATGGAATTTAATAGCAGAAGTTATTGTTTGCACAGGTATAAAACGTCCGTATTCTAACTAAGCAAGCGAATTCCATTCATACATTCAAAGTATTCTTTAATATACTGATATTAACAGGATTCTGATGCCTTTCCGATTTGTAATTGACAGAGTTTAGTCGAATTTTATTTGAAACTTTTATGAAAATGTTTTCAAGAAAAAAAGAACAATATTTTTATTTTTAAATATACTTTAATGGGTGGTAACTCATGAAAAAATTATTTTCGCAATTTCAGCAAGCACAAACATATGACAACCTTGTTCGCCTCGAATTTAAAGAAATATCAAACATAACTTTCGATCAATCCTACAGCTCTACCTTCGCATATTGATATACTTTAGTTTTCAACACGCAATAATATCTTTTGGAAAGAAAATGTAAAGGCAAAAGGAGATTTCAGTGCACACTTATATTCTTTCTATTGAATGCTTAAGGTTGTACGGATAAATATAATGGAATTTACTGCAACAGATCATATGTAAAAAATATCAAGTTTAGCATAAGGCTCCATTTAAAAGATAAAACAACTATGTTTAATAACATCTACCTTCTTGAAAAATATGGCATGTGGAAGATTAGTTGGAGATGACGTGAGAATTACTCCTATAGCCATATTCAATTAAAAAGAAATAAAGGTTTTGTCTCCAAACGTTTTTCTTTTATACGACTTATGGAGGAAAGTGATGATATAAAAATATGAAAAATAAGGAATCCAAAGCTTTAGAAAACAGATTCAACACTTTTAAGTTTCTTTACATATTAGTAAGGCTGTGTTTATAAATATTCCTCTATGCCCGAAACTGCAAACATCCATTTTGACTCTTTTCTCTTCAAAAAACAGTTTGCGTACCTAATATACGAACTATGATACCAACATTTGTAATACGTAATTAGTAGTTATGAAATGAAATGAAAGCAAAGACTGCAGAAATATTTTTTTAATTAAACTAAAAGCTTCTTTGCAAGAGCATTAGATAACTGAGATTCTCAAAAGCCTTAAATTGTTCTATATAACAATGGCCAACTTTACAAATATTCCCCAACTTCCTGTCTACAAACATCTATATTAACCCTGTAAACATCTGCTTTGTATCTTTTATCTTCGGGGACAAGCTTGCACATCTGACATAACCGAACAGCGACGATATTTTAACTGGAAATAAAACGAAACCAAAAGCTTTGCAACCTTTTTTTAAATGAAATTCAAAAGCTTTTTAAACAATAGCATCAAATAACCCAAAGATTCTCAAAAGCCTTAAATTCCGCTACATGTTTGGGGCTTCATTTACAAATACTCCACTTCCATATCTCAGTCTGCAAACATCCTCTTTGAGCCGTGACTCTTCTGAGAATAGTTTTCGCACCTGTAGCTCTTGAGCAGAGCATTCAAATGATACCAATCTACCTAATTCCCTTGAGCGTACTTCTTACGATTTGTTAATGTCACAAATGCCCAGACGTTTCCCATCGATTACAAATACGAAAGCAGAACATTTCCCTGAGTGCCTGGGAAGTTTACAATTAAGGGGTTGAATATAAACTTCTCAATCTTCTAATGTTCCTCAGGGATGGTAATATACAGATGAGCTTTTGAATACATCCAAAAGATACATTTATAATTTAATTTGCTATTGAAAGTGTCCCATTACCAATACTTTCTGTCCTCAAATTCCTATATCGGTGTAGTAGGATGCTAATTTTTATCTTATAGGGAGAGATATCACGAAATGTTTAGTTGATATAAATAAACTTTTCTGATTAATTGCTTCTCTAAAATTTTCTAATTCTGGTAAGTAGCAAGAATTTTATTTGGAAGTTTTAGAAGATATTATAGATTCAAAACTGGAGCTCTACATTTTCCTCTTTGAAGTTTTGTAGGAAGTTGGTAAACTTGAAACTAGAGCTGTATTTACATTCTTTGTAGTTTCGTGCGAATTTGGTAAACTTAAAAAACTATAGCTGTATTCACACTCTTTGTTTTGTTCGAAGGTGATAAACTCAAAACTGGAGTTATATTACCATTCTTTGAAGTTTTGTAACACGATGGTAAATTTAAAACTAGAGCTGCATTTACTCTTTGTAATTTTGTGCGCAAATAGTAAATTTAAAACGTGAGCTGTATTTACCAGCGCACTCTTTATATTGATAATTCTTCGGTATAAAGTGGTTATTTATTCAGTCTGCAAAGAAATTGTTAATTGAAAGCAAACAAGTTCATTTTCTAAATGTGAGTTCGTAAACTTTATTTTAAATCCTTGTTTGTTTTTCTTTCTCTCAAAGAAATTATTTTTAACATTTCTCTCTCACACAGAAAGATTTCACTGATCAATTGCTTCTTTAAAAATTTCGATTTTTCGAAGTAAAAATTTGGCTTTGAAGTTTTGTACGAAAATAATAAGTTTAAAACTGGAGTTGTATTTAACAGCGCCACACTCTTCAAATTTATAGTTCTTCGGTGGAAAGGTGGTTATTAATTCAGTCTCCAAAGAAAGTGTGAATTAAAAGCAAACAAGTTCATTTTCTAAATGTGGGTTCGTACACTTTATTTAACAAGATTTTTGTTTGCTTTTCTTTCTCTGAGAGAGAAATTATTATTAATGTTTCTATCACAGGGAAATATTTCACTAATCAAGTGTTCCTCTAAAAATTTTAATTTAAAGCTGTCGTTGTATTTACCAGCGCACACTCTTTATATTTATAATTCTTCTGTAAGACCCTGGTTAATAATTCAGTTTCCAAAGGAAGTGTTAATTAAAAGCAAACAAGTTCAAATTTTAAAAATGTGCCTTAGTCGATATTTATAACATGTCTTTTTAGTTTTAACAGTTTAAAACTTGTTACTGTAAATCATATATCAAGACTGGTACCGATACCCCTGACTGAACAAAATCTTATCCCAATATTTATTTTCTAAGAAAGTTATTTTTCTTTTTTCCCAAATCTTTTCTAAGGAGATTATTTGTCTTTTTTTCCCAAATCTTTTCTAGGAGATCTTTGTCTTTTTTTCCCAAATTCTTTTCTAAGGATAGCAAAAGGAGACACAAATAAAATCTTGCCATGTGATTCTGTTCTACAAAATTAGTCAAGAAAATCGTTCCAAAGGATTCTTTTCTAAGGAAAAGACCGATAAAATTGTTTCTGAAGGCTGCTAGAAATCATGGATTGTTAAGAAAGACTGATTATTTAGTCATGAAGTATATTAGTTTGGCCGTTTTAGTTTAACATTCATAAGCTGGATGCTGTAAATTATATTTCAAGACTTATATCCATATCCCCTACCTTAACTAATTCTTACTCTTATCCCAATATTTCGCTTCTAGAAGGTTATTTTTTCCCCGCTTTCTTTTCTAAGGAAAGGAGACAAATAAAGTATTTCCAAGTAATTGTGTTCTTCAGAATGCGCCAGTAAAATTTTTCCAAGGAATTCTATTCTGTAGAATGGGCAAATAGAATCATTCCAAATAAGATATGATAGTATCGTTCCAATGGATTCCATTGTATCGAAAATACCAATGGAATTCTTTCCAAAGGATACACGAATTCATGGATCCTTAAGAAAGGTGTGACTATTTAATCATTAAATGCATTGTGTAAAAGTAACACTGTACTACTCACATATCTGGGGATGCTCATGAAGTTAACTCTCAAGAGGTGAATGAGAGCAATATTTCAATCAGCAAAACTGTATGATGACGCAAACATTTCTAGAAATGTGTCTAGTTACTACAATAAAGTAAAAGTAAGCAATAATCAAATATCTTCATAAACACATTCTGATGTCTTAACTCAATGAAACAATTGATATTTTTCCATTAGTATCACCTATGTATTCATTATCAAACTGCAGTTTTAAGGTACATTTTACAAGGAACAACTGCGAAAAAATTCAAAGTCCCTTTCTATGCGCGTCATTCATGGTAAATTCGAATGTACCCCCATTCAATTCTATATATACCACCAACATACAATACAATATATTCAATCAATATAAAGTCTATAAATTTACATCTATACGGAAATTTCTTCATATATCTAATTTCTCATGAACTTCATAAATTCTAGTGACGATATTCAATTTTGACCTCAATTTCTGAATCTTAATCAAAATTTAATCACAGAAGATTAACAGATTTGAAGTCATTTGGTTCAGGCGTTTATAGATTATAGGTATAGGAAACTTTCGCCTAGTGTAAAATTTAGTAACTAGTAAGGAAATAGTATTAGTAAGGAAAATTAAAATAAGTACTGGAAATCAGCTTCCCAAACTTTTGTTCATATCTTCTGAAATAATCTTATCTCGCTGAAGGAATTTTCTATGTTACTTTTGAAGAACCCAAACAAATTCTACATAAGGTTTCTTCTCTAATTTTTTTAAAAGGAACATTAATTACTAAATTAATATTCGAAATGTTAATAATTCTCAACTTTCATACTTCGATGTAATTTGATCCAGAAGGACTTTTAGCGTAATCCGGTCAAAACTGTACCTCTTAACTCAAAGTGTAGATCATTTTGCAAAAAATAATGAACATTAAATCTGTCATGAAATAAAAAACTACAACAGCATCACGACAATTTTTTTTTTGATGGATCAACGGGAAAAGACTCTTTCATCAAAATTTAAATCCTAAAAGCCTGTTTTTTGGTTTGGTAACATTATAAATATTAGTACCGAAATGGTGGTGAAATGTAGACAGATACGAAATCGAAATGAAAATAAAATGTTACAGATATTCACGGTGATGATTTTTTGTTAGATCAAAGGGAAACCACTCTTCTATCAAAATTTAAATCCTAAAAGCCTATTTTGGGTTCCGTAATATTATAAATATTAGCAGCGAAACGGGAAATAGACAAATACCTGCAACTCCTACCAGCTTTCGACTCTTTACTGTACACATAAAGGCAAGGGTGAGTTTTTAAAATCTCAGTTTCCTTCGAGTTTTGGTAATAACTCACTCAAACCTATTCCCTGTCCCTAGTAGCTTGCCCATTAACCAGTGAAGAGTGTCAGTCACCAGTCTAACGCATCGCTGCTTGAGGATGGCAGGGGCAATTCAAAATATTTTTTCTTCTTAGAATTGCTTTTTCTGTCTCATTCTTTAAGGAGTATTTCTTTTGGAGTTGATCAATGGGTTGGTTACTCCAACTTCGTCTCATCTAACTTTAGCTTTACAGTTTTTGTCTTGTTAGTCTTTCGGAAGTGTTTCTTAGTATCTCCATTATTTAAACTTGAATAATGTGTATTTCGATGAATTCATCAATTTTTAACATTTGACTAATTGGACATCTTTCTCGGGTTTAAACCTCTGAGGGCTTCACACACATAATTCCACATTGCAACCTTTTGGCCTACTGAACCCGTGGAATCTTTCTGGCAATTCTCTTCCAGGATATAAACAATAAAATCTTTCTTCTGTGGATTTTATTCTAGAAAAAGGAGAGATGAAATAATTCCAAACGATTGAATTCTAAGGAAAAGAATGATAGAGCCATTGAAAAGCATAAAGTACTACGCAGACGTGTTAGTAAGGTTAATGCAACTGCTTCTAGTCTAACTTTCAACATTAATTCTTTTATTATATTAGCTTTTCTGAAGTGTTTCTTTGTATACAGTTGCTTAAACTTGAATAGTATGTTTAGATGAATTCATCAATTACTAACATTTGATAGATTGGCCATCTTTCTCAAGTTTAACCCTCTGAAGGGTTCGTACGCATAATTCCACCTTGAAACTTTTAGACCTCTTAGACCAATGGAATCTTTCTGACAAATTCTATTCAAAGGAAATGTACAGTATAAACAGTCTAAAGGATTTTATTCTAGATCAATAAAATAGTTGATTGGGTGCTTAGTTTGATCTGGTCCAATAGAATGTTTTCAAAGGATTCTATTCTAAGGAGGTGACCAATAAAGACTTTCCTTTTTTTTTTACTCTAGAAAAAGTCGCAATAGAATCATTTCAGAGGATTCTATTCTGAGGAAAGGACTCATAGTATTTTCAATGCACGATGTATACAAAGGCAATCTCTCTGGTATGATTATTGCAACTGCTTCTAATCTAACATTAACATTTATGTCTTCATTATGTAGGTTTTTAAAAAATGTTTCGTTATATATTAACCCACTCTGACTGGGCTTGGCGAGATTTGAGAGTAGTATAATTGCTTTTACCCCCACAACACAATGACTAAATAACCAAATCTTTCTAAATAATCCAGAGGTTTGTTTTATCCTTCATAAAGATTATACTCGTCCTTTGCTTCGAATATAATCCTCTGGATTAAAAAAATATTCTGTTACTCTTTTTCCTGAAGTAGAAGTCATTTTTAAAGATTATAATGCACATTTCCTTATAAAAGAATCCATTGAAAATACTCTATTACTCCTTTCCCTAGAAAAGATTCTTTTAGAAAGATTATTATATATACTCCTTTTCTTATAATAGAATTCTTTGGAAAATGTCTAATGCTCATTTCTGAAAGTAGAATCCGTTGGAACGATTTTGATGCACATTTCCTTAAATAGAATCAGTTGAAAAGATTCTATAAGTCCACTTTCCTTATAAATAATTCTTTAGAGAGATTGTAATGCTCATTTCTTTATAGTACAACTCTTTGAGAAAACACTAATGCTCATTTCTAAAAATCTAACATATTTTGGAACTATTTTAATGCCTCTTTTCTTAAAAATGAAATCCTCTGTAAAGGTTCTATTGGTAAAGTAGGTCAAAATTGGTTAGAAGTCATACAAGGAAGACTGCAGGTTGCACGGCTGAATTATTTTGTTATGCCCTCAAAGGGTTCATTATTAAACTTGAATAACGTGTATTTCGTTGAATTTATCAATTACTAACGTTTGACTAATTGGCCCGTACAACGTATTCTAGTTTAAGGTAAAGGGAGTAGTTTTTTCGTTAATTGGTATTTTTTAATATTGACTAAACAAAGATATCTCTCTTATGAGGAATAGGAAAGAGACAGGCCAATTAGTCAAATAAACAGTGCAATTAGTCGAACAAAATTAATTTCGTGTTTCTAAATGAAACATTTTCCAGTGAAGTTTAAATTTTCTGTTTTAATACCTTTACGTCGTCGTACGCGCTCTTCTAGAGGCCTTAACGTAATTAAGATGAACGTATTTTCAAATTAAGAAACAATTCTCTGGTACTACAGTGCTATTTCTTCTCATCTTAATACATTGTGGGAAATGAATCAATATGTAAACATTCTTTTTACTCTCAATCGCTAACATTGAAGAAACTTCTGAAAATGCATCATTCAACTACAACACCTTTATAACCCAGGCATATTCAGGTATAACTGCTTTCCTTATCTCAGTTTTATCAAATGCAAACTATACTTTAACAATGGGGCTCATATTTATGTTTAGGAAACATAATTACTATCTGTGTTTTTTCCACATCGAGAATTTCCATGCATCAACTTTTGTCAATATTTGTACTTAATTTAGGTAGGTACCATCCTTTCCCCACACTATGTACTTATCAATCAAAACACTGTTTTTATTCCTACATACTCAAAGTGCAGTGGGATCTGCTTAGATAGACTTTACTCCAAAAGGAAATTAATGTTCTTCTCAATTGTTTAAACTTGCGTCGTTTTGTATTGTTTACTGTTTGTTATATCTTCACAACTTATTTGTTTAAGCTTTGAAGCGTGTATGCCATTGTTCTTTAAAGATATTTACAGTGCGGATCGAATAAAATCACCGAGTTTTATCGAGATAACTTTGTTTTCTTCTTGAGTGAAAATATATTTGATCAAATATGCTATTAATCACGGCTACGTTGAATTCTAGGATGCTCAAATAAAAATATTAGATCTTTATTGAGTTGAATTTTGTTCTCTTTGTAAGAGAACCAGCAAACATCAAACAGAGAATAAATTACGAATGTATTGAATTCTAAGATACTCAAATAAAATTTCTCAAGCTACATTGAGTATAAATTTTTTTCATTATCGGGTATAGCTTTGGTATAGTTATATAAATCAATCCTTCGTTAGCTTTACTAATCATATACTGAATTCTAAATGTACTAAAATTTATCTAACGCCGAAGATTTTTGACTGAATAAAACTAAACAAAATCGTTCAGGTACGAATGTTTTCCATTGTTCTATCACTTACATTTTAATAAATGATCCTTATTTATCATATAGTGTTAAACATTCGTCTACATCTAAATTAATTACAAATGGAATACAAAACTTACACAAACTAAAATAAACAGTATACTACTAACTAATTGTAATAGATTTTATGGCATTTCAAAGCCCTTGTGAGCATACCTACGGTCTGTATTCATAGCCAGATAAAATTTTGAAAACCGGATGCAGAAACTTGAAATTGAAACAAAACTAAAAAGGGATTTATAATAATTTAAAACTATTTAACTATAAAATCTAAAACTGGAAATAATTTGAAACTATTTCTTGGTAGATTTGGATTGACTTAATTCTAAAGAATTAAATATTGAATGCCTTGTTTAGTTCATTCACATACATAATAAAAATTCTAATTTTTCTAGAGACAAAAATTTTAACAAACCATTTTTATTTAATTTACCTTAATTACTAAATACAAAATTATGGTTAGATATTAAATTGTGTTATAATCCATACTTACAGAAACATGCAATTTGAATTCAAAATGAAGTACAATTGGATTCCACTTATTGGCCTTAAACTATTAAATACGTTGCCCATTTTTATTCAAATGAATTGTCTTAAAATTTTATGTTTGCATAATCCGAGTCGCATATCTATTCGTTAAGACAACAGTTGCTTAAAGAATAAAGTTGTTTCTACTCTGATTTGCTGCTTTTTGAATATTTCATTGAAAGTTCATAATATATAGAGGTACTCAGAATATACAAATGTGACCATCGTGGCTCAGTGAGTTTACCTACAGTGCTAGCAACCTGCGAGTTTAAAATGGTGCAATTTCGGATTTGTAAAATTCCTGGGGTGTTTTTCTCTTATCTGTATCAGTAAAACTTCTATTGCTTGTGTACGTTTATTATTTGACATTATCTGCCATGTGTTTCGTACAGCTTCTCTAACTATGGTCCTTGTGCTATAAAAACTCAACCAACCAATCAATCAAAAGAACTTACCCTGACTGTATTTTTGTCTTCTGTGTCAGTAAAACTTACATCGCCTATGTTCAATACTAGACGTTTTATGCCTTGAGCTTGGCACAGATTGACAAATATGGTCCCTTGCTTCATAAAATCCAACCAACCAGAATAAACGTTTAAATCAAAATTTAATATTAGGTAATGGTCTACTTACTGGTCTCAGTTGGGAAATCCGGTCAATAGTCTGTCGTAAAAATTGTCAGCAAAACTTTCAATACAATACGAGTGTATGCTCATTACTGGACGTTGTATGGTTTCTGTTTGGCGCAGCTTGGCCAAATATGACTCTTATGCCATAAAACCTTAACCAACCAATCAATCAAAATAATTTACCCTGAAAGTACATTTGTCTCCTGTGTCAATTGTATATGTTTATTACTTGAAGTTGTGTATCTTGGCTTGCAGCTTGGTAAATATGGCCTTTGCACGATAAAACTCAACCAACCTTTATATACATTTAAATCAATATTTAGTATTGCTGAATGGATGTTATAAAGAAATTCTTACGATGTGTGTGCTTTCAGTTATAAACATGCTAGACTAATACACCAAAACTACTTACTGTTCTTAGTAGGGGAAAAAGGTTCAACAGTCTATCGGTCAAACTAAAAGTAATAATTTCGGTGTGTGTGTATGCTAATTACTTGACGTTGTCTGTTTTTGTGTCTGGCGCAGCTTGCCCAAATATGGCAATTGTTCCATTAAACCTCAACTAATCAAAAAATAAAAAGAAAGTCGTCTGTCTTGAGTTAAGCAAATATAATACTTGCTTCATAGAACCCAACCAACTACAGAAAATATATTTAAATCAAAGTTTACTTTTGCTGAATGGATATTTGAAAGACATTCTTAAGTCTATGCGTGCTTTCAGTTCTAAACATGCATCAATACACCAAGACTACATACTGATTTCAGTAGAGGAACACCAGTCAATAGTTTATCGATTAAACGGTTAGTAAAACTTTTACTGTGCTCATTACTTGGCATTCATGCTCATTACTTGGCATTGTCTGTCTTGTATTTTGAACAGCTTGGCCAAACATGGCTTTTGTGCCATAAAAACTCAACCAACCAAAATATATTTATACTTAAATCAAAATTTATAATTACTAAATAGTAAAGAGGTAGTTAAATAATACCGCACTGGAGCAACACAAAGGGCTATTGGCAACGGTCCGGGGTCAACTCCGAAGAGAAAGATCTGAGAAAAACACCTCGTAATTGTGAACCCATGACGAGGTTATTCACTGAGCTGGCACCTCACTCTCCAAACTTGCACATCACGCCAATGTGAGGACATTTGAGACCACGACGGATTCAAATTTCACCAGCTCCCGTATGCACGATAGTCTTTGGCTGCACCGAGTTTCGAACTCGAAACCCTCCTAATGCTAATCCATTGCTCTTCCAACTGGGCTACCACGGTCCAAAATTCTGATGAGTTCTTGGTGGGACCTATTTTTAAACTCGCAACCCTCTTTTTGCTAAGCCATTGCTCTTCCAACTGGGTTACCATGGCCCAAAATTCTGATGAGTTCTTGGTGGGACCTATTTTTAAACTCGAAACCCTCCTATTGCTAATCCATTGCTCTTCCAATTGGGTTACCACGGCCCAAAATTCTGATGAGTTCTTGGTGGGACCTATTTTTAAACTCGAAACCCTCCTATTGCTAATCCATTGCTCTTCCAACTGGGTTACCACGGCCCAAAATTCTGATGAGTTCTTGGTGGGACCTATTTTTAAACACGCAACCCTCCTATTGCTAATCCATTGCTCTTCCAACTGGGTTACCACGGCCCAAAATTCTGATGAGTTCTTGGTGGGACCTATTTTTAAACACGCAACCCTCCTATTGCTAATCCATTGCTCTTCCAACTGGGTTACCACGGCCCAAAATTCTGATGAGTTCTTGGTGGGACCTATTTTTAAACACGCAACCCTCCTATTGCTAATCCATTGCTCTTCCAATTGGGTTACCACGGCCCAAAATTCTGATGAGTTCTTGGTGGGACCTATTTTTAAACTCGAAACCCTCCTATTGCTAATCCATTGCTCTTCCAACTGGGTTACCACGGCCCAAAATTCTGATGAGTTCTTGGTGGAACCTATTTTTAAACACGCAACCCTCCTATTGCTAATCCATTGCTCTTCCAACTGGGTTACCACGGCCCAAAATTCTGATGAGTTCTTGGTGGGACCTATTTTTAAACTCGAAACCCTCCTATTGCTAATCAATTGCTCTTCCAACTGGGCTACCACGGCCCAAAATTCTGATGAGTTCTTGGTGGGACCTATTTTTAAACTCGCAACCCTCCGGTTGCTAATCCATTACTCTTCTATCTGGGAAAACGAATCATGAATTACTGAATGGATATCTCAAAGACATTCTTCCGTCCGCGTGTGTTTTCAGTTCTAAACATGCTAGAATACACCAAGACTGCTTACTGGTCTCAGTTGGGAGAGACCGGTCAATAGTCTATCGGAAAAAGGTATCTATAAAGGTATGCTTTTCTGCCGATAAGTTACTGCTTTTAAAATATCAATAGAGAAAATATTTTTGCAATTCAATAGCGAGTTTCAAATAAATTATAAATAATAGCACACAACTAAATATTAAACTCATCTAGATAGATCGGTAGTTAATTAACCACACACTGGGAGCAAAGCAACGGGTTATTGGATATGATCCGGGATCCATCCTGAAGGGAAAGGTTTGAGAATACCACCTCGTAATTTTTAACCATGGTCAGATGACGAAGACATCCCCTGAGCTGGTACTCCACTCTCCAAACTTTCACATATCACCAACGTGAGGACATTTGAAGCCACGACGTGTCTAACGTGCACCAGCCCCCATGTATACGACGGTCTTTGGTTGGACTAAGCTTCGAACTTGCAACCCTCCTGTTATTAATTCCCTGCTCTTCTAACAGGGCTATCGCTTCTCCTTAAACGCATGTCTAGAGTACTCAACACAATACAATATACTACTACAGAAGTATTCACATATATTCGTACATAATTTCAAATCAGTGGTAAAAATCGATTTAAATCAATTGATTTATGATGCAGTCGTTTTTATCTTTTGACATTTAAGTCTCTTTTCAATTCATCCTCAAATATTGATTAGCATCCTCCATTTGTTTCCAACGTTCAATAAATATCTAACAGACAATGAATTTACGCGTAAAAATGAGTTATTTTATGCATAATTCCAATTTATGTAGATATGTTTTAATTGATGTTTGCTACGGACAGTTTTTGTTTTGTTTCTTTCGGTAAGCCAGACGTTCATTTTAGCTTTTTATTGACGATAATTTTTTGTGGAACTCAGAATATACAAATTGGACCACCACGGCTCAGAAAGTTTAAATACTGCGCTAGTAATCTGCGAGTTGTAGATGGCACTAGTTCGATTTCTGTAACGTATCTTGGATGTTTTCCCTTCATCATCAATCAGTAAAACTTCTATTACATGTTTGCATTCTTTACTTAACGTTATCTATCTTGTGGTTGTCACAGCTACTCCAAATACGACCCTTGTGCCTTAAAACCTCTACTAACCAACCAATGAAAACAACTTATTCTAAGTTCAATTTTGTTAGTTGAGTTAATAGTTGTTTGCTACAGTTAATTTTCCCATTTCAACTTAGTTCTTCATCGATGATACAGTGCCTCATCCGTGAATCAGATATTTACGAATTACATTTCAATCTGATTTTCTGGTATAGTCGATGGGAATGCTTTTCTTTCATTGGACGTGAAACACTAAATATTTAAATGAACATTTGATAGTTAATCTCATGTTTTCAAAATTGATTACTGTTATGAAGCTTTAGATCATTGCCTTTTTGCCAACCTGATAAATTACGTCGAGAAAACGTTGAAAACCACGTCTTTGGTCAAGGTTCAAATAGTTGTCTAGAATAAAGACCAGCATTAGATTCACAGTCACCAATTCAACGTCTTGAAACTAAGAAATACTCCTAATGGTCGATCTTCTACGTTTTGCTTTTTTTCCACCTCGTTAACATCTGTTTGCACAGCTTGGCCAAATATGACTCTTGCGCGATAAAACCCTAAACCAACTAACCGACCTAATTGTAGGTTGAAGCAAGATATACAGTGTACTGACAAAAGATACCGGATACCTAGAGGAGAAACAATATATATATATATATATATATATATATATATATATATATATATATATATATATACAGAGAGAGAGAGGGATAGAGAATAAACTGAACTGCGCTGGCGAGCCGTCATGAAATTATTGACTAACTCCTAGAACTTTGTGTGCACATGATGGTACTCATATAACAATCTAAATATGGATATTTATGGATTATAAAATGTGACTGATACTTCAGTATTTAGATTTTGATATAAAATCTATGTTACACTTCCATAGGATATATTCTTCAAATTTCAGTCTATACTCACTAGTAGTAATCTCTGTAGTTAGCCATGAGTATGTGGACTCTAAAATTGAAAATTTAAATTTATAGTCAGACCCCCAATAAATGGTATGTTTTGTTTCTACCCCAGGTGTCCGGTGACTTGTGTCAGTACAGAGTATGTTAAAATTTCTTCTTAGAAATTGTCTCATGAAGAGTTCACCACGGAAAAAACAGATTTATCTTTGCGTTTAGTTTCTTTTTGTACTTTCAATTTTAACTGCGTTTTAGTTATAGTCAACTTTTTGGCTGGTACTGACCTTCTATACACAATGAAGAATTCTACAATGTACCCGATGGAGTGACTGAATTTGCAATCTGAAATTTGTAATCTTTGGTCCGAAATATCAGAAAACCTGATAATACTGTAACAAGAAATGAACCCCAATCCAGGTCTTTAAACACCACCGTACTGCATAGTTAATTTCGGTAGCATATGGCTAATTAGCTTAACTGCGATATCCCGTGGATTTTCTCACTACTATAACTTTCTTAAATTGTGACAAGATGAGGAAACATACTGTTCTAGATAATTTTATTACCTCCCCTTTTCTATAAATAACTTTAAAGTGAAATCAGCGTACACTTATTTCACTTTGGGGCAGCAACAAATATTTCACGATAGAATAGATTAAGTTACGATGCTTTTGAGAAAAGGCTTTCGGTTCAGCTTTATCTCAAACTTGGTGTTATATACGTTATTTCATTGCCTGCTATTTCTTCGCTGGTACTCAGTCTCTGCTTAGTAACGTTTATTTCTTGTGGTCCAGCAGTTATATATAAAATAATTATCACTTTCTTCTAAAAGGAACTTCCGAAAATTATTTGCCTATCGAAATCGGAAACTATGAGTGGAAATTTAACTATAGAAATACGCTGTTTTCATAAAATACTAAAATAATAAAAGCCGTATATTTTCAATATTATTTTAACCTTTTTAAACAAAAGAGTATTAATTTTACATTGCAAATTCAGACCAAAGAGCATCAATTCCCTGATTAAGCAAATGTGAAATACGATTATTGCAAATTGTTTGCATGCTTAGAGCTTAGTGAATTAGTAACCAGACTGCTTAAAAATGTTTGATTAAGTAGTTTTTAGTAATAAAATTATCGAATTGTCTTTAAAATTACGATCTCATACTCAAACAGTTTTATTTTTCTTTGATTAAACTCTTCTCATGTCTCAAGATAACTTCAAGAATTTCATCGGAAAAGAACTTTTGGAGAATTTCACGAAAACATTGTGGAACAACATCTCAGACATTCCTGATTAACCAAGGAAGAGAGGTACTCTTTACATGACTGCCTCGCTGAACACCTGTATCATATATCTATACTAAACAATCATTTCGGCAATCTCTACGATCTTCAGTAGGACTCGGACCCTAAGCACCTGTTTAGATGTCCTGCTCTTCTACTTCAATGTAAGAGAGATACTGAAACCAAATGGGACAATAGATTTTTTTGTCATTTGTTTTTCATTTGTTCTGCTGTGTTTGGCTTCAGTCAGTCTTTTGTAATCATCACCCACCGTTAGAAACTTTAGAAGCATATATGCTCACGCCTCAATACAACATTCAAGAATATCTTCAGGAAATAAGTTTTGGAGAAGAATTCCATGATACAAAATCGAAGACCTTCGTGATTGGCCAAGGAAGAGATTTAGCTACTGGCCACTACTTCTTTAGTAACACTTGCATCTTCTATCTATAGTGAACAATCCTTCCTGCAATCTCTGCGATCTTCAGGAAGACACAGATCCTGTTCACCTATTCAGATGTCCTGAGCTCTCTTCTACTTCAATACAAGAGAGATGCTGGGACATAATGTCCCAGTTGGTCCCATTATTCCAGGGTTCCTATAGAATTATTTTCAATTTCCATTTGTTTTTTATTTCTTCTGTTTGACTTCAGCCAGTCTATTGTAATTATCAACCCCATTGGAAATTAAAAAAATAATAGTATCATGTCTCAATACAACTTTCAATAATATCTTTGGAAAAGAACTTTTCATGTGTAGGTATGAGTTTAATTAACGTCTTACTGGAGCATCACAACTGGCTATTGGTGACGGTCCGGTATCAAACCCAAAGAAAGAACTTTTGGAGAAGGATTCCATGAAAACGTTGTGCAACAATATCTCAGACCTTACTGATTGGCCAAGGATGAGAGTCTTAGTTAATTAGTCATGATTACCTTGCTAAACACCTGCATCATATAAGTATTCTAAAAAATTCTTTTTGCAATCTCTGCGATTTTCAGGAGGACAAGAACCCTGTGCACCTGTTTAGATGTCCTCCGCTTTCATCTACTTCAATGCGAGAGAGATTCTGGGATAGAAGGGTTCCATAGACTTTTTTCTGTTGTCATTTGTGTTTATTATTTGTTCTCTTGTTGGCTTTAGTCAGTCTTTTGTAATTATTACCCAGCATTGGAAATTTTAAAAAATTCTCACCTTTCATAACTTCTACCCTATGGTCATAGAAAACATAATTAATTTTCACACATCTGTGCGCGTCAAAATAAATTACAATTATCCGATACTTCTCTGGAAGAAGTAAAGACCCATGTCTTGTTAGTCCTCGAGGCAGCAAAAAATGACAGTAGAGCGACGAACCAAACTTCACTTGAGGAAAGAAGGGAATCTGTAAATATTCTTACTCTCAAGACTTTACACATAAATTAATTAACGAAAACGTTCCCATATGCAAAGTTTATGCAAATGAATTCATAGAATCTGTCCTTATCAAATGCTACTTTCGGATTCCATTTAATGTGAACTATGCTATAATAAAGAGATGGTCCTTTTTTCCATAGCTGTATGTTTCATGGACTTACAAGAGAAAGACAATAAATTAAAAAACAGAGTTATGAGAAAAAGAAGGGAAAATTTCTACCTTTAAGTTTTACTCACTAAATATATTTATCAAGAAGAAATCTAACCTTCATACAAATATAAAGCATTTTAGTGGATTTCATTCGTCTAAAATTCCCCACAGTCTGTTTCAGAATAGCTAAAAAAACTCTTATCTTGAAAATTTTGACTTAGTGTGTTTCACTTAACCCCAACGAAAAGAAGAAAGAAAATGTCAGCGATATGCTAACGATAAGACATATTTAGCTCCTAACATACTAATATTTTAAATGTCAATCGATTTTGAAAAATACTTTTTTAATTTCCACCTGGTATAGGGTATCGAAAATAAATTACTGAAATATTATACATTCGTAATCATCTCAAAGAAAGCTATATTCAAGGGAATATCAAAATACTTTAAAACCAATGTTTGGAATGAAGAAAAAATGGTTTGGCGGACTTTCTATAAAGCTGTTTTATATTCTTATTTATGGCTTTTTATGGCGCAAAGTCCATATTTGGTCAAGCTGCGCCAAACGCAAGAAAACGCCAAGTAAAAAATGTCGTGAAAAGGGGAAAATAAGAGGCATCTGGAACAGAATAGTGGGAGGAAATCAGAAAGAGATCGCTTAGGTTTGCCGAACGCGCTACTCCGTGTTTGATAAAAGCAGTAAACACCATAGGAAAAGAAAAGATCACTAGAGTAGCTCGAGTTCGTGAAGCACGTACCCATCAAAAAGAGATCTTCCCCTGAGGCTCTCTCTAGAAGGAAAGCAATATTTTATTGAAGAAGACAATTGCATTTCCCCTTAAATTGAGTATTTGCTTCAAATCCAAGAACAAATTGAACTATGTGAAACACAATTTCACTTTTCACGTATACTAGGCCCATCCTATAATTGATAATTTAACTATTATAATTTATAAACGGCATCTGTTACCAAGCCTTTCCAGAGACAGCTATTTAGCATATATGGTACTTTCCGATTTTGCTTATACTTTACACAGTACGGAAATCAATACCAAATAGGCAAATCTATTGAATACCACAGAACAGCCCTTTCAAGTACGAAATTTGATATAATTAGTACCCCCATTTGAATTCTATTCAAAAAATAAGTAACTGCTTTCTGTAAATATCCATTAAAATCATTCCAGTAATAAAATATCAACAATAAAATGCATTCATATAATACATTCAAATGTAGTTAAATAACACAAAACGAGAGTTATGAGTATAATAGATACGCTTATGTAAGTAAATAAAATAATTTCGATAAAGTGCGCTTTGAAGCGAATATAAACTGTATAACAACAGAATGAATCCATTTTATTGAAATAGTTTCGTGGGAGCAACGAAATTTCCAATGCTTCCCATTTACACGAAACGCATTTTATCAATACTAATGTCAAAAGTCCCTTCGCTATAGCATTTTGGTTAGTTTAAGCAAAATATATTGCTTACGGTTTAATTAAATGGAAGCGCCCATCTCAGTGTCTAGAACCACCAGTTGCGCCCTTCAATGTTTATAGGCTTTCTACAATCTGCGCAATTTGACAGTTATGGCTTTTCGGAGGTACGTAGTATGTAAACTGAGATTTTTAGTACAAATTCCCTTTATTTTTGTTTTTCATAACTGTATCATTTATACCATTATTTTACATACATATTTTCAACTGTTTATCGTGTAGATTTCTAGGGTAAATTTTTTTATATTTCATAAGTCCTTTTTGTACTTTCAGAGACAGATACAATTCCTTTAACTCGTATGGAACAGTGCATTATGAAGCAACTCTTCAAAGTACACACATTATTCGTAGTAATTTCCTTGTATTTCTTTTTCTTTGTTTCATTTTGATAAATTTTTTATGAAGCTGAAATACTTCTGTTTAAACGATTCTATTCTCTTTCATTCAAACTTTTCGTCATTTTAATTAAATTATTTATATAGTGTATATTTTAATAAAATAATCTTTCAAAATACCATAGCTATCTACCCTCGACGTAAGCTGTAGATGTATTTTACAAATTTCGAAAACTTTTCTCGGAGCTTGCTGTTCTTGATTTATGACTGTAGTTAAATTCTTAGTTTCAAATTAACTTGTGGGTTACCATTGTGAACTTATAAATATTATAAACAATAAAGAATTCAACTCGCTCTTTAAGTACGGCAAGTCACGATACAAGTTTCTTCCGCAAAGCATGTATACATAAAACGTTAATACTATAAAGTTTGTATTTAAAGCGCTGTTATGTTTCGGTAGTTCAATTAAACTGAACAAATTACATAAAATATTTCATTCTACAACCATAAAACCTTGCAGATTAAATTTTAAATTCCCACATAGCTTGAAAGTGTAAACTAATCAGTTATTCGATGATTTTTCAATATACTGAATTTCGAGAACATAGTCCATAATAATTATTATCCAATTGAATGTTTCTACAGGCTTTTATCATTACAGTAAAATTTTTACTTTCATAAGTATGCCGTTTATTTTTCGAACAAATACATTGACACACCAATATCCAAATACAAAATGTTACCGAACAGGTCATATGTACTCCGATCCAGTACCTAGTTTGATAACCAGGGCCCTATTGGACTGCATTTATTTGTCAAACACTCAAAATGCTTAACCTTCCAAGTAGTTTCGGCGAGATATCTCGTTAATGAAGATCTGATCAACTTTACTTAGGATGAGAAGTCTCGTCATCAAGATATTTCCAATTTTTTTATGATCAGGAGATCAATATCTGGTCAGTTTTTTTAAGGACGAGATTTATCGTTCATCCAGATCTGTTCAGTTTTGCTAGTGACTAGATACCTCGCGGAGTATATACAGAGTGAATTTTAACTATCACGATCAAAATATTTATAACTTGTAAACATGGAAAAGTGAAGGGAATAGAAAGAAACTTCAGAAAAAAGATTTCACATTAAAGTATGATTTTGTTTCACATTTCACCGGTACCTCCTCACTTTTGGAACCTTGTACCTAGGTACCTGTTACACAAGAATCAACATACACGGTTATTTCTCACCAAAAGATGCTGATTTCATACCACCGTCGATGACCAACACAAATTTTTAATATTGGCGTGAGGGGGTAAGCTCCTCTTGAAATTATATATTTGTTTTCAAGTAACTCTCAATGCTTAACTTGCACCAATGTATATATTTATTTATTTCCTTTGCACACTAGCTCAGTTTAATTGTTATAATACTATCAAAAGATTTATAACTTTGAAACTCTTGTAGAATAGAAGGGAATAGAGAAACTTCTAAAAGACACTACGGTACAAAAACTTTTCACACTTTTCCGATCCCTCCTCACTTTTGGGGCTAGGTACCTGGGTAACTGTTTCACTAGCATCAATATGCACACGGTTGTTTTACACCAAAGCGTCGATGACCAATAACAATTTGTAAGTATCGCGTATATAAGCTTCTGAATCCCCTCTTTAAATTAGATATTTGTTCCAAGAACTCAATGCTTAACTTGTACGAATGTATAGATTTCTTTCCTTTGCACACTAGCGTAGTTTAATTACTATAAAGCGATCTAAAGATCACAATTCGTAAACTTGAAAAAGAAAAACTTTTACTATTTCACAGGTCCCCCTCCACTTGGGAGCCCTGTTATTTATGATACTTGATTCACAACAAGCATCAATATTCAAGAATATTTCCCACCTAACCATTGATAACCAATAAACATTTTTAAATATCGATTAGGTAAATTTCTGAAACCCCTCTTGAAATGTAGATTATTTGTTCCAAGCACTCATTGATAAACTTGCACTTTTGTATAATTACTTTCTTTCCTTTGCAAACTAATGCAGTTTAATTATTCAAACACGATAAAAGTATTTATAACTTTAAAACTTACAAAGAAATTGATAGAAAAAAACAGAAAAGAGATTGCACCATTACAGTACAAAAACTCTTCACATTTTACCAGTCTCTTCTCACTTTTGGGACCCAATATCTGTTTCACAAACAGCAATAGACACGGTTATTTCACATGAAATCGTCCATGACCAATAAAAATTTGTAAGTACCGCGTATATAGGTAAACTTCTGAAGCCCTTCTAGAAATGCAGACATTTGTTCTAAGCACTCAATGCTTAACTTGCATTAATGTATGTAATTATTTCTTTCCTTTCTAAACTAGCACAGTTTAGTTATCCTAAACCGATAAAAAAATTGATAACTTTGAAACTGAGAAAAGAGAAACTTCAGAGATGCTCATTACATTACAAAAACTTTTCACACTTGATCGGTCCCTTTTCACTTTTTGGACCCGGTACCATGGTACCGGTGCTCCCCGCCTTCCCTTCTCACGGTAAGCATCAAAACATCCTGTTATTTCACACCAAATTGCCTATCACCGATTAAAAGTTGTAAGTATCACGTATCTTCCGAGAAATGTCGTCTCAAATTTTTCCAACCACGATTGAAGGGAAAAAATAAACATGGGACGAGTTTTCTGGTAAAAAACAATGCGTCCCTACATGAAGCATGCTTACCTGGAGAAGCTCGCTGAGTGAGAGCGGTTGGACAGAGCGCATACGGAACAGTGGCCTGCTTCCATGCCAGTGGCACCTTAAAACAGGAGATCCTGGAGCGCTCCGGAGAGGGGGATTCCGGAATCCCATCTGATTGGACGCGCCTGAGTCCTCGCGCAGTCGCCGCCACACTCTATGAGGTAGCATGTGGTCATTCCACGGGGTGGTGATACCGTGAAAAAATGAGGAAGTAATTCAGTTAAAAATTTAGAGACCCGAAAAAAATGTCCTAATCGTCAAATTCCGGAAAATAAGAAGGCATTGGATGTGTCTGGGTCGCCTTAGGTGTTTTTATCAGATGAATAGAATTTGGAAAAAAAGTTGGGATCTGGAAGATTGCTGAGTCAGCACTTGAATACTGATTCGAGACTCCTTTATTGAAATAAGAAAAAAAGGATATGTCTGCTTGGGGAAATTCAAAACTGTTGCGGACAAAATAGATAAGAAGGAAGGGAAAAGATTGGGCAAAGAAAAATGAGAGATGTATGGAATTAGAGTTGCAGATAAGCCCTTTCGGGGAAAAGAGCAAATAGTTGTACATTTTTATTACGGCTTTGACATTTTCAAATTAGGATTCAATTTTCATAGCGTTGGAGGTTGATTGCCGCGACTTACCACAGGGTGTTCACCAAAAACCAGACAGAAACTCTAAAACATAAATCAGAAAACATGAAATTCAGCAATTCGTAATTTTAACCCTCCAGGTGGTTTCAACGAGACACCTATTTCATCAAGATCTCACCAATGTGCAAATGACGAGACATCTTGTAATCAAGTCATTACCGATATTTTTTTGTGATGACGAGATCAAGATCTGGTCAGTTTTCTTCTAAAGACAGCGAATCTCGTCAATCAAGATCTGGTGAGTGATTCAAATGACGAGATACCTCGCCGAGGCAACCACCATTATGGTAAAATCGAAAATAGTTAGGGTATAAAGTATAAGTAAGATTTATAAAATAAACGCTTGTGATAAATAAAAAATTAGTTTCCTTCTTTTTAATGAAGTAAGAAAACAAAAGAAATATCTGCTTTGGGAGATATTTAAAACTGAAGCGAACAAAAAGGAAAAGAAGGAAGGGAAACGATTGGGCAAAGCAAAATGAAAAACGTATGGAAACAGAGTTGTAGATAAGCTCATTCGGTGAAAACAGGAAAAATGTTACACAATTTTAATTAAGGTTTCGACATTTTCAAATCACGATTGAATTTTCATAGTGTTGGTCGGTTGTTTGATTTGACTTGTGGCCGCAAGGGCCACGTTTGGACAAGCAGTGCCAAAAACAAGAATGAAAATCTAAAATATAAATCACAGAAAAACTAATAAACATAAAAGTTAGCAATTTTAAATTTTTAATTGAAATTAGTCATGAGTATAATAAGGTTTGTAAAATGGATGCCAGTGTTAAATAGAAAATTAATTTCTTTCTTCTTATTGAAATAAAAAAGAAATATCTGCTTTGTGAAATTCAAAACTGATGATGACTAAATGGATTAAAAGGAAAGAATTGGTCGATTGGTAATTTGGTAATTTTTAATTAACGTCGTACAAGAGCAACACAACGGGCTAGGATTGGTTGAATCACAAAAGGAGAGAGGTATGGAATTAGAGATGTAGATAAGCTCTTACGGGGGAAAGCGAGTAATTTTCTTCGATTTAATTAAGGTTTCGACAGAATAACACGGTGACCACCAGCTCATCCAAATGCTGGTAAATGAAGTAGAATCTTAATTATCTGATTAACCTAGTGCCCGTGATACCCTAGCCGAATTTTCTGCTGAGATTTTTTAAGCTTTAAATAAAACTTGAAGCAAGCACAAAGGTTCCACTTTGTCTTTGACTTGTTTGGTTTGTGTTTTGTGGCTCAATATTCACCAAAATGGACAGACAAAATAAAATTCAATAAAAGTTTTTTTTTAAATATCATATATTAACTAGGACTAACATTAAAAGTATGATAAAACATTTAACAGTAAGCAACGTGAAAACAAAATAAACACTTCAAAAGTATGAAAAAATTCAAAACATACCAACGTGGAAAAGTGAAATGTAGATTCAAATTCATTAAAAGTATGATAAAAAATTCAAAAGTAAGCAACGTGAAAACAAAACAAACTCTTCAAAAGTATGAAAAAATTCAAAACATACCAACGTGGAAAAGTGAAATGTAGATTCAAATTCGTTGATGGGTCATTCCACGTGAAATGAGCAAAAATCAGGAAAAACCCGTGGCCGTATGGTAATGGATTTTCATGAAATTTGGTACAGGGGTTTAGTTTATACATAAATAACGATATCCAAAAGAATTAGGTTCAAAATTAAATATTTTCGAAATTGGAGGCATTTTTAGGATTTCCAACTTTGAAGAACAGTTGCGAGATCGCATAATGTTGCATATTTGAAGTTCTGTTTCTCAAAAACTACTTAACGTAGACAAACATGTTTTACATTTTCATAATCTGTACAAAATGTTCTTTTTTTCACTGTGGCAACAACCTTTTTAAGCATCATATTTAATCCAAAATTTAGTTGCAAAAAATGGAAAATTGTCATTTTTGACGGAATTAAAAACATTTCTATGGGCTAAAGAAATTTTACGACATACTTTAAATTCATGCCAGTTACAATGCTAGATATGATAATATTACTAATAGAGTTTGGAAGTCGTATTTTAATTCTTTCATCTTCAAAATAGCTAACGAAAAGTACAAAAAGATAATTTTCTACTCTAAATAGGCATAAGAAATCAAATGAAGGACAGCTTTTACAAAACCAACATTTCACAGGAATACAGTTTCATATGTATATTACTTGTAAAAAAAAAATCAGGATTGTAATCTGAGTCCTAAAGCAACAATAATAAAAACAAAATCACAACATTTGCTTCCCACTCTATGCATGTTACGAGAACTTCAATGATAACAGTAAAATAAAATATAGATAATGAAACCCTAATTCAACAAAGAAATACCAAATCATGTTTAACTTTAAGGGTGAATTATAAAAGCAGAAAAAATGAGTGTTCAAACAAGCTTAAAAATTTCAACGTAGTATCACAGAAATTATGAATTTTAACTAATTACCTTTTCAAATTCACGATGTGGTAAAGCTCACAAGTTAAACTTTGATTCTTCTACTATTGAAACATGATTTTTTTTTGTGCTGCTGAATTCTTTTTAAACTCTTTACTTCTTTTCCTGGCGATTGCGATAAATATGACACTCGAATTAGTGTCGTACAATTTGGAATAGGAATGTAGCAATGACAGTTACGAGTTCCCGTAATGGTTGCGGTTCCCGTAAAGGTTCATTAAACATTTGTTGAATATAAGACTCAATTTGAATAACATCAGTTGAAGGCACATAAAATAATTTGATGTTTGAAATGGTTGAAGTACAGAAGGAAAATAGTTGTTTTGCATTTAAAATCTGATTGTTGTATGGTCTCTGTAAACTTGTTCTTGCGGCTAACCGTTTGATAGTTCCACCGATTCCATCGCATGGGCTTTTGCCATGACTTGTAGCGAAAAAGTGCCATTCTGCCTTCAATTCAAAATCGGATTCATGATGGCAAATGTTGGAAAAGTTTTTCCGGTTTTTATACTGTGCTGAACACCTATCGCTGAAATAGATAAGTTTCTTCACAGAAAGAAACCTTTTTTTTATAAAAGGGATTACGGCAGTCTGAAATGCAAATACACTCAATGTATCATGTCTAGTATGGTCACTAATAACACACATTGAAAGGATTTGAAACCTGTTTTCGTTATCCTTCCCATAAAGTACAAATGGGTGCAGTGTAGCTTGAGTAGTTTCCCAATAGAATCCTTGAATTGCATCCTGAACAATAAATGAATAATTTTCTGAAAAATCGAGGAGTACAATGCACTCCTCCTGGGAAACAGTCAATTTCTTTTCCTCTAAAAATTTGGTCTGCGATTTAGCAATGAAATGATGTTTTGTCAATCCAGACATACTCTCAACAAGTAAGTCAATAAATTCTTCTGTTGACTGGACTTGTGTGATTCGAGTAGATCTGTCGGTCGAAATCCAACGCTTGTAAATAATTTCTTCTAAATTTTGGAAAACCTCAAATTTTTCTATTTGAGCACGAAATTGATCTTTTTTGGACACTTATCACATTCTACGAACATACATTTTTCCTTTTCATTGTTACAAACATATAATTTCATTAGCTCTAGCAAAGAATAATGCGGTTTGATAGCGTGTAAGATCAGTTTCATATTTTGATGTATGGTGCACACACACACACGGAATGTGTACCATTACTTCCAGCTAGTACACAATGTTTCGGTCTTAATTCAACGAATTTACTGAAACCAATCTTTGCACTCCCATGCTGTTCCTTAAACTGCTGGTATCCTTCTTTTAAGTTACAAAGAATCAACCTTTTTTGTTTTGGGACTTTACCTTCATCTGTGTTTACATTAACATAGTCTTTTTTTCCTGGACATAGCCGACTTATGTCATCAGACTCGTAAAAGTTTATAACTATTGCAATAATATTGTCATTAATTTTTTTGCCTTGTCTCTTAGCAGGTTTTCCTTGCTAAATACAATGTGGTAGAAAATTATGTTCTTATTTTTTCCAGACTCCAGCTCTTTGGAACAAGAGTTAGAATTTGAATTTTTCCTGCAGGGGATGTTGTTTCAGCAAACTTTGCTTTCAGCTGTTCTATTAAACAATAAAAAAAATCTTCCTTACTTTCAGTCGCATGTGTACTATTAATTTTATTGAGGTTTACTTTCAAAACAGTTTCCAAATTTATTTTAGCAGTTGAAACAAATTTCTGTAATTTTCTTCTGCCATAATGTTTTTTTTGAGTCATGCTGAGTTTACGAACCTTTTCAACAGGCGAATTTCCCATGTTCTGTAGGCTGTTATTGAGTTTCTGGTACTGTTTCTCTAAAACTTCCGTTTCAAAATCAAAATCTGTTGCATCCTATTCTGTAATAAAATTTTTAATACCAATTTCACATGCAAGACAGATTTTTTTACCTGGCGAGAGCAATCCAGCTGATTTCTTGGCAATATCTAGTGTTATTATTTGAAGATACTTTTTCACGGCACGTTTGTGACTTTTAAAAGGATTACAAGTTCGTCGGAATAAGTAAGTATACTTCAGTAAATACACTTTCTCATGGTGAAGACAAATGTTTTCAAACCTCCTACCTAATTTCAAGTACAACAATTTTCAGGCTTTATCTGTAAGTTCGGAAAGTTCTTTTAATCCGGTTTCTTTTACATAATGGATTTTATGACAGTTTTCTTACACCATTTCTCCCACGTCACAGTTCGAAAGTTCAGGAATTTTAAAATCTCTTTTATTATCAAAATCAAACATAGTAATAATATTTCCTAAAAACTACAAGAAAATCCAAAAGACTTCTCTAACCGACTAATGATCATTTCAATGGATGGAACACTTATGGATTGCCACTTGAACATTCGCCGGTGTTCGAAAGCTTTCGGTTCAGAAAAAAATTATCAGTTTATAGCAACCCAAGCAAATTTATAACCATAATTCATTTAATAGTGTTTATTTATTCTATTATATGTCATTGAATGTAATAGCATCTCTTTCAATGAGGAAATGGATGGCTTAATGGCGTGTTTTCGCCTGTTTTGTTTCATCATGCGATAAAATAAAACTATAGTTTTCATCTAGTTAAAAATGCTCCTGGGACGAAAATAAGCAAATTACAATGATGAAAATTTCAGGACAGATAATATACATCTGGACACATAATACTAAAAATTTGTGAGTTTCTCGGAGCTGTCCTTCACAATAAAATTTGTATTTAAAAATACAGAAAAATCGCAGTTTTCAATTATTTTCCTTTTTTATTATTATTTTTTTCTTTAATAAGGAATAGGACTACAATCACTAAATTATACCTACCTTTTATATAGAAGAAGGGCTTTGTTAAGAATTATTTTTGATATTGTCTTTCCATTTTTAGAGGTACTAGAGCAATTTGAAATTGGTATCATGTTGGACAAATCTCTATTTTCGCCGATCCTTCAGAACGAGAAGTGCCGGATATTAAACAAAATTCTGACATTTCCTGAAAGAACTTTTACTGAAGAATGTAACAATATAAAAATTTATAATTTGTGTCAATAACTTTTTGAAATATTGGGTCTCAAACAGGCTACTATTAGTGCTACAAAAATCTACATTTGTGTGACCTTGAATTTTAAAATTCAATTTAAAAAAAAATATCCATTTCTGACATTTAATATTTGGCAGTTCCTCCTTACTATATGCGATCTATTTAGAAACTAATTTTCATTAAAATCGGTGATGTGTCAGCCACAGCCTATTTGCTCATTTTGCGTGGAATGACCCTGATGTGAAAAACGAAATAATGCATATTGCGTGTGTGAAAATGCTACGAAACACAACATCATTAAGGACTTTTTTCAAGAGGGCTTAGCCCTCCAAGTGGTTCGACGAGATATCTCGTCCAAGATCTGGTCAATTTTGCTACCGACGGGGTACCGTTGAGACAAAACTGTCCTGTTACTTCAAGTGGAATGGAGATGCAAGTACTAAAACAAATTATCCATTGTCTAGACCTAGTGAGTTTGGTAGGTTTTACAGGGCAGTTTTTAACGCGAACCAGAAGGGTTAAAAAGGTATGTAATTCATGGCCAAATTTATTGTGAAGTTATTACAATAAATACATACTGAGACACAGATTCAAGTCTACATTATTCTTAATTCTAGCCTTACAATAGCAGTAGTACAGCATTAGAACGGTGTATCTTCTCTGTATAGGTTGTTTTGTATTATCCGAGTTTCTGGTTATCCTATCTTGACTTGGCTTACATTACCTCGGATAATCATGGTTCGACTGTAATTCTAATGCAATTTTAGTTTTACTTATTACATAAATTAATTATTTAATAAGTAAGCAAGTTTATTCATTTGAAATATAAAACTTTAAAATTGCGAAGTGTAACTGTTATTTTTTAATTCTAAAAGTATGTAGTACCATGATATAGTTTTTGGTCATTATCACTGTCAGGGAGAATTTTTTTTGAATGTAAACTGACTTTAACTAATACTAGAGCTAAAATTTGTATAATTTTGCATTTTAAGCGATACTGGAGCATTGTTTGAATCTATACATTGAAGTGTCGGAAAAATTGGTACACACGAGCCTTTGTAAAATACATGGCAGCGTTAACGCGAATGTCAAATTAACACGATTTAAGCGATTTTCAACGCGGTTTAATAGTTTGAATTTATAAGATGGGTCATAACATTTCGGAGGTACAGAAGTTTGGATTTCACGTGTTTCCATTATAAAAGAGTGTACCGTGACTACAAGGATTCTGACGAAACCTGTAATTTACAACAGCATGGCCGTAAAAAGACTCTGGGTGAACGTTTCCAACGTCGCGCGACTGGCAAGAATCCTTTCATGCTATAGGCGTGCGTTCACCTCTGTCTTAAATAACATTGGAATTCAATGCTGGGCCCTCAGCAAACATTAACGAGAGAATTGGGAAATGTTTCCTCAAAAATATGGGCTTCAAGAGCCGACGCCCAATTTGAGTACCGTTAATGAATACTCTGCGCACAGATATGTTCCTCGTCTATGTTCGGGAACACCGCTATTGTACACTTGATGACTGGAAATAAGTAGCCTGGTCTCACGAGTCGAGTTTGTAACTATTTCTGGCAAATGGATGGATCGAAAACCCCATGATGACATGAATCCTGCATGTCAACAGGGAATTGTCCGGGCTCATAGTAGCTACGTAAAAGAATGGGTTTATTTAGTTGGTACATGCAATGCAACCCCTTGCACGTCATACATCTCCGACAGGTGAATTCTGCGTGTATATCCTTTCTGAAGAATTGCGACCGCTCATGACATGCCTTAATTCTGATGAGTTTGACCTCTTCCAACGGGACGATGCCGCCGCAACACAAACCGAGACACGCCAGATTACGCTTAGAGGAACAATCATCTGAGTTTGTGGTCTCGTTATTCCCACCTAAGTCACAAAATTGAACATCCCGTAAATTCGTGGAGTCCATGCCCGTAGTATTTCTGCAGTTCTACGTTCCTATAGGAGTCCTACTAAGAATTTCTAATTTTTTCCTGCTAAAAATTTGACTGTGTTTTTCAGGTATTTCAGTGTAAATATGTTTCATAAAAAAATAATTGATAAAAAATACCTTTGTGAAAGCATTTAGAAAAAAAAAATTATGAGTGATTTTTCCGAGATATGGTATTTTTCAAGGGTTTGATTATTTTGAGGCATTTTTTTGTCATTGTTATGTATTTTGGTGTTTTACACGTACTAGGGTATTTGTGAATGAATTTTCCCTATTCCATATCAAACTATAAACATTCGAATAAACTGTGGAACGAAAATAAATTTGAATATTACTCAGAACTCTTAATTTAATGTGCTTTTTTTACATATGCACACTTCAAATGTTTATCCGACATCGAAATATTTGCGTGAAAAGTTTGAACTGAACAGCATAGTGAAAAAGCAGAATGCACATCAGCCCAACTGCAGGGAAATATCTCAGAATTCAACTTAGTTACCATTAGGCATTATGACTAGAAATTTGATGGTTTTTTGTGGGTACATTGGAGGAGGGCCGGGCTATAACCTCCGTCCGGGATCAATCCCCAATATCGGAGGACAACACCTGGTAATTTTTAAATACGTCCAGATGAAGAGATCAATACTTGAGTCTCCACTCTCCAAGCTTCCACTCCAACATGAGGATATTTGAGGCCACGACAGATTTAACATGCACCACCCCCAAGTACACTACGGTCTTTGGTTGGATCGAGTTT
Organism: Metellina segmentata; assembly: GCA_947359465.1. Taxonomy (NCBI): domain Eukaryota; kingdom Metazoa; phylum Arthropoda; class Arachnida; order Araneae; family Tetragnathidae; genus Metellina; species Metellina segmentata. Next base: position 66,715,487 of record OX375872.1, on the reverse strand, counting down.
CGAACTCGTAATCCCACTATTACTAATTCGCATACTCATCCAATCGGCCTACCATGTTTTGGTGTAAGAAAGTATGTCTCTTCTGAATTCTTGCAATTATATTTAGATTGGAAGAGTTGAATCTTCTAATACTTTAATAAAAAATACTGTTGCGTATGTTTTTGAGAGTTTGAAAATTAAACATAATTTTTTGAGAATGTTAAAAGTTTAGTTTTCTCATTCTCAAGTTCAAAAACACAACTGCTGGTTTACAATGAAGGGTAGTGGTAGCTCAGTTGATAGAGTAACAGATTATTATCAACCCGAGGGACGCGCTCGACCCAACCTAAGATCACCGAGGTGTTGTCCTCGAGGATCGAGTTTGGTGCTCCCAACCCTCAGTTGGTCATTTGGTCGATTTTGTTGTTTTCTGGGCTTTTTTGTAGTTTTCAGCTTCAATAATACATTCTTATATGGCAATTTTTCAAGTTATTTAGTCCTGAATGCATTGCTTTGGTAATTCTAGGCCGTTGAAATCCTAGCCCTAATAATCAAACGTTGAATCTTCAGTACCAATAACTCTCAAAACAAAAACATCGGCACCTGTTGAAGATAAAAGAAGGAAATATAAAGGAGAATCATCTCTCTTTGAAAGGAATGATTCTTAGTTTTAAAATAAAGGTTACACCTAAACTTGTTTCTTTCATGAAATGTCGCAGTTTTTGTCATGGGTTGAGCCTAAAATAAGTGGTCTGAATGTAAGGCGTGAACCCGATCCCCTTGGTGCATGAAAGTAACACAAAGAACAAACCCCTTTGTTGCATCATAATGTTGGTAGGCAGATAATTAACACCACACTGGAGCAACACAACGGACTATTAGTGACGTTGCGGAATCAATTCCGAACGGAAAGATCCCAAGGACAGCGCCTCGTAATTTTGATCCAAAGTCAGATGACGAGAACTATGCCTAAGCTGGTACACCACTCTCCAAACTTCCACACCACGCAACGTGAGGACATTTGAAGCCACAACAGACGTGTACCAACCCCCTATGCACACATCGGTCATTGGTTGCACCACGTTTCGAACTCGCAATCCCCCGGTTGCCAATCCGTTGCTCTTCCAACTGGGGTTCTGTGACCCGAAGCGCCATAATGAGGGAGTTCAATTGGCTTAGCATTGCAAAGAAAAACATTTACCCTCGTGTACAATCTTTTTTATTAATTAACGAGGGTTTCTTTTTTTCGACGAAAATAATCTATTTTATATCTTTAGCATACTTATATTCTTTAGGGGCATAAAAACGTTTGACAAATTTGGAGTCGAAATTCTCAAAATTGACTCCGTTAAAAAGTCCTAACAATCGTGGCCAGGCAGAGGTAGAATTAACTTCCTAAAAATGACGTAAAGGTTACAAAGCCGATTAATAACGATTTGTCATCAAAAGATGACGATCAAAATATCATCCCTCAATGTGGCGCTGGCAGATCAGCAGTGGTGATCTTTATAAGTACTGAACCGCTTCCGTAACGACACGGAAACTTCAAACATTTTTCTCGGAACAACTCTCACGAGTGGTTTTGCATAATATCTATAAAACTAATGGCTTGAAATTTTTTTCAGCACGCCACGGCAGGTAGGTAGTTGAAGTTACGTCGCAGCGAAGCAACACAAAGGGCTGACGGTGACGGTCTGGGATTAATCCCGAAGGGTAAGACCCGAGGACAACATAGACGAGATAACAAGAGACAACAAGAGAGAGAGACAGAAAGAGAGAGAGAAACCCCTTTTATTTATCACAAGTTTAACATAAATTTTGTTATGTGCTTAAGATTACCCATAACATACAGTCTTCAAAAATGCCTTTCATAAGGTTGGCGAGTGGTGGTGGCCGAGTAATGACGTCATCAATATGGCTGCCACGTAAACGTGTGATACTTCATTTAAACGAACCTAGTTCCTCAACCAAGCGTCGTAGAGCATTGCTCTTTTTTTAATTGCTCTCAATAAAATAACCATTGTTTTATGTACTGACAATATAGTTTGTAAATGTTATAGTTTTCCTGATATTTAGCTCGAAACGTACATTTTACGAGTTTTTTGTTTCATAGTGAATGTTTAAAGCTCAACAACTCTTAAATCGTTAAGAAAATAAAAAATAGGCGAGATTTAAAATATTTGCTAACATTGTAGGGACTTAAAAAATGCCATAAACATGGCTTTGAATGCATAACGAGATAGCAAATGGAGGTTTTTGTCTTACTCTAAAAGCAAGAAATGCTTGACCAGCCTGCTCTCTGTGGAGGGGATCTTGAGAGTTAACACTGACATCTCTGATGTATAAGTATGGACTTGTAATGTTTCTTCGATCCGACTATCTTGAAGGTCCTGTTTAGAGTCTGGTTTCCTCGATACACCACTGCCTTCTAACAAACTTGTTACTATTTCAGTAATGATCCGTAATGATCTAGTTTTCATCCACCTAGCCCTAGCTGAATCAGAGTTGGCAAACGCTATAATACCAGTAAGTCTTGATGCTGCGTCAGCGTTCACTGTTCAAGAGCAATGTCAACTGGATCTCGAGAAAAACATGTTTCAGAGCGTTTTATAGACAGACCACCTTGAGGAAGGGCCTGTTTTGCACCAGAGCAAACTGAGTCAATAGCAAGTTCAGAAGATAAACAGTCATCCAACGAGCATTGTTAGGTCAACTGCAAGCAAAAAATATTGGAGTTATTTTCTATACAGCATCTATGTACATGTCAGATCGTTCGTTCTGTAAGGTCTACTGAAATATTTATAGATCTCCACAAGGTTTATGTATTGCATGTAGAATTAAGCAGTTCTGCCTTGAAGACCAGTCTGTGTTCGTTCTACAAACTCGATGTAATTTTCTTATAGTTTAAGGATTTCTGGATTCTCCACAATTGCATCAAGCGAATTTGGCAACAAATTGTTGTTAACACAGTAGGAATCGGCCAACAACACAGTAGGAACCTTTGAACTGGAAAACGAAACGATCTATTTTAGATTGAAATAATTGAGATCATCCGGTATTGCATGCCCGTAATCACTGCTCGGAGGGATGGGCTTGAGAGACATTTCCTCTTGAAAATGTTCTTTCTCTATTCAAACACTTATCTAAATAGCATGTGATCTTCTGTATCATTTTTACTAAGATTTAGCATTAGTTTATAAGCTGATAAATATTACATTAGAGAAATTATTAAAACATATTTTAGTTCCATAGGAACTAATATGAAGACACGTGCAATACAATGGACGAAATATACATAAACATTTGTTATTTTATTTGTTTATTATTTTGTCTTTGTTTGTGATTATAATACATTACAAGTCCATACTAATACATCAGAGAGGACAGTGATAACACTCAAGATCCCCGCAACAGCGGGCTGGTCAAGCAGTTCTTGGCTTCAAGAGTAAGACAATAACCGCCATTTACCATTTCGTTATGCACGCAAAGCCATCTTTGTGGCTTTTTTTAAGTCCCCGCAATCTTAGCAAACATTTTAAATCTTACGTATTTTTTATTTTCTTAACGGTTTAAGAGTTGTCGGGCTTTAAATATTTACAATGAAACAAACATTTGTAAAATGTACGTTTCGGGCTAAATATCACGAAAACTATTACACTTACAACTATATTGCCAGTACATGACACAATGGTTATTTCATTACGAGCAATTAAAAAAAAGAACAATACTCTACGATGCTTCGTTGAAGAGCTAGGTTCGTTAAAGTAAAGTGTCACATGTTTGCGTGGCAGCCATATTGATGACGTCATTACTCGTCCCCCCCCCCCCAACCACTCGCCAACCTTAAGAAAGGCCTTTCTTAAGACTGTAGGTTACGAGTATTCTTGAACACAGACCCAAGTTCAGGTTAAACTCGGGTAAATAAAACGTGCTCTATCTCTTGGTCTAACACCATGTAATTTTTAACCACGGTCAGATGACGAGGTCACACCTGAGATGGCATCGCACTCTCCAAACTTCCTCTCCAAATTGAGGAAATCTGAGGCCATGACATATTTAACGTGCACCAGCACCCTTTGTACAATTGGTGAAGTCGTTGAAAGTAATGTGATTTATTGAGATTTTGCATGTGATGGATACAGTTCTAGAAATTTGAAAAATTATAATTTTTAAAATTGATCTGTAAAAAGTATGTTTTAATAATATTCCTTTAGATAATTTGATTTAAGATTGTGTGATCAGATTATGCCCGGGTCAGCATTTGTTTCTATCCTTTTTGGTAGAAAAGTAAGTGAGTTAAAATTGCACTTAAGCAAGACAACAGACTCAACGGTCCGAAGGGAAATATCCGAGGACAACATCTCGTAATTTCGAACCACTGTCAAATTGCGAGGGTAATACTTGAACTAGCACTTCACTCTCCAAACTTCCACACCATGCCACGACAGATTTAAAGTGCCTTGCTCCCACATTCCCAATTTCTTTGTTTGGATCTAGTTTGGAACTAGTAATGCTCCGGTTGCTTATCCGTGACTCTACTAGTTGGACTTCAAAGGCCCCCAGCATGTCAAGCAAACATTCCTTTATCTTTTTATGTACCAGAAAACCGATATGATTCCAAGCTATGATATAAGATATTACATTTTATTGCAAAAACCTCTGTGAAATGTAGCTCAATGGATTGTTTGGATTTGATCAATCACCAATTCTTCAACTATTTTTTAATTTTCTGGATTATAAAATCACATCAACATGTGTATGAAGTAAAACTCCTTATGATTTGGATTTTTCGTTTGAGATCACCTAAAAGGAAAAGAAAACATGGCAACTATCTTCTACGGAATGTCGTATGGAGGGTCTAGGAGGGTTAGCAAATGTAATTCTTCGTGAAAATGGTTTTTAATTTTTTTTTTTTTTTTTTTGCGGATACTTGAAAGAATAATAGACGCACAAAGTTCGTAATTATTTTATTACAAAATTACTTATTGTTTGTTAGTAAAAAAGTCTTCATACAACGGTAATTTGGGGGAAAAAATAAAAATAACCCTTAAACAAAAATTATTAATATTATAAGGCCTGACCGAACTTCTATCATACGTAAGTAGTATGGTTGGTCTCTTAGTTGTTTGAGCTGGTCCAATGCAATATTTACAAAGGATTCTATTTCAAGGAAAAGAGCAATAGAAACTTTGCAAACAATTCAATTCTAAGGAAAGAAGCAATAGAAACTTTCCAACGAATACTATTCCAAGGTAAAGCAGGTAGATATTTTAATTAACGTTGCACTACCAATGTAAGGAGGAATATAATGTTTCCGAAAGATTCTATAGGATAGGACCAAAAGAGAAAAATTTCTTAAAAGATGAAAAAGAATCCATAGATTTCTTCAACAAAATGACTTGAAACATCTATTCGAGATATTTCGAAATTAGTGTTGGAATTTGGAAATTCTAGTTTGTGCTCAGACTGATATGATTCCATACCCTTATTAATACCTATTAATTTAAGAGATACCATTATTATTCTCTATGGTTATCTTTATCGTATATCTGTATATTTTCACTGCTATGAGGTACTGACGAATAAAGAGTATCATTTTATCCATAACTGTACAGTCAATTAGTGATGAAATCAATCTAAATATTTAGGGGTATTTTTATCAAGTGCTATTTGTTATAATTGGTACGAACGCGTGGAATTTTTTTATGAATCGATTCAATAATAGATGATGATTAATTACCAAGATTCGCTGTTATTTTTCTGTTTTACAAATAAAACAATGAATGGGACTTAAATTTCAACTGAACAGAACAAAAAATGACAAAATACGTCATCTCCATTTTTTGAGTTTCTCTGCAGAATATTTTCTGAAAAAGAAAGAAACTTTATCAAATCTTAAATCCAATTTTTCCCCTCTTTTCGATGTTTTTAAACAAATGAAATCACTTAACATTTTGATGAAAGAAATTAAGTTTGATCTATCAATAGCTAAAGATTTTACGTCAGTTTTTAGTTTAGTAGATAAAAAGGTTTCTTACCATCGATATTGTGTTTAACCTGTAGTTTTCATTACTTTAAAATCAAGCCTCTTAATGTATTATTTTTACATTTTTAGGTGTTGTCCTCGTTTTCTGACTATGATTCAAAATTACGAGGTGTTGTCACCGGTTCTTTTCCTTCAATATTGATCCCGGACTGTAGCCAATATCCCGTTGCGCTACTTCAATCCGACGTTAGTTCAACTACCTACAGACAAATACGATTTTCAGCACTTCGCCAATAAAAATTCCAGAGAATAAATTCAGAATATCTCATCATCAACATACTGCCAATTTTTATGATTACGAGATCAAAATCTGGTCAGTTTTGTTGTAATGAAGAGATATCTCATACCTCATTCAACAAGATCTGATCAGGTTTGCTGATGACGAGATATCTCTTAGAGGCAACCACCAGAAGGGTTAATCACACAGGTAGTTTTTAATACGTCTTGTTTCATTTAACTCATTTAATATTATGGCTATAAGAAGGGCATTTTCTATCAAGCTAAATGTAGGAGGCGTTTATATTTCTGCGGTGATAAGTGTTTCTTATATAATAGTATTCAGTACTTAAAATTAGTAGGCTTGTTTCCCAAATACGATTTCAGCATTTCGACAGTAAAAATTCCAAACAATAAATTCCGAAATTATCTATGCTAGTTGAGTGATCAACACCAGTTAGGTTAAACGCCAAACGTTTCTAAAACGTCGATGAACAACATTTTAAGGTAACCTCGATGTGTGTGTTTTCTTAGGAAATAAGCAATGGGAACTGTCCAAAAATTATATTCTATGAAAAGAAGCAATAGACTCTCTTCAAGGATTTTATTCTTAGGGTAGGTGTTCCAAATATCGGCCCTGTACTTAATATCGCCTTCTCGAGTTTGTAAGCTACTATGCGCTACATCTGAGTTTAATGTAGTTACCTTGATGGTCCATGGTTTTGCCACACGTAGTACCACCGGAAAGTTTCCTATCAGTTATGTCAACAATAATATTGCATCTGAAGTATTTGAGGCTGTGATCAACGTTTTTTGTCTCCAATCGAGTCAGGGAATATCCAGGTAATTTTTTCCAAATCGCAATTTTGTTTATATGACTTGAAAGTCGTTTAAATACTAAAGGTAGGTAGATATGCTCTATTAGCAACTCGTTTTTAATAGTAGCTCCTAATTTCGCCTGGTGGGTGGTAATAGGAACAGGGTAGGCTATATAAGAAACCCACTCTTGAAAATTATCTTGGGTTGAAGTTTTACTAGTTAACTTAAACTGACATAAGTAAAGAAGGTATAGGATCTCTGGAAACCAAAGGAGAATAGTTCCTAGTGATATTAATTTCAATTCCAGCTTGATTTCCCAACCCAGGATGCTGAGGTACAGAGAAATAATTAGGGAAGGCGATATTTGGAACACCTACTTTATGAAAGGATCAACGGAGTTTACAAAGTATGCATGGATTTTTTTCAATCAAAAGATGTGGTTATTTTCTCAAGTGTGTTTCAAGGTCAAAGCAATTTTACGCTTATGAAGTCTAGTAGCGCTCAGAGAATTAAATAAAGCACATAATTTTAAAAATGTGATTTGTCTTCATTTCAAACGGGAACTGTTTCTTTCTTCTGGCTATATCGCACTTCTAGGAGGATAAAAAATAAACATAATATATCTATAGGTGCTGTATTTTTATCCGTTCAAGCCCTCTGAGCAACAAGGGTTATCCGAGTAGTACCTACCTCCGTGTTGCTATCCCTCCAAGAAGCATCTACGAGATATCTCGTCATCGGGTTGGGACCTGGCTCAATCTCCCGAAAATGAGGGTTAAATATCACAACTATGAAGACTGGTAATTTTTAATTAACGTCGTACTAGAGCAACACAACGGGCTATCGACGACAATCCGGGATCAATCCCTTAAGGGAAAGATCCGACACAACTGTAAAGAAAATATCAATACCTGAATATGCAATCCCTTGACCTCAGCCATTATGCATACATTGCATGATCGCTTTGAGGTCAATTTTGCTAATGTCGAGATAAAAGTGTCACATTACAAAGGGTTTGAAGATCCAAGTCAAGTACCAAAAAAAGTTGTTTCTTGCCATGAACTGGAAACAGTTTGGAGCAGATTTTTGCATCAGAGGCTGACCCCCACAGGATGGTTTTGACGAAGATAAACCAGGAGTATGACTAATAGAATCCTAGACAGTATTCTATTGGTCACGCCGTCTGAAACTGGTTTGAAGTCATGCTGGGAGGACAGCAGGTTGCATGGTGGAATAATGCGTGCAGGTATTATTTTAGGTATTTTAATTAAAATCGAACGCACCAACACACTTTTCAGGAATCAAACTTGCGCCACTTACAGCTCGAAGTATAAAACTATTGGTTTGTAGGTATTTTAATTAACGTCATACAGTAAAAACACAACGGGCTATTTACGGCGGTTCAAGATCAGTCAAAAAGTGAAAGAGTCTAGGACACCACATAATTTTGAAATATGATCAGCTGGCCAACACCTCAGCAGACACACACTCTCCAAGCTTCCACACCACACTAACGCGCGGATATTTAAGGACACGACAGCTTTAACGTGTTCCAGACCCCTTAGTACATAACAGTCTTTGGTTGGATTTGAACTCGTAACCCTCTGGTTACTAATCCGTTTCTCTTCCAACCGGACAACCGCGGCCCTAGAAGCAATGCGTAACTTTTAAAGGGTTAAAGCAAATAGACCATTGGTTACACAACTAGTTTGCATGGATCGAAACACAGTATTTAAAGGCAATTTTTAAACTCACTCCAACACAGCAATACACTAAAAGTATGTAAAATTAAATACTTTAACGTATATAAAAATATCAATAAATTTCACAGGATGGAAACTCAATTCAATCCAAGTTCGACTTTAATCGCAAGCTAAGTCAACGTATTAATTGTGCAGTTAATAAGTTTACGGAAACACCTGTTTTAATTTACGACTTTAATCACCCAACCCCCAATCAATACAAGCAAATACTGCGTAAGTAAGGAATTACGTTGAACTAAAAATACTTGTTTGGAAATTAAAGAAAATCGTAACAATGCCTCTTGCTCATATAACGCACTTAAATACAAATCAAAGCGAATACCATCAATTAAAAAAGCCATTTAAAGCGAGAGTTTCAAATTTCTCGGAGTGGAAATCTTCATTTAACCAGAGGCGAAGCAAAATGAATATACATCCATGGAAGTGGCCCGTTGGTATTTAAAAGGAGTATCAAATGAAATTGCATTGTTAAATACTCCATCAAATCGTACCTGTCAGGTGCAGACGCTGTTTTACGCAATCTCGAGAGAATGGGGGCACTGCTGGCCTTAAATGCAATTTCTAAAGTGCCTCAACTTAAATGATGGGGAGCCTGAAGTGAGGTGTGTAAAATCAAACATCATTCTTTAGACAAAATAAAGGCTAAATGTTTAACGGAATGTAAATAGGAAAAATTTTTGAATGTGGATATTCATTTCCGTAGGAACTAATCAATACGAAAATCTTTCACCTTTTCTTAAGTACATGTGACCCTCGTATAACACGGTACTCTTAAAACACGGATTCCCTACAACACGATGCTAACATTGCGACGTCCCTCGTATAACACAATAATAGTTTCTGTTAAACACAGTTTAATTTTTACCTATTGTTGTTATTACCAATTGGACGTTTAAATAGACCCTTTAGATTTTTTTCACCATTTTTTACCAAACCAATGCATGAGCAATTTTTTATTCACAGTTTTATAATTGACATTCTGCCAACCAACCGGTATAGTGGTTAAGGTGTTAGCCTCTAGATCGGAAGGTTCCTGGTTCGAATCCGGGTCCGGGCATGGATGTTTGTAAACGTATGGTGTAGAGGCGGCTGGTGCACCTTAAATCTGTCGTGGCCGAAAGTCCTCACGTTGGGTTGGCGTGGAAGTTTGGAGAGTGGGGTGCCAGCTCAGGTGTTGCTTCGTCATCTGACCGTGGTTCAAAATTACGAGGTGTTGTCCTCGGATCTTTCCCTTAAAGGACTGATCCCGGACCGTCGTCAATAGCCCGTTGTGTTGCTCTAGTACGACGTTAACTAAAAATTACCAATTACCAATTACTAGATCGGAAGGTCCCGGTTCGAATCCGGGTTCGGGTATGGATGCTTGTAAGCGTATACCAGCTCAGATGTTGCTTCGTCATCTGAACATGGTTCAAAATTACGAAGTATAAATTGTTAGGGGCAATGATGGTCCTCCCACTGGGTGACCCTACACAAGTGGCCATCACTTCCGGCCTTGTAGTGGTCAATGACTTAGGTCAAATGTCCCCGCCATTAGAAAAAAAATAATAATTGACATTCTATCCTTATCACTGGTGTAATATGGAAGTACTTCGTACAACATGGTTTTAGTTTCTGTATTACACGGAACACAATGTCTACTTTTAAATAATTCCTAAGTTCCTCTACACGAACTATACACGGTGATACACGAACTATCCTATAGCACGGTTTCCATATAACACGGTACCAAATATACAAAATGGTATGATCCCATGTTTCGTATAGCATTGTTTTCTTATAACACGGTACCATTTGACCGTGTTATAAGAGGATAACGTGTACGTTATCATTCTGCTTCATCCTTGTGTAGATACATTTGACCATAGAGCACCAGAACAAACCTTTACTAGTTAAGAAATATATTGTTATTAGCATGTGTATATATAATTCCCCACATATTCCTCTTTCCATTTTGAGAAGATAAGTAAATTAGTTGAACTATTTTCTTTGAAAGGTTTTTATCTGAAGTGTCTCAAATTAAATGATGCGAGCCTGAAGTGAAATGCGTAAAATCAAGCATCCTCCCTTGAAGAAAATAAAGCAACCCATTTTAATGGAGTGCGAATAAAAATATATTCTTTCAATGTGTGTGTGGATTTTTACTCTCGTGGGAACTGATCAATAGGAAAATCTCTTACCATAGTACCTTGAGTAGCTGGTCATTCCTTATGTAGATAAAAGGACGTTAGAGAGCGAAATAAAACCCCAATCAAGTTTTCATAGTAGTTAAGAAGCATAATGCAAGTAACATGTATTCCATGTACATATTTCCTTTAAAAAAATACCCATTATATTTTAAATACTTTCTTCTAAAGATTTTATTTTTATTTTTAATTCGCATAATATATTGTATTTCACGTATTGAAATACCCATAGTATTTATCACAATGGTTTAGCAGATTGAGACGCAATTTATGTGTCTCGCAATGTTATCTTTTGAACGATACTGCTCTTTTATAAAACTGCATGAATTTACTAACCTCTTCATTTTATGTATGGTAGATAGGTATTTTAATTAGCACATCACACTGTAGCAACACAACGGACTACTGGCGACAGTCGGGGATCAAACCCAAAGGGAAAGATTCGAGGACGACACAACGTAATTTTGAACAACGGTCAGATAATGAAGTCACATCTCAACTGGCACCCCACTTTCCAAACTTCCATACCACGCCAACGTGAAGACATTTGAGAATCGCCAGATTTTACGTGGAACAGCACTCTTTGTACACGGCAGTCTTTGGTTGGATTCGAACTCGAAACCCTCCGGCTGTATGAGAGGGATTTTTCTCTGGCCTGCGAAAAATGTGTACTTTTGCTATTCAAATGTTGTACATGATAAATTTTGATGTTCCTTTAAAACGTAGTTTATCACCATTTAGGCAACGTTTAGCATAAAAACTAACTGGCGTGGACCAATCACAACTATCAGATATCAATTCGATATTAATTATTTGGAATTTTTATTGAAGTCCTGAAATTGGGAGTATTCAAAACTAAAGGCAACTGACTTCAGGTGGTAAAGGTGTAGCCCCTGGATCGGAAGGTTCTTGGTTCTTATGTTAGTAAGCGTATGGTGTAGAGGAGGATGGTGCACCTTAAATCGGTCGTGGCCGAAAGTCCTCACGCTGGGTTGGTGTTGAAGTTTGGAAAGTGGGGCGCTAGCTTAGGTGTCACCTCGTCATCTGAACGTGGCTCAAAATTACGTGGTGTTGTCCTCGGATCTTTCCCTTAGGGGATTGATTCCATACCGGCGTCGATTGCCCGTTGTGTTGCTTTAGTAGGACGTTAATTAAAAATTACCACATGGGACTTCAGGCGCAGTATCTACTGTATCTACCTATCGTGAGTGAGGGTTGAATATATTTTTCATTTCTACTGTTCCACCACCACTAACCTCTTTGGCCTTTGATGGTAATGGTAATTTGGTAATTTTAGTTAACGTCGCACTAGAGCAACACAACGGGCTATTGACGACGGTCCGGGGTCAATCCCTTAAGGGAAAATCCGAGGACAACATCTCGTAATTTTGAACCACGGTCAGATGACGACTTTGGCCTTTGACATGATAAATGACGAGGGTTAAGAAAGTAGTCAATTAGCGTGGCACTGTGGAAAAACACGGGCTATTGTGGCGACTGTCCATGATCAAACCCACAGGAAAAGATCTGAGGACACCTCCTAATTTTGAAACTCGGTCAGATGACGAGGTTACACTTGAGCTGGCACCCTACTTCTACGCCACGCCAACGTGAGGAAATTTGAGTACACAACAGATTTAACTTTAACCAGCGCCCTTCGTACACGATCGCTTTGGTTGGATTCGAACTCGGTTGCAAGTCCGTTACTTTTCCGACCGGGTTACCGCAACCCGAGATAAACTGATGACCGTGAACGTAAATAGTTAGTGTAATTTAAGTGGTTACGACATCTAGTATAACACCACTATCACACGTCGATGTCAATATCTGAGCAGACACCCCACTCTCCAAAATTCCACACCAAACCAGCCCTCAGGTGCACATCTCCTTTAGGAATGTACGGGTTTCACGGTCTCGAGGAACTCTAGCAATCTTTTATTTTCCCATTGAGTTTACTCTCTTCGGTAAACATGGGTATTGCGCTCCAATAAATCCAATTGATCTTTTCGTCATCTGACCGTGGTTCAAAATTACGTGGTGTTGTCCTCGGATATTTCCCCTAGGGCAGGGATGGCGAACCTGTGATCCACGGGTTACATAGTGACACGCGAAGCAATATTAGACGACACGCGAGACGATCACACTGTTTTAGCAACAATTTAATTTAACTTTTCAAATTTTGATTTTCATTCGTCGGACTGAGAGGTCCATAACCTAATTTATACAAGAAATAATTTTTTTAAAATAATTATTGTTTGAAATTTATTTTTTTCTCCTTTTGCCAAATTTCAATTCTTTAAGCCTAATCATTTCATTATAACCGCGTGAAATTTTTGCTATATAGAAGGCACTACCATGCTCCTAACCCGCATTCATAACTTCCTCTCGCCGACTCTGCTAGTTGCCAGTACTATTTTTATTTTACGTCCGACGTCTGTGATTGATAGATATTTCTAGTGTATTTTTGATGTGAGTGCTGATATGTCGAAGACTTTGAAACAAAAGTATGGAAGCGTAGCGAGTGTGGAAGTGCAAGATCGTATCACCAAGAGTGGTATCACAAATTCGGGGTCATAGAAAAAGATGAAAAAGTGTTATGCGTTAATTGTAACGAAACTGTTGTTTCACGTAGCTACAACGCAAGGCGTTACTTTGAAACAAATCATAAAAATTGGCCTTCGCTGTCTGAAGAAGAAAGTATTGAAATTTTCAAAATGAAATTGAAGCAATACCAGGTACAGACTTCTATTTTCAAATCTAGATTTTGTCCTAAAAATAATATTACAGGGGATAGTTTTCATTTGTCATACTGCAGGGCTCGAAATACCCTGGTGCACTGTGCACATGAAAATAAAGTTGTGCACCTAATTTTTTCCCGCCGGGTGCACGCAATGCACCTAACGTTAAAAAAACGGAGGAGAACGTATTTTATGTTATTTTGATGCTTGAACAAAATATTAGTATCGACCTCTCTCGCTCTAAGGCAGGGCTCGAAATACCCGGGTCCACAGGTGCACTGTGCACATGAAAATAAAATTGTGCACCTAATTTTTTCCCGCTAGGCGCACCTAATTTAAAAACTTAGGTGCACCTTGTGCACCTGTATTAAAAATATATTTCGAGGTCTGCTCTAAGGGAACGTAATTAAAATTCTTGAATACACACTATGCAAAACCAAAATCACTGGGCTGTAACGGGTTTATACAGGAGGAAGGTTTACTTGTGCCACTGCCACCAGAACTTTCCGATGATCGAAACTTTTTCCAGATGGCTCTGTTGAAACGACTGTCGCGACAACCGGAGAAAAGAGAATTTATATCACTTGACCACCCGCGAACGATAGGCATCCCACATTTTTGTAAACACCTCGTGTTTCAAAATAGCGTAAATCCGTAGGAATAGGATTATTATTTATCTTTAAATTCAGATTTTATCTACTTAAAATATAGTGTACTCGTTTATTTTTTGTGTTTTTTGCCCAACAATGTCTAATGACTGAATATTTGTAAGTAATAATTTCGCAGATAAATAATTGTTTTAATATTTTTATTTACTATCTACTACTAACCTATCTAAACATACCCCACTAATAAAGTAGTTTATATTACATTAATGCTCTTACATTACGTTTTTTTAAATGTGCACCTAAAACATAATCTGTGTACCTAATTTAAAACTTAGGTGCACCTTGTGCACCTGTATTAAAAAATCTATTTCGAGGCCTGTCATACTGTATTACGAAACATGGGAGATCACTGTCGGATGGCGACTTTTTGAACGAATCTTTTCTAGTATGCTCGGACAGCCTATTTGACAATTTTGAAAATAAGGACTCGATAATTAAACGTATCCAAGAATTGCCGTTAGGTAGGAATACGTTAAAAGATAGAATCTTGTCACTGAACAAAGATGTTTCCGATTAACTTTCATCCTATTCAAAAGATGCATAAGTGTATTCTATATCTTTGGACGAGAGCACAGATGTCACTAAACTTGCTCAACTTGCAGTTATTGTCAGATACACTTCTGAAAATATGATGATGGAGGAATTGATTCAATTGATGACATTAAGAGGAATAACTACTGGTATTGATATTATGAATGAAGTTAAGAAAGAGTTCACTGAATTGAATGTTGACCTAAAGAAGATCGTATCCGTAACGGCTGATGGAGTTCCAAGCATGATAGGAAAGCATGTTGGTTTCGTTAAGCTTCTAGCAAAAGAAATACGACACTCTGGTCGAATTTCACTGCATTGTGCACCAAGAGGCTCTAACAATGTACGAAATTCTCAAAGCATTTGTAACAAAGATAGACATATATTCAATGACCTGGTTCCTGGAAAATTGAAGTATTTTTCATCATTAAAAGAACATTTTCTAACATCATCCTATTTTGCCAGCAATGTCGAAAACAAAACAGAAGTCTTAAAACACTATTCTTCAGTATTAGCGAATGCAAAGAAATATTTGACGAAAGATTCTCCAAATTTCGTGAAATGGAGAAAACTTTACAGTTTGTCATTTTACCACACAAACTTAAATTAGAAGATCTTAAATTATCTTCTTTCAATTGGCTTCAAATTGATAACTTTGAAATGGAAATGGTTGAATTTCAAAACAGTGTTGTGTGGACGAATAAATTTGCAGAACTAAACGTAAACTTAGTAAAAATGTAGTAGGAAAATAGTGACGAATATATTGCAACAACAAGCACTGTAAATATTATTTTAACTGAATGGAACTCGTTACCTAATTCGCTAATGTAGATGAAAAAGTTAATAAGAGATCTTTTGACAATGTTTGGATCAACCTACGTTTGCGAACAGTTGTTTTCGTCAATGAATTTTATTCAACGTAAGAATAGAAATCGCCACGGTATCGAATTATCCCGCTGCGTGCGTAGGATTAAAAGTTTCAAATATCAAACCACGTATAAATAAATTATCGTCCGAAAGACAACAAGTGTCACATTAAATTCGATAGTTATGTACTCATTTTCTTCCTGATGTTGATAGTTTTAAATAAACCATAGTAAAAAGTTAATTTGTTTTTGTTTTAAATATATATCGTATAATTTTTTAAAAATCCGATTTCTTCTAAAGACTGAAAAAAAAATTAAGTGACACGCGGTTTTAATTTCTACGGTTTCAAGATATTTTTTGACATGCGTTAGAAAAAGGTTCTCCTTCCCTGCTCTAGGGGATTGATCCCAGACTATCGTCAATAGCCCTTTGTGTTACTCTAGTACGACGTTAATTAAAAATTACCAATTACCAATTGATGCTTTCGCCCCATTATTCTATTCCCTGATGCCTCTTTTTTTCTCTTCCCGACCACTTTTGCCGACCAACCGGTATCGTGGTTTAAGGTGTTAGCCTTTATATCGGAAGGTTCCTGGTTCGAATCCGGGCCGGGCATGAATGTTTGTAAGTGTATTGTGTAGAGTCGGCTGGTGCACCTTAAATTTGTCGTGGCCGAAAGTCCTCACGTTGGGATGATGTGGAAGTATGGAAAGTGGGGTGCCAGCTCAGATGTTGCTTCGTCATCTGACCGTGGTTCAAAATTACGAGGTGTTGTCCTCGGATCTTTGCCTTTAGGGACTGATCCCGGATCTTCGTCGTCGCCGACCAACCGGTATAGTGGTTAAGGTGTTAGCCTCTAGATCGGAAGGTTCCTGGTTCGAATCCGGGTCCGGGCATGGATGTTTGTAAGCGTATGGTGTAGAGGCGGCTGGTGCACCTTAAATCTGTCGTGGCCGAAAGTCCTCACGTTGGGTTGGCGTGGAAGTTTGGAGAGTGGGGTGCCAGTTCAGGTGTTGCTTCGTCATCTGACCGTGGTTCAAAATTACGAGGTGTTGTCCTCGGATCTTTCCCTTAAGGGACTGATCCCGGACCGTCGTCAATAGCCCGTTGTGTTGCTCTAGTACGACGTTAACTAAAAATTACCAATTACCCGGATCTTCGTCAATAGCACGTTGTGTTGCTCTAGTACGACGTTAACTAAAATTACAATCCCGACCACTTTTACTAGAAATTGTGCCTGTTGCCTTTTATTTTTCTTAGCGCAGCTCGACCAAATGTAACCCTTGTGGTATATATATATATATATATAAACCCAAACAACCAACCACCCCACATTAACATGAGGCCGTTAAAGGTATTAACGTGCACCAGAACCTACGTAAACCAACAGTCTGAGGTGGGCGGCGGTAGCCCGGTTTAAAGAGTAGTGGACACGCAACCGGACGGTTAAGAGTTCGAATCCAACCAAAGATCGTCATGTTCAAAGAGGGCTGGGCCGACTAACCGGTATAGTGGTTAAGGTGTTAGCCTCTAGATTGGAAGGTTCCTGGTTCAAATCCGGGTCCGGGCATGGATGTTTGTAAGCGTATGGTGTAGAGTCAGCTAGTGCACCTTAAATCTGTCGTGGCCGAAAGTCTTCACGTTGGGTTGATGTGGAAGTATGGAGAGTGGGGTGCCAGCTCAGATGTTGCTTCGTCATCTGACCGTGGTTCAAAATTACGAGGTGTTGTCCTCGGATCTTTCCCTTAAGGCAGTGCTCCCCAACCTTTTTATCGCGGCGGACCGGATCAACGTTTGATAATTTTAACGCGGCACGCTGAGGGGGGGGGACGTTGATTGTTTATATTTTAGACTGTTTTTATATAATTTTTTAATTTGATTGCATTTATAAACATGCCTTCAAAATAAAATACAGTTACACCAAAAAAATAATATAAAGTGATTTAACATTTTAACTCACTAGAACGCTAAATCAAGGAGAACCCTGAGCTTGTTTCTTTGCAACCAGACGGTTTCATCTGGGGTTGATAGAAGACAATGACACCCGAAGTGTGTTGCTTAGGTCCCGTTTATACCGTTGTTTTGTTTTGGTTGCTGTCATTGCAGAAATCCCCGCTTCAGATAGGTTGTCGGAAATGGCAATAGGGATTTAAGTGCTGTGGTGGCAATCTCAGGATATTCCGCCATGACTTTAATCCAAAACACCAGCAGAGTTGTTGTCTGGAACGTAATTTTAAGACCGCCTTCATTTGCAATCTCCAGCTCTGTTGATCTTCTTCTTGCACATACACATGCTAGATTCACCAGATTTGGTGACAAATAGATCGCGGATTCATTCCTTACTAGTCCGTGGGTCTTTTGTGGTTGGGTCTGTTGTGCTTTTTTAAAAGCAAAAACAGGTGATCGTGCACCAACTGGGAGAATGAATGTTTAGGCTCAGTCTTGCCTAAAATCCCTACTAATGTCTGAAGCATGTCCAAAATGCCTCTGCTCACGTGCCGTCCCCACGTCTTCAGTTTTGCTTTAAATGCAGCTACTTTGTCTGCCAACTTGAAAACAGTTGTCACATTTGTCAAAATTGGAAAATAGTGACATACAAAATTCATAAATCATAATTGAAGCTCTAGTAACAGAACAGATTTCAAGTTTTGATTTACCGCCTTCTAATTTGAGTGGTCATTTCATAGATAAGAACCACACAAACCCGAGAGAAATACACCACAGTAAATAAAATGGAAATCATTTAATGTTCCTTGGGCGGCCCGGTACCATTTGATCCACGGACCGGTACCGGTCCGCGGCCCGGGGGTTGGGGACCACTGCCTTAAGGGACTGATCCCGTACCGTCGTCAATATCCCGTTGTGTTGCTCTAGTACGACGTTAACTAAAATTACTATTTCCATCACCCGGACCGTCGTCAATAGCCCGTTGTGTTGCTCTAGTACGACGTTAACTAAAAATTACCATTTTTTACCATTAATTGGTGTATTAGTAATATGTTAAAAATGGATAGCTGGCAAAACTTCTTTCACAAATTGTATGGAGAGGAATGGAACATAAAATTAAACCTGCATTTCCACAGGCATTTCGTCCCCTAGGATGTGCTAGGAGGTAAGTAGTTGAATTTACGTCGCACTGAAGCTGCACAACGAGCTATTTATAACGGTCTGGGATCAATCCCGATGTAAAAGATCTGATTACACTTCGTAATTTTGAACAACGTTCTGACTACGAGGTCAACACCTTTGCTGGCAGCTCACTTTCCACACTTCTACACCACTCCAACATTAGGCCATTTGGTCCACGACAGATTTACCGGGCCCAACCTCCACAAACATGACAAGTCTTTGGTTGTCCAATCCTTATCTATTCATTAACCTAACACATTAATGAATTCTTCGCTTTCTTTAGAATCGATAAATTTCCTTAACACACGCGCAAATCCACCTACACGCAGACCAACCGAAGCGTTTTCACCGCTCGAACCCGCACCTATGATTGGTCTTCGCTTGTCGCTTTGTACCTTGCGCTTCCTATTTGAATTCAGCTTAAACTAGTATTTCGTATGCATATTTCCAGACCGGTCCACGATTGCTTTGCTGGTGTGGGCTTACAAAACTTAGATTTGCAACAATTAGGCTCCTTTCAGAATTTATTTTTGCAACTGCAATAAAATTTCGAGGGGTTCCCTGAACGCCCAAGCCTCCGCTGTATGAAAAGACAGCATCTGAACTTGAATCTGGGCCGTCACCGTGTACACTGACATATAGAATAGTCATATCACGGAAAAGTCATGCCATCGTCTTGCAGCTTTTAACCGTCAGAAAAGCGGATAGAGGTTCTATGGATCAACGGTTTCCAATACTCATGGAAGACACTTGCATACGCATCTTTAATTCCACTGTTTATAGCTAACCTCAACGGGCATTTTTTAAGACCCAGACCACACAGTCTGCCAACGAAGGCTTTAGGCGAGCCGCGGTAGCTCAGTCAGTAGAGCGTCGGGCTCGCATCAGAAGGGTTGTGGGTTCTGTCCTCGGCGGAGCCTGCAATTCTGATGATTGCGATATCGGCGCTTCGACCTGGCTAAAGACCGTCGTGTTCACTAATGGTGACTGGGGCACGTTAAATAGGTCGTGGTCACAAAGTCCCCCATGTTCCCATACCAAATCAATACCTCTGGGGGTACCTGCTCAGGGGGTTATCGGCCTCGGATTGGGATCTAAATTACGATATGTGTGAGTGAATGGATGTATGAAAGGGATCTTCCTGTAAAACGGTTGTGTCATGTATGTGGAGCTAAGTCGGACTTCCTCCCAATGGGGCTCAATAACATAGAAGGCGCACCCCCTTCGCCTCTTGCCGTCTTTGACGGGCCTGGCACTCCTCCGGTCTGCCAGTGTAGGCATAAGAAACAACAACAACAGGCTTTAGGCCGAATAAGGAATGGTCGGGAAGAGAGAGCTTGAATCTGGGACGCTACCGTATACTCTGAAATACAGAATAATCATGTCATCAGCTTACAGCTCTCAACCTTCAGACAAGCGCATATAGGTTCTAAGGGTTTCTTATAGACTCGTGGAAGACACTTGCATACGAGTCTTTTATTCTATTGTTTATTTCTAACCTTAAAGCGCATATTTATTTGACCCAAACGCTTCAGCCTACCAATAAGGGTTTAGGGCTGAACGGAGTGGTCGGATCTCAGCACTTGAATCTGCGTCACCGTATTCCCTGAAATGCAATACTCTTATGCCATTCAATACTCATGTCATCAGCTTACAGCTCTTAACCGTAAGGTAAGCGGATAAATGCTCAATTGGGTCAATGGTATCCACTAAACTCACGAATGACACTTGCACGAGCGTCTTCTATTCTGCTGTTTATTATAAACCTCAATGTGGATTTTTGTATGATCCACACCACCCAGCCTACCAACAGGGGCCTTAGCCCGAAGAAGGAGTGGTCGGATCTCAAGCGCTTGCTTTTGGATCGTCACTGAGAAGTCTGAAATGGAGAATAGTCAAGTCCTTTAATGCATTTTGTTTTTATTTAGTATTCACCGATGACCGAGTATAACCCCATATTACAACAACAATGGTCCTTTGTCTACGTGGACTACACGTGTATTCGACAGTTAAATTTTCTTAATACTCGACGATAATGGTTAATACTGACGTTACCAAGCAGGTCAAATGAACTGTTTTAAAATTTTGACTTAAAATTACTTTTTAATTTCAGTCAGTGTTCCTTAAGTGACTTTACGACTCTTTTCATGAAATATTTTACCATTTTGTACCAAATACAAGACGGTCAATGTCAACTAAATGACATACCCACATGAATGTTTCACTGACACAGAAGAGAGAAACACACCTAGTGTAGCTACAGGAATCAAACTTGCGCACCCTACAGCTTACAGACCTTACAACTTGCAGACAGTCAGCGGGCAAACCCAATAAGTCACCTTGATTGAAAAGCGTTTGTACTTAAAGGATAGGAGTCTTACTTTTACTGGCAGCTGGACTGAATTGAAATTCATATGATGGTAATTGTGTTTATAATAAGCACCCAAATTGCTAACAATCTGTAAATAAAATTGTCAGTAATTTCTTCTGTTAATGGTTAAATTTAGTTAGGTTCGCTTAGGTTTCGTTTCCGCCGTTATTTTGGAAAGTTAGTTAATTTCACATAGATGGTGAATACAGCTTCTACAAAAACATTCAAAACTACCGCACGATCAAATGTTTAAGAACTGCCACACTCAAGCACATTTTAAATATTAAAACTATCATAGAAATAAAAAAAAGTATGCAATATGAAGTCGAAATGTCTAGTTTTGTCTTTACAAGTTGAATTCCAAATGGCTCCTTATCTTGGAAACAAAGTTCACATTTTGTGGAACAGTGATATTTGTTGTTGAAATTCATAATACGTTTGAGTTTAATATTCTTACAGTTCTAAAATTTAACTAACAATTCCATTTAGGATGCTAAGAATGTTAAGTCACAACTAAATATTTCATAACCTTCAAGTTCTTCCTAACCTTTGATTCAAAAATATCCTCGTCGATATTTAAAAATTTTTTTATTCTAGCGTTAAAAATTATCTTAAATCAAAATTTGCCGTCAGTTACGATAGAGAGAGAATTCCAGAGAAGTGTACAATTTTTACCCTAATGATGAAATATCAATTTGCACTCACAGAATTCGTCAACAGATGGCGCAAGGTGACGCTCTATTTCTGTATAGGTAATTTCTGATAGCTAGGGCAACTTTTTTGTTGCAGTAAAATTGAGAAAAGTTGCATTTATTATTCCCTGTTGTTGCATTTATGGAAACAATGTTACATTTGTTTGATAGTCTAAAATCCAAAAAAAATTTTGAAAAAAAAAAAATGAAAAAAATCAGAATTTATTGGCAATTTTAGTCGTGTACAACAGTATTATAATACATCCTTAAATAAAGAAGAACGTTAACGTCGTTGAATAGCCTATCTTTTACCACAAATTTCTTTAATATTGAAAAACTACGCTCAACAGAGACTGATGTTGCCTGACATTGTTGCAGAAGCAAATACTGACTTGGAGGAATATCATCTCGGGAAAGTATAGCAATAACTGTCGGGTCATTATTCTTTTCCAAACGTTTTTTAAGATACGCTTTAAGGTTGCTATAAGGTCTTTAAAATCCATCGATCTGATATCTTCATACGCTGTCTCGATGTTGTGCGCTTTCGATTCCGATTTTTCTACGTGACGAATCAAACATTCGTAGCTGCTTTTGATTTTCAGCATGGTTTTTTGGCAGCTCTGGGTCACACACTGCTTATTTTACGCGACGCACTAAAATGCCATCAGCACTGAAACCGCTCGCATTGTCTTTTACAGTGGGGAGGTGGTAGTACGTTACGTAGTACAATGCTGCCCGAAGTCACGCAGCCCAGCGTGTGAGTACTGGCTCAGGCAGTTGGCCGATGGTCTGAAAAGCAGCTTTTTGGAGTTTGTTTTGTACTGTGACTGCCTTAATACAAGCGCTGAAATTGTCCACAGTTGCGTAAAATCCGAAACTTTTTTTTCTGCAGTTGTGAAACAAGTGTGCCACGCAAGTAACTTGATGCAATCGCGGATGAAGCACCTTGAGCGTGTTTCCAGCTGCAGTTATATAATATACTGTATCGAATAGCAGAAGCGCAAAATCCTTTCGCTTAACATTCAGAGATTTTAAAAACGTCATCTACAAAGCGAACAACATTTTGATGATCGACACTCACCACGTAAACTGTGCAGTCGATTACGCAAGTTTCCTCTGGATTATCAAGTGTGCCAACCAATGTATTAAAGTACTTGCAATTTATTTCACTTTCGTCTTTTAGGACGAACACCTTCTTTTCATAAATTTCTTGTATAATCAGCAATCTTCGACGTTCAAAAAATCAGACACCCGTGATCCAAGGTTTGATTCAGAGGGCAAAAAAAAAATGAAATATAATTAATTTTAAGCTAAATTTTAAAAAGTTGCAGGTGGGTTGCATTTATGCAAAAAGTTGCATTTTTAATCATAAAGTTGTGCATTTATAATGCGGTTATAACTCACTTACAATACACCCCATATAGGAGGAATTTTGGTTTTAGTACTTTAAATGCAGCGTACAACGTGTGAAAAGAAGTTCCATTTGTTGCAAAATGTTGCCCTACTGATAACTAAGCTCGGATTCTTGGATTTTTTTATTCGTGATGTTGTACTCGAATCTTTGTATTCGGAATTTGATTCCGAACAGTTACCAATAGCCCGTTGTGTAGCTCCAGTGTGGCTTTAATTAAATACCTAGGTACCTATACCATATTTATATTTTTATCTATTTAGTTCTATACCCTCTATTTCTAATTTGTCAACAAATTTTTAGAATTTCAGGAATCCTGAACACAATATGCAAATTTTAATTGCATCTGAAAATACTTTTTTTTCGGAGTTTCGAACCTAAAAGAACCTAAAACAACCATAAGCACCTAAGATGGCCTAAAACGACCTATGGAACGAAAAAAAATTCCCACTTACATTTTTGCAGTGCATTTTAATTACGCTTTTATTCAAATTTAAGCTATGTGCTAATTCATTTCCGAAAACACAAGTGTTGTAGCTTAGTGAGCCGAGTGGTGTGCCTTTCTACAAAATGAAACAGCCTAGTTTAAAAATAACGCGTTTATTTTGCAAAGAATTATATTTACACTTTGTACACTAGAGATTTGCATCCTTATGACATGGGTGGTGCGAAACCAGCAAAAAACTCAACAGGCGCGGCCTCATCAACGCGAGCACCGCAAAACAAAAACCCCCGCTTCCCTCGAGTTCTACAACGAATCTGCTTTTGTCGGCAGACCCCTCATTCCGCCAGCCACAAATCACTGGCACCCCAAAACAAACGGGACAGCTGTTGGGACATTCATCAGCAGGGCTCGGGCATATGTTTCAGGAATTTGGAATCAAAGGTCAGTGGCGGTGTCTGCGACATCACAGTGTGACACTTTCTTGCAACAAAGAATACAGCAAAAACTTAATCTCAGTCAAGTAATCGTAGTTCACAATTTATTTTGCGATTACAAATCATGCTATTTTTATTTGGGTTTTAAATATTTGTCTTGGTTAACTATTGGAACATGAATATTTTTTTTAATCTAACAGTTCGAAGACAACTATAATAATACCATTTAAAAGGTATTAAAAGTTCAGAATTCTAGAACCACATAGGTAAAAAGGCCTAAAGACATTTTATCCAAAAATTTTGCACATCCCTTACATAGCTCATGGTCTCCACCGACTTGCTAAAGAAAAAAGCACTAACATCCAAAATATTTTTATATCAGTTGTAAAAAATTTACAGATTTTTAAAAGCGTGATTATTTTTTTGGGGGTCCAAGTGGTTGTCTGCAGCAATGCATTATGCCGATCACCATGTGTATATTAAAAGGGCATTGGAGTTGCTTTCAGAAGAGCAAGTAGTAGCCATCACTTCTGCAACAGAGGCCATAGAAGTCCCTTTAACTATTAATGTTCTATCTTTCATTAAAGTACACTGCACCACCTTAGCTTCTTTTATTACAAATTTGGAGGGAGTATCATTGCCTTTGACGAAGAGATAGATTCGATGCGGAAGCAAAGGAAATATCTTGTACATGGACAGGTTGCCATACTGTATCTAGGAAGTAATTTCACTACAAAATAATTAAGAATGTATCTCATGCTCTTAGTGAAAACGTGGAAAACGATCTACGGTGGACTGTCATCAAAATTTCTGAAATGAAGTTCCCTACATCGTGTTCCGTTGAACGTTTTTTTATCAGGACTAAAACGAATTATACCTAAAGATCTCAGGGTCTTCGCCAATGTAAAGTTATCAATGCATTTGATTGTACTATGTCACAAATATGTAAAAAAATTCTTAGTGTAATGTTTGGTTTGTCACTCCATAATCCTTTTTATCCTTCACGAGGGCTAATTAGAGGATCAATGAATCACAGCTCGTTTTCTCTATAAAATTCTATGGAGCTCTATAAAATGTTTTCGTAAGAATATCCTAACATGATGCTAAGGCACTTATCATTTGCCTTGTGCAAATTAAAAATGAGCAGTACAAAACTTTCTACAAAAATTTCTCTGTCTAATCTTTTCTTTGGTTCCGGTTCCGGGGACCACTTTCTCTAAGGTTGGGCCCGTGGCCTCTGTCGATGTAAACCTCTTTCTAATCCTTTTACTTATGATATATCCTTTCACTTCACTCTTCTTCACCGGATACATTCTCGGAAATCATCATAACATAACAACCATTCGATTGGATTGGATGTTTGGTTTGATGGCGTAAGGTTCAAACGTGGACAAGCTGAGCTATAAAAACCATTCGAACTTTCAAACGAAATAAAATTGTCTTACAAAATCTCTTTTAGATAGTAGATAAAATAAAACTCTTCAGGAAATATTCTTTCAATAAGCAAAATGTCTAACCATCCAAGTGGCTTCAACATGATTTCTCATCCATCAAAATTTGAGCATTTTTGCAAAGGACGAAGTAAATCGTCGAGACAAACACCAAGATTTTCTCACATTCTGGGTAATAATTCTAAAACGAGTACATTTATAAATTTATAACTATACAATGAAGCGGAATTATGAAGATTTTTTCGAAATGAACTTCAAGATAAATAAACTTTTATCACAGTGCGGTCATTTTTTATTACACTAGGGTTACTTTGACCGTGACTACAGCTTTAAGGGGATTCCGAGCCACTACGAACATCCAAGCCAAAATTGGGATTCAAAAGCTGCGACTTCAACATCAAGGACCAGAGCTTCAACACCTCGATTTCCGTTGTCTTTTTCTTTTGTTGAATTTCGAACAATAAGTTCTTTGTTCCAGACAGCACACATTTGTGCCAAAAATGTTAAATGATTGAAACTTTTTTTATCGAATCACAATTTTTTTTTATCTTAAAAGTTAAAATCGATGTCTTAAAACGATGCTATTTAATTTTCACAATTTTTAAACCTGATCTTCAGAATTTTTAGGCATTAGTAAAAGCTTTGTAAAAGATATTAAAATGTAACTTGTCAATCGGCATAACTTAACACAATTACATTTGTTTGAAACATGCATGTCAAAATATGCAATTCAAAACTGCTTTAAGCATTTCGTAAGTCTTTCGAGCTTCTTTCAACTGATTTATAGAGTTAAAATGTTTGAAAATGCATATATTTATGTCTGACTTCTTCAATAAAATTTTTTTTGCTACTTTTGAAGACATTTCCCTATACAGTCCAACGAACCAGTTCATCACTGCAGGGGCTTTTTATTGCCGAGTAGTGATAGTAAGGGAAATGCAGTCATCGGACAATCCTTGAGATGGGAGATGTCATTTCTTTTCCATTCATCTAAAGATTTCTATGCATTAATAGACTCGGTAAATTAAACCCACAGTTAAATACTTATAAAAAATTGGATTCGAAAAGTTTGATAATTATTACTGATTTGTTGAGTTAAGGTATCGAGACACTTCATCAACGTGAAAAGCAATGAACCACAAGTATTCTCCCTCACACAAAATAATGGGATGTTTCCGTGGATGATCCAAATCAAACTCTGTACTCATTTGTACGTGTATAGCTTAGCACATTAATAATTTTATAATTGTTACAAATTTTAATAATTGTCGAAATTTGCTGACAAAGTCGTTTTGACGATGTTTGAGCGAATATTCGTCTTTTCCACAATGAAACGATGCTCGGGAAAAATAGGAATGACAGTACATATGTGCTCATTAGTCACTTCATCGATTCAATAGATATTGGGTGCACCACCATTTAACAATGTTTAGAAACTATTTTGTTAAACTTCTTGTTTTGAATTGAAGGGTCAGTTTGCTCTTCAATCATGTTTTGCTACCGATTACGAGGGTTAATAATAATTAGGCAAATATTCCGACTAAGCACTGCACTAAAAACGGATATTCGACATTCACCGAATGTCGCGTGTTAGGCGCAGAAATAATGTAATAAATATTTTTGCCAAATGCTTGATTGGATTTATGTTTTATAGCACTATGGCCATATTTAGCTCAGCTGAGCCAAACGCAAGACAAACGTCAGGTAATGGACATCTACATAAGAAAATTTTGGAAGAGGGAAAAAACCCAACATTTTTGGCAAGTGAGTTGTGCAGTAGATTAATTTATTTTACTAGTCTTTTTGTGAATAAAAATAGATTTCTCAATTTTTTTTTTAAATTTCACACACTTTTAGTAGTGAAGATCAATTATTATTAACCCCTGATCGGTAGCAATACATAACTGGAGAGCAAACTGACCCTTCATTTTAAAACTTGAAGTTTAAAAAAATAGTTTCTGCATTTTTAAAAATATTGTTAAATTGTTATGTTCCTACAAAGGTGTTGAATCGTAAAAGTGATTATTGACAAATGAGTGTTAAATTTGAGATTTTTATAGAATAATAACCACTTCGTGGCTAGTCCGGTGTAGCCTGTGGCAGTTGCTTTCGTGGGGTTAGTGGTTTGCTTCGCAAACTAAATGGGAATTCGTAGCCTATTGGATAACAGCCATCACGGATTCTCATTTAGGTTTCGAATGGGAATTTATAGCCTATTGGATAAAAGCTATGCTCATGGTGTTCGTTTGCCTCGCAAACCAAATGGGAATTCGGTATGACGTCACAATCTCTTGCGAAAATATGAATATTTAATTGTAAATTTATTTATTAAAAGAAAATCAAATGTATAAGGTATCTATATGGTGTCAAATTTTCCGCAGATTTCAAATCCGTTGAAATTTTCAATCTATCTTTAACGATCCCTATTTTACAAACAAGAACTAAACAATCCCAGTCAAAATGTTTTTTTTTTTTGCTTTTCTTCGCTGAAATTGTAAGAGAGAAGGAAATGTGATCGGTTTATTTTTTTTAAACCAAATGTTGGCGTGACATCACATTATCTTGCAAAAATATAAAAGATATTCAATTTAAAAATTTTATTTATATTAAAAAAATCTTTTTTTTAGGTGTGTTGTGATATTTTCCTCAGATTTCAAATCCGTTGAAATTTTTGCTCTGTTTTTAACGGCCTAGGAGATGAAAACGGAAACGCGAAAAAATACATATTTAGAATCTGCGATCTTTTATGCTGTTGCCATTCCAAAGAAAATAATAATAATTAAATTTCCATCAAATTCATTTTAAAATGTTCTAGATTGAATTTTAAAATTCGCCGCCACCCAAAAATTGCAAAAAATTCAGACTGTGTGCCAAATCCCATTATTGTAAGTGCCATAATTCGTCATGACTGTGACAACTAAAAAACAGAAAAACAAACACTTCCTCTTATAAGAGTAGAGATGGCCAATATTAGCTTTGTGCTGCTATGTGGCTCCATCTACAGCTTTAACTACTAAACTATTTCAAACTTGTTTAGTTTTAATACTTGAACTTCCACGATAAAATGGACTAGATCAGTGACGATGTGTTTGTATTTTCCATTTTTTTTTTTTTTTTTAATATTTGAATTATTTCAAAATAGTTACTGACTAACTGAGCTTGGATGATCAAATTGCAAAAATATAAAAAATATTTAATTTAAAAATTCTATTTATTTAAAGAAAATCACATTTTTAGGTAATGTGATATTTTTCGCAGATTTCAAATCCGTTCAAATTTTTATTCTTTCTTCAACGGTCTAGGAGATGAAAACGGAAACGGAAAAAATAAATTTAGAATCTGTGAGCTTTTATGCTGTTGCCCATTCCAAAAAAAAAATAATAATTAAATTTCCATTAAATTCATTTTAAAATATTCTAGATTGAATTTTTAAATTCAATCTGGAACATATTAGCTTCGTGCTTCTGTGTGGCTTCATCTATAGCTTTTACTGCTAAACTATTTCAAACTTGTTTAGTTATAATACTTGAACTTTCACGATAAAATGGACGAGATCAGTGACAATGTGTTTGTATTTTCCAGTTATTAAAAAAAAATATTTAAATTATTTCAAAATAGTTATTGACTAACTGGGCTTGGATGATCATTCCGGGAAAATGTTAATCCTTCTTTGCATGATTTTTTCTTTATTGGTGAAATAAATCAAGGTGATATAATTCATGTTCAAAATTAAAGGAAAAATGGTTAAAAAAATCTTAGTATATATTTATAGTATAAATTTAGCAAAAAACAATATGATGGTATCATGTGGTATTTTTTAAATTAAACGCAAACTTTTTCAGAAATTGCTCTAAAAATAACAGAAACACATGTTACAAACCTTTCTTCCACTCATTTTCACTTTTTTAGCAATAGAAACTCAAATATAATAAAACAAAATTAAAAACGAAATCATACGTTTATTGCAACTACAACAAACAGCGGAATGCCAACTTCAAGCTCGTTTTACTAATAGTGACACTTGCTTATTTTTGACAGCTATGTTTTTTTTTTTTTTTTTTTTTATGCAATGGGTATTAAAAAGGTATCCAGACACGATCAACTTAAAGTGAACTTGTTCTTTTATATAATTTTTGGGCATTCAATGTTATGATGGAAATTTCCACCATTATGCAAAGAAGGGTTAACATCAACCGGCCAGTCTAATGCCTCTCCAATGGGAAGCCATTTAAATTACTGCATAAAATACAGTCTACTTGAATGACAAATTATTTTTCGTCGGCCTCTTAGAAGTACCAGCCTATCGTGAGTTATGTGAACTTTTTTTTTTTTTTTTTTTTTGGGGGGGGGAGGGGAGGGGTGAAAGCTGTTGATTACTGAAAAAAAAAATTATTTATCTAAACCAGAGGTTCTCAAACTTTTTCAGTCACGAAGCACCTTCGAAATTGGAAATTCAACGCGGATCCACTAAATTTTATCTCCCAGCCATATACTGTATTTATAGAACGACAAAATAGCATTGACGCATTGACTATACAAAAGGTAGTAGCGTCATTTAGGCTTGCAGGACGTTAGATTTCACCGTTTAAATTTTTTTTCTACACCAATTTCCATTGCAGACGGAAAACACACAGATAAAAAAAATTTGAAAATAAATTCAGGGCAAATATTACATATCCGAAATTTGTTATTTTATTAATTTGGCATTATTACATTTGTTACAAATTTTTACTTGGTTTCGTGAAATAGAACTTAAATGAGAAGGATGGGGCTGTTTTGATTTGCGCAATGAGATTATATCTGGCTGAATTTCGGATAGTTGCAACTGAATATCTTGCTCTGCATTGAGACGTGATCTGTACTTTGTTTTAGTAGCGGCGTATGAGGAGAATCCTGTTTCGCATAGGCAAAGGGTAGGAGAATACCAAAAATCTGAGATTGATTTAGTTTCAAACTTTGATTTCAAACTTTTTTGGATACAGAGTATGGTATTACAACCCAAAAGTTTTCTTTTATGTTTTCATGTAATCCTTTTGGAAATTAAGAGTTAAAAGTATCAATCAAACGCAAGAGAGGAACTTCAAACTTGTTTAAGATATCAGCAGGAATGTCTGATTCGAGTTCTTCTCCAAATTCTTTTGTTAGTGGAAAACAATCCAGGCTTCCGTTTTTGATTGACTCTACCCACTACTTCAGTTTCTTTTAAATCCTCCCACTTTATCAATAATATCAAAAACAGTTACTGCTTTTTCTTGAAGTGAGAGACATCATTCATTAACTTATGTAAAAATATATCTGCCAAATACGCCAATTTCATTAGCCAACGATCACACTTATCTCCCAAAGCAAAATCATTGCCACTCATAAAGATTCTGACTTTATTCCTTAGTTCAAAGAGGTGCATTAAACTTTTACCACGGGAGAACCACTTTATTTCTGTGTGAAGAAGTAAAGACGTATGCAGACTCCCCATGTCACCACATAGGATTTTGAACATCCTGGCATTCTTAGGTCGTGATTTTATAAAATTTACTATTTTAAGAAATTCTTCCAGAATTTCTTTTATAAAAGGTGGAATTTTTTTCATTGTAAGAGCATGTCGGTGACGTAAGCAGTGACTACTGCTGCACCCCTTGTATTCTTATTTTATTTTTGCGATGGCAACAGGCACCTTACCAGTCATAGCTTTCGCTCCATCTGTGCACACATAAACACAGTTATCCCATAAGATGCTGTTCTCGATGATGTGTTCGATGACGAAATATTCATCTAATAATTTAAATATTTCGCTGCCACTTATGGTAGTCGAATGGCTTGCAGAGTAAATCCCATTTTAGAGTCCAAATATGGATAGCGCACAAATACCATAAGAATTGCCAAACCAGCAACATCGGTTGATTCATACATTTAAAGCGAAGATTTAGTGTATTTTATGCAAGAAATTAAAGTAGCTTTCACATTCTCTGCTAAGTCCCCGATTCGTCGCGAGATTGTGTCATTTGACAAAGGAATTGTGTCTACCTTCTTCAACCTTTACGTCGAACATGCATTCCATAGTGTCTTTTACACAAGGCTTGGTAAGGTTTTCAGCAGCAGTATGGTCTTCGTCAGCTTGAGCAATTCGGTAACTGACTAATTAAGATGCCATCAAAGCTTTTTCGTTGACAGTTTTTGAATGATACGATATACATTTCTGGACTTTCCTGAGTTCATTATACTTCCTTCTGAAAAAATCAGTTGGTTTATCCTTGCATTCTGGATGGACACTCTCAAAATGGCGATGCATTTTTGCTGGAAACATTGAACTGTTCGGCAAGACTAATTGAAATTTCATCTACAAGCAAAAATTACTGTTTTCGGCATTTTACTTTTTTAAGATTATTTAATTTAAAGATTTAATTTTTTTCTTTATTATAAAAAAATGAAAAACGAATAAAACTGAAGTGCAAATAAACGATATAAATTTTGTTTATTACTCTTCTTTCTCGATTATGGAATGTTTGCTTTAGTCTGCAGCCATGACTTTATATTTTTTTACATTTAATACGCGGTTAATTTTTTAGAAAATAAAAGAACTAAATATCCTAATATAGTATTTGGAGTGCTGTGTCCACTCAAACATGGAATAAAATCAAAACGAGTACATACGCCTTAGATGTTGATGCCTCCAGTTCTATTCAAATTGGCTTGGCAAAGTTTTGATGTTTTTTAAGGACCCCGTCTTCAGCCAGCGACCCAGTGAGAGAAAATCGACGTTATTCCCCGTATCACAAATTTTGTATTTGAAGAAACCTCCACAAGACAGATTTTTTGTCATCAAAACAAAAAATCTGAGAAGCTACAGAAAATTGATTTTTAAAAATAATAAGTTACATATAATGAACTTTATAATTTGTCGGTTATCGACGGAATGTTGACTAAAATGCAACTGATTTGAGAAATGAGTGAACCGCCAGTTTTATATATGCAATAAAAAAAAAATTCCGATAATTCTAGAAATGTGTCGAAGCTTCTAATTGTTTCTCCACACGCGGAGACAGTGAGTCCAATCTCTATCTGACTCGCCGACCAACCGGTATAGTGGTTAAGGTGTTAGCCTCTAGATCGGAAGGTTCCTGGTTCGAATCCGGGCCCGGGCATGGATGTTTGTAAACGTATGGTGTAGAAGCGGCTGGTGCACCTTAAATCTGTCGTGGCCGAAAGTCCTCACGTTGGGTTGGCGTGGAAGTTTGGAGAGTGGGGTGCCAGCTCATGTGTTGCTTCGTCATCTGACCGTGGTTCAAAATTACGAGGTGTTGTCCTCGGATCGTTCCCTTAAGGGACTGATCCCGGACCGTCGTCAATAGCCCGTTGTGTTGCTCTAGTACGACGTTAACTAAAAAATTACCAATTTATTCTCTATCTGACTCCGAGTTGTCTAGTTCTGTGTTGCCTGGTGTTGACTTTGACGTAAATTTGTTTTGTCGACTGGCGGAAGAAAAACTGACACATTGTTTCACCTGATCGGTCATAAATGATTTATACTCGATTTTTTTTTCTTACACATCGAGAGCGCAAAAGGTCATAATAGTAAAATATTTGTATCCCATTTCTTTCGTAAAAGATATTTTAAAATTTAAATTTTAAAATATGTTTAGGAAAAATATATTTTATTTTAATACTCTCCTAACTTTTAGCGGTAATGGTAATTTTTTAGTTAACGTCGTACTAGAGCAACACAACGAGCTATTGACGACGGTCCGGGATCAGTCCCTTAAGGGAAAGATCCGAGGACAACACCTCGTAATTTTGAACCACGGTCAGATGACGAAGCAACACCTGAGCTGGCACTCCACTCTCCAAACTTCCGGATTGATTCCGGACCGTCGTCAACAGCCGTTGTGTTGCTCTAGTGCGACGTTAATTTAAAATTACCAATAATTATATCCACACAACGCCAACAGGACATTTGGGGCCACGGCAGATTTGACGTGCATCCTTTCGTACTCGACGGTCTTTGGTGCGATTCGAGCTCGCAACAATCCGATTGCAAATCCATTACTCTTACAACCAGGCTAACGCGGCCCTGTAATCGGATCTTCCCATTCGGGTTTGAACCCGGACCGTCGCCATGGCCTTCGTGGCTCAAATGATGGATATTGCCCACTGCACTAGCAACCTTTAAGTTGTAAGCGGCACAGGTTCGATTCCTGTGAGAGTGCATTGCTCCCTGGGCATATTTCACTTTTCTGTGCCAGTAAAATTTTCATTGTGTGTGTCTATTGCTTGATATTTTATGTCTTGTGTCTGGCGCAGCATGGCCAAATATGACCCTTGCGCCAGGAAATCCTGAAAACCAACTCGAACCGCCGCAAATGGCTCCTTGTAATGCTCCACAATGCGACGTTAATTATCTACCTACCTACCTACCAAATTAAAGAAAACTATAACTGTAGCCACGAGAAAAGAGTTCTTAAATACGTGATCAAAAACAAGAATCCGGATTGACGGCTATGGATTACTCGAAGCAAGTAATTTTTATCTCAAGAAATTTTATTCGTCAAGTAACTTGGATATTTCTTTAAGTAAACTAAACATGTGAGTTGATTAAATGCCTGCCATGCGAGCATTTATAAATTTCACTTAATTTATTGAAGCTTTTTGTATACCAGGCGGATTTCCCATAAGTTGAGCCATAAATTCTCCATGGAGGATTGTATAAATTCCTACTCTATTATGTAAATTGTTATGTTACGATCTACGATGGCCCTCACTTCCTCCTATGTATGTGCGGAACGCTGGATTGGCGAGAGTCAAGGCGAAAGGAGGCTCTTGTCTTAACGAGAAGGGTGTGCTTCGACCACTTTCTGGCTTGCCTAAAAAAAAGGAGGCGACAAAGGGAGGTGGACCGGACTGAGCTGTTCCTGAGAGGCAAGGGCGACCCGAACCAGAACTCCGGACACTAACCACCACTGATGTCCAGTTCTTACGATTGATGTCCACAGGTTCCCGGCGAATCCATTCCCTCTTCATCTGTCGGAAAGTCTGTCTCTTGTTATAATCCAGCAGCTCCCCAGGTAAAGCTGATTTTGCCTGTTTAACTGGACACCAGAAGAGTTTCCCAGGAACTTCTAGTTGCTTTCATTTATGAAATTGAATAATAATTCAACAAAATAGCTCAATGAGTTTGTCGACTGCGTTAGCAATCTGCGATTCGTATGCAGCGCAGGTATTTCTCGCTTCCGTCCGCAAAAATTTCCTTGTGCATAGTCCATTTACTTGATATTGTTTGGTACAGCTTGGCCAAACATTGCAATACGCCTCGTAATCAACCAACCTACCTACCGAAGGGTACGGATTTGCATCTTTAGTCGACTGTATATTCAACTATAAATTCTGCCCCTTATTCCTGATATGCCGACTGCCTTAAGGGCAGGGCTCGAAATACCCGGGTGCACATGAAAATACAATTGTGCACCTAATTTTTTCCCGCTAGGTGCACGCAGTGCACCTAACATTAAAAAAAAGGAGGGGGAACGTGTTTTATGTTATTTTGATGTTTGAACAAAATATTAGTATCAAACTCTCTCGCTCTAAAAGAAAGTAATTAAAATTCCTAAATAAACACTATTCCAAAACAAAATCCCTGGGCCATAACTGGTTTATACAGGAGGAAGGTTTACTTGTGCCACTGCCACCAGAACTTTTCGATGATCGAAACATTTTCCAGATGGCTCTGTTGAAGCGACTGTCGCGACAGCCGTGCAACGAAGAGAGAATTTAGATGTTTAAATATTTTTATTTACTATCTACTACTAAACTATCTAAACATAGCCAACTAATAAAGTAGTTTACATTGCATAAATGCTCTTATATTACGTTTTTTTTAATGTACTCCTGAAATATAACTTGTGTACCTATTTTAAAAGCTTAGGTGCACCTGTATTAAAAATATATTTCGAGGCCTGCTTTAGGGCACATCATTGCTTGTGTACGGGCATCAGAATTCCGAGGTATCAGTGATCTTTCCTCCCTTTACCTTTTTTACCCATCCCTACCCTTTTGTTTTTTCTTTTTCTTCCTTCCTTAGTGTGTTTGTTCCTTATGTTGTCTTGTGATTGACAGAGTTTGGGTAAATATGACACCTGTGCCATAAAACCCGAAAACTATCCAACCCGATATGTGACTGACCTAGGCGCTGTTTGAGAGGCTTTTTCTGTCAAGCTGAATAGGGCCGTGGTAGCCCGGTTTGAAGTTCAGTACATCCTTTTTCGAAAGCTTTAACTCCCTTTTAGACATTTCTATTGTAACATTGTTTGTAACTGGTTATACAACTCTGACTATTGTGCCATAAGATCCACCAACCCCTTTTGAAAAACAAGCCGAAGCGTGTTACATCCACTTGTTAAAATACAGCAGATGCAAGGAGCAAAACTAACCCTCCAGGGTTCCGACAAGGTGTCTTGTCCATCAATATCTGATCAATTTTGCCAATGATGGAATCCTCGTCATCAAGATATTGCCTATTTTTTAACGAGGTAAAGAGATTGGGTTAGTTTTCTTTTCATTCTCCAAGTACTTTGACGATAAATCTCGTCCAAGATGATATTCATTATGCTAATGACGAGATACCTCGACACAAATTGCCCTATTGCCCCAAGAGAAGGAAGATTCAAGTAGGAAAAGTAAATTGGCCTTTGCCCAGAACTGTTGACGGTTTGGAACGGTATTTTGCACAAGAGGCTGGCCTCTAGGGCAGGTTTTGACGAAGATGAGCCACCAGGAGGATTAATGATTGATCGTATTTTCAATGACGAGATATCTCGTTCATCAAGATCTTATTAGTTTTGCTAATGGCTAGATACCATCTCGAGACTACCACCAAGAGGCTAAACAGTGCAGGTAACAAGCGAAATAAAACACTATAAGCGTGAAAACCTTTCTTTATTAGTCTTGGCCAAACCTGGCCCTTGTGCAAAGAAAATTCAATCAATCAACCTTTTTTAGGGGCCGTCGGGGCTCGGTGAGTATGCCCATCACGTTAGAAAAATACTACGAGTTGTAGGGATGTAGGTTCAATTTCTGTCGGGGTGTTCTCCTCTGTGTCAGTAAAACCTCAATTGCGTGTGTATGTCTTAATTCATATTGTATGCCGTGCTTGGCGAAACATAATAAAATAGGATCCTTGAACCATAAAACTCCAGAACCAACCTTCGTTTTAAAAAGACCCCTTGGATGTGTCTTGTGAAATTAATGAATAATTTGGCTAATCTTTAAAATACAGAATGCATTGATTCTATCGTGTGTTTTTGAAGACTTTTTGTACATGTATGTAACAAAATTTTTGAATAAAACTCTTATATTTTCCAGAATGAATTCTGAAAAAGTAAAACGTCTTAAAACAAAAAAATTAACTTCGAGCACTCCAGCTCATAAAGTGGCCAAAAGTATACGAGGAAGAAACCTTAATGGAAAACTTCAACAGGCTATATTCGAAGCTCCTGAGGCTCTGTCAGATTCCTTCGAGATTTTGCCTCCAGCTGAATTGAAATTTATTCAGAAGGAAACTAAACCTTCATATCTGGAATCGATTTGTGAAGCTATCCAAAATATAGGCAAGTAGCACTTTATTATTAAAGAGAATATACGCTGATTATCAGACGCATTAATACAGAAAATATTTCAGGGGTTTGTCTCAAGATAGTTTAGATTTATAGATTTTATTGCATTGTTTTCAGGCGTCTACATGTCTCGATTTGCGTTGTAAACTAGCCTTGGCCTTTCTTGGAATGTTACTTAATGCTAAAATATTGGTTGCATTGGGCCCAATAGCCTGCTCCAGTGAATAGGTACCTGATTATATGCAATTAGACATAGAATCGGGTTCCTAGTTAGGCCTCTATGCTGTTCGGGCATCGGTAGCCCAGTTGGAAGAGCAACATATTAGAAACCGGAGGGTTGCGAGTTGTAGGAAATTCGTTCCAGCCAGACTCGTGTATGGGGACTAGTGCATGTTAAATCTTGTGGCGTCAAGTGTCCTCACGTTTGGGTGAAAGTTTGGAGTGAAGTGTCAACTCTTCACGTGATGACCTCTTCACGTGACGGGGTTCAAAATTACGTCGCGTGGTCCTAGAATCTTTTGCTTCGGGATTGATCCCGGACCGTCGTCAATAGCCAGTTGTGTTGCTCCAGTGCGATGTTTACTCGCCTCTTTGCGGTCTTCACGAACCCGAAGTAC
The DNA here is from genome assembly GCA_947359465.1 of Metellina segmentata. NCBI lineage: Eukaryota > Metazoa > Arthropoda > Arachnida > Araneae > Tetragnathidae > Metellina > Metellina segmentata. Next base: position 66,677,524 of record OX375872.1, on the reverse strand, counting down.
CATAGTGATCTATTCTTTTCTCTTGGAGTTTATATACTGCTTCTGGTATACATGCGAGTCGCGACCCCAGCATGCCTTCGCGATCTTGTCTCCATCCTTTTCACAATAACTTGACATTGTCTGTTCTGTGCTTCGCGAAGTATCGTCAAATACGGCTCGTGCTCCATAAAACCCGAAACCAACCAAACTTTTTGCTGTTGCTCAGTTGGTTCGTCTATTGCACTAGCAACCTGCAAGTTTTAGGCAGTGCATGATTGATTACTGTATTCTCAGTTATATGTTTGTTTTTATTTTCTGGCCCTCGGGGGCATACCTTTAGATTTTGTACGGGCTTCGCAACCCCGGGGTACCCGAGTGATTATTCTCTCCCTTTCATTTTCCCTCTCCTCTACCCTTCTGCTTTTTGCTTTTTCTTTCTCCCTCATTGTGGTTGCCTCTTCAGAGGTGAGGACTCCTTGAGAAGCTTTTCGCCACTCTGTTGCTTTCAGCTCCTCTTGTGGATTATATCACCCACGTGTTTGTCGTATATGGAGAACCGTGTCCTTGGAAAAAAGATCATGGTAGTTGAGGAGCGTTACACACACTGACCCCATACGCTGCTTCGGCCTCTGCTTCAGGCAAACAGGAGGTGCACTGCGTCCTTTAGTGTATCAATCGGCAGGTAGATTTACTTCGATCATCTGATAGGGTTCAAGTGATCGTTGCAATGACTAGCTCCTCTCAAGGCAGACATAGAGCTGTAATGAAAACGTATAGGCTTGACTAGTACTGGTGCAGATATCTTCATCCCCCTAGTTGTGCTCTATTGGTTATTATACCCAATTTTGAACTGGATAATATCTAGTTTTGACCATAGGTTCGATCGGAATTAGTGGAGTTCTCAATCGGTATCTGATAGAAATGCGGACATGCCTTTATATATGGTGACCGACGGGGTGAAGTGAGGCGTCGGGATCTGATGGTTCCTTCCTCGGGGCTTTGTTAGTGGACTGCACATTGAAGCAAATAGCTTGTAGGTTGTTTCCCTGCTTTTAGGGCAAAACAATATTTTATGTGATTGTCATATCAGACTCCATGGTACGCGGTACGGTTAAGCCTGAATTTAATTAAACATAGAAAATAAAAATATTTCTCCTTCAGTGGAGTACCAAATAAATGAAATTCATGACAGCAAGAGATTCTTTGTTATAAGAAAAGTAGAAGGAACTATGAAGACTGTTTCAGCAATTTTCATTCACAAGACTATTCTCGGAATGGTTAGAGATGTCAAAACAATAAAGACAGTAACAACGGTGATATATTAGTGGAAATTACATCTCAAAACAAATCCAATCCATCATAAATCTGAAAAAAAAAATAGAATGAGGTCACACCGTTTCACCTCATTTTCACTAAATCACTCGAGGCGTCATCTCGTAATCGGATTTTCATTTTGACACTGAGAAAGATATTTTAGTCACTTGAAGACCAACACGTTTACCATATCCGAAGGATAACATTTCGTCGTGACGGTCAAATCTTCCCAACAAAACATGCTTACTTTCAAGGTACCCGCTCTGCCTACATTTGTTAATATCGCCTTTACTGCCAACCCATACATACCCAACACCTTTACGCTGCTTTAAATGTCAGCGATTTGGACATTACATTCAAAGTTTCCACGGTAAACATACTAGCGCTTGCTGTTCAATTGAAGGATTTCATCGATACTTCGTGGATTACGGTGTGCCCACTACACTATCAACCATCAAGTTGTAGGCAGCACTGGTTCAATTTCTGCCAGGTGCCTGCACTCTGGGTGCATTTTTCTTTTGTGTCAGTGAAAGCTTTCACTGTGTGTACGTCGATTACTTGGTATTGCATGTGTTGTGTCTTGCGCAGTATGGTCAAAAATCCCCCAAGCAACGATTTGATCACGAGCAAAAACCGATGTGCAAGTTCAAAAGTCATAGGATAACATTAAACTTTTACTCCTTTATGCAAGGAAATGTGATAATATCCGATTCTGGTATATGTTTGAATATTATAGAAATTTATCTTTTCAATTTTTAACCCTGGTTATACTATTCGATAGAACCTAAAGGTCGGAACAAATTTGTTGAATCCCATTGAGGTCTTTCAATGAAACGTAGTCATTGAACTTTTTTGATTGTCACAGACTTAAAATTTTTATGTGCATATTAATAATTAGTAAACTAAATGCATATTTAATGAATCCAGAAACCTCATTTTGAATAATCTTTACAGGTGTGCCGAAAAAGGGAGCTTCTTACCTAAGCATAAGAAACTGGATTATTGGTAAATATTTAACATCATTAAAGGATTTTTTTTTTGCTGATGAATACTTATGAGAAATATGTATACTGCTGTTTGTAAAAAATGCAACACCATGAATGAGTCATCAGAATTAAATGAAATTTAATACACAAACGACTTGTATTAGTACAAATAAATTAATACATTTTCAAAGCAAAAAAAAATATTAAGTGTCCGAAACCAGTATTTGATGTAGCCACCACGCGCTGCATTAAGTGCTGCTATACGACGTGGCATGGAGTGAAACATATTTTGAATGTCTGCTTGTGGAAGAGAATTCCATATTGTTCGTCTTTTGAAGCTGTAGGACGCGGATCACGAGCGACACGCCGACCAACCAAATCCCACGAGTGCTCAATAGGCGACATATCCGGCGAATAAGCAGATCAAGGAAGAAGTTGCATGTGTTGGGCTGAAAACAAGTCTCGAACATTCCTTGCAACATGTGGGCGTGCATTATCCTGTTCAAAGATAGCTCGAGGGATGCCTTGAAGAAAGGGAACGACTTCGGGCTGTAGCACTTCACCGACGTACCTGTTGCTATTCAGATTACCCTCAATTTGTAGCAGCTGAGATCGTCCATGATACGAAATCACACCCCAGACCACAACTCCGGGTGTTCGGCCACTATTACGTTCGATAACGGACTCTTGAAGGCAGCGTTCACCGGCATAGCGTTTAACACGAATACGGCCATCATGGTACCAAAAATTAAAGCGGGATTCGTCAGAAAAGACAACTTGTTGCCAATTAGCCCGCCAGGCTCTGTGCTCATGAGCCCATTGATGACGCACCCGTCGATGGTTTGGCGTTTGGGGTATCATGTATAAAGGAATCCTTGCACGCAGTCCACGGTGCAGCAGACATCGGCGAATTGACGAGGCTGACATTAGTACACCTGTAGCAATAGACCAAAGTGCTGCCAACTGCCTGGAGGAAGCTGTACGGTCATTCACCGCTATGTGGATCAGTTGTCTATCATCGCGCGCTGGAGTCACCTTCCGTCGTCCACTCCCATTTTTTCGAGTTATCCGGTGCTCGTCGGTCCACTGCTTCGAAACTCGAATCACTGGAACTGTTCCGCTGCACACCAGCTGCTATTACGAGATAGGAAAATCTTCCTTCACGAAGGCCGATGATTCTCCCCCGTTCAAACTCCGTTAGTTGTTGAAATTTCATCCTATTTCGTCTTGGAGGCATACTTAGGTCTCGCTAAACGTTTGCCACTAAAAAATAACCATGCACTATTCTCAACGTCCCGGTACAGCCCTCTATTTATACACTTTTAGCATCAGTTGAGAAGGCGCTGCTCAAACCACGCATGCGTGGTGGATCTGAAACTTTGCTACTTTGCATAACATCCTATAATTGACATTTACTGCAAATTTCATTTCATTCGGTTGATTACTTCATGGTATTGCATTTTTTACAAACAGCAGTGTATAATCAATTTAGTGATGTATATGAAGAATGATTTTTGTGTGCTACTAGTCTGACTTTTCGTATCGAAAGGTTTGAAACTAAACATGTAGAAATTTCTTCAATTGGTTCTCCTTGCAAAAAGTAATAACTTTTTAACTAAATATCCGCGGTTCAATCCTTTGCCCTTATGCCTTAACCTTGCAAGTGGTTAGGATGTGATATCATCCTAATCACTCGCGGAGTTGGAATACGAGGGGACGAGATCATATTGTCGATTCTTTTGATAATGATCAAGATCTGATGAGGTTTCTTTTTAATGACGAGTTGCCTCGTCCATCAAGGATTCGGTCAGATTTTTTACTGACGACACCTTTTCAAGTCAACCACCAAAAGGGGTTAAGTCTCCAAGGAGTAATTACCTCCCATATTGTATAAAATGAGTGAAGCAACAGACCGAATACTGTTCTAAATTTTCAATGCCTAGATTAACTTTTTGTGCTCAGTCATTTATAACTTGCTACTATTATATAACGATTGCGATAATTTTAAATAATTTTCATTGGTATCTAAGAAATAAATCAGTTTTCTGACTTTCAATTCTTGACGCGCTTGTCGTAAGCCTTCTAGGAAGAGTATAAACTCTTGTGCCCCTCATCGCACTTGTAATTCAAAATTTTTCAATTTATCTAATACTTTCCTCACAAGCCTTAAATCTTAAAACATTTTTGGTTGAGAGTTCTAAAAGGCTACATTTTAATGACCATTGCATATTTACAGTATAGGTTTTTCAATGTAAACAAAACAAAACCCCTAAACATGAAAATTCTCTTGGTTTAGAACTGTATTCATAGCAGTTGAGCTATGTTTGGTGTTAGCCTCCCCCCCCCCAATCTTCCTATCCCAAATAATACTTGTGGAACAAGTAGAGAAGCCTTTACAACATGTGTATGGGTATGTTTTAAATTTAGCAATTTTGAGTTTTTCTTTTTAATTTCTGATTAGTTTTGAATGGCATTCCTGTAAAGCTATATATACGCGGCGGTAGTGATTTTGCTAATCCAGGTGTTTCCTGTGCGTACTTTGAAAGTGGCTTACTTTACAATTCGATTTATCCAAGAAAAATTCCAAGGAAGGAATTTCTATTTGCTGCATGATAATTGATTGGTCGACACCTATTGGATTAGTCACCAAATATCATCCAAATGGGTATTAACTGCTTTTAAAAGTAATCGCTACGTGTATCATGCAAGGGGGAAACATTTGGAGAAATGTAAATTTTTGAAATGAATTTAAAGTAAAACTTTTGCAAACTGATTTTGTTTGCCCTGAAGATCCATTTGTTGTAAAATAGATGTAAAGAGACAGGGTTAACAGTTAAAGATGTCTATTTACGATGTATAGATGAAATTGTATATTTACAGGGATCGTCATACATCGGGCATGACCGTATGTCACATCTTATGGACGTCGGTTTACGCGTCTTTCTCAGTCTTTCTGAGAACTTGGATCGCCAGTCGGTTTCGTCACCGCGGCGTTTGATCACTTCTTGGATCACAGGAAATGGCAGATGTACTTGTTATTCTTTGAAATCAGATACCCACATTTATACTATTTTTAGATTTATTGACATTTTTATTCATTAAATTGACGGTAAGAAAGTTAAGAAACGTAATATACACCTCGTTCCAGTCGAATTTAACACAACTTCGTATACAGTCGTTCTAAACAGCACTTGCGTTGTCGCTGCATCGAAGATCTAACCTCTGGCATCAAATCCGATTCACGACTAACATTTACTTTATTCTTCTAAAGGATGAGGGAAAAAAAAATTTAATTTAAACAATGACGCAATACTCTAGCCGAGTGTTACTACAATTTTGTCCTCGTTACATGGGAGGATGAATTGTGTTGAAGACAAGTGACACACATTAAACTCTTTCACACACAATACACATTTCCCACTTGCTTCTTTGTTCTTCCGGAACAGAAATACTTTTGAACTGAATTTAAGTTATATTGTTACTTTGTAGGCAACAGAGAACAAACGATTGTCCCAAATCGTCTCACTGCATACCTGAAAAGAGCCATCGAGCGTGGACTTGAATCGGGAGTGTTGAGTAGATCAGCAAGATGCAATAACTTTCTTGGACTCAGAGGTCATTTTGTTTTGGCCAAAACGAAATCGGCAAAGAAAGAAAAACCCAAGGTAGCACCTACGAACAAAGGATCGAAAACATCTGTACAGAAAACGCAAAAAGCCAAAGAAGTATTGAAAAGCTCTGTACAGAAGACGCAAAAAGCCAAAGAAGGATTGAAAAGCTCTGTACAGAAGACGCAAAAAGCCAAAGAAGGATTGAAAAGCTCTGTACAGAAGACGCAAAAAGCCAAAGAAGGATTGAAAAGCTCTGTACAGAAGACGCAAAAAGCCAAAGAAGGATTGAAAAGCTCTGTACAGAAGACGCAAAAAGCCAAAGAAGGATTGAAAAGCTCTGTACAGAAGACGCAAAAAGCCAAAGAAGGATTGAAAAGCTCTGTACAGAAGACGCAAAAAGCCAAAGAAGGATTGAAAAGCTTTGTACAGAAGACGCAAAAGGTCAAAGAAGGACCGAAAAGCTCTGTACAGAAGACACAAATGGCCAAAGAAGGATCGAAAAGCTCTGTACAGAAGACACAAAAGGCCAAAGAAGGATCGGAAAGCTCTGTACAGAAGACACAAATGGCCAAAGAAGGATCGGAAAGCTCTGTACAGAAGACACAAATGGCCAAGGGAGGATCTGTATCCAACACAGAAATAATTATTCCCGTGGATAAACAAGTTCCAATGAGATTAAACCTTTCGGATACTTCTATCATGGAAGCTAACAGCACAAAATTAAAGTCCGCAGTAGGAACGAAAGTCCCCAGGTCTAAAGTTATTGCTAAACTTGCTCCTAAAAAAACAAGTTTGGGCAAAGTTGTACCCGTTTCCAAAGCAATAGAACGTTTAAACGGTGTTAAAAAACCTAAACAGGTTATTTCCAAAGCTCCAAAAGCTAAAGACATTGAAGAAACTGTAAACCCTGAAGTTCAAGCCAAAGAGACTAAAACTAAGAAGCTGTATACATCCAATGTAAAGCCAGCCCCGAAAAATTTCTCCCGAAAAGATTTATCCGATACAGAATTGGAGGTTAAGCCTACCGGTCGTAAATCGATGAAATCCTATTCATCAGATACCGACATTAGTGTGATCGGCTTAAAAGAGCCGAAGAGGAGATTGAAAGCGACTAATAGCAAAGCAGTCTAGTAGCAATTAAAAATGTTTCGGTCCCAAATTTTTCTTGCTTCACGTTTTAAGTTACAACTTCAATAGTTCCCGAAAAGGAACGGTATCGTCGCTGACACAAGAGTGGGATGTTTTAAGAAGACTGGTTTTATTGTCCCTCCAGTTTTTAAATTTAAAATTTGTCTTTTATTTAAAATGACTAAACCACAAAAGTTAAACTGATGATGACCAAGTACGAATGTTAAACTAATTCTTTTCAAATTAATGTTGTACAAGCTGAAGATTAAGATATGTTTTTTAAAATATATCTCTTGTTCCCATATTTAGAACTTTACATGTAATGTATAAACAAATTCAGTCAAACAATCTAAAATCTCGCAACGAAAATTTATTTCTGGATTCTATATCCCTTTTCTATTGACTTCGTCACATGTCTTTCCACTTTTACAGAATTTTTTTATGCAAGACTTAAAATAACGATTGTTAAATTTGCTTTGAATAAAGATTTTTTTAATGTAGCATAGTTTTACATTTTTAATGGTACATCACATTACTCCGTCTTGATTACATGTTTTTGTAATATTAAAAGAATAACAAACGAATTAAATTTCAAAGGCTTAAATTCATTGACGATAAGAAACTGCATTTAAAAACAACTTGATTTCATAGGTTAGTAAATTGTATAAATATTTAGAATAAATGCTGCTAAAAACTTAAAATTGGAAAATTATTCAATATTAATGAAAAAAACTCTCTATACATTTTCGTGTAATTTGGTAATTTTTATTTAACATCGTACTAGATCAACACAACGGGCTAACGGGATCAATCCCTTAAGGAAAGATCAGAGGACAGCACTACATAATTTTGAAATATGGTTGGATGACGAGGCAACATCTGAGTTGGCACCAGACTCCTCCAGAAGAAAAAAAAAGGAAGTGCTTGTCTGCTTCTTTCGCGGTCGCAAAATCCTGATGATTCTATGGCACTTGCAGCAATGAGATTTGGCACATAGGTAGTCCAGATTTTTTGCAATTTTTGGGTTTTGGCGAATTTTAAAATTCAATCTAGAAGATTTTTAAATGATTTTAATAGTTTTTTTTCTCTAACTGGGGTTCTCTCTCTCTGCAAACTCGTTTCTACGGACAAAAGAAGAAACACCTGAATGTAGACTTTCTGTACCCACGTGACCTTGTCGTCCGCCTTTGCAGCCATGCCAATTTATTTCATCGCGGGGAACTCGGACAAGATTCTAAAATTATATTTACCGTTTCCGCTTTCATTTTGCGCCGAGGAATGATTTTCCAGCAGAGGATAAAAAAAGTTTTAGTTTTATTTATGTAGTTCTTTTTTTCTATCTTAGACCGTGAAAGATAAAGTAAAAATATCAACGGATTTGAAATCTGCGGAAACGTTTACACCAGATTACCTTACATCACGGCGTTGTCCGTTCGCAAACCAACACCACGGGCAATGTCGGGCTAGCCACACAGTGGCTAGTACGAGTATATTTTAAATCCTCTTGAAACGTGTTTTTCCAAGCGGATGTGTCACGTTGGGTTGGCGTGGAAGTTTGGAGAGTGGGGTGCCAGCTCAGGTGTTGCTTCGTCATCTGACCGTGGTTCAAAATTACGAAGTGTTGTCCTCGGATCTTTCCCTCAAGGGACTGATCCCGGACCGTCGTCAATAGCCCGTTGTGTTGCTCTAGTACGACGTTAACTAAAATTACCATTACCATCCAAGCGGATGTGGGCAAACTGTTAAATATTTTGTTCAAATAGATTTTTCCCTACTCGAATCGATTGAGAATTGATCCCGGACCGTCGTCAATAGCCCGTTGCTTTATTCCAGTACGACGTTAATTAAACTACCTATGTTCCCTAATGAAACGGGTTGCTGTAACCCGTTTAGAAGAGTAACGAATTAACAACGAGCGTTGCGAGTTCAAATATAACAGAAGACCGTGTATAAAGGGAATGGTGCATGCTAAATCTGATGGCTTCAAATGCCCTTATGCTGGCTGTAAATTTGGAGAGTAGTGTGTGCTGAGACAGGAACTCGTCATTTGACCGTGGTTCGAATTTACATGGTCTTGTCTTCGAATCACTCCCTTCTGGATCGTTCCCGGACGCGATTTTCCAAATCCTCGTAGGTACTACAGCTGGGGTCGGGTCTAGCCGTAACGGCCAATGATCGCGAGCGCTGGATAAAAATCTCCTTCACTACGCTAGCCGACCAACCGGTATAGTGGTTAAGGTGTTAGCCTCTAAATCGGAAGGTTCCTGGTTCGAATCCGGGCCCGGGCATGGATGTTTGTAAACGTATGGTGTAGAGGCGGCTGGTGCACCTTAAATCTGTCGTGGCCGAAAGTCCTCACGTTGGGTTGGCGTGGAAGTTTGGAGAGTGGGGTGCCAGCTCAGGTGTTGCTTCGTCATCTGACCGTGGTTCAAAATTACGAGGTGTTGTCATCGATCTTTCCCTTAAAGGACTGATCCCGGACCGTCGTCAATAGCCCGTTGTGTTGCACTAGTACGACGTTAACTAAAAAATTACCAATTACCAGAAATTGCGGGGCCTCGGTGGCCGACTTGGTAGAATCGGAGATAAGTAACCGTAAGGGTGCGAGTTCGAAACTCGATTAAAAAAAAGACAGTCGGTATTCGTATTTTTTCATTAACGTCGCACTGGAGTAACACAACGGGCTATTGACGACAGTCAGGGACTGATCCCGGACCGTCGTCAATAGCCCGTTGTGTTGCTCTAGTACGACGTTAACTAAAATTACCAATTACCCAGAAGAACATACGACAACAACAACAACAACCATCCCCAATTGCCCGTTGTTTTGCTCCAGTACGACCTTTATTGATGGTAATGGTAATTTTTAGTTAGCGTCGTACTAGAGCAACACAACGGGCTATTGACGACGGTCCGGGATCAGTCCCTTAAGGGAAAGATCCGAGGACGACACCTCGTAATTTTGAACCACGGTCAGATGACGAAGCAACACCTGAGCTGGCACCCCACTCTCCAAACTTCCACGCCAACCCAACGTGAGGACTTTCGGCCACGACAGATTTAAGGTGCACCAGCCGCCTCTACACAATACGCTTACAAACAACCATGCCCGGACCCGGATTCGAACCAGGAACCTTCCGATCTAGAGGCTAACACCTTAACCACTATACCGTTTGGTCGGCACGACCTTTATTGAAATTACCATGATGTTCGTTTTGGTAGACTGTTTCACTGTGTCCTTCACTCTTGCTGAAATCTCGGGTAATAATTTGGTAATTTTTAATTAACGTACTAGAGCAACATAACGAGCTATTGACGACGGTTCGGGATCAATCCCCAAAGGGAAAGATCCAAGGACAACACCATGTAATTTTGAACCATGGTCAGATGACGAGTCGACACCTGTATTAATGGTCCAGGATAATCCGACGGGAAAGATCCCAGGACAGGACAACACATCGGCCAACCGTTGTTAGCCTCTATATCAGAATGTTCCTGGTTCGAATCCGGGTCAGTGCATGAATGTTTGTAAGCGTAAGGTTTAGAGGCTTCTGGTGCACCTTAAATCTGTCTTGGCCGAAAGTCCTCATGTTGGGTTGGTGTGAAAATTTGGAGTGGGATGCCAGCTCAGATGTTTCCTAGTCATCTGACCTCGGCTCAAAATTACGTGGTGTTGCCCTCGGTTCATTCCCTGAGGAGATTGATCCCGGACCGTCGTCAATAGCCCGTTGTGTTTGCTCTAGTACGACGTTAATTAAAAATTACCAAATTACCGAGGACATGTATAGTGTCTAAATGTAGTGTAGCTTTAGTTAAATATATACATGAAGCCAACATTTCATTACCATTGTAAAATTGTACATAGAAAAAATCTATTAAATTAAAATTTTTCTACTGCTTTCAACTAGAGACAAAGATATTCTATTGCTATTGGCTGAAGCCTATCAATCACACAGGCGCCTCAGCGTACAGCGTAAGTGTCCGACAAGTTGACTCTGATTGGCTGGTATGATCATGTGACATCTGAGACGTAAAGGTGTTTCATTTGGCTATTTATCTACGTTTTGGCGCAGATCTCTTTGACTGATAGGAACGGTTTTTGAAAGGTTTTAACATTTTGCTTTATTTTTACTGTGGAGAGCAGTCGTTTTTCATACCGCAAAAAAAAAATTTAATAAGGCATTTATTTATGCATATTTAAAATAGTAATTCTGGTATCTTAACCCAATTTTAGTGCTTGAATTTCTATTATGGTATCAAAAAAATGAGTTTTTCAACACCAAGTCCCATCTTTCCTGGTTTTTACTTGGAACAATGGTATCAATTATGTATTTTAAGTGAAAACTACTTTATAAGTCATAATTTAAAACTTAAATAAAGGAATAATTTTTCTGCTTTCTTCTTTTCTTTTCAGATCCATGGGTATGGGTGGGTAGAGGTGGGAGCCGAAAATTGTATCATTTTATTATTTAAGTTAATAATTATATAAGTTAGTGTTTTATGTATGCTTTTTGTTATATCATAATGGTCCTAAGCCAAGGGTGGATACGACACCATCATCCTAAAGCAAAGGGGACGGCAGAGGGGCGGGAAAATATCAGCTGGTAGTGAGTTCAGGAGTGGTTCTTAGATTATTTATGTAAAATCAACGGAAGCTTGAAAAAATATAAAAAGGGTATTAAAAATTAGGAAAAGTAATTTTGACTCAAAAGGAATTAAATTGGAATTTTTTAAAAATAATTTCGAGGATCTAAAAATTATTACCGCCAGCTGGATTCGAGCTCGTAAAGTCATCCTCCATTGCCGACGCCAATGTGAGGGCAGGTAACTTTAGCCATCGGACCGCCGTTGCTTCACGGAAAATAGCTCTTTAAAAGTATAAGTACCCTTAGCATAAGTTGGCGAGTATAAGTTGGCGAGAAATACTACTAACAACAACCATACAACATATATATGAGGAACCAATCAGAGTCAACTTGTCGGACACTTACGCTGTACGCTGAGGCGCCAGTATCAATCACTTGCTTTAGAGAGCCTCAATGCTAGGAACCCTCGATATGATCCTGAAGGACTGATCGAAAATTATACACTGCTATTTGTAAAAAAATGCAACACCATGAAGGAATCATCCGAATAAAATGAAATTTGCAGCAAATGTCAATTATAGGATGTTATACAAAGTAGTAAAGTTTCAGAACCACCACGCATGCGTGGTGTGAGCAGCGCCCTCTGAACTGATGCTAAAAGCGTATAAATAGAGGGCATTAGCGGGACGTTGATTGGCAATTGGTAATTTCAGTTTACGTCGTTCTAGAGCAACACAACGGGCTATTGATGACGGTCCGGGAGTAGTCCCTTAAAGGAAAGATCCGAAGACAACACCTCGTAAATTTGAACCACGGTCAGATGAGGAAGCAACATCTGAGATGGCACCCCAATCTCCACACTTCCACACCAACGCAACGTGAGGACTGCGGGACTTTGGAAATAGTGCATGGTTATTTTTTAGGTAAAAATTGGTAATTTTAGTTAACGTCGTACTAGAGCAACACAACGGGCTATTGACGACGGTCCGGAATCAGTCCCTTAAGGGAAAGATTCGAGGACAACACCTCGTAATTTTGAACCACGGTCAGATGACGAAGCAACACCTGAGCTGGCACCCCACTCTCCAAACTTCCACGCCAACCCAACGTGAGGACTTTCGGCCACGACAGATTTAAGGTGCACCAGCCGCCTCTACACCAGACGTTTACAAACATCCATGCCCGGACCCGGATTCGAACCAGGGACCTTCCGATCTAGAGGCTAACACCTTAACCACTATACCGGTTGGTCGGCCGGTTATTTTTTAGTGGCGAACGTTTAGTGAGACCTAAGTATGCCACCATGACGAAATAGGATGAAATTTCAACAACTTACGGAGTTTGAACGGGGGAGAATCATCGGCGTTCGTGAAGATGGATTTTCCTATCTCGTAATAGCAGCTTGTGTGCAGCGGAATAGTTCCACAGTGATGCGAGTTTCGAAGCAGTGGACTGACGAGCACCGGACAACTCGAAAAAATGGGAGTGGACGACGGAAGGTGACTCCAGCGCGCGATGATAGACAACTGGTCCCCATGGCGGTGAATGACTACAGCTTCCTCCAGGCAGTTGGCAGCACTTCGGTCTATTGCTACAGGTGTACTAATGTTGGCCTCGTCAATTAGCCGATGTCTTCTGCACCGTGGACTGCGTGCAAGGATACCTTTATACATGATCCCCCTCACGCCAAACCATTGACGGGTGCGTCATCAGTGGGCTCATGAGCACAGAGCCTGGCGGGCTGATTGGCAACAAGTTGTCTTTTCTGACGAATCCCGTTTTAATTTTTGGTACCATGATGGCCGTATTCGTGTTAAACGCTATGCCGGTGAACGCTGCCTTTAAGAGTGCGTTATCGAACGTAATAGTGGCAGAACACCCGGAGTTATGGTCTGGGGTGTGATTTCGTATCATGGACGATCTCAGCTGCTACAAATTGAGGGTAATCTGAATAGCAACAGGTACGTCCGTGAAGTGCTAGAGCCCGAAGTCGTTCTCTTCCTTCAAGGCATCCGTGGAGCTATCTTTCAACAGGATAATGCAAGCCCACATGTTGCAAGGAATGTTTGAAACTTCTTTTCAGCCCAACGCATGCAACTTGTTCCTTGATCTGCTTATTCGCCCCATATGTCGCCTATTGTGCAAGTGTGTGATTTGGTTGGTCGGCGTCTCTTTCTTGATCCGCGTTCTACTGCTTCAAAAGACAAACTTTGGGTGCGCATACAAACAATATGGAATTCTCTTCCACAAGCAGACATTCAAAATATGTTTCACTCCATGCCACGTCGTATAGCAGCACTTATTGCAGCGCCTGGTGGCTACACCAAATGCTGATTTCGGACACTTAATATTGTTTTTTTACTTTGAAAAGTTATTGATTTATTTTTACTAATACAAGCCGTTTGTGTATTAAATTTCATTTAATTATGATGACTCTTTCATGGTCCTGCATTTTTTACAAACAGCAGTACAAATATCTTTATTGTAACAATTGTAAATTTCCTATTTTGTTTATTTGAAATTAGTTGTGGGATAATGATCAAAATCTATTTTCTTATCCCTTAGAGGGGTACACCTATTTCCTCATTGCATCTTCCAGTCTTCGTTGCATAACTTCTAACCAATTCTGGCCTTCTTGATTAAAATAGTTTTTTTTTTTTAAGTTTCTATTGTAAGAGGAAATGAAAGAGAGAGAGAGAGAGAGATCAAAGAGCAATATAATCTTTCCAAATGAATCTATTCTTAGGAAAGCAGCAATACATCTTCCCAAGGGACACTAATCTAAGGAAATGAGCAATACAAACTCTCCACACGAATCTATATCTCAGTAAAGGACCTATAGAATCTTTCCAAAGAATTGTATTCTACAGAATTGGCCAATAGAATCATTCCAAAAGATTATCGTCAAAGGGAAAGACTCGTAGCATCGTTCCAAAGAATTCTATTCAAAGGAAAGGACCAATATTGTAATTCTAAAGATTGAAAGAATCCATGAATTTTTTCAACCAATAGATGTATTTACTTAATCAATAAGTCTGTTATGTGGTAAAAGCAATTCTACACTTCTCAGAAATCAGGAGACGCTCTCTCGTTGGGTTAAAACTCTTGAAAGTAGAGGGCTACCTCGTTAATTGTTCCCCAATCAGAAAAATGCACTGATCAGTTTTTTCAACACACACTGGACTGATTCATTATGAAATGTAAAACAATATTACAACTTGTCTCAAGACATTCCTGACAGTATATTCCCAAGAGTCGCACCACATTGGTGTGGTTACTTAGTCAATAAGTGTGCTGTGCGGTTAAAACAATGCTATCGCTTGTGTCGACGTATTCCTTACAATATATTCCCAAATATGTGCACCACATTGGTATGATTACTTAGTCACTAAGTGTGTTGTGCGGAAAAGGCAATACTACTACTTGTGTCAAGATATTTTCCTGACAGTATACTCCCAAGAGTCGTACCACATTGGTGTGGTTACTTAGTCAATAAGTGTGCTGTGAAGTAAAAGCAATACTATCACTTGTGTCGACGTATTCCTGACAATATATTCCCAAGAGTTGCACCACATTGGTATGATTACTTAGTCACTAAGTGTGTTGTGCGGTAAAAGCAATACTACCACTTGTGTCAAGACATTTTCCTGACAGTATACTCCCAAGAGTCGCACCACATTGGTGTGGTTACTTAGTCAATAAGTGTGCTGTGAGGTTAAAAGCAATACTATCACTTGTGTCGACGTATTCCTGACAATATATTCCCAAGAGTTGCACCACATTGGTATGATTACTTAGTCACTAAGTGTGTTGTGCGGTAAAAGCAATACTACCACTTGTGTCAAGACATTTTCCTGACAGTATACTCCCAAGAGTTGCACCACATTCGAGTGGTTACTTAGTCAATAAGTGTGTTGTGTGGTAAAAGCAATACTACATTTCTCAGAAATCTGACGACGCTCAAGGGTTAAAGCTCCTGAATGGAGAGGAAAATCTGGTTAATTGTTTCCCATACAACGAGTTGTACTGATCAGTTTTGTCAAAACACACTGGACTGGTTGTGTACGTAATAGAGCGCAATATTACTACATGTGTCAAGGCCTTTTCCTGACAGTATATTTCCTAAGAGTTGCACCATTAATTTTACTAACAGCCCTTCGGAACAACACATTTCCTTCTTTTCTTATCGCTTCCTGCCGCGCATTATTCACAAAACTACCTAGACACATGATCTGAGATATTCACCTTTTATACCTGGTTAAAGGATTCATTCAAGTTTTTCGTCTTCTAGATACGTAAGTACAATTTAAAAAATGCTTTTTACTTTAAAACTGATCGAGAATAGTTTACTTTTTTGAAGTTTATAGTGGGAAAGTGTTCAAAATCCATTTTTTACATTTAAATTATATAGCTAAAGTTTTAAATTGTTGACAAAAATGCCATCGAGTGAAACATTCTCGGAACAGATTTTTGGATCCGAGGTAGCCCAGTTGGAAGAGTAACGCATTCGCAACCGTAGGGTTGCGAGTTCGAAACACGTGATTCATGCCAGGCGTAGCAATAGCCCATTGTGTCCTCCAGTGTGCGTTAATTTACTACCTACATACCCGAACAGATTTGTTAATTAGCTTTAAATAGATTTAAGCCGACCAACCGGTATAGTGGTAAAGATGTTAGTCTCTAGAACGGAAGGTTCCTGGTGCGAATCCGGGTCCGGGTATGGATGTTTGTAAACGTATGGTGTAAAGGCGGCTGGTGCACCTTAAATCTGTCGTAGACGAAAGTCCTCACGTTGGGTTGGCGTGGAAGTTTGGAGAGTGGGGTGCCAGCTGAGGTGTTGCTTCGTCATCTGACCGTGGTTCAAAATTACGAGGTGTTGTCCTCGGATCTTTCCCTGAAGGGACTGATCCCGGACCGTCGTCAATAGCCCGTTGTGTTGCTCTAGTACGACGTTAACTAAAAAAATTACCAATTACCGGACCGTCGTCAATAGCTCGTTGTGTTGCTCTAGTACGACGTTAACTAAAATTACCATTACCATTAAATATATTTAAATTTGTACCTACTAATACTAATTGTCAACAACATCCTCTTGTACCTGGGCACTTTTTCAAAAAATTATTAATAAAAGATATATCATTTTTTTTTTGAAACTACAAGTATAATTGTACAGTATTGAACTTACCTTTTGTTTTGATAAAATAATTTTTAAATGAAACAATTAGGCACTAGAATTTTAACCGCAATCTAATCTATCAAGTTTTTAGATAGGTACGAACCATGAATACTTCTGAACTGCAACAATTAACTTTCATCTGTTGATCAGTGTATGTGCTTGGTATATATGTGTTTAAGTTCATTTCTGAATTTATTTTAAAGGTTAGAAATAATTCTACTTTATACAATGGGTCATTACATCACTTTCTTAAATTTTTCAGAATTCATAAATTATAAATTCATTTTATTTATTCCCCGTTTTGTGAAATTATCTGACGTTTTTCACATTAGTCGTGTACATTATTTTGATTAATTTTTAAGCTTTATATTAACCCCTTTCCTTTTTCTAAAATACAAAATATACTTTCAATTGACATTACATAATTCAACCTTGCTGCAGTCTTCCCTGCATGACTTTTAACCAGTCTTGACGTTCTTTCCAATAAACTCTTTCCAACCTATTATATTCTAAGAAAATAACAAATAGAATCTAATAGAGGATTTTGCTTTCTTTGTGAACGATCAATAGAACATTACCAAATTATTCTATTTTAAGGAAATGACAACAGAATCTTACTAAAGGATTCTATTCTCTTACTGGAAGGAGCGTTGTTTTGCTCTAGTGTGACGTTAATTCAAAATACCAAATATCCGAAAGAGCTCTAGGATATTTTCAAATGATTCTATTTTAAGGAAATGATCAATAGCATTTTTCGAAAAGATTCTATTCTAAGGAGAGGAGTAGAAGAAAAATAAGTAATATAATCTATTTCTAAAGCATTACATTCGAAGAAAAAGACTAATATTGTAGAACCTTTCTTAAAGTTGGAAGAACCCATGCTTTCTTTCAAGCAATAGACGTGGTTTTTATTCTAACCGATAAATCTTAAAACTAACATCAGAACCTGTTCCTATGCCCTTTTGTAGCAGTAAGATGGGAAAATTACTGTTGGTAAATATAAATCTTACAGTACTTTCAAAGTATCAGTGGCACTGTTAACAATTAAAGCCTATTCAGAAAAAATTTCTCGCATTAGATGAATGTTTCCTCGATGTTTTCTTCTGACCGGGCCACACCGACTACGATCCTGGGACATGTCTATCTGAAATGGCATCGTTGTATTTTGAGCTGACCAGTACCCTTTAATAGTCATCTTAACACTCTGAGTGTCAGGTGATTTCCAAATAGTAAGTACTGCTTTTACATCACAACACACATAATGACTTAATAATTAGATGTATTGGTTGTGAGAATTCTAGGAAAGGATTCGAAACTAGGTTATCCTGCAAGGAAGATTACTAAACACAAAACGGATATACGGGTGTGAACCCCTCAGTGGGTTAACTAGCTTCTTATCCTTTCGATTTGGTCAAGCCTAGAACCTTGGAGTAGAAGTCATGAGCAGTTATAACTTATTTCTACGCTACATGTCACTAATTTTTACATGTCTTCGAGGCTGTGGGAGTTTACGAAGAAAGGAGAGGCTGGGAAGGTATTCGTGACATGTAGATTCGACATTCCTCTTATTTGGCAAAAACAAAGTGACAGAAAGCCTGGGATTGGTTTCGATGGTTGGGTTTTATGGCAGAATGTTCAAAAGCGGACAAGCTACTCTGTGGTGATCTTGGGTTTTATGGCCGAATGTCTAAAAGCGGTCAAGCTGCTCTGTGGGGAGCTTGGGAAGGTATTCGTGGTATGAAGATTCAACAGTAGCCTTATTTGGCAATGTTGAAGAGATTATTATACCGTCGAAATCGTAAGATCCTATTAAATTCCGTTACATCACCTGTGGTAATAACTCTTATATGATTAAACCTGGCTTGCTACTATTTAAATATTTAAAAATTATCCTTGCTGCCATTTTTGATGAAGGCTTTACCTGGATTATATGTGATAATAACAAGGTTTTGAATTTTTTGGATAAAAATATTGTTAATGATATTCAGACCTATGATTTTAAAGACCTTTTTACCAGCATACCCCTGGACAAATTGAGAGATGTTTTGAACTATTACTATCATGATTTTAATAACTTAATTGATCTGGATTTTGAGGAATGGGAATTTTTGGTTAATTATTGTATTTTTAATAATTTTATATTTAATGGTGAGCATATTTACACTCAAGTTAAGGATATACCCCAAGGTTCTAATTTTTCTTCCATTCCTGCTAATTTATTTCTTCATTATTTTGAAAAAAACTTTTGCCTTCAGATAAATACTTCTTTTAGATTTATTGATGATTTAATTGTTTTTAATAATAGAAACTTTTCTAATATTTGGAAATCCATCTATCCAGACGAACTTTCTTTAATTAAAACCAATCTGGATAACAATAATACTGATTTTCTAGACATAAAAATTTCTGTTTCATCCGGCAAAGTTGACATTAATGTATATGATAAACGCAGCGATTTTAAATTTACAGTCATTAAATTAATATTTTGGGACTCCAATATCTCTAAAAGAATATACTACAACACGATAGCTGGTCAATTGGTACGTTTCAAAAAAATTTGTAATTCTGATTCAAACGTTTTATTACAATGTAAATATCTAAAAAACACACTTCTCAATAACAAATACCCGTATTCATTCTTTAATAATATTTTTGAAAGATTTATTAATATCAACACCTACACAACCCATGAATAATTATTTTTCGTAATTTCCTCAGAGCCATGGGAATTGCTTTTCAATTTTATTTTTTTACTATTTATCAATATATTTTTGAATAGAGGCTGGGGATTTTCATATTATTTTAATTTGTTTGCTTTTTTTTTTTTTGGACTCGTTGCAACGGAAGTATGATGTTAGCATATAAGTTAGATTGTGTAATTGATGGCATTTGTGGTAATTTTTAGGCTTGTTGTTGTTCATATCCCGGTTGCGGCTTCGGGTTTCATTTCGTTTTGTTCCTGCTCTGTTTTGGTATTTTGTTTTGTTTTTGTTTTACTTGCTTTTTGGTGGTGTTTGGGGGAGTGTATGAGCAATTTTTTCAGCCTAATGCTGCTCATATGTAGAAAACACCATTTTGTGTTGTTTGGGTCAGGCTCCTCCCTGATCCACCAACATTTCTTCATTTTTTATTATTTTTTAAGACTTTTGTTACATTTTTTTGGAAATTCTTGTGTTCTTGAAATTATATATATATATATATGATGGAGATTTCTATTTCTGTCTATTTTTGTATCTATTTTTTGGACCGAGATCTCTAAGCCTAGCATCGGATGACTACTTAATTTAAACGAGATTTTAGACTTGCTTTCAACTACAACAGAAAACTTGTGCTATATACCAAGTAGAGTTTCTTTGTTTATTGTCTTTCTAATTGTAAAAAAAAATTCTAGGAATCAATCTTGATTCTGCGAGTTTTAATTAAATGATCTTTACCTTTAAGTGCAAAATCCAATACAAATAAGACCTATAAGGCAAAATAGTTTATCATTCTCACTTTCATTCCCCCTACAAAATAAAAACACAAAAGATCTAGATGAAAAGCAGTTTTATTCAATAAACCGAGCGAGTATTTAGGCCAGAGGAATTTTATCAAACTTCAAAGCTTGGCTATTTTGAATGATAAATTTTAAGAGCAAAACTAGTGTAGAAAACGTTCAATTTGAAGTCTTGTTAAATATAGATTGTGATCATGTTTTGATTCTTGGTTGTGAAAATGATGCTTGAATTCCGAAGATAGCGAAGTTAGCTCCTTTGTTATTTAACTTCTTCAGGAAACGGTCCAGTCATCACCGCCTTTGCGAAAGCTATGAAAAAGAAATTTAATAAATATACATTACTCTTTATAAATCACATATACAATTTGAATATAAAAGCTGCTTGTTGTTTAAATCATAAATGGAGAGATGAGGATTGACATATCTTCTAAATTAATTATTGACAGTGAAAAAAATATTTTAGTAAACATTCTAAGAGTGGTAAATACATTTTAACCCTACTGTTGGTTAATCTACGCGTCGTATGCTTAGATGTCGTATACCTGTAGGGACAAAAGGATCGGATTCGATGGTTCTGCGGGGGGACATTCGTTACCCTCAACCAAGTATCGATAGCAAATAAACGCGTTTAAAATGTTTATAACCTTGTCCGGTTACCAATGGCGAAACCGGGGTTCTTCGGCTGTTGGCAATGGTTGCCAAAGAGAGAAGGCTGGTTGTACCACCAGTTGGACGACGGTCTCTGGATAGTACAACTCGCTGAGCTCCCTGAGCAGTTACTCTCTAGATAGTGATGCCTAAATTGCGTAAGCTGGTCCCACTCATTTACCCTGCTCAGCCAATGCTGGCGGCGGAGGCTTTCGAGTGTGCGTACCGGGGAAGTGTCGAGCTTCAATTCCTCTACCTCCGGGACACCATGCCTCTTCCTTTTCCTACTCGGGGAAAAGAAGATGCCCTTGCTCTTGTAGCGAATCTGGTATACACCTAACGGGGTAACACTGAGGGGAATGCTGCCCCCAAATTAACTGGAACTGCTCTGGTGTAAAAATCTGTTCCAAAATGTTACCACTTGTGGAAAGGGACAATTTGTTTTCCAACCTGAATTTTCATTTCCCTTGGAGAAATAGGGCAGTTTAGTCTCAATCTTGTCATTAGCAAAATTGACCAGATCTAGATGGAGGAGATATCTCGTCGAAACACTTGTAGGATTAATGCCTGCTTAATTAACACTCTGAGTCTCACGTGATTTCAAGGAGTATTGCTTTTTCTCCACAGCACACATAATGACTAAATTACCACATCTTTGGTTTAAAGAATCAGGAGAAAGATTTTATTGGTTAAGAAGATAGAAACTGATTCGAAGTCATATAAGGAGTTCTGCAGGTTACAGAATGGATCTATGTGTGCAAACCCCTCATGAGGGTTAAGGGTTAAGGTTAGGTAGCTAAATTTATGTCGCACTGGAGCAACACGAGAGACTATTGGTGACTTTCTGGGATCAATCACGAAGAGTAAAATTCGAGGACAACGCCTCGTAGTTAATCACGGTCTTATGACGAGGTCAACACATGAGTTGGCACCCCGCTCTTCTCATAGAAGAGAGATAGAGATACTCCAGGGTACATACATACACACAAGTAATGGTGTAGTCGTAAATTAAGCAGCGCCGGAACGCTCTGACCTAGGTGGTATTGTTGGGGGTGAAGGTTCAGAATGGAGCGATATTTAATAATTTTGACTTATTTATTTCTCGCAAAAATCGTTGTTTAATGCAAGAACGGCATTTTCGGCTCCACTACATCCCTGCACACAAGCGAGAAAAACACCAGTTGAAGGAATCGAACCTGCATCTCCTTCAGCTCTCGAATGCAGCACCCACTGTGCAAACCCCACACTGTTGGAATATTAATACTAAAAATAGATACGTTGGAGAAGAGAGAGGAGCTGGTTGAGTTAACCATTAAAACTGATGTCTATAATCATTGCTTTCATACTTTGTAATGAATATTTAAGTCCTCAAACTAGTATTGTACAGTAAAGTAAGTATTATTGATACGATGGTTGTTATTCTGAAAATAAATACATACCTTTTAAAAGTTTTTATGAAGTATTTCAGGCTAAAACAGTATTTTACTGGTTGAGAGATACTTTAAAGATAATAAACCAACACATTTTTTTCGGTAGGGGTCTTAGAACCCAATCTTCTGATTACGTCACTGAATTGAGTTCTATCCTGCAAGGTCTCTCATCTAATATATATATATATATTTTTTTTTGGGGGGGGGGAACACCGTGGCGTTGTTTGCCCACTGCGCTAGCAACCTGTGCTAATGGGGAAGTTAAATTCCTCCCGAATGTATTTCTCTCTTCTGTGTCAGTAAAGCTTTTCTTGCGAGTGAATGTCCATTTACTTGACGCTGTTAGGCTAAATATGACCCTTTGCCTCAGCTCAGACAACATAATGTAACCCAAGTTTCTCGCAGGAACCACACAAACAGGCACTCACTTCTAAAAAAGAGTAGTGGTTAGCAACCGGAGAATTGCAAGTACGAAACTCGATCCAACCAAAGACAGTCGTGTACACGGAGGAACTGGTGCATGTTAAATATCTCGTGGCTCTAAATGTCCTCACGTTGGTGTGGTGTGGAAGTTTGGACAGTGAGGTGCTAGCTCAGGTGTTGACATCGTATATTGACCATGGTTCAACTGACGAGGACCTTTCTTTTCGGAGATGGTACCTGACCGTCGCCATACGCCTGAAGACATTAATGTTGGCGACCAGTGTAACGTAAATTAACTAACAACCAAATAAATGGCCAAAATCTCGTAGAAATTACTATCGAACTATTTGTCTTTACTGGTGCATAGTTCATAGTAGATCAAATTGAAAGATGCCATTGGGTAGAGTTTACCGTTTATATAAATACTTATACCTAAAATTCGCATAAAGGGCCATCTTCATATCAAATTGAGCACTAATTTAATAATTTCCAACTGTGTCTAACTTCTTTTTCGGATTCCAAGCTTTATCCTTTCAGGTGGTTTTGACGAGATATCTCGTCTATCAAGATCTGATCAATTTTGCAATGACGATATATCTAGTTATCAAGATACTGCCGATATTATTATGATGTAGAAATCAAGATCTGGTCAGATTTTTCATAATTGGTCGACGAGATATCTCGTTCATCCAGACCTAGTCAGTTTTGCTAACGTCGAGAAACCTCGTTGAGAATAACCAGGAGGTTTAAATTACAAGATACTGTTGATACAAACGAGCACGAGATTGGTCGATGACTAATAAGTGATGCGTGAAACAGCTGTCGTGCGGAAATGATGCTATAATTAGATATACACAGTCCTAAACGAGGTGCTCTTTTTCAATAAATTTGCCTTGGGTGACGAATATGAGACGTCAGTACTGCATTGAAAGAAAGGAAAAGATTGCATAACCGTCAGATTTCGGATGCTATTCGTCAGTCTATGATGAGAACGGAAGTTTGAAAAGATTTGAAAATAACTTAATAACTTTTCAGTGATTGAAATCGGAAGACTTTAATCTATTCATGAAAATAAACTGAGTAACATAGACAAAATTTATGCTTTTATTAGGATTAAGAAAAGTATAGGCAAGAGAAGTGCGTATGCTTGACTGTTAGGTGAGTCAAAATTGCAGTGGAATGTCGATGAACCAATGCATGTATAGAATGGAGAAGGCCTTAAATGGAATGGAAATAGGAGCAAAATACTGTTTCCGCATTAAATACTTCATAAAAACTAAAATTTTAAAAATAAATTTTTTTTATTTTGATTTTATTTTATAAATAATACTTTTTTATAGTATAATACTAGTTTGAGGACTTGAATATGAAAGCAATGATTATGGACATCAGTTTTAATGGTTAGCTCAATAATATATCCTCTCTAAATAGGATGTCGATGCCTGTCTAGAATGAAAAAGGCCTAATGGACACCCAGACATAAGTAGGTACGAATGTACTTAATTAACTTCCCACTGGAGCAACATAAAGGGCTATTGGCTACAATCCTGGATTAATCCCGAAGGGAAGGCTTCGAGGACTACACCTCGTAATTTGGAAACACGGTCAGATGACAAGGTCGACACGATAGGCAAGCAATATACACTCTATAACAAACAAATCGACGCACCAAGAAAGAGTTGTCCGATGGAGACAAAAACTGGTGGATATGAAAATTATGTACAGAATAGAAAACGATTAAAATTTCAGAACAATTGAATGATTTATTTCAGTGTTACAGTAACGAGCTCAATTAGGTGTTGACCCGCCTCTAGCCTGGTTGCAAGTTGCCACACGGCGTGGCATGGACCGATAAAGCTCCCGGACGGTCTCCTGCGGTATTTCTTGCCAAATTTGCTCTAATTGTCGGACTACGTCATCAACATTCCCTACCGGATGCAGTCGCCTTCCCATCATATCCCAGACATGCTCGATGGGAGAGAGATCTGGTGATCTGGCTGGCCAAGGAAGTGTTTGACAAGCTTGAAGATAGTTCATAGCAACACGTGCCGTATGTGGTCTGGCATTGTCTTGCTGAAAAATAAGCCCAGGGTACTGCGAAAGGAACAGTAGCAAAACAGGTCTCAGAATGTCGTCAACGTACCGCTGTGCAGTAAGTGTACCTCTAATAACGACCAAAGGGGTCTGGCTATCAAGGGAAATGGCATCCCAGACTATAACTCCTTGTTGAGGGCCCGTGTGGCTTGCAATAGTGAAAGCAGGATCGGCACGCTGCCCTGGGCGTCTCCTGACACGTCTTCGGTGATCGTCAGGACACAGTTGGAAGCGGAATTCGTCGCTAAAGACTATACGTCACCAGTCAACATCATTCCAGCCTGATCGTGCCAAGCACCACTGTAATCTGGCTCGATAGTGTGCAGGCGTGAGTTGCAGGTGGCGTAACGGTCGGTACGAGCGTAGATTTCGCTCTCTCAGCGGTCTGTGAATGGTCATGGTGGACACTCGTGTGTGGGTCGCACGACTGATGGTTGATAGAGATGAATCAAGCGCTGCGACAGCTGATCTGACAATCAATCTGTCCTCGCGATCTGTAGTGACTCTACGTCGACCACTACCATCATGACGCTGAAATCTGCCATTGTCCACCCACTCTTGCCAGCATCTTCTAATCGCCGCATCGCTTCGACTCACATGACGAGCGATTCTCCGATTTGCCCAACCTGCCTCTTTCAATCCAATGATAAGACCTCTTTCAAACTTTGAAAGTTGCTCGTAATAAGCTCGAATCCTGCGGCGAGGCATTTTTTCAGTCGTTGAAAGGTATCCTAAAACGCAATGCAGCAGAAATTTTTAACAACAGTTCAATAACAACTCCTTATGTACATCTGCTGGATGCGCAGTTCCGATGCGCTGGAGATCGCACTATTTATTCATTTTACACCAAATTTTAATCATTTGCATATTTGGTCAAAACATTTTTGCATACGAAATTTCAAAACAATCGGATGTTTCCTTCTTGGTGCGTCGAATTTTTTTGTTATAGAGTGTAAGTAGACTGCGCATTACTATTGAGCGGAGCTTCAAAAGGTGCGACCAACATGTCGACTATTTGTCACGTGACTGCTCTGTAGAAAATTTACTTGGAAAGTTCTGAGAACAGCTCCTCTAAATTTTGAACCACGGTCAGATGACGAGATCAACACCCACTCTCCAAACTTCCACACCTCGCCAACGTGATAGCATTTCAGGCCACGACAGATGCACCTGTCTCCGCGTAAACCATGGAGGCTGGACTGAGTTTCGAACTCGCAACACGCCGATTTCTAACTCACTTATTCTTCCAACTTGACAACCGC
Organism: Metellina segmentata; assembly: GCA_947359465.1. Taxonomy (NCBI): domain Eukaryota; kingdom Metazoa; phylum Arthropoda; class Arachnida; order Araneae; family Tetragnathidae; genus Metellina; species Metellina segmentata. The sequence goes on along the minus strand of OX375872.1, from coordinate 66,651,391 downwards.
TGGCAAATCCCCACAAAAGTAACAATCACTTATTAACCATTCGGCCAAAGTGGAAAAGATTTCAAAGAAAACCCACAAGATTAATGATGATGCCCTTCCAGACATTGTTAGTCGGGGTGGTTGACCCTGCCCGCCTCCCTCCAAACTTCACCCGATTCTGTTTGAACGTGTTCATACGTCAATAACGGCCCTAGCCACCAACAAAAAATACTGCAACTATACAAATTTAAAAACTTACTATTAACCCAATCCAACAAACGACAACTTGAAATCGAAAATATTATTAAGGTTAAGAGAAGGTACGAAACTTAAGAAAAATCTTTTTTTTTTTTCGATGAATTTAAAGACTGAATGTTTTTTAACTATTGATTTTTATAAATTATTTATAGTGAGAATTATTAAAGTCCTCGAACAAATCAACCGAGGGCGGGCTACAGTCTGTATGGTACATCCCAGACGAAAAAGTACTGTGCACCAAATGTCAAGCGTAAGATTTTTAGTTTGGGGGCATGTCCTTTTTTTGAGCCTATATTTTATGAACCATCTCGCTCGTCTGGCAGATACACACTTTGTACACCATCCAACGCATAAATAACTCCGCTACTTGAAATTGGGGTAAAAGTGGCGATAAATATTATTCTTGACGCCTGCCCTGCAGCAGCATATGTCTGGAATTTCGGGAATAGTTTCTGTTGATTCATCCTCTACTCCCCCGCTTCGATTAAAATAGACTCTGAAGTAAGTGAAATGTTGCACACTTAAAATGCAGAGACGATTGGGAGAGAAACACTCTTTCAAAGCAGATATTTTTAGTTGTACAGTATTTATTCGAAACTAGAGTCCCTTCCCTTCAAGATTAAAACCCTGGCCACTTGCCAAGAATATTAGCTTTCCGAAAGTTGTAACATTTCTGGTGGATTTGGCTTCAGAAACCTAAACAAAGCTCTTGAGAGAGGATAAATATTGCATGTTTAGCGAGCACAGGCCCAGAACGAGCGGAGCCAGTCAATCATCGTGTCATTAACAAAGCAGGAAAAATAGCTCGTGATCTGTTCTTTTTTTATACTCTTGCGTCTCGTGGTTATCAGCCCCAAGTAATAAAGCGATATTAACCCAGATCTCGGTTTCCGTTTCCTCTGTGCCCTCCCACAATTCTCTTACTATGGTATCTTTCGACTGCAACGCAATCAAGGACATTGCAGTGGTCAAACTAATCCAGTACGCAGGCAGGTGTAAAACACGTAAATAGGCGGCTTTCCATTCTTGAATGGAGAATAACGTGGAGGCATAGGAGGGTAAATTCGAATATTACCCTGAAATCTACGACTTCAAATTCCACTTCCTGCTAATTAAATTGCAAATATTTTAATGGACCACGTTTTACTGTTTCCTTTTAAGTTGGAAATAGGACTAAACTGAACCTTCAATTGTGTCGCAACTTATCATATCAACTTATATATATCAACTATCAATACATATCCTTCATTTAATACAGCTGTGACAAAGATTTTTTGTGACAACACTTTTGGCGCGTTTTTATTTTTTTTTCGGGATGGGGAGTGAAATAAGTTATGTCAGGCAAAGACAACCCCAATTTATTAAGTCAATGGCAACCGTGATTATTTGAATTTTTTTTTATAAAGTGTTGCAAATCATTATATTTTTTAATTGTCATTCCCAAATAACATTAGTTTGCTAGAATTAACGTGATCGTCTATAACATTCATGCACAAGATTGACTTGTTCCATTACAGTAACTAATGGAACATGGAATAATGAATATAACAATGAATTAGTAAAACTAATTCATTGTTAAATGAATTAGTAAAACTAATTCAGTGTTAACATGTACAAGCTTCTATAACAATATTGCAGAAAAAGTAGTATTTTCACTATATATAATAAATTCTTTCCAAGTAGCAGAAAGTAAAATCAGTTTAGTGGATAGTTTTATTGTCTTTAAAATTGTTTTCGATACTTTTTAAATCTTTTTCACAACAAGTCTAAAACGGTGTTTTTTTTTTTTTTAATTTTTCCTTGGCTACATCAAAACCACGCCAAAACCGTTGCCACAAAGTCTATCAAAGCTGCAAAACTAATTTTTTACAGGCAAACCAGTTCTACGGTTTGAAAATCCCGCTCCATATGACACTACTGCCACCTACATTTAGCTTGACACAAAATGACTCATATTCTTAAATTTTTATCTCAAGCTTTTGCATCCATTTTCGAATATGTGATTTAAAAGATAAACTAATGAAGCAAAGTATTTCGAACAGTTAAAAAGTTCCGATTTTGGAATTCGAAGAGAAAGTTTCGTAGTAAAGGAGATTTTTTTCCAACGTTTCAGAGAATCCTAAAGTATGAAAACTTACACAGAGCGGGCTTGAAAGAAGCATAACACTTACTTAACCACAAAAAAGAGTGATTTATTACTGGAAACAACTTACAAGTCGAAGTGACTTAGTCACAAATGGCGTCAAGATTATTTCCAGCTGTTGCTGTAGGGTAAAAATGACCAATTCCTAAACTGACAAAAGTTGTTAGTTCTATTTCAGGGCCCCATCTTCGCCTGTGGGCTCCTTGCCTGTGTAGGTATATATACATTTCATGAATAACTTCATTTATTCAGTTGAATCTATTTTTGTCTTATACATTTTAGTGTGCAGTTTTACAGCATCGAATTGAGTTCCACAATTTTATAAATATGCACCGTGTTTGGAAGTTTAAAGGAATGGTAATTTTATAACACGTAGTAGTCAAAAAATATAAAACTGGATCTTGTTTTAAAAAATCGAAGTCTCAAAACTAGAGATAGAGTATTACGTTACTAATGTATTTTTACTTATAATTTTTTTATTTTAATTTTTTTAAATCAAAATATTATTTATTAAATATTTATCAAAATTATAAATGATATTTACTGTTATTTGTTGTTTTATTTGTCCTTGTTTCTCCCGAAAAAGACATTCTATATAATTAGTGTTTGATCATCTTAGTCGCGGAAAAAAAACACAAACCATCTTCTTTATTTAGAGCACTATTTATATTAGGATTTGACCGAAAAGTGAAAATTTACACATTTCCTCGCGTGGTCACCTCTCCTAACCTGGGGTACTTGTAAAATGGTACAATCGATCATTGTGAGTGCCCTTGTTAATCCTTAACATCATTTTATTCAATTTATGAGTATGAAAACGTTTTTCCTCATTCATTTTTGCCTCATTTCAGAACTCATGCAGATTTCTTAGTTAAATTTAGTTATTTGATCTAGAGGTTTTTAGTTAGCTTTTACATATTTTATGAAGTAGTATAAATCTACTCTAACAAAGGGAAATCCCACAGTTTTTTATGTTTGTTATTAATCTACGTCCCCCAATTCTAATTTGAAAAGATAAACTCAAGCCAAGATTAAAACAAAAATCCACACTGTCAAATCTAGTGCATAGCTCTTTGAAACTGCACACATAAACAAAAAAGGAGCCTTTTGCGACTGACTAATATATTTCGTTGGCAGTCCTATTTTTGTGAACATATTTCGGAATTCAAAGTCGGCAGATACTCGGGGAAGGAGATTGCAATGCTTCCCGGAAGCTGAAATCATACGGGTGTTAGGAATATTTAGTCGCATTCGCTCGCGTGCGTCAACGCCTAACGAGGACGCCGCTTCCTAGGTATATACACGAATTCCTACTCTCTCAAACCCCGAGAGATAACAGTAACAGATAGACATGCGATATGGGTAGCCTACATACATGATAACTCCACTCGAGTTAAGAGGTAAAATGACCGCTATGTCAGAAAAGAGGGTGCCAATTTCCAGAGCCCCGAACTCTATGGCCCCCTAAGCCTCTAGAGATAACAACAAACACATATATAATATGTGATGTCATATGATATATGTCTTGATGAAAACACATATAACATACAGGGTAACTCCATTGAACCTAATAGATAGAATGGCCACTACGTCAGGAAATTGGGAGCCAATTCCTAGAGACCCGAACTCCTTGCCCTCTGAAACCCCCTCCGAGATAACAATGAGAAATGCACACATAATATGTGTAGTCTAACATACAGGGTAACTCAACTCGAATTAATTGGTAAAATGGCCAATATATTAGTTATCAGTGAGTCAATGCCTTAGTTCCAAACCCTTTACCTATACTCAACATTTTAATGCCTGAGACTCAACCCACCCACGAAACAAACCTAAGAGATAATTATTACACGTAATTGGAAAACGTGGTTTTTCCAAACATACAATTTAAGTCAACACAACTTAATGAGTAGCATGGTCGCTATATCTGGAAGCAGGGCGCCAACTCCTATATGCATGAACCCTTCCCCCCACCCAAGAGATAATTATAACAAACACAAATAATATGAGTTGCTTAACATACAGGGTAACTCCACTGGACTTAATAGGTAGAATGACCGCTACGTCAGGAAACTGTGAGCCAAATCCTAGAGGCCCAAATTCCGTGATAACCCTAAATTTCGAGACATAACAATAACAAACACACATATAATATGGGTAGCCTAGCATACAGGGTAGCTACACTCAACTTAATGGGTAGTATGGCCATTATGTCATCAAGCAGAGCGTCAATTCATAAGCACCGAACCACTTGTTCGCACCTAATATTTTTATGGCTGAGAACCAGCTACCAACGATAAAACACAAAGTGCTAATTATTGCACCTCACCGGATAATATGTATGGCCAAACATACAATTTAACTCCACCCGACTTATGGGTAGTTTGGAAACAAGATATCAGGAAACAGGGAGCCAATTCCTAGAAGACCCGAAAAATTTTATAGTTCGGCCCCAGTCCACCCAAAACCTAAGGGGGAAATATTTCAAGCATAGCGAATAAATGAATTGAAGGGCTCGTGTTAACGTAGTGTTAAGTCACAGAATGAAAATTCCATAATGAAAAATATAAAAACAAAATAAATTCAAGGGAATCAAAAGAATTTATGATTGCTTGAATGAATAATTAATACTTGAAAGTTTAATATAACACAATATCTTGTGCAGTAGATAAACCGTTATTATTTTTGAATTTTTTGAACCATGAATATTCGTATCCAGAAAATTTTGAAAAGTGGCTTATCACTATGCTTCCTGGAGGACTTTAACAGTGAAATGTTTTTTCCAAAAGGAATTGTTTGATAAACCTATAAATTTATATCTGAAAAAAAAAGGAACTCAACCATCCCTGTGTTATACTGTCATTACTAAAAAAAAATTTCTAGTTTGTGAATAAACAAATTACTAATACATGTTTTATGCATGCTGAGAAACTCACAACTATCCTCTATGGTACCTAGATAGAATAGTTCCAGCAATTTTGTAGCATGCAGAAGCATGTATTTAGTCTTTACACAACTGGAAATTCATTTTTTAAGTTATGTCGTTATAGCAGCCGGGGTGCACTGCGCTATGAAACATCAGAAGTTCTGAGAAGCACTTGCGTCATTTTAGAAAGCGCGTTCTAAAAGAAAAAATGTGCTGTATTTTAATAACCGGAAACTCAAAAAAAACATTTATAGAAAGATCTAAGAGTCCGCTATTAGTTAAAAAAGGGGACTAAATTTTCATTGACGTTTGATAAATATTAAAAATAAATCGGCAAATTTTTTTAAATAGGAGCTTTTCAGGTCGTCAAATCGAGCCCAGTCGCCAAGGTTGGAAAATACCAAAAAGTCTTCTTTTAGTCGTTTGGGGCAGCCCTTGAGACGTGGAAAAGTGACCATGTGACATACCATGTGACAAAGAAACAAATTTTTCTCTACGCACATTTATATACTTCTTACCAATTCTAAATACAATAAAACTCAAATGACTCACGTTCGTATTTTAAGAATCCATCATCGTCTTCTGTTCCACCACAAGATCTTAAGATATCATCACATTCGCCGTCATTTAGTCGTTCACCTATGGAAATTAGAAAGCAAAAGCCAAGCGTATAATGACAAATATAACAAATGAGAAAACAATCGAATTTCAAGGTATACATCAATGTTGTCCTTACGTTGGCATAGTGTGGAAGTTTGGAGTGTGAGAGTACCAGCTCAGGTGTTGACCATAGAGCAAATAAAAGTAGATAGAGCAATAGTAACCTTTTTTATGCGCACTATCATGTGCCCAAAACTAGTAGTAACGTGAACATAGTAATACTTCCGTCTGTCAGTTGGAGACGAACATTCATTATCTGATTGATCCATGGGGAGGGAGAAGACTCCTATCCATAGACTCCTCATCTGAGTGGTATGGGTGACATTGTAGTAAACTTTGGCGATTTTCCCAAATCTGTTTCCGACTCGTAGAAATGCGAATTTACACATCTACCCTTTCATGATATTATTTTGCCAAACGAAGCGAAAAGTTGGCAAATCGGCCATTTATGTCAGTTTTCCCAGAACAGTCACTTGACTACCAATCGACATGCTGGTCACATTTTTAAAGCTCATTTCTACAGCATATCATCATATGTTGTTGACCTCATCATCTGTCCGTTGCTCAAAATTACGAGTTGTCCCCGCTTTCCCTTCGGGATTGATTCCAGACAATTACCAATAGCTCGTGTATTGCTCCAGTGCGATGTTAATTCAACTACCTACCACATAAAAGTTAATTTGCAAATATATAGCTTGATTGCTAAGCACTTGGACGAGTGACCTGCACTAGTGCTTTTAATTGTACTGTGGAAAAATACTGGAGAGCACGTGATATAATCGCCTAGCAGCCAAACAACCGGAATTTGTCTACAGACATCTGAATAACTGAAACAGACTAGAATCAGATTCGAAAATAATAGATGCGTACTTAATTCGTGGTTTGCAGTTGATGCGAAGGTTAACGAAGTGCAATAATATACTCTGGCGTGCGAAACTCTCTCTTTAGGAAGATCATTCTTTTTAAAGGTTACAACTTCAAAACTAAACGAAATAACCTGTTAAGATTTGCATAACCGTGGATATTCACCAGAGTTGGTGCATAATCAAATTTTGGAATCGTGACGTCAGAGGCTAACCCCTCCACCATCTAATAATCATGTAGAGTCGCTGTCGTAAGATCTCAGAAGGTAAATAACGTGGGCTAACGAATTCACAAAGCCGACTGGCTGTCGAATCGCTGACTAGTGTTTTTGATCAAGGTGGATGATCTCTTCAACCAATCGATAAAATTGGATTCATATTTTTACCCACAACCATGTAACAGATCTTCAAAACGAGCAACTGGATTAAATAACATGGTTGAGGGCATGTGCCCCGTCTATTTCATCAGAAGGTCGGTGATCTGACAGAGAAATGGACAGTGGCGGATCAAGTCAAGTGAGGGCCCCAAGCGATAAAATTTTCGGGACCCTCAAACTCAAGTTAAAGAGAAAGTTTCAAGAAGACTCTCATTAAGTTACTAAAAAAAATAAAAATAATCAAAATTTTCATACTATGACACATTAAATAAATTTATTAAAATTATTGTTATCATGGTGTCCTTGTGTTTTCTTTTAGAAATAGTAAAAAATGGAAAAATTCATCTTCAAAAATACAAATCATCAATGTCATTTTTGTAAATATCCTTCAACTTTTTTATCATGTTCTTTTTCTCTTCTATCGATAAATCCCAATAAAAAAAATATCCGAAAAGGCTCCACAATAACTTCAGACGTCTGAAGTTCTTTGAGAAAATTCTGCCTTGGTGCTATCATACATCACATAAAATGAATTGACTATGAAATTTTCTCTTATTGTAAATTCATGTCCGACTTCTTTGTTTTCCTCAAAAAACATGTTCACAAACAAAACAAAACTATTTTGTCTGCTAAAACAGTTGCCTCTTTTTCAACTTTGTCAAAATCTCTGAAATTATTGATAAAAATTTCTAATGACTTTTGTAGAATAGACCCTTTTAATAGTTGGCATTCCACTGATTGCAGTGATTTACTTCTTCTGAATTACAAATTTCAGTTAAAGCCTCTTTTATATGGTGAAACCAAGTTTTATAGCTCCGTATACATCTGCTCTTGCTGACCATCTTGCATAAGAAAATTTTCCCTGCACTTAAAGACACACTGTCACAACATTCCTCGAACCCTAATATAAAGACATTTTAAGACCTCGGGGCCCTACGCAGCCGCTTAGTCCGCTTACCGTTAATCCGCCACTGGGAATGGATATTGCAGGAACTTATCCGCAACTTCACCTCAGTATGCAAAATCGGTGTAAATCCTGAATCAATGTTGGAGTTGACCATACAACCAAAGGACTGTTTCCTATTTTATTTAAGTCTTTAGCAACCCTTCTGTCTCTTGACACCCAGTGCAAAGTCACTTCGTTTCTAAGACTCGTTCACTATTCGCTTCTGTACTTTCTATCGTTTTGTTTTTAATCACCGATTGTAAATCTCTCGACGAACCTTTTGTATTATTTTTAGGGCTGCCACAGCCAAAACATTTGTGAAATAGTAGCAATTTTTAGTTGCACAAATTCTTAAAAATAGTAGCAAAAAAGTCTCAAATCCTATTTCAATAGCAATTTTAGTTGCTCATATACAAAATTCATCGGCTAAAGTACAAAATGTCTTAAGTACAGATGTTGAAAATATCGTGAAGAAATTTAAATTTAAAAATTAAAAATCAAAATATTTTATTAATAAGGTTTTCATCACAATCTAGCAACCACAGGCTCGGATGTTTTTCTATTATTATGCTTATCACGGATTGACGCCAGGACTTTGAAATTGGCGTCTCTTGGAAATTATCTCCTTAAGAAAAATCTGAAAAATATTTTTGTTGTCCGCTATTAGTAAAAAAAGAGACTAAATTTTCGTGAATTTTTGTGAATTTTTACAAAAAAAAAATTGCAGAAAATTTTAAGCTTGGAGCTTTTGACCCAAGTCGCCAAGGTCAAAAAATATTTGAAAAAAGTCGCCTGTGGCAAGCCTGCATTTTCCTACATCCAGGTCACTTCATTGCAAAAAAAAAAGTACGCACACTCGTTTACGAAGCCTTATTTAAAGTTTCAAAACCTCCCTATCAAATTCGGTGGAGATAAGAGACATTCGGTTAATCGGAGTTCGGATAAGCAAGGTACTACTGCAGGTATTCTCTCATCTAGACTATACAAGAAAATTTTTGAATTGATAAACATAGGCGCGAACACGGCTTCTATTTCCTTGTTAATGGTAATATTTAGTTAACGTCGTACGAGAGCAACACAACGGGCTATTGACGACGGTCCGGAATCAAATCTCCTACGGGAAAGATCCTAGGACAACACCACGTAATTTTGAACCATGGTCAGATGATAAGACAACACCTGAGCTGGCACCCCCACTCTCCGAACTTCCACATCAACTCAACGTTCTATTTCATTGGATATATTTTCCGTGCTTCCGATAGGACTATTAAATGTACAAGTATCCCCCTATTTTGTACCAGTTAAGGTTTATAGTTAATTAACGTAGCACTGGAGCAACACAATGAAAGGGCCAGTTAAGATAATATACTATGTATCCATAAGTTTCAGTATTGCCACTTCTTTTACTTTAATGCCTTGTGTCGAATCTGGAAGCAATCTTAAATAATAAGCAACGTGTTTGTATGGTTAGAAATGGTTAAGTTGTAGGGTTAGATAAATACTGAACTGAAACTTAGAAAACTCTAAAAAAACTGGAAGACTATTCAACCATACAAATTGAACAGAATGCAATCACGTGAGGCCGGTAGGTAGTTCTGGACTGGCTTGAATCCCGAAGGAAAAGACTCTTGGACAAAGTCTTGTAATTTTGAATCACGGTCAGATAACGAGGTCAACATCTGAGCTTGCACCCCACTCTCCAAACACAATACACGTGAGGAACTAAATAAGTAACAATATTTGGGGGGTTATACTCGTTTTAAGGAATATGTTTATAATTTCTATTCTTGTTGACAAGAATACGCTTGAAAATTTTAAAGTATAATTTTTAGTTAAAATATAAGATTCCGTAGACATACCCAAGGAAAGCAAAACATGCGCTAATTCGGCAGCAAGCATAGTTCCATTCTCAGCCTTGTCGTATACTTTTAAACCTTCCATAAAATCTTCTAAAGTTCCAACTTCTTTTTCTTTTCTAATTTGACTGTAAATGGGTAGAAATTCTTCAAAGGTAAACTTCTTTTCTCCTAAAAGGAAAATTCGAACCCCATCATTACTTCATAAATACAATATTTACATGCAGCCAGTAAAAACACTTCAAGATCTTATGAATATCTGCCGTTTCGTGAATTATGATGACTAAAATGGATTAAAAGTTCTAATTCAATCTGTTTTCATTTTCACTGGACAGAACTAATCAGATGGTCCGGACCGAACCTATAGAAGAGCCAGACTATCTATATTCTCGATTTGTTTACTGATCGGATAAGATAATACAGTTTGAGGGTTTGGGTAGTAACATATCATTATATACATACGTGAACCAAGTCTCAACTCACCAAAAAGGTTTAGAACGCTATTAGCGAAGGCAGTATATAAAAAGCAATTGCACACCGGATAGAGTTTATAGATGAGGCCAGGTAGAATCGATGGTTGAGCCGAACCGTTTGTTTCTTCGTGATTGGAAAAAAAAAAAAAAGAGATTCGGGCTCATTCCATGTTATCAATGAAGTCAGAGGATTCGGTAACCACAAAAAGTTCAATGACTCTCATGTTCTGGATTATTTGGATTACAATGGTATCTATCTGACTACGTTGAAAAGTTGATAGTTGACTAAAATTTCATATTTAATTTTATTCCATATTCTTAATATTTAGACTCTTTTAAAAATACATGAGTGGAAAGGAATATTGCATTTCTTTTAGTTCAGGCCTTAGCTTATATATTTAGGAGACTTTGTGTAAAATTGTAGGCAAATGTAACACAAGTTTTACAGTTGTAATGTGTTTCGTTAACGTGAATCTTTTACTTCAAATTTTGTTGATATTTTAATAAATTAAAAAAAAATTTGTTATATTATATATTTTTATCAGTTGTTTTACCTTAAAAAAGGAAAACATAGTATAATTTGAACTTTTAAAAAAGGACTCTGATTGTAGTCAGGTACATTAAATAGGTTTTGAACAGGCTAACCTTTTAAAAGATATTTTATATTGCGGAAGTCGCTTTGCAATTTCATAATTGTGGAAAATGCTGCTTCGGTAATCCCAATTCGGGCCCGGAATCGTGATAGGGGCTTATTTGGCGTTATCAATGAACTGAGGGAATTCGGTAACCATGGAGAAGTTTAACGACTCTCAAATTTTGGAATAGAATAGTTGTGGATACCGTGGATACTTTTGGAGATCCTTCAAATGCGTGTTTTGCATTATTTGTATTAGAATGGGTGTGGTTACCATGCATCATTTTGAAGGTCTTTTGAATGGATTGCTTGTGTTGCGGCAGACACTTTACAGGAGTTTATTGAAAATTCTGCTTCGGGTATAAAAAATTTTTATGTGTTTCAGTCTTCAGGTGTGTGTGTGTGTGTTGATAGTATCTTAAACTAATTAATATTTATTTTTATTTGATGAAACCAAACAACAGCCGGTTTTTAGAATGCTTTATCAATTGGTTATAAATTTTGTAAATCTTTTGACAGCACGCAAACATGCCAACCCACGCAGCGTCCAAATATACTGGCCCATGTGGAATTTCCCAGAGCATCTCCAAGTCAGTCGGCCTCTGCATATCACCAGCAGGATTTGCAGGCAAGTCCATCCTGATATTTGTTGGTCCGCACACAAAGAATTTCTAAAATAACTTTGGTTAAGAGTGAAGTTATTAACGAACCTTTCTTCTTAGTTCCTCCGTTCTTTTCAACGGTCGCAATGGTAGGTTTGCAGTCGAGTGACCGAAGCAGATCTCCGAGCTCTCTGGCATCTATCTTGCCTTCTCCTTCAAAATCATAGATCTCGAAGTGCTCTCGAGCTTCTATATAGATTAAAACAAAGTATGCTAAATTAAAAGCTATTTAAAACAGTCACTATAATACATACTTATTAACGTTCCTGATGGCTACCTTGACTACCTCGTCATAAGCAAAAATGACCATATCTTGATGGACGAGATATCTCGCCCCTAGAAGAAAACTGACCACATCTTGATCTCATCATCATAAAAAATACCGACAATATCTTGCTGACGAGATATCTCGTCATTAGAAGAAAACTGATCACATCTTCATTTCGTCATCATAAAAAAGGACAATTTCTTATTGACAAGATAGTTCGTCAAGTATTAGCAAAATTGGTCAGATCTTGATGGACGAGATATCTTGTCGAAACCACAGGGTTAACAACCCTCATTAAGAAGGGGTTCTTTTCAGAGGTGCCCAAAGTTAAAAATTTAAAAAGCACTTTTCAGGAATCAACCTGCGCCGCCAACAGCTTGAAATATAAAAGTATTGATAGGTAGGTATTTTAATTAACGTCGTACTGGAGAAATATAACGGGCTATTGCCGACGGTCCGGAATCAATCCCTTAAAGCAGGGGTTCCCAACCTTTTAGTAACTGCGTACCACTTGAAATTTTTAGAAATTTTTGGCGTACCACCAGTTATATATATTTTTTAGAAACATATATCTAATGTCAGAAAAGTGCCCAGTGGCTTGTTTTATTTTAATTAAAATACTAAGAAAGCTTCATATTTTATGATTAATCCATTTGTATTTCGTATTAAGGATGTTTTAATAAAGGAAAAAATAAAACGATTATTGAAAATTACAGTTTTACAGCAAGTCTAAAAACAACTAATTTTAAATAATTAGTTCAAACTAAGCAAACAAAGATTAACATAATCATGAATCCATTTTTAGTGCGAAACTTGTTGTTTGTCTTTTATTAAACTATCAATATCAGGATCAATAGAGCTTAACTTCACTCAAAAGTTCTCTTCAACACTTATTCTGCTTCTATATTTATTTTTTAAATACAAAAGTTCAGAAAAACCACTCTCACACTAGTAACTAGTAACAAATGGCATAAGAAATACCATAACGTGGTTGTACATACTAAAAAATCGATCAAATTTCATAGAATATTTGGGTTGCTCGTGTCATCCTTGCGTACCACCTGAAACGTTGCCGCGTACCACCGGTTGGGAATCCCTGCCTTAAAGGAAAGATTCGAGGACACCACGTAATTTTGAACTATGATCAGATGACGAGGCAACACTTTAGCTGGCACTCAACCATCCAAACTTCCACACCACGCCAACGTGAGGAAATTTGAGGCCACGACAGATTTAACGTGCACCAGCCCCCTTTGTACACGACGGTGTTTGGGGGATTCAATTCGCAACCCTTCGTTTGCTGATCATTACTCTTCCAATCGGAACACCGCGGCCCTATATAATATACCATCCACTGCGAGGGCCAGCAAGGCGTTGCCAGTGACAGTTCTTTTCGTGGGGTCAGGTGTGACCACTGCTCGCTAACCCCCGGTGATTGCTACGAATTCCCATTTAGGTTGCTTCGCAAATCTCAGCCTATTGGATAACAGCCATGATGGCGTTGCCTGTAGTGTTGGTTTGCTTCGTAAACCAAATGGAAATTCGTAGCCTATTGAGATGAATTCCCTGCGAATTCACTTTGGTTTGCCCTGCGAATTCCCTTCGAATTCAAATGGGAATTCAGCGCGACGTCACAATCTCTTGCGAAAATATAAATATTTAATTGAAAAATTATTTATTAAAAGAAAATTAAACGCATAAGGTATCTATCTGGCGTCAAATTTTCCGCAGATTTTAAACTATCCGTTGAAATTTTCAATATATCTTAAACGATCCCGATTTTACAAAAAATTACTAAACAATGCCAGCCAAAATGTTTTATATTTTTTTGCTTTCTTTTGCTGAAATAGTAAGAGGCGAGGAAATGTAATTTGTTTATTTTTTGTACGCGAATGTTGACGTGGCGTCAAATCTCTTGCGAAAATATAAAAGATATTCTGTTAAAAATTTTTATTTATTTAAAGAAAATCATAATTTTATGTATCGATCTATGTGAAATTTTCCCCAGATTTCAAATTCGTTGAAATTTTTACTCTATCTTTAACGGTCTTGGAGATAGAAAAAAAAAAGAACTTAAACACTCCAGTTAAAAGTTTATTTGTTTTTTATCGTCTGCTGGAAAATTATTCCTCTGCGCAAAATGAAATTGGAAACGAAAAAGATAAATTTAGAATCTGTGATCTTCTATGCTGTTGCATTCAATAGTAAAAAAGTTTCATTAAATTCGTTTTAAAATGTTCTAGATAGAATTTTAAAATTCCCGCGACCCAAAAATCGCAAAAATTTTAAACTACCTGTGGGACTAATCTCATTACTGTAAGTGCCATAGATTCGTCAGGACTTTGTTTTCTGCACGCAAACACTTCAATTTATAATAATAGAGAAAACTATTGGAATGATCGATTTGCCATTTTTGAAGCATACCGAGCAAACCTTCGTCTTCCGTTTGACGAGCGAGAAAGACAATATGTTATGTTTGTATATTTTTTTGGAAAAAAATTAGATCGATTTTTTTTTTCTTAACGAATTTGATGAATTTGGATTTCACCAAGTCACTATTTCCTCAAATATTTAAAAATAATTTTCTGGATACGATAGTTATATGTATATGAAGTATACCTCACTTATTTCGTTTAAGATCACTTATAGTTGACAAATATCACGCCAACCACAGATCACGGAACATCACGTGGCGTCACGGTGGAGCTGGCGTGCTACTTCATGAAAATTATACAAAATCAGTTTTTGAATGCTTGAAACAATAATAAATATACATACAAATTTTGGAAATATTCGATCACATAGTTTCGTCATTAAAAATCCCAACGTGTCGATTTCAGAGCAAAAAATAAAATACTCTTAAATAAAAATACGCATCTATGATACTATCTGAACCTCTTGACACGCTCATACTCTAGGATTTTTTAAACGGCTTCTAGGACTCGGGGATTTTTGGTGTCGATATATTTTGTGTTTCTAGATCTTTAGATATGTACAGTCACGGAAAAAAACGAATCAGCTCCTTAATTTCAAGCACAATTCATACGAGAGATGATTCAAAGGTATCCATCAATAGGGAAAAACGTCCTCAACAAATTCAAATTATAAAAAATTGCCCAAGGGGACCTCACTTTAAATACGTCTTTATATCAAATTTGGTACAGTCAACATATTTTCTAATAGAAACACTATGTTTTGATGCCATAATGAGATTCTGCATCGTTGAATTCATCTAAATATAAAATTTTATAACTTTACTACCATCCTGAGATATTCAAACTTATAGTATCGATTTCAGGGATCATCTCGACATAGAAAGTCTCTATTTGAGATCGAAATTAACTGTAGTTGTATTACGCAAGTGCAAATGATTCGAGAATTATTATCCGAGGTTTGTCAAACGTTTTTTAAACTTTTGGTTGCACCCTAAAATCGCAATAATGAGGAAAATTTAATATAGCTCAAAAAATAATTATCGGAATGAGGTTAAATTTCTCATGGCCATACGTTAAGTCCTTCTTAATCGAATCCCATAACTATTAAGGTTATAATTCATAATTTTTTCAACCATT
Organism: Metellina segmentata; assembly: GCA_947359465.1. Taxonomy (NCBI): domain Eukaryota; kingdom Metazoa; phylum Arthropoda; class Arachnida; order Araneae; family Tetragnathidae; genus Metellina; species Metellina segmentata. Next base: position 66,635,774 of record OX375872.1, on the reverse strand, counting down.
AATTTAATGAATATTTTTGTTTACTAAAAACTATTTTTAGAGTAAAATATTAGGTGGATTTTGTTTGTGGGTTGTTTAACAGTACCATAGTACAAAATATCAGGGCTATTATTTAGGAATCTATGCATAAAAGTCTAAGAAACTGATTTAACATTAGGAGAGCTCTAATGGTAAGACATAATGACATGAAATTTGTTACCTGAAATAAAATTTTGCTATTGATTCGAAATTGTTTTCGAAATAGTGGTTTCTATTGGAAATTATGAAGTTGGTGCTCAATTTAATATGAGGACGGCCCCTTTTGCAATTTGTATGAATTTGAATATATAAAAGACGTTAGCTCCTGTCAAGCGCTATCTTTAAATTTTCTCTACGGTTAAAATTGCTCAAATGAAGGATGGTTCGATTTTTTTTTTTTTTTTTTTTTTGCAACTGTACCTTTAAATACTTATTTGTGTTCTTCCGCTTAAAAGCAATGTGGTGATATTTTCTTCTGTGTAACAGTGTAAAACGTGTAATAAAAACCAGTAAATATTGCTTGTTCTGATTCCATGATTTACCCAGCGTTCATAAAAGAACACGAATGATGTTTCATATAAAAAAAACTGTTTTCATATATATTGCTTGTTTTTTTTTTTCTCAATATTTTTATAGCTTTTTTTTCAAATGGTTCAAAAACCCTATAGATTCTAATATTTTCTCTTCTAATTTCTATACAAATATAAGAAAACTCGTACATTGAATTAAAACTGATTATATTTGGGCACGGATTATAAATTCCGTTTATTACTGCATTTTTCGCTGAAGATCGATCATTCCAAAGTGGCTGTACTTCAACACATATCGCACCTCAGCAAGAAAAGTGACACAACTCAAAATTGCAGAATTTGAGAAACATCAACTTAAAGGATACTGTTAAACTTATATTGAAATGCTATAAGCTTTTTTTTAATTTTAGGTAAGTACTTATGGTTATAACTTCTATTACATTCTATACAATAGTAATATAATACGCTGGGGCACCTCATACATATTTTGCAATGACATAACATCAAAATCTTTATTTTTGACTTGTGTCACTTATTGGCCGGGGTGCGATATGTTTGTACACCTTTTGTTTGCGGTGTTTAGAAATTTTTTTCAAAGTGCTAAAACTATTTAATAAGAACCTGTTTAGGGATATGACATCAACGTTTATATACAACTGTAGCCAAATTAATTTTTTATACATTTGAAATCTGCATTTTTGCCTGTATTTTTTATGTTGAGAATATTATAAAAATAGGAATATGTGAGATGTATTAATTCAAGGAAAATAATGTTTTTATTAACGGATAAGAGTACAACAAGAAATGTGTACCATACGTGTTGTGTATGCAATTTTTTTAAAGCACTCAGCTGGTACAGGTTTATTTTCCCTTGCTAGGGCTTTCGTAACACCTTATTCAATATTTTAAAATGTCAGTATCGCAATTCTAAAGCCATAAAAAACTTCGTTTGAATATTGCACTCAAACAGGAATTTTTATGAAACTAGAGAAAGATTTCGTTTTTGGACTTTGTACCATAAAATCTAACTAAACTAACGATACTAGAATTCAAATGCAATGAATTAAAAAATATGGAGTTTGTTTTTTGATCTTGCGCCATCTAACCTAATAAATCCAATCACAGAATCAAAACTAAAAGATCTTTAACACTCCGCACTTCATAGCTGCCATAGGTTAGAATAATTGGTCGGCCAAACAGCAGATGTAGTTATTACATTGATTTAATATTTCAAAATGTTTAGCTCGAAAATGGGTCAAATATTCCACTTGAACAGTGCTTTTCTTGGCACTGGAATTAGTTTTTTGGACCTTGCGCAATGAAACCCAATCAACCTATCGTCACAAGAAATTAAATGCAATGAAAGCAAATAATAGGAGTTTGTCTAATTTTAGACCGCCGTTAGCAAGCACAATCTATGAATTGTAGAATATGAAGTGGAAAATCCTTGACTCGCTGCTCCTCGTGGCTGCCATTAGTAGGTCGGCCAAACAGCAGTTGAAGATATACATCCAACGCATCTATAAAGAGATGTTTGTAGAGAATTATGCGGCGTAGTGGAAAGAACTGATCCAATTCTAGACCAAAATCTTTTCCTGTTTCAATATCTGTTATTATCTTCATCAAATTGCTCCTTAATGATTTTAAATGAAGAAAACTTACCAGAGCTTGTGCAGTAGAGATGAAATTAGTTTGTCCTGAACAGTTATGGAGAGATTAAAACATAGCATCTCTCAGCGGTCAAAAACACAAGTTCACAGACTAGCATTGCTTGTGGGCCAAATAGTAGACAAAAATTCACATCCAACTCTCAGCTGATATGCCCATGCAAAAAATTTTCTTTTTGTATTATTTCCATGAAATAAAATGGTAATGTTTTCAACTAACTTCTCTTTAATAATATGGAATCTATTAGTCGGAGCGTTCTGAATTACAAATAAAATTATTTATTCCTATGCAGATGTGGGGAGAATTAGCATAATATAAGATGTTGCGAGGAGAATTAATCCTATAAAAGTTCAACTATGCAAATATAAAGAGCCATTTAATTAAGATGTCGTGCGAAGATCTCATCCAATCTCATGCTATTCTTTTCAGTAACTGATATTATCTTCATCAAAAACTGATCTCCGACAAAGAATGATGAAAGTCTAGAAGTCTCACAGCGTACTGAGTAACGCAGGTAAAGTAGTTAGTCTTCGCAGATACGTTGAGAATTCGTATATAAGATGATGCGAGGTGAATTAACCTATAAAAGTTTAACGATGGAAGAAAAATTAGGTATTTAATAAAGATATCGTGCGAAGTAGGAAGATGGTATCCAGTCTCATGTGATATTCATTTTCAGTATCTGGTATTATCTTCATAAAAAGCCTCGGAGCAACTGGGTAGGAGAGAAGAAAAGTTGTTAGCCCTGCTAAGACATGGAGAGAATTTGCGCATAAGATGATGCAACAGACAATTCTGTAAAAGTTAAACTCTGCAGGAATTTCATGTCCCGTGCTATTCTTTTCAGTGTCTGGTATTGCGTCATCAGAAACAGACCTCTCTACCAATTCAGTATTATGAAAATCCATAAGTTACAATGGACTCGATGATGGAGATACAGTGATTGGTGGTACAGTGAGCCTCATCAAAAACTGACCTCTCTGTTAATTCAGAATGATGAAAGTCCACACATCAGAACGAAATGTATAAGTGAGAGATAAAATTGCAGTGACTAATATTGCCTCGTCCAAAAACTGATTTCTCTTTATAATCAGAATGATGAAAGTCCACACGACAGAATGGACTGGATAGCTAAGATACAGTCAGCCCAGAGCAGACAAGCTGATGCGGGATCGTCCTTATAAAAGTCCAGACCTCGGTGCGCGGAGGGAAAGGGTGAAATCATAGCTTGGTGGGTGGGATATTTGGGACAGGACCGATCGAGGTTGAGGAGGGGAGAACTGATGCATTGCAACCGCTGAGTAAACAGCACTTACTGAGGTTAGAAGGTCCTCGAAAGTGGAAGCGGGGGTGTTATCACTGCGTCCTAATATGGAAGGTGAGACAAGATCTGGATGAGGTTCATGAAACTCGGTCTAAAATTGGCTCGCGAAATATGAAGGACCAGGCAAAAATAAGCAAAACTGAACCGAAGAAAAATATTAAAGAAAGTTCTGCATATTCGCCAAGAATTTGCGCGTCTTTTTGAAAGGCGCGAAAACGCGCGTTCCTATCTCGATTTATAAAGGTTGAAAGAAGCGATACGTTGGAGAAATTGTCTGGGGGTGTTTTTTATTTATTTCCTGGGAATTCCACGAAAGCCCGGCGAATTGCTATTTTACGATATTTTCCTGCCTTTCAGATTCACTGTTTTAGATCAACTCTTTTTGGAAAAGACTTTTCTATAAGCAATTTTTTGGTAAGATTTGAACCGGGATTCCTCTGTTTCGCACATTGGAAAGGGTTTTTAATTGAAAACGAAGGTAAAATTGAGTCGCTTAAGATGGTTTAATTCCTAAATATGCAGAGATGGATGGTCTAAATTCATGATCAGAGCTAGGTGTAGCACATTCTTATTAAGAAGTTTGTAGATTTTAATAGCCGTAAATTTTGCTGTAGCTCCTTCAATGTACTTAATCTGCTGTATTTTTATTGATGCATCATGAGAAAAGGTTTTCAAATAATTATTCAATTCTGATACACAATGCAAGATAATTTATCGACACTTTCATAACTTTGTACTTCAGAGAAGAGGCACTTTAAAACTTTAATACTATGAAAAATTTACCAATAAGATTTTCTTCTAAGATACACATCGTTGAGTTAAATTATGAAATTTGTATAATTTGATTTTCTGCAATATTCTACAATTTTAACGATAGCAGAACAAACAATATATTTTTTGTTTGTTTTTACAGAAGCATATTAAACTAAAACTATTAAAGGGTAATGCACACAAATGATACAATCGGAACTTTTGAACTTCCGTTACTCACAAAATAGTCTCCTGTCCACGTAAAATACTGCCGAATTGAAAGGCAACCTACCCCCAGAGAACTGCAAGAATGCGCATTTGGCTATACTAGTACTAAGTATACTAGTACAGTCAATGTGGGAATCTTGCTCTTACGCCATAAAGCTGCAGAGGCATACCCAGAGGGCTTAGGGGCCTAAAACCTCCCCTTCAAATGTGTTACCTCCTCAATTTACTCTTTACAAATTCGCTTATTATAAAAGCATAAAATACTTTTGTAATTTCTTTGAATTCCATAACAATTATTAAATCAATGATACAGGAGAAATGAAAGTACGAGGATAATGAATTTGTTTTATTCACTAGCTTAACTACCTCACATTAGAATACCAACAAATCGCATCAACATTTCCAGTGACAAAAGGTAAAAATCGAATTTCGAGAAACAGGATTTGAATATTTGCTTAGTGAATTAAATATTAAACATTTGGCAAAATATTTAAAAATGCCGTAAGGTCCAGATCTTTATTGTATAAAAATTGAAAGTATAACTTTATATATAAGGCTTCTGGTTAAAATGCATACAATACTCAGACAAATTAAATGGGATAATTGGCATGACTTACTTTCAACTTCTGAGGATTTAAGATCAGCCTGTAAAGAAACAAAAAATTTAATAGTAAACATATAAGAAAAGAAGCAAATTCACAAAGTAAAACAATTATTTTTTCAAGAACTATATTTAGAGAGTGAATGTATATATTATATACTCTGTTTACAATTAAACGTACTTATAGTTCAGACAGAATTTTTAATGAATAATTTTTAATTAATTCTTACTTTATATATACATTTTAGGAATTATAGAAACGAACTACTCAACAAATTCAGACCTGGCGTAAATTTAACACGGACATCAGATAAAGATACATTTTGTGCATCCAAAATTCTTACAACAGAATAAAAGATGTTATCGTAGATGCTAAACTTAGATTTAACTTAAAAGTCCTAATGATAACTTGCATAGGTACCCATAACGAAACAAAAACTTTGATTCTCAAGCAGAGATCAACGATACTTTCACACATAATTTTAGCTTCAGAGAGCAAAAAGCATTTAATTTAAAATAAACAAATCCGAGCTAAACTAGCTAAGTCCACCGTGTGAACAACGTAGTCAATATATGAACTTATATATTTTGAATCTATACAACTTATTTCTTTTTAAAAAAAACCCAGCAAATATACCCTAATTCATTGAAGATCGTATTTAAAATGTATGTAAAAAAATGTAATTTTTATTGAATATTTTATCGAACTCTATATATCCTTACATATGAATTCATGTTTATGATCCATCTTTAAAATATGCAATTAATTGAATTATTTTATTACATTTACACCTAAAATGAAATTCTTAACCGAGTTACTTATGTTTAACATTTAGCCCTCGAAACAATGGATAGTAGAGCAAAAAACCAAACTAATCTTTATAACTTTTCATTATTAGTGACCACTCTTTTTAGATTCAAAACATTTTTCTGAAATAAGAATTGATATAGAAAAAAAGACTATGTTCCATGGGAATTATTCAATAACTTCTTTAACAATGATAGATTAATAATGAATTATTCGAGAAAATAAAGGTAATTATATCCGATATAACGAGGTACTTTATTTTAATAATAAAAGTAAAATAGAGAGAGAGAGAGAGAGAGAGAGACCTATATAATTGAAAAGTCATTTGTAGAAATCATGTCTTTATTCTGTGTTTACTTCGTAAAATAACAAATCAGTTCATTTGCACGTAATGGTTATTTGCATCCTCTAAATTGAATTACATGAGCGTTTAAAACAAGAATAAAATATTTCGAATACGAAAATATCTCTAAAGAGATTATATAATAAAAAAAAACAGGACTTCTACCTGCACATCAATATTTTTACCCCTTTAAATTTATAACACAAAATTTAAATACATAGTAATTCAAATATATTTCATCAAGTGAGTGAGAATAATTCAAAAAGGAATTGTAAATATTTCACCATTAAATAAGTAAGTAATCAGCATTGACTATGCAACTAATAAGTTCCAATATATCAAACGTATTAGAATTTATATAATTTCGAGAAGAAAAAAAATATTTTAGCGGATATGAAGTGTTCTAATATCATCCATTGTGTGCTATTTAGAGACTGGGAATTAAGTGTTCAATTTTTACTTAAAAATAAAACAAATGATTCGTAAGAGTAAATCATAACAGTTTATTTTTTAGTTATACTATAAGCAATATGCATGAAGGAAAAACTTTATATTTAAAGTTTTTAATCACTGCATTTTAACTTCGATAGTAAACAATTTTAAAAATAAAATGTAAAATAAATTTAAAGAAAGAAAACAACATTAGTGCAGCGGAGTTATTTTTTCAGCATCTGTAAAGAGTTTTCTCCATAGATAAACGTAGAGCAGGCGATTTTCAACTAGTATGCCTCAAGAAAAGCACTGGTGAAACGGTTTAAATTGAGAAATATTTATTAGATTTCAACGGTTTAGTTTTGAATATTTTACAAATGTAGTTATGCATTCACAACTAATTTCAGGTAATGCCCGTATAAATAATTGCGAGTAAAACTTTTTTTATTGTTGAGTACCATAAATAAATTGCATAGGTACCCGTGTTTCAAAAAGATATTTTTAAAAGCAATTAAGGAGCAAAAAAGGGTAGGTAAGTACTGTTATTTTGCCTAAATGAATTAAAATTATACATATTTTTTTTTGTCATATCGGTGAAAAACATAATATATTTTTCGGTGAGCAGCAGAAGTTGAGTAATTCTTATGTGTGCCACCAGATGAAAAAGATTGAAATATTTTATTGAAATATTTGATTAAATATTTGATTGAATATTTTAAGATTTTAAAATAATTTTTTTAAAGGACTAAATAAAATAAAATTGATTTATTCCATAAATGGATAAACCAACCATAAAGAAAAACAGTTTTGTATTATAAAGGAAACTAGAAAAGGATGCATGCAAGTTAAAGTTTTTTTACAGATAATTTAAAATCATTCGAAAATTTTTTTCACCAAATAGTGAAAACCTTAATTTAAGCTAAGTTCTAAACACTTTTTAAAATTATTTAACCTTAAAAATATTCATTTAAACATTTCTGAATTTTTTCCTGATCTTTATTAAATACAAATTAATATTAATATAGTTTTTTGCAAAACTACTTAAAATAAATTTTCCTCGATACTAATTTACGGAGACTTTCAAGTTTTCAAGAAAGAATCTCAAATTAAAATGATCCTTTTCATAAAAAAATAGACATAATAAATATATTTTGTATCTGATAAAAATTTATGTGTACGCTTTATAACTTGAAACTTGTTTTTCTAATTAGAAGGGGCATTCTTTCACAGAAAAATATACAATTGTTATTCAAAAGTCCATATTAAATTTAAAGAGCTTTCTATTTCGATTAATTGACACAAAGCTTGGTCAAGACATTTGTTTATTTGCTGCAAATGAACAAAACAAAATATTTCTGATGATATCTCACACTGTTATGGGAGCCACTTGATTAAGTCAGCGTTTTAGTTCCGATGTTTTGAAATTATTATTTTTTGGTTATTTTATTTTATTGGTTAATAAAGACAAGATTGTATATAATCAATTAATATATCGATAAGTTAGTGGTAAGATCGATAGTGCTTGGATTTCAAGTCATGAAAAGTGCAGTAAATTGACCAGAATAAATATTTAAAGCCTTTAAAATTGCCAGAATTATTTAATATTCTGTTTTTAAGAATCCAGTCATTTTAATTTGCGTTCGTTATAAATATTTTTATATTAGATAGTTTAGAATAAAATTTGACAAATGAATATAACGAACTGATAACTGAACAGATATGTTATTGAACAAACAATTTATTTTTGTTGTGTTGTGTAGCAGTCGTTTTTAACGAAAAACAATCTACCTCTAAACGAATCTAAAAATATAAGCTATCTACATCTTCTTTCAAGTAGAATAAAAAAAATATATCTTACAATGACCGTCACTGCAAATATTCAAGCTGCTTAAACCGAAAGGAATTGTACTACTATATAATTTTCCATTTGTGGTAAAGATATTAAACATCTTTTTATGAAAATCGAAATAATAAAATCAAACACTGTAATTTTTTTTTTGGAACATACAAATTTCCTTTTTATTTTGAAAGATGGTTCATCTCCAAAAATAGTTATTTACGGAGTTTTTGATTCTTTTTCAAATAGGAAATAGGAATAGGAAAAGGAATAGGAGAACCAAATAGGAAAAGCTATTTAAAATTGAAAAAGTATCGAACTTTAAAACTCAAAGGTTTCTTTAATTTGATCTCCTTTTCATGCTAAGTGTAAAAATGTAAGTAATATTTAATTTTAAGTATGTGGCTTCATTAAATTCAAGAAAATGCTTTTCATATATATTTTAAGTTCCGAAAAAAGTTGTAAGTTCCTATACTAGGTTAGTCTTTCCCAAATAAAAATTATTCATTCATAAGAGAAGATCCTGATTCAGGTTTTGTACGTTTAACCTGATTAAACCTCCAAATAAAATGATACCGAGGAATAATTTTATCATGATAGTAATTTTTTAAAGTTTAAATCTAATTTTTTTTTTCATTTTTTAAATTCTAATGCGTATAGAAATAATCACAATACTCTTCATCTCCTTTTGAACAAATTCATTTTATTGTTTAAAATAATTTTCGTTCACGTATTAAAACATTTTTATAGAGTAACTATTTTTAGAATTAAACTTTCGGAAACAAGTTAGTTAAAAGAAACAAACTAAAAACAACAGCATATGTCTGACCTAATCATTTCCCTAGAATGATATTTCTAAGAATATATAAAACTATTAACTTAAATTTCTTTCGAAATTGAAATCGAAACTAAAATGAATAGATGTTTGGTAAGTTCTCCTTTAAAGTTATCACAAGTCAAGTGGAACAGGGTAACCTCTGAAAACTCAAAGAACTTTAAGCTTATGAAAACTTTAAAAAGAATTCAGCTTACCATCTCCGGTTGATTTTTACTTCCGCAGGACAAGATATAATATTTTAAAATGACGGGGAGACCGCCAGAAAATTTCGAATTATATACTTCAGCCGGTTTACTGAAGAGGGCGCATCGGTGCCTGAAAACAAATAAACAAAAGCACCTCATCATCCAAGAAATCACCATTTAGCTGCACAAAACTATTTTAAAAAATAAAAGAAAATTTCTGTGGCTTATTTTTCAAATCTACGTTATTTTTGTAATTTTCACTGCGGTATCAGTACTGACGTAAAAACAAATGGTTTCCTGTATGTAACTTTTATTGCGAATTTGGCGTATAGTGTATCAAAAAATGTTTTCATTTTTTATATTTTTATTGAAAGAAAAGATTTTTACCAGACAATTGCTTTTGATAAAATTTTATTTTTTGGGGGAATCATATTATAAAGATAATAGTCGAGAGTTTCTGGATTTATCTACTCTAATATTTCGTTTATAAACATTGGCGCCGATTGCATTCTAAGGCAACCTTGTTGGCAGAAACTGGAAATGATCATGCTGTACACCGGATAAGAATTCTGTCAAGGAAAATAAATTCATTTTTATAATTGGGGAATGAAATATAATCTTAATGAATGTTTAGGACACAACAAAACAGTTTGTTTTGATGGCAGTTTGTGGTTTTACAGTATCATGAGCTGTTTTTCATGATAAAATATTTTACTGGGTGATTTATAGCTTGTGTTTACGTATGAAAAACTCTAAATTTCTCCAATAATCAACACGGGCTGAATGTTTGCGAATTGGGCAAAGTCAACGAAAAATATTGTTAAAAAATTCAATTACTCACCATGGCAGAAGTCACACATTCAGGTAATTAATTTCATATCCGAGAATCCTATTTTTGTATAAAATGTTTTTTGTATGTATTAGTGATCGCGAATTGCATGCTTAATTTGTAAGTAAGTCAGTTGTATTTCAATTAATTGTCATGACATAATTGAAGATTTATCACTTGTTATGGTGCAATCAATACGGCAAAAATGTTTCCTTTTAAAGTAATGTTGCGTGTGTTTGCAACGGGGATAAAAACTAAAACTTTTGTTAGGTGTAATTTGGAATATTGAAATTAGTGGAGAACGATTGACAATATCCTGTTTGTATCTGTTATAGACTGGATGCTAAATAATCTCAAGGAATAGATTCTTAGCAAGTCATTTGTAAATTGAAATTTTCGGAAATATCTAGTATGAAAGCCTAACCATATAAAACCATGAATCAAAGTTGAAAACGATTTTGTTATCATTAGTTGTGCCTGCATCTAGAGTATGATCTATGTAGCAGTTACTGTAAAAACTGGATGTGTGTAAAGAACAATTTGAATATTTAGTTTTCTAAAACATCTATAAAAAATATTTACCTTATTAAAATGTTATTCTAATTTACAGTAATAGCAGATTGTTTTGTATTTGGGAATTATAAATATGTCATGTTTTAGTGATGAAAAATGGCATAATACTGTCTGAAATGTAAGTTCCAACAGATTAATGCTTTTATGTTTCAAAAGCATCTCAAGTAATTAAACTGTCAGCATACAAAATTTACTGTTATGGATGAGGGTACAATATTTTGATAAACATGTGCTTTCTAATTTTTGCATCTTGCCCTCTTATCTGTTTTGTTAATTTAATCCTTGAACTTTAAAGAAATCTAGAAGTGTAGTACAAAGTAATGTTGAAAATTCCTTTTTCACAAATGAATTAAAATTACCTTTTGCAGACATTAGAATTAAATCATTTTATTAATTGATAATTTTTTAAATTAAATTTTGATTAAGTTTGAGAACTTTATTTTCAAATTTGAGTTTTACATACACATTTATTTGTAAATCCAAACGTGTGATGGATCTTATTTACTATAAAGGAAATATATTTAAGGACAATTCAGATTTTTTTTTGAACATTTTTCATTTTTAGCAAATCAAGGAAATAAGTGATAACCCCCATAAACATTTTACTCTAATTATTTAAAATTAGTGAAAGTCAATAAAATTACAAGTTTATTAACCAGACAGTTGAATTGTGAGTGTTTTTACCACAGAATCTATCACATTTCATTGTCCTTTAAAGGATCAGTTCAAATTCTATATTTATTTGTTTCAAAAGTTTTTTATCATTATCATATATTAACATTTATTTTTTGCAATTGCTAAATATTCTCAATCTTTTGCATTTGCAGTTGTATTTTCATCTGATGGCCAGTGGAGAAACAGACCACCCAGTAGAATACCTTCTTTATGGAAATCATATTGTATGTTATTTCTTTTTCTGCATTATTATGAATTAAATGTCTTTAGTATAAAGTCTTTAATAAAAAGATAATTATAACTATTTTTTGTAAATAGAGAAGATGGAAACAAAGAGAATGTTTTTACTTTTTAGTAACCAAAAAAAATCTTTTAGGCCTTCAATATGATTAACCTTAGACCTTTTAAGAGCATTGTGATGTCGAGAGTTGAGAGAATATTCTCCATAAATCAAAATTTTAATAGCATCAATTTTCTATTCAATGCCTCATTTTTCAAAAAATTACAATTTACTGAGGAATGAAACAAGCTTATTTTATGTATAATGAAGGCATAGAAAGGCTTCAAGCCAACTAGTTCACCTATGGCAAAAATGGATGTGACACGCGAAGTTCAATACACTGCATTGGAATTTTGTTTTCACCTTAAAAATCATATCTTTCAAAAACCAATGTCATGTGTGTTCCCCATCCTCCATATAGTCCTGATGTAGCACAATGTGATTTTTTTTTTTCTTTTTCCGAATTTGAAGAAACACCTCCTGGAAAAGTGGTTTTCATCATCACATGCAGTGGTAAAACTTGCGTAGGTGATTTTGAAGGACCTGTCAAAAAATGACTTCCAGCATGTGTTTGAAGACTGGAAAAGGGGTGGGATAAGTGCATTGCATGTAATGGAGAGTATTTTGAGAAAGACCGTAAAAATTTGAAGAATTAGTACAGGAAATTATTTTTTATTTATTTGTGATCATTCTTTATTGAACAGCCCTTGTAGTTTCCCCCGACCAACCGGTCTAGTGGTTAAGGTGTTGGTCTCTGGATCAGAAGGTTCCTGGTTCAAATCCGGGGTCAGGGCATGGATGTAATTGTGCTGTCCTTAGTTGGGGGTAATGATAGTTGCCCACTAATTCTGGCCTTGTAGGCCTATGATTAACAATCAAGTGCCTGAGAGTGATTCAAGTGCATAATTAAAAAAAAGTTTAAAACTGGGTGAACTTAAATGTTAATCCAGACAAAAAGCAAGAAAAATTTTTTAGTTTTCCCTGCTCTTATAAATTTACCCTAGTCTTAGAAAGTGAGCTTTTATATTGTGCAATGTCAGTATAAATATTAGGGTAGCCATGATACGATGTGCCATTTTGTCTAGTCCTGATTGTTATGTACAAATTGCAAGTAGCAAAAAGTTGAACATGCAGTTTTCACTGCATGTTGCTTTCTTAGTTATGTTCTTTTTGTCTAACTAGAAAGTTTTCATGGATTATTTCCAATTGCTAAATTCTGTCTTTCCGCCAATAGAGATGGCAAACCTAAGCTCCAAGTAGAAGTTTAAAGTTTGCACTGCTATCCTCATCCTTCTTTAAGCCATAGGGTGATCTAAATTTGTTCTTATGTAGCAAAAGAATTTTTGACCATAGAGCAACTAAACAAACCTACCCAAAAAAGGCAATAAATGTAATTTTTAATTGCAATTAAAGAAAATCAGTAGGATATTCTTGAGGTATTATCAATATTAGATTAGTTTATTTATTTTTATTCTAAAAAGATTGTTGTGCTGGCAACATAATTTGATTATGAGAAGTCTGCATGAATAAAAATCACTCTGTGCCATATCATAATCCTATCATGTGCCGTATATATAACCCTATTAGCATGGCATTCCATGGTGTGCTTCCTAGCCTACTGCTTTATATCATGTCTAGAACTTGGGTATTTAGTTAAAAAATATGGTGGACATACCTGCCAATTCTTCCAGACAGAAATAAATTGAATGTTTAGGGAGAAAATGTTCAAGTAACTATTTTATGTTAAACTAGTGCTATATCTGGTGAAGCAGGTACAAATTCTGCCAAGCAGCAGAGATGAGTTTTCCTAAGATTACCTTTTCTGTTTTGAATTGTCTCTATTTAAACATTTATTGTTAATTTGATGTTTTAATTTTTCTTTACACAATTATTTTGAAGTATTATTTTTCTTTTCTAGCAGGAATGAGTTTCTGTAAATTTATCTATTTTCAAAAATTTTGAAAAATTCTGCATAAATTGGTACTAGAAAATTTTTTGATATTGGCTTTTAAATATACACCTTAATTTTTTATGATCTCAGGATGGGGAATTGGGGGGAAAATTGAGGTGTTCAGAAATGGTTTGGATTTTGATTGCATAATTTTAGTTCCTCTGGATATTTAATTTTACAATTAAACTATTTTTCTTTCATTAGTGTATCAGCTGCAGCAAGAGGCCCCCATTCCCAAACGAATTCTCTGTAATCGAGAGGTATGTTTGTATTTAAACATGTTCCATGTTTTTACTTTTGTTGATTTATTCCTTATTTAATACTTTCATTTTTTCTTTTTAAGGTTTATGGAAAACCATCACATTATGGGAGAGAGTAAGTTTATGATTTGTCATACTTTTATTCATTTTGAATATTTAGCTCTTTTCAGCTTTACTTTTAAGCTATTTTATGTAAATATTATGAATTTACAAACTGAAGTGTGCTATGTGTGGTTGAGTTTAATCCTCTTAAACTAATACTGTTTAAACCAATATCCTGTAAATAATGCTGCTTGGAAAAAATGTTATTCTTAAAATGCATAACAACATTAATACCACTAACAAAATCAATGTTTAATTTAGACAACTTTTAGTAACAGCAATTGAGCTAACATAATCAAAGTCAAAGGTATATGATATGTTTCTTGGAATTTATCTGGCTAATTTAGCTAATAGTAGTTGTATTTCACAATGAGAAATAATTTCAGAAACTTTTCCACTTCAGTTCCTTGATGTATTTTATGTGGTCAAGGAAAGTCATAGTGACATCAGACCTTTAATGTATCATAATTATTTTCATACTTAACTTATGTTATCTGATTGAATACCCTTTAATCACTGAGTTTATTTTAGTGTTTATATTTAAGTCAAGTTTATATTACTTTAATTTTATCTGTCTTGGAAAGTAGTGCCCGATTTCATGAAGTTTATATTTCTATGTCGATCAATCTCTTTATTTACATACTTATATATCCAACTGACTTTCAGATTTCATGGTAAAATATCCAGGGAAGAAGCTGAGCGATTATTAGTAGAAGATGGGTGTTATTTAGTTCGAGAAAGTCAAAGGGCTCTTGGACAATATACTCTAAGCATGAAGTAAACAATTAATGACTTATTTATTGTATAAATTAAACTTCCTATTCTCTGCTCAATGATTTTAAAAAATGTTATTGTAAATTGTGATAAGTTTAACGCTATGTTTAGTTTTACTATTTATTTTAGTGAATAGGATGCTCTTTAAATGCTGAATTTGTTCATTTTATGTATACAAAATAATAAAGCAGAAAAATTTAAACGTTTTATTGTTCTAACTAAAGATACAAATTTAAAGAAACTTCTAACATTATGTTTCCCAATAAGGAGGTATTTGTGTATACCTCATGCTTGAAAAGAAAAGCATATATAGCATTACTTATGTTACTGTAACGGGTCCTCTGTTGAGTGAAATTTCTTTAAAAATTGCCAAGGCTAGAATAAATACTCTGCTGCTAACAGTTTAAACTTTGTTAAATGACCCAGACTAATCTATTTTTTTAATAAAGGGGTCTGGTTATTCTGTCTTAGAATCTGAAACTCTTTTGAGAGAAGTTTTAATTTGAAAAGAAACTGGTTCTTGTGCAATTTTAATGCTACTAATAAAAGCGAGACTATTGTTTAACATTGAATAACAAATCGTAATTTTCTAAGTATATATTTTTAATTGAGCTGTACAATTTTTTTTCATTGCGATAACTTTAAATAAAAAATGAATTTACATTGTTCCTATGAAGATCCTCTCACTTTATGTCATTCAATGGACTGGAAGATAGAACTTGATACTGCTAATGATCAATATGAAAACTTAGACAAATCTAATTATTACTGTGGTGTTTAACCCTTTGATTGTAAAGGATAAAAGACCAAAGACACTTTAAAAAAATACCTACTTGTCTACTCTTTACCATGCCAAAAATCTTCCCATTTCTTGTCACAAAAGGAACATTGACATCAACTACCATCTATTGACTAAATAAGTTCAGAAATATTTTATTAAAATCAAACAAGGCTGCTCCAAAACATGTTTACCTATCATCACTATAATCCCTTTGG
This sequence comes from Metellina segmentata, assembly GCA_947359465.1. Lineage (NCBI taxonomy): Eukaryota > Metazoa > Arthropoda > Arachnida > Araneae > Tetragnathidae > Metellina > Metellina segmentata. The sequence goes on along the minus strand of OX375872.1, from coordinate 66,619,772 downwards.
AAAGAATGTAAATATTAGATCTTATCTGAAAGGAAACGTTAGGTTTAAATCTCATTCCAATTTTTCTGTCTTTGCTAAGTCATATGAAGTTTTAAAATAGACATTTGTCTATTTTAATTTTTTGGGGCCACTTAGATTTAATTCAAACTTAGCATGCATCGACTAAGTTTTATTTGTCTTATTTTCTTTAGGTTTGGTGGAATAACCAAGAATTTTAAATTATATTACGATGGAAAACATTATGTTGGTGAAAAGAGATTCGATACAATACAAGATCTTGTAGCTGATGGCCTTATTTCAATGTACCTGGAAGTTCATGCTGGCGATTACATTGCTACTATGTGCATGGAATCCAAGTATGAAGATAGTCCTTACAGGACTTTAAACTCTTATAAAAGAAAAATTACTCGTAATCGCTCTCGAAACAGCATTAAACATCCTAAAGATGAAGTTGCTTTGAAAAAGGATATCTCTACTAAATTTGAATCGTTCCATGAATATGACAGGCCTCCTGTTGAGGTAATAATTTTTTTTTTAATTAAATATTTTAGTTAGTGCTGTGTCTGCATTGATTAAATCTAAATTGATTCTTTTAGCCTGCAACAAATGATGTCTTCCTTCATGAAGATGGGGATGATTTAGATGTTTTGCAGTTTGAGAAACCTCATGTGTACAAGGTATCTAGTTTTATGGGTATCTTATAGTGTTATAATTTCAATTTTAATGAGAAATATCATTTTAAAAACATTTACTGAGATTCATACAACAGTATAAATTGTAATTTCTGATGCAAAAAGTGCATCTTTATCACAGAATATTTGTATTTTAATTCCTTGCTGAGCATAATATCTAAATTATGAATTCCTATGCTTAAATTTTGGTTTCATGGATATAATGGGAAGAATATGTTTCACAATTTCTGATTGGTAATTTTTTCTACGACTTTCATGAATGTTGTAATTTTTATCAAATACCAGTCACTTGTAATTCAACCAAGGTATAAAATGTTAATTGTCTCCTAACTTTAATCATACACACACAGTAATTTCATAATTCAGTTAACTGTCATGTTTTTTTAATGAGATCAAAATAAGTTTATTTTTCTTAGAGGAAATTCAAAAATAATCAGGTCTACAAATATTTCAGTGTCTTATTTAAATTTAACTTTTGAACCAAAGTTACCCTTTTTGTGTTTTCCTATGTGTACTAATTTATTAACTTTTATGTATTTCAGACTAACAATTTCATAGGATTACCATGGTGTGATTTTTGCGGAAATTTTATGTGGGGATTAATTGCTCAGGGTGTTAAATGTGAAGGTATGGCCGTTTTTTTGTTTGGTACATACCTGCCAACTTCTATGAAATGTCCATAGTTTCTACATATTCTAGTGTCTAACTGCAAAAGCCATTGCTATAACTAAATTTTTACAATTTTTATTGGGATCCTAAAGAATTATTTTTTCTTGTTTCAATAATGTTTTTGCTTTATTTAATAATTTTTCCAGAAGAATTATAAGAAATAAGAAAAATTGGTTTCTATATTTTTCTTATTACTTAACTAGTAGGAGCTTTCAATTAAAAAAAAAATAGCAAAATTTCAATTTCAGAGTTAATAAGTTATTTTTAGGAAACATTTTCTTTGCATATTCCAATGCCAATTGTTTCCTTTTGGTGATAATTTGAAAAATATAATTATAAATAAAAATACAATTTAAAATTATTCTTAAAATAAACATTTGGTTTATACCTCTGCAGGATATTTTATTTTTCAACTGCTATTTGTTTTGTTTATCATGATTTACATGTTTTTGATAGAAACAGTAGATGAATTGAAATATGAAATAAAAGTAATGGGGAAAGTTGGTGAGAATTTTGAAGGTAATACTACAAACAATGGTATTGTTATTATTTTAGCCTTAGTGAAAAGCATTTTTTTACAGACATAAATATGACTATTGTGATCGTTATCAATGTCAAAATTTGTTGATTTTCTTTCTGGGCTCATTGGGTTTGCCCTCTGCACTAGCAAGCTATAAACAGCACAGCTTTGATTCCTGTAACTATCATGGATGTATTTCTCTCATCTGTATCAGTATTACCCTTCCTTGCATCTGGATTTCCATTTTTTTTTTTTACTCGATGGAAAAACTGCTTGGCCAGATCTTTCTATTGTAGGAAATCGAAACAAATTTTTTTCCACAGTTAGACATTTAAAAAATTGATGAAAAATGAATTTTAAAAGAAGGGTGCTATTTTTAAATACTAATTTATCATTTTTGGAATTATGTCATATGATACTATGGACACAGGGTATGTCAAATGTTGGCAGGTAAGTATGGTATTTCAAATGCTGTATTTTATGAAGTTCAATTTGTTGTCTAATCATGTACTCAATTTGTTTTGAAATTTTAGATTGTGGCTTTAATGCCCATAAGAAATGCTCTGAGAAAGTTCCCAATGACTGTATGCCAGATTTGAAATACGTGAAAAGAGTTTTTGGGGTTGATCTCATAACTCTTGTTAAAGCACACAACACACTAAGACCCTTTGTTGTGGATCTATGTATTAAAGAAACTGAAAAAAGAGGTGAGCTGCTCTTTATTGCAACTGTGGTAGTATACTTAAATCAAGTGTATAAATCAATAAAAATTCAGCTAAATCAAATTTAATAATAAATTAAGAATATCCTAAGAAACAAGTTTTTTAATTGGAAAAGTTATCTAACTATACTAGATTGCAATGTTTCTTTACCACGCCCTCGCGGAGGGATAAAGTGAGTGATCTGTATCCTGTTGGGTTGCAGGCAGAGGTTTCAAGGAGACGTCACACTTACAAGCTTCCAACTTGGCGCATTAATCTAATTTGGCCTTAAATTGAGCATGTAAATGTTTTGACAGCTTGCCTGTCCATTTATATAAGAAAAGCACAATTATAGTATTTTTAAGACATTTTTATACAATTAATAATAGATAATATCGAGAGATATTTTTTGAATTTGCAATGGTATTTGTTCAAATTATTGCCTCCTAAAAATTTTCCAAAAGAAGTTTCCCAGGTAACAAATGAAATTTTTTAGGTTATGTCATTGAAAAATATGTATGAGGTGTGCCCCAGTGTGTTATATTACTGTTCAAAAGAATATAATAGAATTTACCGCAGTAAATACTTGCCTGAAATTTAAAAGAAACTTGTACTTCAATTACTTAAAACTTATATTTTAATATAAGTTTTATAGTATCTTTAAAGTTGTTTCGTTCTCAAATGCTGCAATTTTGGGTTGTTACTTTTTTTGCAGGGATGCGATATATTGGTCAATATTGCCCAGTGTAAAAATGACCCCCTAGCAATACTGCTGAATATTGGTTTTCGACATTGATAGATATTTTTGTCTAACATTATTCGATGCGTTTTACGATATTGCTCAATGTTCTTTTTTAACATTACTCAATATTTGCTTCACAATATTGAGTTACTTTCATTCCATATATTTCTTATGGCTAATGTGATTGTTAATTTAGAGGGCACACAAGATTACAGCCATCTTAAATTTTATGTAAAATTCAAAAAATATACAATAGGTTATAAAATTGAAGAACGTATAATTTTTTTTAAACTTTTAATTATTAGAACTATATTTATAACAATTTTTATAAGTAATGTACATAATTTATTTTTTTATGATTATTGTTTAACATTACTACAAACTTTTAATTGAATAACAAAAAATTAGAGGAATAACCTTGAGTGTCCTCTAAATAAATCATCACATATTCCATAAATAGGATATGAACCTCGTTAAAAACGCTTATGAGAAGGTTATATTCTTCACAATTTTAGAAGTTCATGATATCTATAAAATTCAGCAAAATTTAGTTTGGAGAATGGTTTTTCAGGTCATGTTAAGCGCATGTTCACATTAATGAGGTTTGACTTTTCCTAGCATAAAAAGAAACACATAAAATGGCTATGCATCATTTTTATGTGTACAAATTCTGTAGAATGACAAATCTTTACTCTTAAAATGTTGGTTAATTCAGAAAACAAACTAATGAAACAGTTCTTTGAAATCAACATGGTATACTATTGCAAAAACCTTTTGCTGCAAGGGGAAAATTAAATTTGTCTTCCCTCACTGCTTTTGATATATTACCCTTTTAATGTCATGAAATTCAAGGAAGCAATTGCCAAAGCAATGCTTTTAGAAATTGCTACCTACTTGGCTTTTTAAAACCTACACAGGCATTTATTAACAAATAGAACATATTTTAAAATTCATTTCCCCTTTAAATGTACTTCTTGGTAGCTTGAAAAATAATAATAATTTCAACATACAACATGTACAGGTACCATTTCTTTTACATTTTATTGTAACTAAATATATACTTCAGAATACCCTTCTGAGAATTGTTGGGATGCCATTCTAACAATTTATGAAACACATTCATAATGATTGTCTTTGCAGAGCTTTTCAGAGCACTGCCTTTCTTGTGTGGTTGAAAAACGTAACTTCTAATAGAATCCGGAGTTAAATTCCATTATTAATCAGAAAATACTCAAATATAAAGATTCAAATACAAACGACAATAAATGCAACTCACATTAGTCTAAAGATATGTACATTTCTGCCAATGTCGCCCAGCAACTAGAACTGAGAGCGCTCAGAAAATGCTGGTTGGCTCTTATTGGCTGGCGCCCGATTATAAATTAAATTACTATGTTGCACGTAAAAGGCAAAATATTCAACATTTCATGCTAATTACGACAAAAAATCGTTATATATGTGTGGGGTTAACAAATTAATCACATTTCTAAGTTGTAGTGCCTCATTACACTCAAATATCAGACAAGGTGCTAGGAACTATTTGTTTCGTTTGCTCTCAGGCTTTCTTGGCAGTATAGAAATACGCTACCACTGAGTATAGTATATTATGGAAATATTTGACTGTGTAAACATTCATACATGCTAAATTGATTCATTAGTTATCAAAATATTTGTACTTGTATATGCAAAAAAAAAAATGCCCAATTATTAATTGTTATCAGTAAACTGAATTTCACCTGATTGATATTGCAGGGTGAAACAATTATGATGAATTTGAAATTTATTTTATTTTATTAGATTTTATGACTCAAATTAATTTGCTGCTCCTACAAGCTTAAACTTTTTAAATATGAGAGGTAAATGTTTCCAATGACAATATGAGTTTAAGAAACATCTACAATAGGCGTGTCAAGTCCCAAGGGCCTCTTAGAACCTTGCAAACCTTTTATGGCTATGGCTTAGATACATAGGGTATAAATATTACAAATAATATGACTACAGAGTAATTGATGTATGCCAAATATTTAGAGTAGTTTTATCTCATTTATTGAGTCACTTTATCAGAAAGTGCAATGTTCTAAGGACCCAAACAACTTGAATCCTAATGTTTTATAGTTGTGACATGGTTCTCCTCCAAAATGAGGGATATATATTTAAAAGGTGCCAATAATATTGGTTTCATTTTTTTATATCATTTTTCATATAGAATATCATTTTTTGTATTGAGTTATAGAATTTTTATGGAAGTGAGATACTCATAAAGCATCTTTGCCATGTGCTTATCTAGTAAAATAATTAAGTCACAAATTGTCAAAATCCAACTAAAAATGTGAATAAGGGAACGCGACAAATGCTATCCTGTGTCACAATGACACTAATTTAGGTTCTAGTGTTTAATCAAGGTTTAACTTCTGTGATATAAATCAAGTTGTTTTAAATTATCACACTCTGATATATGTTTTAAGTTTGAATAAACTTATAATTTAAGTGTACTGTTAAGTGTGCTTTGTTTTTCAGACTTATTAATATATTGCTGATTTAAAAATTTGGTTAATGGATTATTTAAAATTTACCCAAGTATTAGTGCATTGGTGTAGTCGATAAAAGGAAAGTATCTCACTAATAAAAGGAAGGTCATATTCATACTGACATTTGTGTGTTTACACTCACTTGAATACTAGAATTTTAAATTTTGACTATATTTAATTTCAGATTATATTTAAAAAATTATCCTTCATTTTTATTTACAGGGGTAGATGTAGAAGGCTTATACAGAGTATCTGGTTTCAGTGACGAAATAGAAATGTGTAGAATGGTCTTTGAAAGGGGTATGGGAAACTCTTGATTGCTTATATTTGATTAATTCTTTTCAGCTCATATTTAGTGAGTTTGATTTTTTTTTATCAATACATTTTAAGCACATTTCATAGATTTTAAGTTTTTTTGGTTCTGATCAATATAATATAATCATAGTATTAATTTTAGCCATCGAGCTCCAGAACTTGCAGATCTTGTCACCAAGGCTTTTGGAGGACTCTAAACTTTTGCACTAGTACTGTATGCATAGACACGACAACAACAACATAGTATTAATTTAACTTTTATTTTTCAAAATTTATAAATTTTCAAAATCTGAAATATGTGTACCAAAGTTAAATATGGTCATTGTTTCAAAAGTTTTGAGTTATTCATAAATCAGGATGCCTTAATGAAATAGTCAGTATAGATTCTGTATTGCAATAGCCTATTGGGTTGCTCCATAGTGTTGTAAATTTAACTACCTACCTACCTTTAATAACAAATCGTTTGTCATCAAATAATGTTTTATTAACATGTTTTTGTAGTAACATCTTTAAACTTCTCATGATGTAATCCAGCTTCCACAGCTTTGTGATCAAACACTGCTCTTTGAAAGTACCTGCAAATTACATTTTAAACACTAATTTCAAATTTCATTATGGCAGAAAAAGAATTTAAAATATTTTTTTGTCCCCACAGTGGTTATTTTGAGAACCTTAAAATTTTATATGTCAGTAAAAGAAATTAAAACAGATCAAATATTTAATTTTTAGTTTAGTATCAGTAATTGTATCTTTACTATACAGTCAGTGGAATGCCATAAATACTCAGGCCTTTCTTCAATACAGATATAAATTCAGAAGAAGTGATGGATATAAAATTAAATACTAAAAATGATTTATCAGCATTGTGTAATTTATCTCAATATCTATTGATCTTTATGTTCGGGATTGATCCCAGATCATCTTCAATAACCCGTTGTGTCTCCACTGTGATGCAAATTCACTTACCTACTTTAGCTTTTTATCAAATTACTTGTTTATAATTTTAGATCATTGCCCTTTTAAAAGTATTTGTAAGTTATATTTCATAAGGAGAAACATGAACTCTCTAAGTTTACCTGACTCATTGCACACAAGCAAAATTTCAATATTTGAGAAATTCTCACCACTTTGAAACATTTAAATTTTTTCTTGATTCTTGAAATGCTGATATTGCTATTTAATAGTTGTTCTATTGCATTTCTATGGGTAGTTTTTATTAAAATATTAAAAGTACTTGTTTTATTAGAATTCTTGACAGTGCTTAAGTTCTAACTGTAATAAGTTTGCTGCAATGCATATTTATGTCAACAAATATTCTCAGAATTCAAAATAAACTATTATGTTCTTGCTACTTTTTATTGTCATAATGCTATTGTGATCTGTGCAAGTTGTTTTTAAATGTTGAAGTTTTATAAGATCAAATTTCTTTTCACATTCAGATTGCGAATGTGCTGATATTAGCAGAAGTGCTTTTGAAGATATCAATGTTATAACTGGTGTTCTGAAATTGTTTTTTCGTCTTTTACCCATTCCTCTTATAACATTTGAAGCCTATAGTTCCTTCATTGCTGCCGCAAGTAATACATTTAAAATTCATTTTTTAAATGCATGTTGAATATTTTGTTTCAGCATGCACTTTACATGCTTATGATATAATGTTTAATGTATACTGTAGAACTCCAATTATCCAAATCAATTGGGACCAGACACCACCCGGATTATTCACAAAATAAAAAGTTATTTCTTAGTAAAGAAAACAAATTTTGCTTAGTTTGTATTATAATTTAATGACTGAAAAAAAAAACAATTCTGTGTACATTTTGTACTTGCATGCTGTATTAAAAAGTATCATTGCTTGAACATATCGATCAAAGTCATTTGTTTTGCTGTCTTTCTTTGTTTCCGTGCAACCAAGTCTTGCATGCGTTTGACGGTGAGCAGCTGTAGATGGTCGCACTCAGGCTGCCGCTCCATCCATTTTAGTGCTGTGTCATGGCACTCAAACACCTTATTAGCTGATAGTCATGTGTCTGGTTTCGTAGCAATTTCGTTGTCATCTTGCGGGTCATCAATGAGTTCTTCTTTCACTTTAAATGAGTTCATTGTCACTGAAAATTTGGAATCCAGTGTCCAAAGAATCACACACCAGCCACTCGCCTACATCCTCTTCACTGTACTCGGAACATCCAGGAATTTTTACTATGTTTCTCATGTCCTCAACTGACACTTCGTTCTCATCGTTTTTATCATTCAACGTTCAGAAACTTTTTAAATGAAAATGTTTATTTTTTTTTCTCAATCCGGATACTTGGAGTTCTACTGTATTTAAGCTGTCCTGCCTTTATAAAATCGATACTTACTATATATTGTATGGTATGCTGTCTTTGGTTATAAATTATATGCTGCATTCCAGGTAACATTGTCACTTCTAACAAATGAGTTTCAAAGAACATTTATTGCTGAAAAGTTTAGCCTATTGTTAATTATCATTTCTTTTTTATTCTTATTTCACTTATTGGGTTGAACATTGGTCTTGTTTGATTTTCACATTTATATTTCAAAACTTGATACTTTAATTTATCAATCAATCAATCATTGTATTTTTCTTTGCTAGTAATGAACTTGTGCCATCTTTTGGGTAATTTATGGGTGCTATCTTTAAAAAGCTGTAATTTTCTGAGTCATCAAACATGTGTCTATGAATTTGCAAAATTGGAAATTTTAGTACTTAAATTTTTGGTGTAATAAATAAAGGTAACTGTATTACCTATGGATACATGTGTATTCATTCTTTTAGACATGTGAAAATGTCGACTGGTTAAATGAATAACATACATTGCAGGTAAAAATAAGTCATTTGGTTGCAATTTTCCTGATAGTTTTTCCTAAAGATAGGTCTAAACACCTATTTAATTTGGGTCATCTTTCACTGCATTCTTAAGATGTTTTAATCAGCAGCCGATACACACAGTGTAACTCAAAGTCAAAAAGTTAATTTAATCCATTGCCATAGCCATGCGAATGATTTTCATGCGTAGACTGATGCCACCAAAAGTGTATTCCATCCCTTTTAAAATAGTTCATCGCCTACTTTATTTCTGAAAATAGGGTGTTATCTTTTAATTGATTTGATCAGTAGATAAACAAATTACATGACTTACACTTATTAAAAAGAGTAAACTTTCAGAAGCTGAAAAAATTGCAGCAATATGTGAAACTATACAAAATTGAATTATTGATTTGAATCTATTGTTTATAATGTTGGTTCATAAGGTCATCTTATCTTTTCCATTTGGAGAATTATGTGATACTAAAGCATTCTTGTGGTGCTCTAATCAGAATTGAGTGCCTCTCAGATATCCTGGCATGGTTTAATAATTAGAATGCTTTAGGGTAACAAACTTAACTGAATATTTTCCGTTTGAAAAAAAAACACTGAGGTAGTCCTGAAAAGATTAAAAAAAATGAATTCTTTCAATTTTATTTTAGAATGTGAAAACTAAATTTTTATAAAGAGTTTTAAACTTTCAAAATAGGCTTATTTGTAGATGAAGAAAGTCTAGTTTTAAGTTTTTGATTGTTTTTACTGAGCCATTTCTAAGAATTATGAATAAAAATTTTCATCTAACAGGATATATGATTAATTATTTTGTAACAATATTTTTCAAACAGATGAAACTCCCCTACATACTTTTTTGCAAACAATGTTAGATGAAAATTTATTTTCTGGTGAAATAAATATTATACTAAAAAGGTTATAAAATATCCTTATATTTATAATACTAAGTAAATTGAAAAATATGTTTATGTTTATAGATCAAGAAGTTATTTGTAATGACTTACAGTTCCTTTTTATCTCAAATAAAAATACTGGATATTTGAATGAAACTTGAAAGTTTTTATATCCTAATTTTGACCATATTTCTATAGTCCCATTACTTTATATTATTTATGTATGTTGTTTGAAAATATTAAGTAATAATTTTTAATTACTATTCCATTCTCTCTTCATAAAATTCGTTTTTGTTTCAATTGTATGGTATATGAACAAAAGTTTTGACATTCGCAAATTATGGTGCTCAATTATACTGTTTTGTTAATTCAAACTTTTGTCAAATTTTATTTAATTCTTGTTTCAAATCGTTTGTTTATTTTCCAGAAATACCTGCCTTAGGAGAAAGGTTAGAAGCTTTAAAGGAAGCCTTGAAAACCTTACCACCTGCTCATTATCAAACTCTTAAATTTTTAATGGCCCATCTTTACAGGTACCATTATGACTTTAAGGATGGTTTTCATTTGCAAATGATTCTGTTTTGCTTTTAGGTATATTTCTAATACAAAATTACTCATCAGGAAAAAATTGAAAACCTTCATTGGTATTGCATTTTGTTTCGCAAAGAGGGCTTTAGTACCCTTGATTCTGTTGTTTCTTAAGAGTTGTGAAATTAATACCATAATCTCAATTTTCAATAAAATACTCTTCAAAAACGTACAATTTTAAGTCGCATAAAAATTTACAAGTATATTTTTGATGAAAGTTTTTTTATTTGCCCAAATTGATAAAAAAATATCAAGGAAATAGCAAACTCTGAATAAATGTGTTCTTTTTTTTCATTCACTAAAATAGCCTGTTATGTTACTCCTATGTGGTATTCATTCAACTATTAACCAACCATTCACTGTTTATAAGTCTCCTTAATCTTTCAAAATTGATAGCTGTATCAGTAGAAAGTGCAAAAGTTTTGTTGGTTATCAAATGTAAAAATAATTTGTGTGAAATTTGGGGTACAGTATGCAGTGAAGGGTTAAAATAGTTTGACAGAAAACTTTTATTTTATTAATATGCATAAATAAATGGCATTAATTTTATCGTCAAGATCTTGAGTTAGGGTGACAATTTGGAGAGTTTGCAGAGCCAAATTTGATTTCCATCATGAGTCGGTAAAGATCAAAGGGTTGCAATTTTTTGGGGAGATTTCTCCAAGATGATTGCTTGACAATAACTGCTCATCTCTAGCCTTCACCCCCCCCCCCCTTTCGCTCATGGTGTCTTTTGTTCACTCTACAATATTTTGCCCTCATCCCTTGCCCCCTGACCACATCTCCCGCCAAACTGCCAGGGGTGAGAAGAGTGAGCTCGGATGGTTGCCGATGAAGCCCACAAAGCGTTTACACCAGAGTCTGTCGAAAAAAGGGACAAAGCATAACAACTCTGGTGTAAACGCGGCTTTACTATGTTACCCAAAACTTTATCAGTATCTTCAGTTTAGAATAATTATTTTAAAATTAGTATGAATATGATGTCATATCACTTTATCATTTGAACATCTAATGTTTTTAATATGGTTGGTTAATGGTCTTTGTCATGCTCTATGAATAGCTTCAGCACAAACTTCCTCCGGTCTCCATTCCTCTGAAAGCTATCATTCAGTCAAAATAGTACATACAGTTAGTCATTGTATAGAGTCTCATCCTCTCCTCATTTTCCTGCCTTTGTAAAAGGCAACCTCAAGCTCTAAGACAGCATTTAAATCATCCATACAGATTTGCCAAGATTACAATTTTGGGTTTAGGGCTGAAAATGATTTGTATTGTTTTGCATATGAAAAACAAACAGCAAATGGGAGTTAATTTACAAGGTTCTCTAAAGCTAGGCATAAGATTTGCGTTTACTTTTCATCCAATCTTTGTATTCTCATGTTACTAATACTTGTATATTCTAAATTTGTAACTATATATGTATAAAGTTTAATCTTTTTCTAGGGTTGCCGAAAGACAGAAATATAATTTGATGACTGCACAAAATTTGAGTACAGTGTTTTGCCCTACTTTGTTGCGATGCCCTGAAATAGGAGGTGTACTAGATCAGCTGACTGCTTGGCATGCTGAAGGTACAGTTATTGAAATGTTGATCACCCATCAAAGGCAACTTTTCGATCACTGATTTCTAAAGGTATTTGTTCTGGAAATTATTTCAATACAATTGACTAGTTTCTGAAAATTTTAATCGAAGTTCGTTGTAATTTAATCTTGTATATTTATTACATTTATCTAAAGTTATATATTTATTACATTAGAACTACCTTTTGGTCTGTACTTGAAAAACTTTGTATGCAGTAAAAAGTGCTGTAGTAAATTTATTTCCTACCTACTAACAAATATTGCATCATTTTTATATTACATTGCAAAATTTTATATTTGCTTTGTCTAAAGGTAGCAAATTTCTCATATATATTTCTCATGTATACAATTAAAAAATGGGTGCAGTAAAGGACCTAAAATTTAGTCCACTTTATTCTACACCTAATGGGTGGTTCCGGTGATTCACTAGAGCTCATTTGTTGTAATATAAAAAAAAATTTATGACCAACCTTTGGACCAACTTCAAGCAGACGTGTTCGGTTTTAAAAAATCGTGTTTTGCTTGATAATGCTCATTTACATATCACATGGATTCAATAAAAATTTCAGGATTAGGAAATACTGTCTCATTTGCCTTATTACCTGGACCTTGCCATATCATACTTTCATCTCTAATGGTCTTTGAATTTTCTTCAAAGATTTTACTGGTTAACATGAGACATTTCCCTAATGACTTTAATTTCCTAATCACCACACAATCTGCAAGTTCAATGCGCTATTCAAACTTAAAAATGTGGGGGGGGGGGAACAAGATTATAAGTTCCAATGGACTATTAGAATTCTACTTAGATCATTATTTGCAGTGTAGTGTACAGTTTACTAAGCTTGAGACTGTTTTTCTATTTCTGGAAACTTTCTTTACAATTTAATAAATCTTTGAAATAAAATTTATACTATATATATTTTAAAGTTTTTTACTGCATGTTTTTCTTATGCAAACTTTCTTTTTTTAGAAGAATAAAGAAAGCATCTGTCCAAAAAGGAAACAATTTCATTTTCTTGTAATTAATTTTTTAGTAAAAATTACCAGTTCTTTTGTAAACAATTTATTTCAATTATTTTTATTATCAGAGTTTAGTTGAAAATTTTGAATTGGAATGTTTGCTTTTTATGTAAACAAGATTACTTGCAAAAGGTCTAAAGTTTTAACAGTTAATTATTTTGACAGAATTAAGTATTTAACCAGCTTATAACACTTGTAAGTTTAAGAATTCAGATCAAGTGATATATTTTTAAACATACAATTCACTTACAATGTGTTTAAACTGAAGAATTTGTCTAAATATATTTAACATGTGGTTTCTAAGTATATTTTAGTAATTTAGTAAATCTTCAGGTTACTTGTCTTTTTCAAATAAAGCTTGTTACTGAATGGTGATATACTATTACATGTGTCTTCTAGTTTTGACACATTTTAGGATTTTCATTTTTTTTAAATACTGTTCAGTTCCTGCTTAGTGTAAATAGTTTGTTGTCATGTATCTTTGTACAAATTTAATCTAATTTATGTTTCCATTTTTTCCCCTTAGTATTTGTGCATTAAATACTCAATTTGTTTTATAAATCTTTTTGTGTGTTAAAAATTAAATATATCACTTAGAAAGATAGATATATTTTTTTACACACACTGAATTCATTTTTTAACTTCAAGTTCCATTTCCTTTAATTTTAATCAACTGCTTTTTATTTATATGCAGCTAGAATATAAGTAAATGAGTGTAAAACGTTTTGTCATTTTATTTAAAATGTGCTATTTACTCAATTGTTAAAGCATATATTTTGTTCAAAATCCAATGGAAATATGCTGTACTTTTATGAAAAAATTAAGAGTATGTGTTAAAAGCTATTAGCTTTAGAAAATAATGATTAAAGGTTGAATGTGCTGAGTATCATAAAACATTGATGTGAAATGTATGCAATTTATTACTCTTAAAAATCATACGATAAGATTTGTACATATAAAAAGTCTGTTACGCCTGGAAATCATGTACAGAATATTTATGCAATTTCTTACGGTATCACGGATGCTACTGAAAGAAATCATCTTGATTCTACATTGATATTCAATGAACGAATTTAATATAGTGTTGCATAGTTCAATTCCAACTACAAATTTTTTTGATTAAATTATAGGTGTATATTATGTTATATATGTGGAGCTAAAACTTCAAAATTTTCTGTGATATTGTTAAGGCTGAAAATTGGCATTATTAAAAGTATTAATTTATGTTCAACATTTCTAAACATTGTAAATAATGTGCATTTTGTATGTTGCCAGAATCTTGAATCTATTCAATTTTAAGTGTTAAAATATTCATTTTAAATTGTTGTAAAATCTAAAAAGAGTTATTTGTTGATATGATCCTTAATGTTATATTTGAAAAGTATTTAACTTAGCTTTTTTCTCGATTTTAAAGCTTCAGTTGATTACGTATTATGCTTTTATTGTTGAATTTATGTATTGTGTTTATTGTTTAGTTTGGATGATTAAAATTTAATTATATATTGAGCCACTAATATAAAATTTTCTTAGCATATACTTCTGAAAAAATTTAATTTCTTTTTAAAATTCTTTAGGGATGGTATTAGTTTAATTGCTGTTGATATAGTTACTTTATTTTAAATCTTGCTGTATTATGTAATCATTGTTGAGATAATTCTAGGAGGTAACTAGAATTATCTGTCAATCGTCCATCTTCTACTGAATGATGACTTATAACATCTAATATTCAGTAAACAATTTAACACACATCATAACTGTACATATGAATTATTTACATTTTTCTCTGTAAAAAGGACAAGATACTAAGTGTTGGAGAAAGCAAGGCTTAAGTTGTAACTGAACCATGCTTTTGAACACTATGATAACCATTATATTTATTAAGTTAGTTTGTTTTTATTGATGGGTTTATATACTAGTCATGGTACTCATGAATATGTGTTTAAATTAGTTATGGAAGAATGTTTTATCAATAAAACTTTAAGGTGGAAATATTTTCACTGTTGCATAACTAAATTTAGACACCTTGAAACTCAGATGAGATGCTTTTGTCCTCTTATTGAAAATGAGACAGGCAATTAGGAAGTGTCATCACGATAGTTTGTCTTTTGAAAGGAGTACATCATATATATGCACAGAAACTGCTGAATTTACATTGCTCAGTAATGTACATTTTTTCTGCATTACCAGTATCCATACATCAACTTTACACAGGGTGGCATTGATTATGTTTTTCGTTGGCATCAGATTGTTAATTCACGTGTGTGCCTAACAGTAGAAGCCATGGATATTATGTTACTTGGGTATATGTTATGCTATCATATAGGATACTGTTTCCATGGCTACAGTATAATTTTATACAATGACTTCTTAAACTTTTGACTTTTCCAAAATAAATTTGCGTGTGATTTTAGAGAAATGCATGAAAACTGTTACAGAATGACGTTTAGTGGTCTCTTAATGCATAATTATAATTGCACAATTCTGATTTAAATTCCTGCCTCGAATTTTTTTCCAGTTTGATGTACTCATCTAGTTTGTTTAGACCAGTCCTCAACTTTTTAAAGTTCTATACAGTTTTAAAATCGGTCATAATTTTCACAGAATTCGACTTAATTATATTTATACTTTTAATACAAATCTGAATATTTGCCAATAATTTTCCAAGCCTCAAATTATAAACTTTCAAAAATGTATAAATTTTTTTTTTTTTTTAATTCATTTGCTTTTATCCAAGCTATTATTTTTGCAGATATTTGAATAATTTTTTATATGTTTGCTTTTAATAAAAAATATCACATCCAGTATACATCACACAAAAATACTTGTAACAGTAAGATTAGTTTTGTTAAATGTGGCCGTAAGGCATTCCGCTTGTTCTGTTAAAGGTGGTATTATGAATGGTCACTGCAAAACTAGTTAGTATTGTTAAATCCCCCATTTTGCTTAAATCTGCATTGGAACCTCAGCTTTGTATTTGTGATGCTTTTCTGTGTGTATATATATGTGTGTACTGATGTAATAAAAATATCAGTGTCTTAGCATTATTGTAAACAAATATTGAGTGACAGTATTATTTTATTTATATTTCTGTTGTGAACTTGAGGGACTTAATTTAGCTTGAACTCAGTTAATTTCTTGCTACATCTTGTACATATAAATTGTAAGAAATGTAATCCATAATGGTATATTTATTTGAGGCTCATTGGGTTGGATGGTTAAATGTTTTTGGTGCTATAAATATGCATATTTTTTGTTACTTTTTCTGGGTTGTAAATGTTGGTAATTCTGCCAGTGCTGGTGTGCTCAAATGATATTTCTACTTCCAGGGAAAATGAAAAACTGTTCTTGCATTCACATGAAAAATACTTTGAAATTTAAAAAATTTAAGTATTCTGAGGGTTTAATTTGTAACTAAGCGTTTTTGTGCATTTATTTGTAGTTCTTGACAGGAAAGATATGTGTGTTATGCTGACAGTAGAGTGGATTATAAATTTATTTTTGGGTTCAACAGATAATGGCATTGTGTTTATGTTCTGTTAACTTTGAATGTAAAAGTTCACTTTAATTGGAATGCCATATACACATTCTTTATATTTAGATCTGACTTGTTTGTGGACTTTATGCAAGCTTTATAAAAGATTTAGATACCTACAAAGTTAAGATATTCTGTTTGTCGAGTCTTCCTTTATAAGTATTATGAATTATAAATTGTTATATGAATCAACAGAGTACTTGCTCTGTTTTCTTGAATGGATAGGATGTTTATACAACATTGAGATAAACAAGGAATTTTGATGTAGCTTTGCAAAATAAATACAAACTATTTGCCTTCAATGAACCAGAATTTTTGTGAATTTTAAATACGTATGATTTTAGCTATGGAAAGAGGGAGCTTTCTATATGAAAATTATGCAAAACTTCATTCCTTTCTAAACCTAATAAATCTGTGATGTTTTTATGTGTGAGTTTTGTTATTTATGAATATTCACAGATTTGTATAAATGTTCACACTTTCCCCTTACATTTCGAAAACCATACCTTCACTTTGAGTTGTCCCAACAATGTGCCCTTACCTTTAATTTTATAGTTATCAATAAAGTTTTATAATTTTTAATGAAAGATGTGTTTGTTTCCTATTTACATCTTTATTAGCATCTGTTAGACTAACAATGAATATTTTGGTTGCAAAGAGCAATCCAATTTTTAAACAATTGTAACTAGAGATAAAAGTTAGATAATGTAGTATTTGAAGGAATTTTAA
The DNA here is from genome assembly GCA_947359465.1 of Metellina segmentata. Taxonomy (NCBI): domain Eukaryota; kingdom Metazoa; phylum Arthropoda; class Arachnida; order Araneae; family Tetragnathidae; genus Metellina; species Metellina segmentata. The sequence continues at coordinate 66,602,420 of OX375872.1, read as the reverse complement.
AATTACTGATTTGTTGGAACAAAAATGCATAAAATATACCATTTATTTAATTATTATTTTCAATGAAGCATGATAGGTTTGAATATAAATTCATTGGAGTTAAATTCATGCTTTATGTATTCTAATGTGACAACTCTGACTCACAAAGTTAGATGTTTCTTCAAGTCATGACGTTTCATTATTCAAAAAATCAGTTTTATTCTTCTTTTAACACATTTGTGCCATTCAAAGCAAATTGGGGAAAATAAAGCCTAATATAGTAAGATACAAATGTATGATTCCCTTTTCAAACTAGCTTGAAATAATGACAAAACCTCAAAAAGGTTAGTTTATCCAAAAAGTATCAGTTTTGTTATTTATGTCCCTGGCACATTCAAACAAACATGTCCAACTTAGACTACTGCCTACAGTGTATTTTATTTTCACAAAGGATCACTTCATATTTATTTGGATAATTCTTCCACACTTTAAATGGCGACAAACTTAATGTTACTAAAACATTTACAAACATAAACCTAATATAAAATTTTTTGCAAGTATAATTATAATTGCCGGAGAGGTGAAAAACCATTCAGGTCCCACAATTTAGTAGAATTACTAAACAAAGGACATGCATATGTAGAATGTTTCGTAATCAACACTTGAAATTCTTCACTTCCTATGAATTGTAAATCTTATTTTCATTAAAACGAAAAAAAATTTTTCAATGAAAGTGAAAAAATACAGGGGCTGTCATTTTAAACTAAACAAAAGGTGTTCAACAGTAAAAAAAATTATTTTGATTAATAAATGTTATGTAATATTTTTAATTTAAAGATTAACTACTCTATGAAAGGAATATATTAAAGTTTTGCACACCCTATAATAGGTTTCAGACACCACTAAGTTAATTACACGTATAAAATACGTTTCAATTCGTCGTCAAGGGCCCGTTGTATTGTTTTTGTACGATATTAATTAATAATTACCATCATAGTTCAATTAAGAATTAATTACATGCTAATGCATTGAAGAGGAAGAGACGGGTATTTTGTTTCCGGTTATTTAGTAGTTTATAACAAGAAATTCTTTAATCAAATAACTTTTGGAATGCAAAAGGTAGGTAATTAATTAACGTCAAAATGGAGCAATACAGCGGGCATTTGCGACGATCTGTGATCACTTCTGTAAGGAAAGATCCAACGCCTCGTAATTTTGAAACTAGGTCAGCTGGTGACAATACCTGAGCTGATACTCCAAACTTCCACACCAACGTGAAGGCATTAGAGGCTACGACGGATTTAACGTTCACCAGCTCCCGTTGGACCTACTTTCGATCTTGCAACCCTTCGGTTGCTATTACGTTGCACTTCCAACTGGTCCAATGGCAGTAAGACAACGAGCTATTTGCGATAGTCCGGGTAGGTAGATAAGTATTTCAATTAACATCGTACTGCAGAAACACAACGGGTCCGCGAACAATTCCAAAGAGAAAGTTTCGAGGTCAACACCACGGAAAGATGACGAGGCAACACCTGAGCTGGCACCTCACCAAACTTTCACGCCAACGTGAGGACATTTGAAACCACGACGGATTTAACGTGCACCAGCCCCTCTTCATACACGACTGTCTTTGTTTCCATTCAAACTCAACCCTCCGGTTGCTAATTCGTTACTCTTCCAACCGGGCTATCACGGCCCAACGATGGTCTGAGGTAATTGGTAATTGGTAATTTTTAGTTAACGTCGTACTAGAGCAACACAACGGGCTATTGACGACGGTCCGGGAGCAGTCCCTTAAGGGAAAGATCCGAGGACAACACCTCGTAATTTTGAACCACGGTCAGATGACGAAGCAACACCTGAGCTGGCACCCCACTCTCCAAACTTCCACGCCAACCCAACGTGAGGACTTTCGGCCACGACAGATTTAAGGTGCACCAGCCGCCTCTACACCATACGTTTACAAACATCCATGCCCGGACCCGGATTCGAACCAGGAACCTTCAGATCTAGAGGCTAACACCTTAACCACTATACCGGTTGGTCGGCAAAACGATGGTCTGAGATCCCACTGCTTACGGTAAGGTATGGTATTTTTAGTTAACGTCGTACTGGAGCAACACAACGAGCTATTGACGATCCCGCTGCCCACGGAAGTAATAAAAGGTGTACTTTTGATCGATTTACAAACCTCCAGGGTTCCCATAGCCCTTGTCACGTTTGGTTGGCGTGGAAGTTTGGAGAGTGGGGTGCCAGCTCAGGTGTTGCTTCGTCATCTGACCGTGGTTCAAAGTTACTAGGTGTTGTCCTCGAATCTTTCCCTTAAGGGACTGATCCCGGACCGTCGTCAATAGCCCGTTGTGTTGCTCTAGTACGACGTTAACTAAAATTACTATTTTTTTTATCTGAAATGTTCTCGAGATAATGGTAATGGTAATTATAGTTAACGTATAGTAAAAGTACTAGAGCAACACAACGGGCTATTGACGACGGTCCGGGATCAGTCCCTTAAGGGAAAGATCCGAGGACAACACCTCGTAATTTTGAACCACGGTCAGATGACGAAGCAACACCTGAGCTGGCACCCCACTCTCCAAACTTCCACGCCAACCCAACGTGAGGACTTTCGACCACGACAGATTTAAGGTGCACCAGCCGCCTCTACGCCATACGCTTACAAACATCCATGCCCGGATTCGAACCAGGAACCTTCCGATCTAGAGGCTAACACCTTAACCACTATATCGGTTTGTCGGCGTGAATGGTAATGAAGAGGTTGCATTATAGGAGAGGTTCTTCAGAAAAGTTTTCTACTAAAATGGGGGGTTACAGAAGGTATTTCTACCTTTTTTACGATTGTCCGTGAAAAACTTCAAATGCGCCTTGAAAGGTTCTGGAAAAGGACTTTAATTTTTTTCCCACCAAAGAGTGGGAACCATGATCAGCAAAACTTAATTCCCAGTCTCGATAAATTGCATAGCACAAACTTAAAAAAAAGATTTGATTTTCAGTGAATATTTAAAAATTAACTCGGAAATGCACATGCTTGCACTTTTTATTGTTGACTGACTTATCGTCATTTGACAGTGTTTCAAAATTACGTGTTGTCCTCGTATCTTTCACTTCGGGTTTGATCCCGAACCGACGCCAATATCCCGTAGTGTTGCTCTAGTGCTACGTTATTTAAAATACCTACCTATTGCTTGGTAATTTGTAATTAACGTGTCGTGCTAGAGCAACACAATGGGCTATTGACGACGATCAATCATCTAAGGGAAAGATCCGAGGACGACATCTCGTAATTTTGAACCACGGACAGATGACGAGGCAACACCTGAGCTGGCACCCCACTCTCCAAACTTTGACACCAACCCAACGTGAGGACTTCCGGCCACAACAGATTTAAGATGCACCAATTGCCGTTATACTATACACTTACAAACATCCATGCACTGACCCGGATTCGAACCAGGAACACCTATTGCCTGGAATTGGTGTTTTTAGTTAACGTCGTAACGAAGCAACACGACGGGATATGAACGACTGTCCAGAATCAATCCCCTAAGAGAAATATCCGAGGACAACACCACGTAATTTTGAATCACGGTCAGATGACGAGGTCACACCTGAGCTGGCACCCCACTCTCCAAACTTCCACACCACGCCAACATGCGGACATTTGAGGTCATGATAGTTTTAACGTGCACCAGCCAATTTTGTACACGACGGCCTTTGATTGAATTCGAACTCGCAACCTTCCGGTTGCTAATCCGTTGCTCTTCCAGCTCAGGTGTTGCTTCGTCATCTGACCATGGTTCAAAATTACGAGGTGTTGTCCTCGGATCTCTCCCTTAAGGGACTGATCCCGGACCGTAATCAATAGCCCATTGTGTTGCTCTAGTACGACGTTAACTAAAATTACCATTACCGAGCTACACCTAGATAATCCTTGATAGCAGAAATAATTTCTCTAATACACAGATGATTCTTGATTACGCAATTTTTGTCTGAAAATAGTCTGGTTTTAATGTTTTTGTGAAATTCTTTAAGAAATTGTGTTGTTGTTTCTTATGCCTACACTGGCAGACCAAAGGAGTGCCAGGCCCGTAGAAGACGGCAAGAGGCGAGGGGTGTGCGTCTTCCATGTTATTGAGCCCCATTGGGAGGAAGTCCGACTTTGCTCGACATACATGACACATCCGTTTTACAGGAAGGTCCCTTTCATACATCCACTCACACATATCGTAATTTAGATCCCAATCGGAGGCCGATAACCCCCTGATCAGGTACCCCCAGAGGTATTAATTTTGTATGGGAACATGGGGGACTTTGTGACCACGACCTATTTAACGTGCCCCAGTCACCATTAGCGAACACGACGGTCTTTAACCAGGTCAAAGTGCCGATCTCGCAATCATCAGAATTGCAGGCTCCGCCGAGGACAGAACCCACAACCCTTCTGATGCGAGCCCGACGCTCTACTGACTGAGCTACCGCGGCTCTTTAAGAAATTGTTGAAGTGGTTAACAACGTTAAAGGAATGAAATAGGAAGGAATTCGTTGCTTGAAGAAAACCTGTTAAAGAGGATGTTTAATAGGATTTTTAAAAAAATCAGTTTGCCCTTAAGTTACGAAAATTTAATCGTCTTAACAAGATATTAATGTAACCCGATTTCATAAACGAATGTTAGCATTAGTTGAATTTACATTTTGACGGGAAGATTAGTTCTTATCAGTAATTCGTACTGAGTTCGTATTAATTAGGTTTGACCAGGGCTGGTCAGAGGATCATGCGACAGATGCTGTCGCATCGGGCGCCAAGTTGGGGGACGTCATATGAAGGGCTTGGCCCCTGACTGAGCGCGAGTAATAAAGTGGCGCCGGTTGGCGCAACCTCTCAGTAAAAAACACCTTTCACACAGAGGTGGTAGAATTTCTGGGGTTTTTTCCAACGAATGTAATGACAATGACAAAATAATTAAATTCTGTAGTCGAAGGAGAAGAGGGATTTTGGACTTCAGTATTCGAAGGATATTAATATTGAAGACTTAGTTAATGAAATTCAATGTTTCAAAACTCTAGTTGCGGAACTCATTGAGGATATAGTCAGATACCCAACTTGACATGTTAAAGTGTATATTCAAATATTCTCAGGTGTATGTATACACTAGAAAACACGAAAATACACCAGAATATTAATATTATTTTTATATTAATTCAAAATATTTTTCAATTTCTTACATTCCAAACGATGCCAAGATCTTGCAAATATTTGAAATAGTTTTCAAGTTACAAGGATTTTTGTTAGGTACCAAGGAAAATTGGAACAACTGGAGAAGAACAGATGGATGCAGCTGTGAAATTAGTCCTACAGGAAAGTACTCCATTCGAAAAGCAGCTAAAAAGGAAAATATCCCCTTTCAAACGTTATATAGATATGCCAAGAAAAAGAAAGAAAATCCAGATGTTGATAGACGAATGCGGCCATATTGCAGTGTACGTCAGATATTTACAGAGGAACAAAAACAGGATCGCGCAGAATATATTGAAACATGCAGTATAATGTGCTATGGATTTTCAACAATTGCTGTTCGAAAACTTGCCTATGAAATGGCAAAAAAGAATAACATAAAACGTCCAGAGTCCTGGGAGGCTTCAAAGTCTGCAGGTATAGAATGGTTGAGGGGTTTTCTACATCGAAGTAACAGTCTCAGCATAAGGAAACCAGAGGGTGCAGTTTATCGATAATGACGTCGTTCATTGCACACAATGTAAAAATATTTTTCGATAATATTTTCAAAATTCTCAATGAAACCCTAAATTGGCTGATGCATGGCGTGTGTTCAACCTTGATGAGACCGGAGTGACTTCTGTGCAGAAACCCGGGAAGGTAATATCAAAGAAATGTGTTAAGCAGTTAAACCAATATACGAGTGGTGAGAGAGGTGAACTAGTGACAGTTGTAGCCACCATTTGTGCTGGAGGAACATTTCTACCTCCTGCTTTTGTCTTTCCCAGAAAAAATTAAAAACCCACATGTTAAATGGAGTGCTACCAGGTCTATAGGTCTCGCAAACTGTAGTGGTGGATGACAACTGAGCTATTCCAACAAGTTATGCAGCATTTCATAAAACATTCACACAGAACGAAAGAGACAACTTCACTTTTAATATACGATACCCACGAAAGTCATATGTCCATCGAAGTTATTGATATGGCAAAAGAGGCAGGTGTTACTGTTCTCACTTTACCACCACATAGCAGTCACAAACTCCAGCCTCTCGATGTATCCGTTTTTGAACCCTTTTAAGCGTTCTACAATGCGACTGTTGATTCATGGATGCTCAGAAATCCAGGAATAACCATGTCTATTTACCAGATTGCTGAACGTGTTGATGAATCACATAAAAAGGCAATGACATATATAGTAATAAAAGTAGCATCTATCCTTTTAATAGAGACACAGTTCAAGATTCTGACTACCTCATGTCAGCAGTGACATATCGACTCGAAGACTTGATGGCTGATTGCAGTCCTACAAATACAGAACTTAATGCTTCTGAAACTGTTGTTTACATTAGCACACAATATTCAGGTATGTGACTACAGATGATCATATGATTTTTTTTGTCTTTAATTATTTGTGTGTGTGTTTTATATATTTGTAATATTTGTTTACAATATTTTGATTTTTAATTTTACAGAGTTTATTACAAAAGCTGCAAGTGAAGCTTCAACTAGTAGGGAAACTCAGCCTGTCTTCGTTTCACCCAAACAATTCTGTGGTTTTCCAAAAGCTTTACCTAGGAAGAAAAAGACGAATCGAGAGCCGGACAGAAGCAGAATTTTCACCAGTTCACCTGAAAAAGCCCTGTTAGCTGAGAAAGTTGAAAAGAAGAGACAGCTCCAGATTAAGAGGGAAAATAAGTTTTCCAAATGCTTGCTTCGGAAAAACCCAACACGCCGTAGTATTAGATGTTGATAGTTCTTCTCATGAAGAAACTGAAATGGTGGTGTATGACTCTTCAAGTTATGAAAAGAATGAAGAAAATTTTCAGTTTCCCTAAGTAGTGACTGATGTTCATGTTGATGATTATGTTCTTGTGCGTTTCCCAAATGATGTATTCTACATTGGAAAATTTTTGTCAGAGATGGACGAGGATAGTGAAGTCACTTATCTACGTAAAAGTGAGAAATATAATGCCTTTGTGATGCCAAACATTCCAGATGTGGCCTCTGTAAATAAATTGGATGTTGCCATGGTTCTGCCTTAGCCAATGCCCATGAAAACAAAAAGATTATCAGGATATGTCCGTTTTGAAGTGCAGCTTGACCTTATAAATTTTCGGTGACATTTCCAAGATTGACAATTTATTGCTTCATGAAATTTGCGTATAATGAAGCATTGTTTGTGTTTATTATTGTGGAAATATATTTTTTAAATAAATAAATTAGCAATGTCTCACTGTATACGAGGTGTGGTACGCAGTGAAACAAATGCGGATATTATTTTAACGTTAATTATTTCTGGTTTCTATTTATATGTATTAATACATTTTGTGTGAAAGATATTGGCAATAAACAGATTTAACCCATTGATTCCTAGCGTCTCTTTTTAGGGACGCTTAAAAAAAAAGAGCCTCACTGTCACATAAATGCAGCTTTCAACTTAAAAATCATGAATAAGCATTTGTTTCAATTATATTCAGTGGATGACAGCATTTGATGAAAGTAAAGTTGGTGATGTGGGCTTTCTATTTTCATCTTCCACTCAAAACGCAACTTTTGCAATGTCGAATCAAAAGAGGCAGGTTAGATTTTCCCATCATTTATAAATCAATTGATCTGTATTTGATAAATGTAGTACTAAATGCAATTCTTTAGTTTACGTGTTTTTGGAATTTTATAAGTTTTAAATTTTGATGATGTTTTTAGCATTTTAGAAACTTTCCTAAAAAGGGACGCTACGCACAGGAGTGCACGTATATTTCCCATGCGCAAACATAAGGAATATTCTGGCGTGTCTTGTTGGGGTTAAATATTTTGTTGTGAACAGCCATTAGAACGTTTTTGCAAAACTTGACTTTTGTTTTTCTTTGGATTTTTAAAGAAATTAACTAAACAAATTACTGTTGAATTCCGTTAGTTACAGAAAATTTTTAAATGGCTTTGTTCCTTAGCAGTCTTTTAACCAGTAGGTGTGCTATTTTGCCTCATACACGTCTTTACTGGTCTGCTGAAATTGATGTCAACATTACTGCAATAAGTTCTGTACTGTGCAGAAATCGATCTCAACAAATAATACAGAACTTCCACATGCTTGCAACCCTAGGAGCAGCAACTATCGATTGATTAAAGCATGTTGCCGTACTATGTCTGTCACAGCTGCAAACATGAGGCAGGAACTGTAAATATTGTTGAAAAATTAAGTATAGGAGGTTCTACTGTCGTGGATCTCACTTCATAACTACCTGAACATTCCAATATTGACTTATACAGCGACAATTTATTCACTTCTGCATTAATTGATTATTTGTCCAATAAAGGATTTAATGTGACTGGAACAGTGCATCTCTATCGGACTAAAAATGCCCAACAAGCAACGTTTCATCTTTTAAAAAACATACCATAGGTACGTTTGAGTATAAGTACGATGAACAGCAAGACAACGTAATCCTAGTTATGTGGAACTACAAAAATTTTGTAACCATAGCTTCAAATGTGCATGGTGTTTACCCATTGGTAAAAGCTAAGCGGTGGTCAAACACAAAGGGAAAAAAATTGAAATTAATCGACCGAATTTAAATCATAAATATAATTATTGCTTGGGGTTTCTGACAGAATGGATCAAAACATTGCAAGTTACTATTGTTCTATCCAGAGAAAGAAATGGTGGTGGAATTTTCCTATTGGATTAGAGGCTGCTATGCAAAATGCGTGGCATTTATATCGTCTTTGTGCATCATCAAACACAAACCCTTGCACTTTCTCCAATTCCTAAGAAAGATATGTATGTTTGGCCTATTTCAAGAAATGTACTACATAAAGGAAGTTACAACCGGGAAGACCTTTGGAGAAACCAAAGACATTAAAATCCAGAGAATCAAATGTCATTAGATATGACGGGGTAAAGCATTATGTAATTGTTAATAAAACTCAGGTGAGAAGCGCCAATTGCGGAAAAAAAGTTTATCAGAAATGAATCAAGTGCATGGTGGGTTTGCATGACACATGCTATGTAGAATTTCATACCAAACAATACAAAAAAACCTGCCATATTTACTTGCAATTTTAATATATCTTTAAATGCTTTATTAGACATGCTTTATCCAAAAAAATAATTTTTTACAAAAAAAAAAAGCATCGTGGTAAAAATATTTATAAATATTTATATTATAAACTATGTGCCCTCTGGTGCCTAGCGTATTTTTTAGGGACGTTTGAGTTTTTGTCAATAAAAATCTCAATTTTTAGTTTGGATTTTTTTAAATATTTTTCCAGTTTATCTCATGATGTTTACTTACAGTATACAAAATATCTTTGGGGAAAAAAAAGTCAGGCATCAATGGGTTAAACATCAAATAGCTAACAGACCTTGCTATTTCATCCATTCTACGAAAGGTGGCAGAAAATATGGACTTTTATGACATAATCACAGAATTTGCCTTCCGAAAAGCAAGAAAAGTAAATTTGTAGGTTTTACAATTTTGTATGTAGTTTATTTTATGAAAATATTTCGTTTTACTGAAGTCTAGTATATCCAGTTACGCTTTTTTATTTTAAGTACTAATTCTGTCTGTATACATTTTCAAATGGGGACTTCTAGTCCTACCTTTGTCAAGGAAGGCAAAGTCCTGCACCGGCCTTGCCGGCGCCCACCACACACAAGAAAAACTGATCACTTTTATCACCATTCATACCTTGGTGCTAATAGGGCCGATTCCAAATGTTAAATAAGGTTCAAAATTACGAGGTGTTGTCCTCGGATCTTTCTCTGAAGAGATTGATCCCGGACCGTCATCAATAGCCCGTTGTGTTGCTCTAGTACGACGTTAATTAAAAAATTATCAATTACCAAATGTTCAAAATTGTGGAAAACTCCAAAACATTTTTTTAAATTTCTAAAACTTCCATAAATTTGTACATAATTTGTTTTCTTCATATTTTAGGTATTAATATAATACATTAATTACTGATAGTTTAAGTTGTTTATCGATAGTTTAACACGATTAAATTCTACTTCAAGTTATTAACCCAAATTCAGGAATTTTGGACTTTGGCCCTTTTAGCACCAAGATACTGATATATCGATACCAATTTTTCGTGATTTTAAGACCCCTTCCTTCCTTAAAATATTTAACAGTATCATGGAACTAAATCCCTCCCCCTTTTATTTGATATCGATATTATATCCCCAACGAAATTTCATACTAAAAATCTGTAAAAACCAATTTTTCTTTTAAAAATAAATTTAAAGTGTCTTAAAAAATCATATCGATTTTAATTGCCAGACCCAAGCCCCGGCCTCTCCCACTCAAACAATACGGCAAATCTTTGAAATAAGAGGAGCGGCGCCAAATTATCTTGCATCTGCAATAAATTTCTCTCGGATCGACCCTGGGTTTAACTGTAATTTAATTTTAAAAATTTGAAAATCCTAGAAAATTATTAGCAGTCTATATGACCTAGAGAAAATTTAAACTGTGCCATATATCAATGGTTAGATTATTAAGTCCCAAAATACAAACGAGATCTGGTCGCACTGACATAATTCGATCGGCACAATACAATTTACAGTGACAATGTAAGTAATTTCCACAACAAATCCATTGTTACCAAATAATTAACTTTGATATCTAATCTATAAATTTACAAGGGGGCTATTTATACTCAAAATCTTTCGGTAAGTCGGGGAGGAGTCGATTTTGAAGGAGCTATACTTACAATGAAGTTAATTCTTTAAGCAGGAGACACATTTTTTTAAAGTAACGGAGCAGAAACGAAACAGCGTCTTGCTATCATGAAAAACATAGTTTTAGACTTTTAAGAAACAGATTTTTTTGATACCGACTGAAATCAAATATAACGTAAACAATATCATATCATACGAAGTTTAATCTTTAATTAGAAGGAATCATAATTTGAAAGTAACGTAAAATATTTTAAAAGTAGTAAATCGGATCTTAGGGTTAGTCCAGATACGGACCTCCAGGCAGGTTTACCCGGTTCGCAGACTAGATACAGCCTTCCAACTATTTTTATCAGACCCGCAGACCAGATAGAGCTTTCCAAATATTTTATCACACAGGCATTCGAGGCATGGCCCTTCAAAGAGGTTTACCCGATCCTCAGTCCAGATACTGCTCTCCGGACAGGTTTTCCTTGCCGTAGGCCACTTACGGCCCTCCAAATATTTTAATCAGGCCCACAGGCCAGATATGGCTCTCCGTAAAGGGTTTCACGATCCTCTGACCAGATACTGATAATAGATATTCCTAGAAGATATTCATTAATGAAATTTTTTTTTAATTGCATATTGGAGTCTAGGGTTATTTTGCAGGTAATTTAAGGAGGTGATAATAAGGAGGTGATTTTCCACAGAGCAGTCACGTGACTATAAGTCAACGTGCTGGTCACTCTTTTGGAAGCTCCTCTTAATAACAATGCTCAGTCTACTTATATTTTGTGTATATGGTTAAAACAGGTGACTTTTGAGCTCCGAATTCTAAGTAGCAAATTGAGATTTTCTCTGCTGTTCGAAAACTCAAAATTCTTCGAAAGACAAGTAAAAAGGATCGACTTTTATTTTAGACATGTTGAAGGGTGTAAAACACGACTTAAGCTAATAGCAGATGTAGTTATTTCATCGTCGTTAGATTTCTTTATCGCACTGATCACATCCTCTCGTCATTAGCGAACCACATCTTTATTAAAAAACACACTCGGTATCAAATTCGACTCGAACAGCATGGCCAATTCGATTGAACAGAGACAGGGTAATCAAAGTTTTGCTGCACTTTCCTAGCACCCAGTCAGATGACGGGTACCAGAAATAATTTGAAAAACGATATCCTCATAAAAATTCAGCGCTTTCAAATGTCGCAAATCGAAGGTACCCCTCATGAAAAAATTAACACTTTCAGGAGGCTTTCATGAAAGTGTTGATTTCTTATTTCATGTTCCTTTGCAAATAAAATATAAATATGTAGAATACTTTTTTAAATTGTGATTAACTTTTTACTAATTATACATTTTAAAGTATTCTATCTTTTCATATATAATTTATTAATTTTAAAAAATTAAAAAAATGTAAATGCATGTGTTTTTGCCATTTTCTTTAAAACAATTAACCGATCCTTCACAACGAATTATGAAAATCCTAACACAATGAATTTGGATATTTTTTACCGATAAAACCACCTATCTTTTGGTATTTTTGCATATCCCACCCCCGTTTCGAAAGTTATAGAAAATGAAAAATGAATTCAGAGGAACGATATTTATATATTTGCTAGTTATTGAGATTGCCACTTTAAATATGTCGTGAACAAAACCATTCTAAGTGACTTTGTTCGGATCAACTGAGAAAACTGATTCTTGATCCTTAAAACTTAACCCATTACTTTTCTTTTCTTTTCTTTGGCGGATGTTTTTTTACGGCGAAACAATTCGGTGTTATATTTTTCATGTAATTTTTTCCATAGGGTCTGAAAGACATGTGTCGTTTTGAGTAAAAACACGTAAAATTGGCTCAGTTATAAGCCATTACCAGACGTGGGCGGATGTAGAACGTCGAACGTGCGCCACTTCATAAAATTGCAAATTCTATAAAGCCGATTTACATTGATTTGTCAATAAAAACATGGTGATCAAAACAAAACTATATTGTGTATTGGAATTGCAGATCAGCAGGAAAACATTATACTAAATATGCTTCTATTAACTGTACTGAAACTAAAATTTTTTTCTCGATACAGCTGTCTCGCGAATGGTTGGCATGATATCAGTAAGGAGAATAGAGAGGATCTGACGCAGTGGTGGAGGCAGAGCGGTTGAGCTATTTCGCTTCTGCTGCATGGAATGGTTGAGTTGCTGACTTCCTACTTTGAGTGGAGTTGTCAACCTCCTACTTTGAGTAAAGTTGTTGACCTGCTTCGAGTTGAGGTGTTTTTCCTGCTTTGAGTGGAGTTGTTAGTTTCGGTTTCTCTGATTTTTCTGAATGGTCGAGTCAAAAGTAGAGTTGCATAATACCCGTATTGAGTTGAGTTGTTGATCTCCTGCTTCAAGTGGAGTGGAGTTGTTTGTTTTTGATTCCAGCCTTACTATATGTTTTTGATATGGGAAACAAAAAAGGGGTGGAGAATGATGTCATTCGAACGTGTAGCAACGCGAAATCAGTCACATATGGCGGGCAATGGAGTCACTCGAGAGTAGAGTTCAACTGTTTGACTTCAAGGAACTCAGTGTAGATAAGGATGTACACTAGACGGTATTTGGGAAAAACGTTACAATTAATCTCTAACCCTTTCTGAATATTATTTTTACAAATGCTAACATCTTATTGCAACTTTAACCTTAACGCCGCGGCGCTTAGATTTTTTCAATCGTCTCACAGAACGAAATTTTGTCCTGACTCTCCGAACCCTCTTACATAATTACCAAACTTGAGTGATAGGGTAGTGAGTGGCATTTACGACTGATACTTTCATTTCATAGTATCGTGTGGCGTGAGAAGAGATGTCACTGGAGCGAGGGGGCCACCGAACAAAAGGAGGGACCCTCTAGAAGGTCAGTCGCTGACAGCTCGTAAATGGTGATCGATGGCCAGCTGTAACTTAAAAGGGGGATATCATCGACGCAGATCAAAACCATGCCGCTGATGTAAACGAAATTTTAGTGGTAACTATTGTTTGCCTACCGCAGCGTAAAGATTAAATAAACTTTATCTACCGAGTACACTATGGATTATTTGCTTTTCTATTACATAGTTCTTTAAATTATCTTTTGTTTTCAGGGGGCTCTGCTCCCTGCTCGCCTACGCTCGCCAACCCCCGGAGATTGCTTAAATTGCAGAGCAAAAAATACTTTATGATTATTTTACAGGATACTTTATAGTGTTCCTTTAATTGTAAATATACTACCTTGCTACTTTATATGAACAGTAAGTGGAGTTTCTGTGTTCGAAAATAATGTGTACGCTGACGCGTGTGGAACCGTTGGAGTTATCACGAATACAGAGTCACCAAGGTGAGGCATATCGTCAGGAAGTCATTTGGGAGTACTAATACTCTACATGGACATTAAATGCTAGTTTTAAAAAGAAAGAGATACAGAAATGGTGTGAACGAAAATATACTTATTCTCTTCTCAAACCTATGAGGCTCAATTTCAGTGCGATTTAGCAGACCTGTAGTCTTTTAACTAAACATAATAATGGATTTAAATATTTTCTTATATACACTGTTGGCCATCCAAATTGCAACACCAAGAAAGACCAGAGATATCACAACAAAATTTATTTTGTAGATAACATGTTGACCAAGTATCAAATGATTAAATTTATAGACTTCTGTGAAGTGTGGTTCCTGCCAAAATCAGTAGCCAGAGTAGCCGCCATTGTTGGAGATCACCGCTACCACACGCCTCGGCATTGATTCAGAGACTTTGGATGTGTTCTTGGGGTACAGCAGACCAAGCATCTTCCACACGTTGCCAAAGTTGATCTGGTGTGGCAGCTGGGGATGTAATCTGGGTCAATCGTTGAACAACCATGGACCACATGTTTTCTATCGGCGAAAAATCCTGAGAGCGAGCTGGCCAGGGAAGCAATTCAATCTGGCGATTGACGAAGAACCCTTGGACAATGCGTGCCACGTGTGGTCGCGCAATATCCTGTTGAAATATGGCTGTGGGCAAGCCCTGAAGGTAAGGAAGGACAACTGGCTCCAACACCTCGGAGATGTAGCGCTGGCTGTTTAAAGTACCGGCAATGCGTACTAGAGGAGTGCGAGAGTGATATCCAATACCGCCCCATACCATAATACCCGGTGCAGGACCAGTGTGGCGGTGCATAACGCAGCTGTTCAGCATCCTCTCTCCTCAGTGTCTCCAGACTCGAATCCGACAACCGTGGTGTTGTAGACAGAAGCGTGACTCGTCAGTAAAGACAATTTCATTCCATTCTGCTGTCCACATCCTTCTTTCATCGCACCATTGGCGTCGGAGACGTCCGTGGTTCTGCGACAAGGGTAGATGAAGCAATGGACGTCTTGCGGACAGACCACTCAGCTGTAAACGGCGTCGAATGGTACGCGCAGACACTGGATGATGCGTTACAGACTGAATGTGCTGTGCTTATGGTTCGTGATGTGGCTGAGCGATCCGTCACTGCCATACGCACAATATGCCTGTCATCACGTGAAGTGGTGCACTGCGGTGGATGCGATCGAACACGTCGGTCCGTCGTATCCTCCTGCATCCAACGATCACATATCCACATTACAGTTGTTTGGTTTCGTCCAACACGACTACCGATTTCCCTGAAAGATAATCCACAATCTCGGTATGCCACTATCCTTTCTCTATCGAACTCGGATGATCGCTGTTTTCTACGAGGCATAATTGATCGTTTTTTTTTAAACCACAAGAAAAACATAATTGCCGTACTTGAAATCGACGAAATCTCCAAGCCTTAAATAGCGCTTTGAAGTGGCGCCACAGGCACGCGTGATGTGCGTCTGCGCTGAAATTCTAATCATTTGCATATCTCACCTCCGCTAATGCATGTTGTAAATTTCATATTATTTGTATGCTTCCTTCAGGGTGTTGCATTTACGGTGGCCAGCAGTGTACATAGATGTATTTAAAAAATATTCTTCGGTTATACCTCCTAAAGATAAAATGCGGATGAGTGTGAAGTCAGCTCTTCCAGCAAATTTCCAGAGAGCGTAAGCTTAAAGTCATGCAGTTTGATAAAAGACGTAGGATTAATAAATACGATAGTATAAAGTCACATTTAAAGAAGGAAAATTTTAATTTGTCTACAACTCGCACATAAAATGACACAAAGGCACCGGTTTTGAACGCTTTAATAAAACTTTAAAATCTAAAATGTGGAAGTATTTTTTACAGAGTTTAGTACATATAGATACTTTAATGTGATTGACAAACTAGTTGCGAGTTATGATAGTTCAAGATATCGGGAAATTAAGATGGAACCCTCATCAATAAATATGAGTACAAGGGTTGTTCAAATGAAAAGGTACGAAGCGACACTGTGGGAAAAATGAAGACTTTATTCAAAGTATACACCATAGGCCTGAGCACAACGATCCCATTGATTAACGAGTCGAAGGATTCCTTGTTTCCAGAATTTCTGTGGCCGTGACGAGACCCAGTCCTTCACAGCGTCCTTGAGTTCGTCGTCCGAGTTGAAGCGCTTCCCTATCAGATGTTATTCAGGGAACCAAACACATGGAAATCGCAGGGCGACATGTAGGGAGGATGGTCAAGCTGCTCCCATTTGAACTTGGCCAGGACTTGACTCTGGAGACGTGTGGACGCGCGTTATCATTATCACGCGCGAAGGTGCATTTTACAAAAAGGAGTGAATCGAGATTGATTAGAGTGCTAATACCTTGTATGATAACAGCGCTTAGCATGTATGTCAAGAAAGGCCTCAGCATGCGTGATGAGGGGAGGCCTTAGCATGTATGATGAGACAGACTTTATCGTGGTTGGTGAACATAGTAATCATCCTAATCGATGGGGAGCTCTTTTATCGCGATTGACAAACTTGTTTAAAATCACCATTGGTGTCTTACCCTTGTCGCGATTGGTAGACGTAATACGTATCACCAGGAAACAGACTATAGCGCAGTTGTAGAGAATAATCTGTTTCACTCTTAAGATCAGTGAGTAGGTAGTTAAAAGGATTAAGGCCTGTATTCTCATAACTTTCTTGAAAATTTTTGATATCATGATATACTATTGTCTTCATAAAGTCATCACTTGAGATTTATCTCACAGTTTTTTTAAATGAAACCACGTGATAAGAATTTAAAGATATTTCTCGCATTTCCTCCCCTTTATGAAAAACTGATTTGAGTAATGAAAATAACACTGTTATGCTTATGATAACTTCCTTTTGAGAAAACGTTTTGAATAAAGTGGAATTACCTCCTATTCCAGGCATTAGATCACCAATCACTACAAGAGCATGAGTCAACTGGCTATGTTTGCCGGGGTTCCTTCTTGTAAAGTAATAACAGACATGTTCTCAATTTTTCGACGTTTGGAATACGTCAATCATTTTATTGCAGTGTTGTCCCTCGGTAAAAATAAGTGTCTCAAAAGAGTGTACACCAGACTTCCATTAGTAATTTGAAACCTACATGAGTTAGCAAGATAAGAGTAAAAACAGGAAGGACGAAAGCAAAATATCGTTCAAGGTCAGATACGCAAAAACGACGGCACGATGAAATAAGTCTTTCGCACGCGCTATTTATAATTAGTATAACTCTGGACTGCGATGTGACAGCACACACCGCAGAGAGTCATTCATTTCATGTATGCGAGATCAATCGATATATTTAATAACATATGTGAGAAAACTAGATAAGGTGTCAAAAAATTGCGAAATTGTTGAGAACTTTGGGAAAATTTCCGAAATGTCTCAATATCTTAATTTAAAGGTTCAAGCTATGTTGTGATACGTGTATGACTAAGAGCGTTCTTTTAGAAAACCAAATGATTTTGCGAAGAGGGGTGACTTCCTGAGGATACCTAGCATCACATAAACCTGTTGGAGGTAATTTCTTAACCCTCCTGGTAGTTAACCACCCTGAAGTGGTTTGCAGCCTCTGGTACAAAAACCTGTCCCAAACTGTCAACAACTCTAGGTAAGGACAATTTGTTTTGTTTTTTACTTGGATCTTCATTCCCTTGGAGTAATAGGGCAGTTCTGTATCGACGAGATATCTTGTCATTAAGCAAAACTGCCTATATGTTGATGGATGAGATATCTAGTCAGTGCCTTGCAGTATCCTGCAGTACATGATCAGGACTTGTCGAAACCACTTGAAGGGTTAAGTAGCAAGGGGATAAGAGATGATGTTTTTTTCTTATCCCGGATTGAAATTAAATCAATTGCAGCGTAAAATGTCCAACAGATAACTTGGATCATCATGGATGTCCTTCTATGACTCCCCGAAATACCGCAGTGCATGATCAGGACTAGCCATGCTGTTATCCTGACAGTTCTGACAGCAGGGTAAAAATGTTCATGTCACATATTCCATTGCTTTGGTGTGACCAGTTCTAAATCTTGAAAGTGGATGCTTAGAAAAGATGATGATTGGGCAGAAGAGGATTTTGTAACGGAGAGGTGGAAAAGTTCAGGTGTGTGGTGTTGAGAGCAGCGCCATCTTCTAATTAATACTTGAAAATTCGACAGTGTGTCTTCTGCGAGGCGGCGAAGCTTTTGACTTGTGACAGTGCCAAACGTTCTCATTCCGTGTCTTCCCCCTTCTCCTTGTTCCCGGCCGCATGCCAGAATCAGGTATTCCGAGTTCTTCACAGAAGAGGTCCTGTGTAAAATAAGGAACTTGGATCGAATAGTTTTGAACATCTTGGAATTCGAATTTCTAAAATGTAGAATTTTAAATAGCGTATACCAGTCGGATTATCTTTTACAACAAAACTTCTGTAAGTCAGAAAACTGAGTCCACGACAAGTTTGTGTTGTTTGAACCACAGGTAACTGGATACGCGCTTAGCATTTGAATTATTGCTGTTTCTATAGAATTAAAAAAATCGATTTATTTTCAAGAAATTCGACTGGACTTGTGAAGTTATGTAAAGAAGTTTGTCATTAGAGATCGTTTCGATATTTGAATTCCGATTAATTTTCCATTATGGAGATTTCGACGACAGGATTAATATATTCTCTGCTGTATTTGCTGTCTTTAGCTGCTGAAGGTAAGACAAATTTTCCTGTCATAATTTTTTATGAATGCTTGTAAAATTTTTTTTGTGTACCTAGTACTATTTACCCGTTAAACCTTTATATCCAGGCGAAATTTTTAATACATGAAATATTTTACCATATGTGAATATATTATTTACTAAAATTCTAAAAAAAATTTTTACCTTTTATGATTTTTTTCTGGGATTGTTTGACAAACTAATATAATTCATTTTTAATTTGGAATTCAAATCATAATTTAATAATTAAGTATAATTAAAAATAATATAGTAAATTGGATTCTCATAGATAAATTAAATATTACCAGTTTATTAAAACGATACTTTAGTACATACGGGGTTAATAACAAATTGAATTCAATTAATAACAATTATCCATGAGAATTCAATTAGGAAAGGTTTTAACAGAAAAATCTTTTCTTCCTCATAAGCCTTGTAAATGTATTTAATCGGCAAAATATCTAAGTATAAATAATACCTCGTTTATTTTATTTCTAAAGTAATGCTCTCTTTGAAATTGATAGATAACAGAACTGTCATAAAATTCATCAAATGGATGAATTTTACGACATGATGTAATCTAAAAGTAGTATTTTAGACTAATAAATGGCTTATTATAAGTTTTCTAAATTGAGACGAAACAGTCGTTTAAAAAGAAATTTAAGAGATTTATATCCGTTTGCAACCGAAAATAATCAGCGTTTGAATGCATTTGTATGTTTTATCTTTTAACTTACTTTATTATTTTAAAAAAATTTCATCCATTTACTGCTCATTTATATCTGAAAGACCAAAAATAATTGCGTTTTGAATTTTTTCACGAGATGTCTTAAGATATGCAAAGAGTTCAATTGAATTTTGCCGGAATGTTTCTGATGAGGTATGTAACTTGAAGTGTGTGAAAGCATACAGCAATGTCATTCTGGCAAAGATCCAGTTCTGAGGAACCTGACTTTGACTCGAACAAAAATAAACTCTAAATTTATCCCAAATTACAAGTAGCATCCCTGGATGTCTTGTCTTGATTGTGGCTAAGAAATTCGCTCATATTGCAGAAAGGTAGTAAATCAATATTAAGTGAGAATTTGAGGTATTCTGGAACTAAATTGGGAAACAATCGAATCTTTTTTATTCCTAGTTTAAAAATAACGTCACACAAGATGACTATAGCAGAAATGTGTGGCTATTTATACAACAATTTTAAACTACTTAGAAATTAAAAAATAAAATCGAAGTATCAACAATGTTAGTATCTAACGATTCAGAGTGAAAACTGAAAGTATTGTATGTTCATGTGTTTCATTTAAATTTACTATCGGACTATTTTCGTTTTTATTTCTTTCTCTACTCTTGTTTTATAAAACGTATAATTCATAATAGTAAATAAAAAATCTGCGGCGTAAAAGAAAATTTCTATACAAAATAAAATATGTAACTACATTGATTATAGAATTTCATACCTTGAAAGTTATTCATTTCTAATTCAATTCACGTATCGTAAAAAGTTACTCCGAAATAGTGAATAGCATTCTACTGGTCGGAATTAATTTTTAAGTTGAAAAATTCTGTTGGACATCGGATTTGATTTGGGGTGTGTAGTGAACTTAGTCACCAATTAATGGTGAAGAAAAGTTAAACAGCTATATATAGCTACTTACTTCTAAGGATTATATTAGCTAATAGATGTGGCTATTTAGTCATTATGTATTGCGTAAAAGCAATAGCTTGGTAGTTTAATTAACATCACACTGGTGCAACACAACGGGTTATTGGCGGCGGTCCAGGATCAGTTCCGAAGGAAAACATCCGAGGACAACACCTCGCCATATAAAACGCTCGCCAACCCCCTGTTATTGCTACGTATTCCTCTCTGGTTTGCTTCGCAAACGAACTCCACATGCAACCCCGTGATGGCCGCGAAATGGCTATTATCAACAACGTAAATCAAAACACGCTAGAATTGGAAAACTTGGCATGGTTCCAAAAACTTACGTCCGCAGTCGAAAATCGCAAAATTCGTTCCTTCTGCATTCGAGGTTCGGGTGACGTCACATTCCGGAGAGAAGAAAGAACGGTGAAAAAAACTTATGAATTAATTTTAAAATGTTATAGATTAAATTTTAAAATTCGGGCTGGACACAAAAATCGCAAAAAATTCGGACAACTTGTGTGCTAAATTTCATTATTGTAAGTGCCATAGATTTGTCAGGACAGTACATATAGTACACATACAAACACTTCCTTTAAAATATAGTAGATATAAAATTATGAATATATATAAAATACAGTAAGAGACAGAGAGTCTTCCCATTGGGGAAAGTGTTTGAAGGGAGACGCGCCATTGGAAAGGGTTCCATTCTCATTTACCTTAAAAGAGTCCCATTTGTGCAACGTTTTCCAACGTGATGCTACAGTCCAGCGGAAATAGTAGTTTCAGTCGCCACATTGGAATTGTACCTTTAGGTGGGGGAGACAGATTAGGCGTTTTGAGCAAAGCGTTTGGGTTCGCATTTTCCTCTTGACAGGGAAGAAAACTGGTTGAACTGTTCGGAACATGCCAATCAGGTAGCGAGCCAAATCCTGACGGAAAAAAAGAGGCACACAAAACGCTGCACATGTCACCGCCGCTTAAAACTCATTAACTCAAACCTAGTAATCGGGTATCCAACTTGGCTTTGGAGTGAAGATGTACGAGACAGCTGAGTTCATAATGGATAAATTAAATTCGACAATACGTGGGATAGATAAAAGTTTCATAGATGGAAATGGGTCCTATTTGTGTTTGTTCTATCCCCGATATTACCACCAAGTTGGCAGCGCTAGACAGCTTGATATATATCATGACTACTCACAAATACATATCTGACTTAATGTTATGGGGATGAGGAACACAGGGAAGCATATCAGTATGGATATACGCTATTCAAATGATTCTTACAAAATGCTCAGGATGGATAATTATCTACAGCAAATAAAGGGCAGGTTCAGTTCTGCGCGTTGTCATCTGTAAACGTGGGATAGAACTCGACTGGATCAGTAATTATATCACAGCTAAACTTCAATTAAAACTAAAATTTGTAATTTTGCTTGACTTTTTTTATTTGATCCCATCTGTAATATTTTAATTTGAACATACTACAGTGTCCTAAAAGTTCCCATACTAACGATTTGTGAATTTATTATACAAAAACAACAAACTGTAAAACAATTATTTTTATGCTAATGGTTAAAAGCACTTTTAACCTAACGTAGGAAAAAAATGTGAACTTGCATTTATAGTAAATGTTCAAAATTTCCGCTCTTTTCTTGGAAGCAAAGCTGAAATCGTTTGCGCATATTTTTAGAAACGCGTTTCAAGATGGTGGGAGTGACTTCTTGTATCCTTTGAGTAATGACAATTTTCAGATCTCCTATTGTTTGTTGATTATCTTCATTAACTTTGTTCTTTAAATATCCCCACAGAAAAAAGTCAGGGATGCTCAGATCAGGGGAACGAGGTGGCCAAAGGTTTCGTGAGATGAGTCGATCGCAATAATAACATCGCAATACCATCGGCAATAATAAAGCCTTTTCTCATTGTGGCATTAGCTCCTGTAACATTTTTACACGATAAGTACAAAAATACAAAGCTCTTAAATCCTTATGAATCGATCCCTATGATGTGCCCATTTGTTGCGAGAAACGCCTCACGGATTGATGAGGGGATTGCAATATCCTCCGTTGAGATTCTTGCACAAAGTCTGATGTAACGACTTTCGGTCTTGCACTCCTGCGTTTTGTGTACCATCGAACCGAACAAGTTGAAAAACGTATCAATACTCTGTATTGCATCATTTGGATAGTTATGTCGTCAAAAGTCTTTACATCTTTCAAATGATTTGCATTCAAAATAAGCCTCAAGCAGCGCAATTCTCTGAATGCGTGATAACTTGAGCGCAAAGAAAACCAAACGATAAATACTCTCGACTCGATAAAACTACAAGCAGACAACAAATTTCAATAACTAAAAAAAAAAAAAAACACAGGCAATATTTGTTTAAAGTTGGAATATGGGAATTTTTAGGACACTCTGTACTTGCAAGGGTATCGCGATGCACAGAGGATGAGCACCCTTACAAGTAGTTTCAAAGATATATCTTTTTTAACAAGACATGGCCAATTTTGCTAATGACGAGGTATGTTGTCAGTATCATTCTATATATATTTATATCTCGATATATCTCTAAGTCAATATGTTGCCGATTTTTTATATCATGACGAGGTCAAGATTTGGCCAGTTTTCTTCTAGTCATCTTAATCGTGTTTTCATCTAATGATGATATACCTCCACGAGATAACCACTAGGTGGGTTAATTAAACTATCCACCCCATGACATCTATATTTTATTCTAATTTTTTTCATTTTTATGCAGTCTAATTCTAAATTCTTTTCTTATTTATGATAAGGAGATGAGCTGTTGCGCATATGTATGTGTTTTTAAGTAACGTCGCACTGGAGAAACACAACGAACTATTGGCAACCGTCCCGAATCAATTTTAAACCACGTTCAGATGAAGACGCAACACCTGAACAGGCACCCAACTCTCCTAGCTTCCACACCGCGCCAACGTGAGGAAATTTAAGGCCACGGCAGATTTAAAGTGAACCAGCTCTAATCTGTGCACGACGGTATTTGGTTGGATTCGAACTCGTAACCTTCCGGTTGCTAATCCGTTGCTCTTCCATCCGGACGGAGCATCCTAACGTGGATGCTCCGTAAGTGATATGTCGAGTCCAATCAGACATAACCTGGCGCACCTAGCACTCCTCCCACATGCCCGGGCCTTCTTTCTTTTTTTCATTAGAGACCTTCCCTGCTAATCCGCTGTGGGTTTTCAGTAACTCGGTACGGAGGGGATTGTTTCCATTCAGAAGAAGAAGTCCAATCAGACAGGGCAAGTGACACATCGTAAGTAGATGGAGGCGTCATCGTCGTCCATCTGTCCGTCCACGTGTGCCTCTCCGTGGAAGTAAGACAAGTGGGACCTCGTCATCTGACCATTACGTTCAAAATTACGTGGTGTTGTCCTCGGATTTCCCGGAAAACGCCAATAGCTCATCGTGTTGTTCCAGTGTGACGTTAATTCAAATAACTATCTACCGTAGAAATAAGAACAGTTAGCGTGATGTCATCTCAAAGCTAGAGATCCTTGCGCATGTTCCGCTTACTCAGCTATTAGTCATCTGTAAATCTCCACGGAGGCCCAATGGATGAACAGAGAGTGACGGCGACGTTTTCTCAAGGAGGTAGATAACGATTGACGCCGGTATCCTATTACGATGTGTAACTTATTCTGAACATAATTTACTGTAATTAGTTATCTACCCCATTCTTTTTGTTTCACCGCCCCCTGGTGGTTATCTCGAAGAGATGTATCTTGTCATTAGCAAACTGACGGGATCTTGATGCACCAAATATCTCGCCATCAGAAAAAAACTGGCCATATCTTGATTTTGCCATAGTAAAAACTTTGACAATGTGATAATGAGTTATCTCATCGAAACCACTTGGAGAGTTAAAGGAAAAAAAAATATTTGTCTGAGTTCTTTAACAGTAACATTATAAAAAATTCAGCGTGATAGGAGATATGTAGTTGAAATTACTTCACATTGGAACAACACAACGGGCTATTGGCGACTGTCCAGGATCAATATCAAAGGGAAAAATCGATGGAAAACATCTGATAATTTTAAACCACCTGAGCTGGCACCTAACTCTCTAAACTTTCAAACCACATCAGAGTAAGGACATTTGAGGTCACGACAGATTTAACGTGTATCAGCCATTAAGTACTCGACTGTCTTTGGTTGGATCGCTATTCTTGCAACCGGGATTCTATGGGCCCGTTTAGAGAGAATTTAGAGCTTCGAATGTTACGTGTTTTCGTCTTTCTCTCCTATACCTTCCAAATAATTAGCTGATTAAAGAGTACTTATTTTGTTACATTGAGCTATTGAATTATCCAACAAAATGCGTGTTAGCTAACTCTCGAAGCAGTATTTTCTAATTATTATTAATTGATTTATTCTTAATTGAAAAAGTAATTAATTTAAAGGTATAAGATTTTCAGAGCAATGGACACAGCAATATCTCAAGCTCGTGTGTGTAAAATTAGGTTTCATTCCTTTCGGTAGTTGAATATAGTCCTTTATTCACAGTACTGCGCCATTCTAGCTTGTTTTGGGGACATCTTAAAATTTTTCTCTGTAAATTTACTGTTCCTAAATATTACACGCTCGCGTGTAGCAATAATTTAAGACTTCAGTTTGTCAAATGTTTTATAAAATGCCAATGCTCATTATCGAGGTTAATTGCTCGTGAATTAGATGAAATACTTGAAGGTAAAGTTATCGAACTTCACAAATCCCGTTGCAACTTTCGAGAAATTAATCGTGTTTTCAAGGTCAACATTCCTCCACTTTTCCGTGGGTGACTAGTAACCCCTTTAACCTGGCAAAAGTCGAGAGGTGAGGGGGTCTGCGGTGACCAACAAAGGTCAACATTTCAACAGCTTCATGCAACCGTTTGCAATGCCTCTTGTACGGTTTATAGACTACGTCTACACAGATGCTACCTGGATTATACAAAAATGTTCAGCAAAATAGCAAATTACTCTTTGTTTGAAGTTGCATGTCTGCTCAAGGGATCGGTACCCAACATCGGATTTACGGCCGACTGAACGGGGTTGCGTATGGTGACATACTGTAACATACCATGATCCCTGATATCCTGGACAATCACTTTTCCAGATGGATATTTTCTGTTGCAACAGGTGATATAAACTTATTTTTAGTTCAAGATATTAAATTAGCTCATCATTGCTAACAAGTTAAACAAGTCCTTTAGGAAACAATAATATGTTATTTATTGTCTCCTAAAAGACAACAGCTCCATTCACAAAAGTGCCGTGGTAGCTGCATAGAGATGTCATCAGCATTCTTGAGCGATTAAGTTCTGTAGATCCGATAGAGAATATTTGTCAATACGGTAATCATATAGTGAATTGACAAGAATTTCCTCTTGTGATCGGTGTCATCTTGGCTCAGTAGGTTTGTTCAATGTGGTAGCAACCATATAGAAAGTATTAAAGTTAAGTAAGCAATAACACACCTTTTTCATGTGCCCAGTATCAAGTGACTAAAATTAGTAGTAACGTGACCCTTAATGTGCTGGCTGGAACCTAACATTTATAATCTGTTTTTTCCAAAGGTCAGAAAAAGACGCCAATTCATTGATGCATCATCTGATTGGTCTATTGATTGATCAGCTGATAAAAGTCGACTTGGCGATTTCACCACTTTTGTCGTTCTCTATAAAAATGTACCATTCACACACCTACCCTGTCATGTCCTTTTAAATTGTCAAATGAGGAGATAAGATACCAAATCGGGACACTAAGTGAATTTTTCTGAACTGTCACCAGACCTTTAGTCATCATGTTGGTCACACTTTCTCTCAATAGCAATACTCAATCAACTAATCAGTAGACTACTAATCTGCAGTATCAGAAGGATATACAGGGAAGGATTTGGGATTGCCTATTGAATAATAAGTGAAGAATCCCTACTGATCTACCAAGAGGGATGGGAGTGGCCTGTTTCTGCTTGTTAACCGGACACGATTATCTCCAACAGCACCTACATAGGATTGGTGTGGCTACCTCCCCGATCTGTCCGCTTTGTTGCGATGGTCTTATGAACAGACACCACCTTGCGGAGTGCTCTAATTTACAGGACATTGGCATCAGGGATACTTCTCCCCAAGGACTTTCTTCGCTATATTGGACGGCAAGACAGCGTATATACCGAAAGGACTTAAGCTGGGCTTAGGATAAAAAATATTTCAAAGTCTTTTGTGGCAACCTGCTGGTTGTAATTGGAACAGATTCGAATCCTCCCTGGGGTATTTCTTTCTTCTGTGTCAGAAAAACGTTCCTTGTGTGTGTACGTCCATTTACTTGACGTTCTTGGGCACGGCTAGGTCAAATATGGCTCTGGCACCATAAAAAAACCAAACCTAATCAAGTGTGCAGTGGAAATTATTTTCTTTCTCTTAGTACCAAAGATGTACTAAACAATATCGGTCAATGTACTTCTAACTGATTTTTGTCACTCTGAAGCCAATGTAATTAAGTCCATTTTTTGATATTTTCAGATTAATGTAAATTTTAATGGAATAAATCATTTTTTGTTATTAAAGGATTTACTCGTTGCTTTGTTTTTTCTTGGTCAGAAAATCTATTGTGAGAGAAAGATAGAATAAGTCCACTTTTTTCAATATTTTTTACATAAACTTTGAAATAAAAACTAAATTTTTCTTCTTTCGATTTGCTATATATTTGGTAATAATGAGGCCGCATTCGTAAACAACTCTTTGAAAAAAGTGTAAACCAGAAAATAATGACCCGTTTCACCAGTTCTGATGTTGCATTGAGAACGCTTCCATACATTACAACATGAACTGATGAAACTCAAAACAATCTCGAACAATCTACTTTTACATAAATTTCTTATATTTTTATTTGCACATCCATACATTTATTTGCATATCTTGTTTTGTTGCAAAACCTACCTTTTGAAAAAATATTATATAATTTTCTGATCAAATTAATAAACCAAAAATTTTAAAAACCTATGTATTAAAAAACATTATTTTTCTCAATTTTTGTTTTCTGGACTTAACTGCACTGACTTCTGAGCGACTCATTTGTAAATATGAAATCAAATGTAGTAACCAAAGTAAAGTATTTTTAGCGTTTTCGTTAAGAGACGATTTTTTATCTTGCAATCTAGTTGATGATTTAAAATAATTTTAATATGGACGTTTTTTTTTTAAATAAATCTTAATGCTTAATTGAAGTATGAACTTATTTTAGTGTAAAAAATCTAAAAGTACAAGAAACTGACGAATCGGTTGCAGATTCACACTGCATTTTAAAATTCAAAATATTAAAAGGGACTCATGGTTTTTCGGCCCATAATAGCCCGGATGGAAGAGTAAGGGATAAGCAAACGGAGAATTGCGAGTTCGAATGCAACCAAAGACCGTCGTGTACAAAGGAGGCTGGTGTGCTTTAAATCTGTAGGGGCTACAAATATCTTCACGTTGGCGTGATGTGAAAGTTTGGAGAGTGGGGTGCCAGCTGAGGTGTGGCGTCGTCATCTGACAGTGATTCAATATTACGTGGTGTTGTCCAAGGAACTTTCCCTTCGTGGGTTGATCGTGGACCGTTGCCAATAATTGTGTTGCTCCAATGTGACGTTAATTAAATATTTACCTGCCTAATGGTTTTTGTCTTGGTATTCCTGCAAATATATTGTGTGATTTGCATCAAAATGTAAATTTACTGCAATTTTAATATGAGAAATCCTTTAATGACATTAAAAGTGATTCTATTCAAAATTTTGAAATTTTTTAAAAATAAATATGAAAAAGGGATAAATATGCAAAACATTTTATGCCAAAAACTGCACATTTATTTGTAATAGGCATTATTTCAAGTCTAATGACATTTGCATGCGATTCCAGGCAAGAGATGTTGGTTTTTGGTGCCTAATGGTTTTTGTCTTGAAATTCCGGCAAATATACTGTGCGATTTGCATAAAAATGTAAATTCACTGCAATTTTAATATGAGAAATCCTTTAATGACAATAAAAATGATTTTATTCAAAATTTTGAAATTTTTAAAAAATGAATATGAAAAGGGATAAATATGCAAAACACATTATGCAAAAAACTGCACATTTATTTGTAATAGGCATTATTCCAAGTCTAATGACATTTGTCTGAGAATTCCAGGCAAGAGATGTTGGTGTACTTTTTTGACCTCTACTGTACCTCTATTATGAACAACATACAAATAAACGGAAGCTATTTTTTTCTCGCAGTTCTACATCGGGGGAATGGGAGGTTAGCTCCTACTGAGGAAGTTGGGCATATCTTCTTTGACTAAATGCGAAACATGCTGTGTCACTCACCGTTAATCGTAGTGGGGTTCGAGTAGTGTGCCAATAGACAGCACCGACACAGCCAAATTTAAAATTAACTAACGTTTATTTCACAGTACGGCATGTTACAATCGCAGGAAAAAAAAAAACACCCCTCTTCATTTTAGCATTTGTAACAGAAAAAAATTAAAGATGGTGTTTGACAGGAACTAACGTTTTCTATCAATTCAAATGTAAAACATTTTAATAAGGGGCCGTTTTCATATTAAATTGAACATCAACTTCAAAATTTCGTATGGAAACCCCCTATTTCGACACAAAATGTCGAATCTATATCAAAATTTAACATCGGATTCCAAGTTTCATGTCATTAGGTATTACTATGTGGAAGTTATGAGCAAAGAAAAATTTGAGCTTCTAATGTTAAATCAGCTTCTTAAAGCTTTATAAATATCTACCTAAATAATATTTCTATAAAACTGATATTTTGTACCATATTATTGTTAAACAACCCAAACTAAATCCACCAAATATTTTATTTAAAAAATAGTTTTTGTATGTAGTAATAATTATTAAATTAATGTTTAAAAAATTATAAATTGAAATCTTATTATATTTTGGTGGGAATCGTTTCAGAAGTGGATTGATCAGAAGTGGACAGAAGAATCGATTTAGGACTTATGAGTATGTGTGTGTGGCCATGTAAAATTACAGCTCATTCCGATAACTTGTTTTTGGGCTACATTAAATTTTCCTCAATATTGCGATTTTAAGTGGCAACCAAAAGTTTAAAAAACGTCTGACAAACCTCGGATAGTAATTATTGGATCGTTTGCACTTGTATAGTAAATATAATAACGTAATACTCAAATCGCTTGCACTCGTGTAATAATTCGCGGTTCGCTGAAAAATACATTTGAAATAGTATTCCAGATTTAAATTCGGGTTGCTGTAACTACAATTAATTTCGATCTACGTGCAGTGATTTTTGATATGAAGATGATCCCTAAAATTGAAACGAATTTTAGGATTGAATGTCTTTTAGGATTTAAAGATAGTAAAGTCAGGAAATTTCATATTTAGACTAATGTAACGATGCAGAATCTGATTATGGCATAAAAACAGTGTTTCCATTATAAATTTCGTTGTGTGTGCACAATTTGAATTTGATATGAAGACATCCCTTATGTAATCTTTTTTTGGATTTGAATGCGTAGAGGATGTCATTCCCTATTGAATGCTACCTTTGAATTCGATCTAGTATCAACAGTGCTAGAAATAAAGGAGGTGTTTCGGGTTTTTTTCGTACAGAGATTTGTTTCCCTTGCCTTTTGTTTTCCTTGGCGCCGCAAACAGAGAAAAATAAGATCTATTCAGACGGCCGGTGCGAACGTACACACAAAAAACAACCCTGCTCAGCTCGAGCTCTCTTCTGTATCGCCAGATTTCTCTGGGAGACAGTTCAACAATAGGGGGGCGTCACGCACCCCTAAACATCATCTGGACGGCATTCAGACCCCCATTTAAGACCACCCCGACAGTGGTGTTGATCTTTGATCCCGAGCATGTTGCTAGGGGCGATACACCTTATAAACATCGGAATAGTCCTGATAGTACAGTATAGCAAAATTTAAGCTATGGACTAAATGTTTGTGCTCTAATTTTGTTATAAACATAAACTTGTGATATAACAGAAAACATTTAATGTTTTTCATGCGTTAATAGGCCCTGTTGGAAGAGAAGCAGATTAGCAACCGGAGTAATGCGAGTTCGAAACTCGATCCAACCAAAGATCGTCTTGTACGTGGAAGCTGGTGCACGTTAAAACTATCGCGGCCTAAAATGTCTTCACGTTGGTGTAGTGTGGAAGTTTAGAGAATGGGGTGCCAGTTCAAATGTTTTTTTTTGTCATAGTTCAAAATTATGAAGTGTTGTCATCGGATCTTTCCCTTAGAGATTTATCTCGGACGCTCGATAATAGCCCCTCGTGTACCTCCAGTATGGCGCTAATTTAATTACCATGCGCTAATGAATAAAATTTATTATTTTTCATTTAAATAAGCCAATTTCTAAAAACCAAAAGTCTACTTAAATGATTTTCTTTTTAAAGTCTAAGTGTACTTTATATTTGACTGACGCTTAGTTAGTCCGTATTTCGTATAAGCATTTCACATTCCCGTAAAACATAAATATTACTAAACTTATAGAACATACAGTTTAAGTGCATAAATACATGTTATAATTTCACGCTTACTTGTCAATTAATTTTCAGCACACAAATCTGGATTCGGGCCACCTGCAATTCAGATCCCAGTACCAATTTTAGAACACGGTCCCCTGTTGAATAATTCAGGTCAAAAAGTATTCCAAGTATTCAATACTTGACTTGCACGTATACATACATGTCCAAAAATAAAGGACAATAAAATCCTAGACGAAGAAACCCATGCCAAGAACCTCTACTTCACCGAAAACTTGTTTGCATTCTGCACTGTAAATAAACAAGCTAGAAGGAAAACGTAGGTTTGTATTCTTGTTACCAAACACACCAATGCTCTCGCATGATGAATATAGAGGTAATCTAAAACAGGAGTTTATTGTTGTTTTGGTGACTTTTGGAGTTTAATAGAATTGGCGTTGACTAATAACCATCATATATCAATTCGTAATTGATTGTTTTGGCGACGTTCAGAGATAACATTTGAAAAACTAGCCAAATAACGTTCCGTTCGGAAATGTACAGAAGGCGATTTCTGCCACAAAAGCACTACTGCCACCTATGTTTAGATTGACAAAAAAAACTTTCATGATGCTGTATATCGTAAGTAATACGCTCATTTAAAAAGCACAAAGATCACATTTTGCTGACAGTATAGAAAATTAATACAATTTGGCTTAGGGTGTGGAAATTGTTTTTAAAAATGGGGTGTCAGCTCAGGTGTGGACTTCATCATCTGACCTTGGTTCTAAGAAACGATGGGTTGTCCTCGGAACTTTCCCTTCGGGATTGGTCCCGCATCGTCGCCAATAGTCCGTCGTGTTGCTCCAGGGAGATATTAATTAAGTACCTTCTTGCCTAATACTTACAATATTTAAAAACCAGAATTGTTCTCTTTTTATTTTCAAGGCACCAAATCGTTTCTGTTTCGAAAGTCTTTATTAGGAATATAATCACAGATAAATGTATTGATGTGATTAATTACTTCAGCTAGTCACAATTAGTTAATCTCTGTTCGTTACTTTTAATTCCCTATTCCATTCCTGCGCATCTGCAATATGATAGATCCCTAAAGAGAATAAGTTTCTATAACGATAAAAATGCTTTATCAGGCCAGTACATGGTCAATGTAAATAATGCTATTCAAAAAATAAGATAAAGATGAAAAATTAGTAAATTAATGTATTAAAAATAAATAAATTAATCTATTCATATATTAAAAATAAATGATTTCATATATTCGTATATTAAAAGTAAACAAATTCATATATTAAAAGTAAATAAACTCATATATTCAGATACTAATAATACATAAATTCATATATTCATATATTAAAAATAAAGGAATTCATATATTCGTTTTTAAGGTAAACAAATTCATATATTAAAAAATAAATAAACTCGTATATTCAGATAATAAAAATAAATAAATTCATATATTCATATAACAAAAATAAATGAATTCATATATTCGTATATTAAAAGTAAAGAAATTCATACATTAAAAATAAATAAACTCATATATTCAGATAATAAAAATAAATAAATTATCATAATAGTAGCCCTCCTCGTGGTTGTCTTGACGAGTTATTTCGTCATTTGTAAAACTGACCAGATCTTGACGGACGAACTGTATTTCATCATTGATGTGATACATTGATTGAAAAGTGATCTGATCTAATTCTCATCATCATAAAAAACGCAAAATCTTCACTCAAACTTCAATCGACATATTTCATGACGATACATTAGGCTATCAGAGCATTAGTGGTCTAACCCACAAAATTCCCAAAATTTTACTACTACCTCTTACTACGATATTTTGCTTTATTTTAAATGCGCAGGTTCAAATCTTCCTAAAATTACAAAATAACTTGTTATTGATAAGAAATAAATAAATTTTCAGAATCTCAAATCATATTGTAGATGTGTAAAAATATATAAAAAAAAGGGAGCAAGAAAATCGCGTTTTTCTCCATTGAGTATGTTGGTGGGTTAGGCCACTCTTGCTCTGATAGCCTCATATCTTGTCATGAGCAGAATGGGTCAGATCTTGACAAGATAACTCTTCGAAACCACTTGGAGAGTTAAGATTGATATTAATATCAAGAGTTACGCGTGTGTATTTTTTAAATATTATTGCATGTTTTATTCGTTATTCAGAATTATGCGCACGCATGAGTCTAATAGTGCTCAGTTAGGCCTAATTTTATTCCATGCCAATTACAAATACGATTTTATACAATATTAATTACTAATACAATTTTATACATTATTAATTACTAATACAATACTACTACTTTTATACAGGCTAATTATATATATTTATATATATATTTGAATTGCTTGCATGCTTCCTGCTGGTGTGGTTGGAGAGTTTTCAAAAATTAAAAAAAATTCTGTCTTGATGTTTACATGATTCTGGTTTCGAAGTGCTTGGCTTCGTAAGCTTCCGCCAACTCAAAGAAATTCAATCTACCGAATCTTTCGCTTGTACTCATTTCATTTCCCCGGACTGCTTATTCCGAGAAGTAAAAAAGATCGTGCTCGGAAAGATAATTCCAGAATTTTCAATCCACGTGATTGAAAAAGAGGCCTCAACAGTTGAAAGCAAGACGATCGGATCAGAGAAATGTGTTTTGGAAAGACCGGGGATTATTATTAGCAAACCGTGAGCAGAGTGCGATAGGGGAAGGAAATGCCGAGTGCTAAGAACTCATTCTTCTCTCCGTGTCTTAAGTTAGTTTGTCACGAGTGTGGAGGGTCCCATCCATCTAACGCTCCACCAGTTGATACCACCGCAGCTTTCCGAGACCAAATGGAAGTACCCACTTCTTATCTGCGCTAGAAATAAAACTCAGACAATCCGAAGTTGATACGGGTAAAGATGACTCTTTAGGAGCCTTTTAAAAGGACCCGATGTCTTTTTTCCTTTCGGTCTCAGGCCTTGCCGAGTAAGTTGCGTGAGCTCATCTTGGCTGGTTGCTTTTACGCTTGTTTCCGCATTGGAAGTAACAGGAAAAATGTGCTCACCTCAAAAAATAAATGGGTTGCGAGTTCGAATGCAACCAGACCGTCGTTTACAAGAGGGACTTGTGGACGTTAAATTTGTCGAGACCCCAAATGTCCTCCATTTGGCGTGGGAGTTCGGATAATGGGGTTCCAGATCAGGTTTGAGATTCTGACCGTGGTTCAAAGTTACGTGATGCTGTCCTCGGATCTTTCAATTCAGGCTTGATTCCGGACCGTCGCCATTAGCCCGCTGTATTCCTCCAGTGCGACGTAAATTAAATACCTACCTTCCAATCAGAAATTAAATGGAAATTACATTCATTTAACTCAGGTAATGGTAATGGTAATTTTAGTTAATTTTAGTACTAGAGCAACACAACGAGCTATTGACGACGGTCCGGGATCAGTCACTTGCGGGAAAGATCCGAGGACAACACCTCGTAATTTTGAACCACGGTCAGATGACGAAGCAACACCTGAGCTTGCACCCCACTCTCCAAACTTCCACGACAACCCAACGTGAGGACTTTCGGCCACGACAGATTTAAGGTGCACCAGCCGCCTCTACATCATACGCTTACAAACATCCATGCCCGGACCCGGATTCGAACCAGGAACCTTCCGTATTTCACTCAGGAATGTAAATTACACTAATTTAACTCAGGAATAGAAATTACACTAATTTAACTCAGGAATGGAAATTACACTCATTTAACTTAGGAATGGAAATTACACTCATTTAATTCAGGAATAGAAATTACACTCCTTTCAAAGTAGCGTAGCTTTTACCCAATTCACTTTATGAATACATAACCACATCTATCGGTTGAAAATAATCCATGGAATTTTTCGACCTTTAGAAAGATTATATTCATCCTTTCCTAAAAAAGTGGTGCGGTGGTAGACCTGTTGTTGGAAAATTAGCGGATTAGTAATAGGAGGTTTGCGAGATCGAGACTAGATACAACCAAAGACCGTCGTGTACGTGGGGGCTGGTGCACGTGAAATTAGTTGCGGTCGTAAATGTCCTCACGTTGGTTTGGTGAAGAAGTTTGGAGATTGGGGTGCCACGTTAGGTGTTGACCTCGTCATCTGACCGGAATTCAAAATTACCAGGTGATATCCGCAACTATTTTCCCTCGGGATTAATCCCGGACTGATGCCACTAGCCTGTTATGGTGCTCCAGTGTGACGCTAATTCAACTACCTTCCTACTTTACAATAGATTAATTTGAAATGATTCTATCGTTCTTTTCCTTTTTCTTGGAATATAATCTTTTGGGGAATTTCTATTGCTCCTTAGAATGGAATCCTTTGGAAATATTTTATTGAACAAGAAGTTCAAAATTGGTTAAAAGTAATGTTAGGAAGACTGCAGGTTGAAAAGGTGGAATTATGCGTGCGAACCATTCAGAGATATACTTGTCAAATTGATAAAACTTAAGCTTGACTCAAAGACCATCAATTTTGACTTTCAACCCATTATCTAATTCATATTTGTTTCATTGTTGTCAGCATTGTTGATTCGGATAATGGTAAATGTAATTTTATTAAACATTTGACCTTGAAAATTAGCTGTAGTGCTGATATTGAACGGAGGCAGTCGACCTTGGATAAGTCGATTTTTGAAATGGTGTTAAATTTTGTTCGCAAGAATGCTGCTATACCCAAAACCATGGATGGTGATTGTCGTGGCTAGTTTCCCTCTGATAAAACATACCTCCTGTCACTTTTGGCACCTAACGATAAACTTAGAACCAAAATTGGGTGCTAATGACGCCAATATAGGAGCGATATGTTTACGTTACTGTTAGTCTTCTAATAGGTAACGTCTTCTGACCGTAGTTAAAACTACGTGGTGCTATCCTCGGATCTTTTCCTTGGAGGATTGATCCCGGACCGTCCCCAATAGCCCGTTATGCTGCTCCAGTACCACGTTAATTAAAATACCTATCTAATATAACGCTGGGAGAAGTATGAGATCCCAAGGTGCCTACGCTACAGTTAACGAGGAGTAAAATGTCCTAGGTACAGTCGTAGAAAAAAAAACGAAACACGTCCTTTATTTCGAGCACTATTCATACCAGAGCAAATTCAAAGATATCATTCAACAGGGAATAGCGTCCTTTACAAATTCAAATCCAAGAAAAATGCATAAGGTGTCTTATCAAAATTTGCACAAACAACAAAATTTCTAATGAGAAACACCATGTTTTGATGCTAGAATGAGATTCTGCATCGTTAAATTAGTCTAAATATGAAATTTCATGACTTTATTACCTTTATATCGGGTGGTATTAAATCTTAAAGTTTATACTAATTTCAGGGATCCTCTCGAAGTAGAAAGTCGCTACTTGTAGATCGAGATTAACTGTAGTTATAGCTATCCTAATTTCAAATTTGAACACTATTTCAAGCGTATGCTTCTGCGATCCGAGAATTATTACGTTTATTGCGCAAGTGCAAACGATTTGAGAATTACATTATAATATTACTATGCAAGTGTAAGCGATTCAAGAATTATTATCCAAGGTTCTTCAAATGTTTTTGTAACTTTTGGTTGCCCCCTAAAATAGCAATAATGAGGAAAATTTAAATGTAGCTTCAAAACTAACTATCGAAATGAGTTGAAATTTTTGCTTGGGTATACTCTAGAAGTCCTTCTGAATCGATACCCATTAAAATATAAGGTTCCAATTCATATTTTTTTCGCCGACCAATTTGTAGAGTGGTTAAGGTGTTAACCTCTAGATCGGAATGTTCCTGGTTCAAATCCGGGTCCGGGCATGAGTTTGTAAGCGTATGGTGTGGAGTTGGTTGGTGTACCTTAAATCTATCGTGGCCGAAAGTCCTCACGTTGTGTTGGTGTGGAAGTTTGGAGAGTGGTGTGCCATCTCAGATGTTGGTTCGTCGTCTGACCGTGGTTCAAAATTACGTGGTGTTGTCCTCGGATCTTTCCTTTAAGGGACTGATCCCGGACCTTCGTCAATAGCTCGTTGTGTTGCTCTAGTACTACGGTAATTAAAAATTACCACCATAATTTTTTCAAGCATTAATTTAATAATTATTATTGCACACTAAAATCTATTTTAAAAATAAAATAATAAGTCGATTTTGTTCGGGTTGTTTAACAGTAGCATGATATAAAATATCAGCGTTATAGAAATATTATTTAGAAAGAAATGCATTAATGTGCAAGAAACCTTTTTAACCATTAGTAGCTCCAATCTTTCTGTACTCATAATTTCGAAACAGTAAGACCTAATGACATGAAATTTGGTATCTGAAGTTAAGTCTTGATATAGATTCGAAATTATGTGCTGAAATTAGGGGGTTTCAATTAGAAATTATGAAGTTGGTGCTCAATTTAATATGAAGACGGCTCCTTATGCAAATTTTATGATTTATAATTTTTAGAAGACGTTATAGTTTCTGTCACGCGCCATCTTTGAGTTTTCTCTACTGTTAAAATTTATCGAATGAAGAGGGAAGGTTCATTTTTCTTTCCGCGACTGTTTTATGTTTTATTTAATAAATTTATGTATCCTTGTTTCATATATTATATGGCTGCATACTTCCCGGACAGACCTTGAACAACTTATCTTTTTCTCCGCATACTTGCATAGTATTAGTAAAATAAATAGGTGGACACATATGAAGTTCTTAAACTTAAAACACACACATATTTTTCATATTGCAGTACAAAAACGCTTAGTCCCAGTGTTTTGCACTGCATTCGATAAAATTTTAAGATGTTTAGTCAGCACCTAGTCTCCTTAAATTCTTTGAATTCATGTTTACCAGTGATGACAATACAATATATACACCAAGACTTGTTAAAAGAAAGTTGTTACCCAAGAGAGCTGTAATTTAGGCAAGATATAGAACACAATAGTAACAATGTCTTAATCTAAAGAGTTATACATTCAATGTACAAAGTACATGGCATTTATAAAGAACGTGCATTTCTTGTGATTGTGACGATGGTGCACATCAGTTCACAAAAGTTGTGATGAATTAGAGATGTTACACTTGAATTCTAAAGAGTTGTGATTCATTAGATATGTTACTCACAAATTGTGATTAAAATAGAAAGCTATTACACACAAGAGTCGTGATTAATTAGAGAGCTATTATATAAGAGTTGTAACTAATTGGAGAGCAATTACACAAGAATTGTCATATATATTATGTACACAAGCATAACATTGTCTTAATCCTCCTGGTGGTTTATCGTGGTTCAAAATTCCGTGATGTGTCCTCGAATCTTTCCCTTTACGATTGATACTGGACCGTCGCCAATACCCCGTTGTGTTGTTTAAGTGCGACGTCAATTAAAATACCTACCTACCGCATGGTTTATCTACGCGTCGAACCCGTCCTGTGGTGGCGAGCCTCTGATGCAAAAACCAGGTCAAAGCTGTCACCAATTATAGGCGAGGAACAATTAGTTTTCGTTTTTGGAACTTGATGGACAGTTTTGTCTCTGTGAGGTAGCTGGTCATTAACAAAACTGACCAGATCTTGATGAACGAGATATCTCGTCATCAGCAAAATTGACCTGATCTTGGACGAGATATCTATTCAAAACAACTTGGAGGGTTAATCACAAGAGTTTCACGCACAAAGTGTGAGAAACTCTTGTGATACGACGATGTTAAACTGCATGAGTTTCTTGAAATGCAAACTGTCAAATGTCTTTTCTCTAATTTGTACATTTTTGCCGCAGCAAAAAAACTCACATGTGGGTTTCCCGGTACTCCAGCGTATGGTTACGTTAAACCAGACAATGCTGCCTACTCAGAAGGAAGTGTGGTGTCTTACTCTTGTCGAGTAGGCTATATCCTTTTAGGTTCCCCTATCAGTAGATGTACGGAAGATGGATCTTGGTCCGAAGACGTACCTATTTGTGGTGAGTTCCTTTCTAATGAACTGGCACCAACTTGGACTGTCATACATTTGTCTTTGTGTGAAATGCTTACAAATGAATGCATGTGTTTATTGTACATGTCTTAGGCTTAGAGACATTGTTTCGGAGACATTAAATGCTTATTTTCATGATGATGAAAAATGCAATCATATTAAACATGTTTAAAATATGTATTAACACTATCAAAACGTGTATTTATGATGTTTATTTTTGATCTAAAAGCAAAGTCTTTAAAGAGCTGTACTGTGAAATTGCTTTTCTATTAATTAGTTTCTGATCTATGATACGTTATAAATTCAATAAAATATTCGCAAGTGTTTAGCTCGTTAAGCTAAATTTTGGCAAACCTATTTTTGCTGAATTCTTGAACTATTATTTTACAAATTCGACTATTTAAGAAAAGATTTCAGTCTCAAATGTATATACTAGTCAATGCGATGAAAGTCTATTTCAAGGGATTGACTATTGTATATCAGTAAAAACCTTCTCTCTTTATCTAATACAAAATGGTATTAATAGTGTTTTAGGATGTGTTTAAAGTAATCTTATGTAGTGAGAATTTTTACACAAATTAATAGTTTTTGATGACACAGCCTTTGAACTCTTTTTAATACTCTCGTCGTTCCGAGTCAATCTTGAAGTTCATTGGGAGAAATAAAAATTTAAATAGGAAATCTTTGGGAGATATTAAGAAATAGATTTGTCTCCTTTGGTATAAACAAGGATTAATCCTCCAAGTAGCACTTCCAGACACATCTCGGAAAAATCATTTGTAAGATAACCCGAGAAATATCGTGTTTGGCAATTCTGCAAGGCGGAAATATTCTGACATCTTGCCGGATAATAGGGCAACTAGCTCCCGAAATACATATCGCTCGAAATCTTGGACCTGCTGATCGAAATATTTTAGGTCTACCATGCTCAGCACCTAGCCTTCTCCAAACTATACACTGATGTGCTGTTTGGAGTGTTAATAGAAGCCAATCCATCAGATTTTTATTATTTATGATCACATTTAAAATGTTCTGCTAAAGTATTATCTCGCATAAATTTTCCTTCTAAATTTTTTCATGTATGATATTGAAATATGTATCTATATCTATTACTAAAAATTCACTAGCTTATAAAATGTAAGAAAATTCCTAAGTTACTGGTTATAGCGTTTGTATAATGTTAAAATAAAATGGTGAATGTCGGAAGACGTAAACTTATTTATATTTTAGGTGTATGTATACACTATAAATCATGAAAAAAATCGACCAGAATATCAATAATATTTTTATTAATTCAAAGTATTTTTCAACTTTCTAGCTTTCAAGCGATTCTATTATATTGTAAATATTCGAAATAGTTTTCTAGTTAC
This sequence comes from Metellina segmentata, assembly GCA_947359465.1. NCBI lineage: Eukaryota > Metazoa > Arthropoda > Arachnida > Araneae > Tetragnathidae > Metellina > Metellina segmentata. The sequence continues at coordinate 66,561,943 of OX375872.1, read as the reverse complement.
AGGGGTTTTCGTTAGGCACTGTCACCATGAACAACCACGTTTCCAAAATTTTAAACTCGATTTGTGAAGAACTGTGATTTTTCAATAGGATACTCTGTTCAAATAGTGATAGTTCAGCAATAAATTGATCTAATAATTATTTTTGTGTCATTACAATCTATATGATACAGCGGATGTTTTGAACCTCAATCAAAGTTATTGGTTAAGAAACGAATTTTTGGTCGATTTTTAAGTGTTGAAATTCTTGTTTTTTATCGTGATTATCTTGTTAAATCGGGACTTTTTAGAGTTCCTTGTTGGAAAAAATTGTGTTAATCAAGATGTGGCAAGTTTTGCTAATGATGAGATTTCTCGTTATGGAGGTATTGCCGATTTTTTGACGACAAGATCACGATCTGGCCGGTTTTCTTCCAATGACGAGATATCTCATTCATCAAGATTGGTCAGTTTTAACCTACTCTAAAGACAAGATGCTACTGACGAGATACCTCCTCGAGACATCCACAGGAGAGTTAAGGGGGTCCGGGACACATTGAAAATTTTTTTTATTAATTAATTCAGAATTTTGAATTTTTTTTGTACTGATTACCCATCTAACTAATAAGCGAAATCACAACACAAATTTTTTCCAAAAGTTCTTTAAAAATTTTAAATTAAAATTTTTTGAAACAAAAAAGAGGGGTCTTTTTAAATTGCTAAGACTCAAAATACTCTTGATCAATTTTCAAAATTCTTGCAGTAAATTATTCACAAATTTATTAACTTTAATTTTGATTCAGCAATTTAAAAAAATATTAATTTAATAAAAAATAAAAAATATTTGAATGAAAATTTTAAGGTACTTTAAAAAAAAAAAAGACATATTTTTAAAAGTAAATATTTGTTTCAAATTTGCTGAATCAAAATTAAAGTATAATGTTTGAAAAAGATATATTCTAAATTTCAACCCTTAAACTTTATCGGTTTTCGACTTAAAGCAATTTGAATACAGGAAATCTTGCAAAATGTATCATGGAGAAAACGCATTTAAAGTTTTAAGGACAGATGTTGTTGCCATGACAACAACTGTCAAGAGTGTTAGATTTTCAAAACAATGCGCACCACAAAAATTATTATATCTCTAGTTCTAATTAAGATAGAAACATGATTTAGACGTCATTTTAAGCAGAAAAACACAGAGAATTTCTTAAAACAATAAAAAAAAATTTGAAAATTTGACGATTTTTTGTGTTTCGGACCCCTTAAGGAGAAAATACCAAAGGTCTACATACGTGGACCTCCCGTACGAAATTATAAAATTTTCGTAGTAGATTTTTTTATTTGAACTTGCTCCTTTTATGATTTAGATGACAGCATGACGACGCTTGGCGTGGCATTTTCAACACCAACTGTCCCAGGCCATTCCGCAGAGCTAGCGATCGACAGGGACAAAGAGACCTGCTCATATTTGAAGCCAAAAAAGCCAAGATGGTGGAGAATAGACCTCGGAGAGGAACATAAAGTACTGTCCGTAGCTGTTACCATGATTTCTCCAGGTACATTCTCGTCCCACATACGAATAATGATGCATTCAATCAAAAATAGGTGCCATGTATTTGATTACAATAAAAATAATCTATTCAATTTTAAAAATCTATTTATCTACCAAGAAACACGTATTTATCTATGACATAAATCTATTCATCTATGAAATAAATCTATTCATCAACCAAAGCAAATCTATTCGTCCATAAGAAGATATATTCATCAATAAAAAAAAATCGATAAAATATAAGAACGAATCTATTCATCTTATTAAAAACCTATTCATCAATAAAAAAAATTTATTCATTTACCAAAAAAACTTTTATATTCTTTTGTATCAAATAAATCTATTCATCTATTAAATAAGTCTATTCATATACCAAAACAAATTTATTAATCTGTAAGAAAATGTAGTCATGAAGAAAAAAAATAGATTCATTTTCAAAAGCACAAGGACCCATCCTTACTGCAAGAACTGCCCAGAGATCCAACTCACACCAAAACACATCTTTGAATGTCCAAAAATTACTGCAGATATCTTGAAACTCGGCTTGTTACCAGATAGAGATCTGCTGTGGGAGACCCTCTACAGTTCTGAGACACCGAAGCTGGCAGCTACGGTTCTTCGGACTTTTGACAATATTTTAGAATTTTTTGGCAATCCATAGACACGACATCATTATCATCATTACATAAAAAACTCATTAATTTAACATATAAATGGATTCATCAATAAAAAAATAAATTTTTCTATAAAAAATCGATTTATCTCCAAAACAATATCTATTCATCAATTAAAAAATCGATTTATCATAAAAAATATATTGATCAATTAAAAAATCGATTCATAACGCCCGCAGAAAAACCATATTCATCTTCCAAAAAACTGTATTCCGGTACAAAAAAATAAATTATTAAAAGAACGAATAATCTATTTTTTTACTGTCTATACCAAAATGTATTAAAAATAATCTATTTACCTTAGAGAAGTGTCATCTTTTATCGAACTCCAAATAATCTTTATATCTAAACTTTTGCAAGGTCATGCAAAAAGGCGGACTGCAGTGGCTCAAACCTCCTGCCCTGATGTCTTGGCATCATCTTGTTGATTATGGAAAGTTGAAAAATGTTATATGATTTGCAAAAATCTAGTAGTATTTCTATTTAATAGCATTAACGATAATCCATGGATCTTTGTTAGTAGCGTTTCTCAAGAATAAGCTCCTGCAAGTTGAGACGTACTGAAATCTTTAATAAAAATTATTGCCTCTATTTTCATGATTCATTCAACCATTTATAAGCAGTTTTCAAAGTTTCACTAGCAGGAATAATTATTTTTGTGAAAGGATTCTAAATTCCAGTTGTATGTTAGTTGTTATCTACTGATTGCATTTGGTTGTGTGTGCGAATACATTATAATTCTATAATCTTTTCCCTCAAAAAAGATATATTTTAAGATTTCGGCGACTACTCACAACGAGCTCTTTGTATGGTACCGATGAGACGGCAAATATTTTTGTCCATAAATTTATCTATTTACCAGATGGTCAACAAATGATAAAGGTTTGGTTCATACAGAATTACGGTCGAAAGCATTTTTTATGAGTGTATCCGAAACTGGAAGTTCCATAGGATACTGTAGAAAACTAGAATTTTTTATTATTTCAGATTCCTAGAAATGGGAATTTTGAATTGTTAGTATTTCCTATATTCCCTATTCATTTTTGTCCATAAATATTTCCATTTTTTGGATGGTCAACAAAGGATAAAGTTTTGGTTCGCAGAGTTAGACAGAAAAATCTTCTTTTGGATGTGGGTTTCTGAAACTGGAACTCTCAAGTTCTATGGTTTAATATGGATAAAACTGCAAGTTCTTTATTTCAGGTTCCTAGTTCTGGAAAGTTCAAACTATTAGCAGCCCCCCTCATAGTATCCAAAGCTAGTTTTATCCTAAATGTACCTATTTACCACCTGTTTAACAAATGAGATAAGATTTGGTTCTCACAGAAAACATTTTTCCTTTGGACGAGAATTTTTGAAACTGAAACTTTGTGGAGTAATTTCTCTTAATTTCTTTTGCAGGGGGTTTGTGGATAAAACTATAACTTCTTTATTTCGCATACCTAGTATTGGAAAGTTCGAATTGTTCATATCCCCCTTATGGTCTCTACCATGTTTATAAATGATTGCTTATTTGAGTTTAGATATATACTTTTACTTTTTTAAATAAGGCCTTGTTCACATGAGGCATTTCTACGCGCGTTTGGCGAGGCTAACGATGTCCGCTTTTCGTAAGCATTAAATTATGTTTTTTTATTCCTCTAATTCAAGTTTATGTCTTTGCGATCGTTGAAGATAGAGTAAAAATTTCAACTGACTTCAAATCAGCATAAAATTCTATGCCAGATCGATACCAAACACATATTTATTATTTAATTATTTACCATTTGACTATTTAATTATTTATTAAATAATTAATTATTTACTTGAAGAAAATCCTTTTTATAGGTATTGATCCGCAGATTTAAAAAAATATCGAAATTGTCCGCAGATTTCAAATTCGTTGAAATTTTCACATTTCTTCAACGATCGCAAAGATAGAAACTTGAATTAGAGGAATAAAAAAACATAATTTAATGCTTAGGGAAAGCGGGACCATGAAAGCCTCGTCAAACGCGCCTCAAGTGTACGGGACCTAATTGACCTAATGGCATATTTAAGGAATAAAGATATATAATTTTAAACACTGTTCCCCAAGTGCTGACACTGAGTATACTTTTATCCCACATCTTTTACATGCAATTTCGGATAACATGTTAATTTAAAATTCATCCTTCATCTCTACAGAACACTTATTTAATTTATTATGAGCATTTTACTAAATTATTCATATGTTAAAATAAGCATAGAAACTGTAAAATAAATATCTGTACAGTGAATTAAAATGTTTTAAAATTTAATTTATATATAATTATTTCAATAATATTATCAGTAAAAAAGGTTTAGAGGTAAGATTTCACCTGCACGGGGGTTATATTTGAAAACTTTGGGTTTCCAACACCCATTTAAGGCATACTTTCTTTCTGACATACTATGTTAAATTATTGAACTAATCATATGAAAATGAACTAATTTCGATTGAGTATTTTAAAGCTATAAAGAGTAAAATAACTCTTTTATGTATCGATTTTATTATATGTTTCAGATAAGTACGTGAAATTTACAGTGTTTGTCATAAAAACCCAAGGAACAAGTGCTTCTTACAAAAGATGTGCCTCGTTCACTGGAAAATTCGGTATATATATATACTTTATTTTTATCACTAATTTGTAACGCTTCATAACATAGCTATACAAATATTTTAGTGCATGGAAGAACTACATATTATTACGGGTCCAAGTTTCATAAGACCTAAGTCATACAACTGCTGCTATTATATCAATTTATTATCAGTTAAAAATGTCTACGCTTAAAATATGCCATAGTTTTGCATTTTGGCCGAAATTTCAACCGACGCAATTTGTCACTGGGCATAGGAATTTAACTTTTCAAGTGGTTTCAACGAGATATCTCGTCTATAAAAATCTGACCACTTATACTAATGACAAGATATCTCGTCATAGAGATATTGGCGACTTTTTTTTGATGATGATGAGACCAAAATCTGGCCAGTTTCCCTCCACTGACGCAATATCTCGATCATCAAGATCTAGTCAGACAATTTCGTCGATCAATAGATAGTCGAGACTACCACCAGGGAGGTTAACAGATGCTTATACGTATTCGGGATTGACCACGAACAATCTGTATAAGTGTATAAATGGCAAAGACAATACCCATCATCTGCTGTTTGATTGATTAGACCTACTAAGCAACAAGCTTATAATTAAAAAGTTACTAAAATTTTCTAATCCTCTGCTCACCGGTTTCTTCGGTCTTGGTTAACTACAAGGAAACACAGATTGGTATTTAACAATGCGGGTACGCCTTTATTTTCTTTGAATTTTTTCCTTTTTTTTGTACTTTGTTTTTACCATTGAAGCATTATTTTGCTGCATTTTATTTCTGGTGAAAAAATACCCTTATCTATATTTTTACTAGACTTCAATGTATTCCGACGTCTTATTATTTTGGCGTCTTATTCAAAGTCTAAAGCAATCATATGGATAAACTTCATCTGACCGTGGTTCAAAATTGCGATTCTTTATCCTAGGATTTTTCCCTTAGTTATTCACCCCGGACCCTCGCCAACAGCCCGTTGTGTTACTCCAGTGTAGAGCTAATGACTACCTACATATCAATCAAATAAATACTCTTTATTACTTGCTGAATTGTATTATAAACGTAATGAGAACTTTAAACTTAAAGTTTACTTTTAAATACTATTTCAGCGTTTAGTAATTTTCTGAATTTAAAATATTTCCGAATATTTTTCACTGATTTCCGGATGAAAAATGACGAAATTTACATTTCAAGCATAAGATTTAATTTTATCTCAACTCTTTACGCAAGTGAATGTATTCCTGGTTAAGGCTATATAATGAATTATTTTAGGTATATTATGGTTACTAAGGTGTATAAAAGTTCACTCATTGGCAGTGTAACGTACGAGATAGAGTGGTTTGCATATTTGGTGGAACGACAAATCCAAAATACAATCAAAGGAATTGTACATTATGCAAGAATTTTGCACTGCTTAGATCGGAATTTAGACATTATGGAACTTTAAGTTACGGTCTGTAGAATGTAGGGACATGGTACCCTCTGCTGTGGGCGCTCTGAAAAGGTAAAACTTACCTTTGACATCAGAAGAAATGGAACTTCAAATTATTGTCTATGGAATACAGGGACTATACAGGACAAAAAAGAACTATTTACATTGAAAATTCAGAAATAATGGAACTTTATCTTATGGTCTATGGAAAGACTTGGTACCCTTTACTATGTGTGGACTCTGTTCAAAGGGACTATTTACATTGGACTTAAGAAGCAATGAAACTTTAAATTACGATCTATGAAATATAGGAACTTGGTATCCTCAGTGGAAGGCGCTGTGAAAAGTGATAACAGATGTTATGGGGATCTACTCAAAAGAACGGTGACAGAACTCCAAAAACTTCTGTCTAGTTCGAGAGCTCGAAGTCTTCTCACGTTCCTACGATTGACAACGAAGATCCGTTAATTAAAGGAACCTCAAAGCACCCTTTTAAACTTTTGGAAGTGAAGTTCTCTCAGATGGATGGATTGACAGTTTAATTACCGGAGGTCAGTGCAAGGCCTGTCGGTAAGGACACCTGACCTATAAGACCCTTTAGATCTGTGTTTATATAAGGGGTTCTACCATCCCTTAAAACTACAAAATTAATTAAATTTTTCGAATGTACAAAATGCATCATACACTGGCTTACAAAACTGAAGAAACACCATAATTTTTCAACTTCACAACTTCAAAAATTAAACGAACAGCTTGTGGCTATTTGTAGAACCGAGGACATTCAGTAGAAAGCTGGTGCGCATTCAGACTTTAACATAGGTATGCGTGCTGCAACCACATGAACTCGCCCGCAACCTCTTTCTCTGTATGCATACGCGGTGCAAAGCCTGCATCAAATGGTCATACAGTCTACGAAGGACCGCCCTCAACACTTTATTTAAAGTTTTCAGTTACCCTTCTGTCTCATGGTACCCAGTGCAGTGTCACCACTTCAGTTCAAATATTTATTTACTGCACGTGATTGTACTTGCTATCGTCTTACTTTTATTCATCGGCTATGTAACTTGCTTCCTTTTTGTATCACTTTCTTACATTCAAGTCACTTCGATAGAAAATGGACTGTGGTAGACTGGTTGCAAGAGTAGCAAATTAGCAACCGGAGGGTTGCAAGTTCGAAACAAAAGACTGCCGTGTACGTGTGGGTTGGTGCACGTTAAATCCGTCCTGGCCTCAAATGTCCTCACGTTGGCGTAGTGTGGAAGTTTGGAGAGTAGGATGCCAGCTCAGGTGTTGCCTCGTCATCTGACTGTGATTCAAAATTACGAGGAGCTGTGTGGAAACTTTCCCTTCGGGATTGATCCCTGATCGTCGCCAGCCCCCTTTATGTTGCGAAGTTAATTTAACTATACAGGTATATATCTCCTCCTCTCACTGCAAAGGAGCAACTGAAAACGTTACTCTTCCTTAGGTTTTGAACGCCAGTGTATGTTTGTGACTTAACACTCCTCTGTATAGAGAGCTGTGTGTGAAGGATAAGTTCTATTCTCTAACACTTAATAATCTCATAAATTCATCAACAAGTTGTCACAACTATAGAAATTTAAATCTCATAGTTTCTTCTTATTCTTCAGGTACGCAAACAGTTGTTTTATCTTGCGCAGAGGGTAAAGGTATTGAGGGACAGAAAGTACATATTGAAGACCACAACCAAACGGATGGATTTTTTGAGATATGCGAAGTGGAAGTTCAAGTGGAGAAAGGTATGTGGATTTAACATTCCTTTTTTGTTTAAAGTAATGTATTCATATGAAGAGACCTTAATGAATACACTATACGATGAAATAAATAAACATTATTGTTTGAATGTTACCTACATTCTTAATACTTGTAAATTACCGATTCATTTGGGTAAAAGATTCATATTTAATCCAAATGAATACAATCATATGTATTTTAATGTAATAATGTAATAATGTAACTTAATGCATACTGCGTAGATATGATGAAATAAATACAAATTAGTGTTTTCAAAATTACTGACATTCTTAATACCGATAAATTGCATATTCATTTTGAGCACTAACAATAAAAGCAATTCCACCTTTCTCGTTTTTGGTTAATTGAATTGAGGATACTCTTTATTTTTACACATACAGGATATGATTTCAGAAGACCTAGTCTGAGACTATTGCTTCACAAATTTAAATTTAAGAAGAATCTTTAACTCTGTCGTGAAATATCGTAAACATCTCTTATGATTGGCAATATGAGCAATTCAACCTTTCTCGTTTTTGGTCAATTGAATTGATGATGCTCTTTATTTTTATACATACTGGAAAGGATTTCAGAAGACCTATTCTGAGTCTATTCCGTCTCAAATTTAAATTTAAGAAGAATCTTTAACTCTGTCGTGAAATATCGTAAATATCTCTTATGATTGGCAATATGAGTGATTCAACCTTTCTCGTTTTTAGTGAATTGAATTGAGGATGCTTTTCACTTTTCACTTACAGACACGGGATATGATTGCGGAAGACCCAGTCGGAGTCTTTATTCCATCACATACGAACCCCAAAATGACATGGTGGAATACGGCTGCATCAGAGGCTATGAACTTAAAGGTAGTGACTACAGGAACTGTCTCAATTCTGGTCAGTGGTCTGGCGAACCTCCCGTATGTAATCGTAAGTTTCAACATACGTATTTAGTTAAATTATTAGCATTATAAACATGTTAAAACACAACAACCATCCTTATATAAATCTATGTACCCTTGTATCCAATAAGTGTGTAAATCCATAGCACCATTCTTATAGAACGGTGCACTGATTTATACATAATCTCTCTACCATCATGTGTTAATGATTATTCTACAGTAGAAGCTCGATTAACCGAGGTAATATGGACCGAGACCGTTTTGGATAATCAAATGAACGGATAATAAAGACGTAGTAAACATGAAACAGCCTATGCGAAATACAGAAAAATTGCTATACTGCATGTTACTGCTACTGATGCTGAAAAATTCAAGAGCTATGATAAGGAATTATCTTTCTCGTGTTTTTGACACAGTATGTATTTATTATGATGACTTGTTTTGTTGTTCCTAGTCCTCAGTGCCTGACGAAGTCATACAAGGTCCATAAGTCCATTGACTCCCAGAAAATCAAGCACTATAAGGGGGTCTGAGTAGATATCCTCTCTAGAGAGGATATCTACTCATCTATCTATCTCATTATGATGCTTAACAATATATATCGACGTAAGTTACGTGCTATATTGGAAAACTCCTGAACGCTCTTCAATTTCGCAATTCTTTCTCGACTCATTGGGGGCCGCGGTAGCACGGTTGAAAGAGTAACGGATTAGCTCAGGTGTGACCTCGTCATCTGACCTTGGCTCAAAATTACGTGGTGTTGTCATCGGATCTTTACCTTCGGGTTTGATCCTGGACTGTCACCAATAGTATATGTTTTTTGCTCCAGTGTGACGTCAATTTAACTCTCTACCTGCTATTAATAAACGTGCCTCTTATTTGCATAAGAGGTCGTTTTCATATTTGCTTTATAGCCTGTTATTTTGCCCCAGTGCTACACAAATTCAAAACAACTTGCCTACTAACTAACATCATATTTGCTTTGTTAATATTTATGAATTTCAAATAGCAGCATTTATTTTATTTGGCCCGCGGATCTTTCCCTTTGGTAACGATCCCGTACCATTGCCAATTATCATGTTGTGTTGCTACGGAGCAACGTGATTCACCTTCCTAAGTAATTTATATGAGATCTAAATATTTTTAACCTTGCAATCCCGCTAAATATATATTTATTATTTAGCGTAATAAGATGTGACAATAGATATGATCCGTCCATTATGGGTAGATATTTTTATATCTGCTCATAATGGACGAACGCACAGGAGAAAAATAATTTTTGATACATTTCAGTACATTAAAACAAAAGCTATTGAATGATTTACAATCCTAGTCTTCTATTTACTTATTTTCTAATCTACTTTGACTACTTCAGTTTCTTTTATCTTTATGTTATATTTTCACTTCAAATTCTGCTAATAACAAAGTAGTCGGTGTCCTGGGTGTCCCTGGTATCGCCGTCGTCCCTGGTTCGTCTCTGGGTGTAATTATCCCTTCTGAGCCTGTAAAACATTCTTTGTGCGTGTATGCCCATTACTTGGCTTTGCCTATCATGTACTTGGCACAGTAGGGCCAAATATGGCCCTTGTGCTATAATAACACAACCCAACCGAAAGATAAAATTACATCTAAAAAAATCTAGGTTGGCATTTTATTTTGTCATTAAATGACACAACACGCATAATAGAATAGCCCAAAATTATTAATCTGGGTTAATTAATTTTATTTTCCGTTCTAAGCAAACTAAAGTGGGGTGCAAAACCGTTACTTTATTTATCGAATGTGCAGTTGAACAGAACCAATTTCGCTGTTGCGTGAGATCTTTGTCACATTTAATTAATAACCATATTACATGAGCTGATGACCTAAGTTTATCACAGGAAATAATTATGGCCAAATCAATGATACTTCGACCAGATTTGTAAAGACCTTCACTTTGAACTGCACTTAAAATCGCGAGGCATAGTTGAGTTGGCGGATGAGTCACGGAATTTCATAGATTTGACCTTGAAAATTATCTACTGCACATAGAATTGTTTGCACAGAAAAATTTCATTCCAAATAACTTAAGAGACAAGAAGGCCCAAATATTAACAGTCACTCTTAAAAATACTAAAGTTTGGGTAGTTGAGAATTAACGTCCCACACTGGAGTAACACAACGGTTTTTTAGCAACAATATCTGCTAGAAGAAATAAATTTAATCTTTGCTAAATTACAATCGAGACATTTCTGAATTAATTGCAATAGAAATATTTATCCCATACGCTTATATTTATAGGCCGCTTTGACCCTGCTGGAAGAGCAGCAGATTAACAACCGAACGTTTGCGAGTTCGAATCCAATCAAAGACGCCTTATACAAAGGGGAATGGTGCACGTTAAATCTGTCGGAGCCTCGAATATACTCACATTGGCACGTTGTAGAAGTTTGGAGGGCGGGGGCAAGCTCAGGTGTGACCTCGCTATCTGACCGTGGTTCAAAATTACCTAGTTGTCTTCGGATCTTCCCCTTCGGGATTGATTCCGGATTTTCACCAATAAACCCATGTGTTGCACCAGTGCGACGTTAATTAAAATACCTGCCATACATTTGTGCACACATTTTACTCTTACAGTTTGAAAAAAAAACGGATAAATTGAAGCACATCCCTGAAACTGAATTGGAAAACTTATATTTTAGCAATTACAACTGATTTGCATAAAGACTGCAATTCCGATCATCAATATTTTTGTAATACGAAGAATTAAATTTTTTGTGTTACCCAATTTACGAGAAGTTAAGCAGCTAAACATTAGTGTTTTTTATATTTTTTTGCTTTCAGCTATAATATGTGACGACCTTGATACACTTGAAAATGGTAACACAAGACTCTCTCATGGAAACAACGGACCTCCTTTAGAAGGTGCTGTCGCTATTTATAAATGTGATGAAGGTTACAAACTTGATGGGTCTTTCACGAGAAATTGCTTGAAAGATGGATCTTGGAGTGGTAAAGCGCCACAATGTAAAGGTAATAAGCCAACTAAGTAAGTTTATTTTGTACCATAGTAATGGGACTATGTCTTTCAGGCAAAAATCCAGCCATGAAATGTATTATAAGGTAATATGATTAACAATTAATATTCGAAAAAATAATGAGTATGAATCTTGATGTATTTTCACAGATATCGATTCAAAAGGACTTTTAATATTACCATAAAAGATTTGAGATCTTTCCTGTGAATAGTTTTTGTGCTACATTGAAATTTTTGTCGCTATGTTAATTTTAAGGGGGCAAACGAAAGTTGAGAAATTATGACAAAACTGAGGAGTGGGTAAAATTTTGAAAAATATTTGGAAACATCATTTATATAATTATTGGAACTGAACAGTAAATATTGATTATTATTATTTCCAAATTTCTCGTTCATCAAGATCTGGTCAATTTTGCTAATGACAAGATACCCTGTCGATATAACCACCAGGAGGGTTCAAGTTCTTTTTAACCGTCTTTTAGTGAAGTAACAAATGCAAAACCTGAACAGTCCATGATTAGCTACAAAGAACATCACTATACGAATAGCGACTTTCAATGACGAGATGATCCCTGAAATGGACAATGGCTTTAACATTGAATATTTATAGACATAAAAGATACCCATTAAATTATGTATATAGTTTATTCATGAAATTTCATAATTAGACTAATTTGACGATGTACAGGGTGTCCTAAAGTTCACGTACTCTAATTTAAAAAAAATGTATTGCCCGTGTTTTTTTAATTATTGACTTTTATCGACTGCTTATAGTTTTATCGACTCTTAAATTTTATCGTTTGATTTTCTTCGCACTCAAGTTGTGCGATAACAAAGTTCCACGTCATTTTGTTCTTCATTGCAAGATGAATTTATCACGCATACACAGAGAATTCCGCTGTTTGAGGCTTATTTTGAATATGAATCATGAAAGTTGTAAAGAATTTTGGCGACGGAAATATCCAAATTATGCAATACCGAGTAAACATACGCTATATAAACTTATTCAACAATTTGTTGCATTATTAGAAGTGAATGAATGAATGAGACTCTTGGTTCTCACAATAAGTTGCAACTTGCCAAACAAGTTATGAAACCATGGGCATGCTTCAAGATTTTTTTTGGCGATCGACACATCTCAAGAAATTTTGGGCCGCCTACTACCCCTGATCTGAGCATCACTGATTTTTTTTCTGTATGGATATTTAAAGAACAAAGTTAATGAAGATAATCACCAAACAATAGGTGATCTGAAAATTGCCATTACTCAAAGGATACAAGTCACTTCCAACATTTTGAAACTCGTTTCTAAAAATATGCGCAAACGATTTCAGCCTTGCCTCCAACAAAAAAGGCTGAAATTTTGAACATTTATTACAAATGTAAGTTCACATTTTTCCCCTACGTTAGGTTAAAAGTGCTTTATACCATCGAAAAAAGATAATTGTTTTGAAGTTTTTTGCTTTTATATAATAAACTAGCCACTGCGTGGCTAACCCGGCGTTGCCCGTGGTGTTGGTTTAAATCAACACCACGCGCAACGGCGTGATGTAAGTAATTAATCTGGTTTAAAATTTACCGCAGACTTGAAATCCGTTGAAATTTTCAATCTATCTGTAACAATTCCGATTTTACGAGAAAAAAACTAAACAATTTGTGAAGTTTAACAAGACCATGCCAGTCGCGAAGGGCAGGAAATGTAATCTGCATTTCCTGCCCTTTGCTTTAAAAAAAAAAATCTGTTTATTTTTGGAAAGCGAAAGTTGACGTGACATCACAATTACTCTTGCGAAAAATATATATTCAATTTAAAAATTATTTATTTAAAGAAAATCATAATTTTATGTATCGATCTAATGTGAAATTTTCCCCCAGATTTCAAATTCGTTGAAATTTTTACTCTATCTTTAACGGTCGAGGAGATAGAAAAAAGAACTACATAACTAAAGTTAAACTTTCTTTTTTATCGTCTGCTGTAAAATCATTCCTCCGCGCAAAACGAAAACAATTTGTTCTCTCCCTTCTAGACGGGAGATGAAAAAAACTTGGCATGTTTCCAAAGTCTGACGAGAGAGCGAAAAGTCTAAATTTTGGTGCTCCTTCATTCCGCGGAAGAGAAGAGAGTTCCGAAGGAGAAAAAAAACTATTAAATTCATTTTTAAATGTTCTAGATTGAATTTTAAAATTCGGGCTGCACTAAAAAAATTGCAAAAAATTCGGACTACCTGTGTGCCAAATTTCATTATTATAAGTGTCATAGATTCGTCAGGACACGCCAAACAGAGACGTCACAAACTTCCTTTTATAATATTAGAGATTCACGAATCGTCAGTACGTGAACTTTTAGGACACCCTGTAGAATTTGATTAAGGCATCAAAACATGGGGTTGCATTTGGAAATTTTGTTGTTTATGCAAAATTTTATATTAAGACTGATCCTTATTCAATGTTTTGGCAGTTGAATTTGTAGAGGGCGTTATTCCCTGTTGAATGATATCTTTGAATTTGCTGTACTATGATAGTGTTCAAATAAAGGGGGTGGTTCGGTTTTTTTTTCGCGACTGTTCATTGTACCTAGGGCATTTGTGGCCTATTTTCCTTCTAAGTAGGCCCTTTGGGACGTCACACTTCTTCCATAATATCTTCTATTTTTGAAAACACTCTAAATTATTTTCGTTAGTAGTAGAGTTCACTGTAGGAATCGACATCGTCTCCCTCGTCGCCTTCTCTTGGATCACCACAACGCCTTAAAATCTCTTCCTTCTCAAGAAAGTACCTTGGAACTTCACACCTTTCCCAGCGTCTCTTCCACTTTTCAAAACACTCTGCTACATATACTGTTTGAATCGCCATCAGCTGACTCGTCAAGTTCTCTTGAATTGCAACCACGATTTGAAATCCCTTTCAGAAGTGATTTCAGCTTTGGGAAATGCAAAATGTCGCAGGGTGCCAAATCTGGACTGTAGAAGGACTGAGTCAGCAGGGAGAGTTGATCTTTTGCCAGAATCCTAATCGAAAATTCATCGCGTTGTGGAGAATCTGCCGATTACCAATTGGCCACAGCAGCGACCGTTTTCTGCAAACTGTATCTATCAGTTGGTGAAGAACATCGAAGTTGCAATCTTTACCACTGGTTTGGTCTGGAGGAAACTTAATCGTGGTGGACAACACCAACAGAAAAACACAGAACACAACCAACGTGGTGTAGACTTTGCTACGACTTTGTCACGCATTCTCCGGGTGGGAAGAACTAGTCGTCGTCCAGTCTTACGATTGGGAAGGCTTAGCAAGTATCTGAATAGTTCCTGCCGACGAATTTTCAACGAAATATTTGACGCAAATTTGTTGCTCTACACGCTTGGTCTTTACGAACAAGAAAGGTCTCACAGAATATACGCTCTGTTAAGAGCGTCAAACCCTCAACAGATTAGTCCATTGGGTTAGTGATTTTTCACGGATGTGTATCAATGTTCCCTCTCCTTTGCTGCCAAGTCACATTAATGCCGAAGAAATATTTACTGTTACATTAACGATGACTGGATACTTTCCGGTTAGACCTCGTACATTCAATTATCATACACAAAATTACCTAGATTTAATGATACGGTGGTTAACTGCTTTTCCTAGTAAGTTAGTAAGTAAAAAGTGTTCAAATAATGACGCCAAATAACGTTCTCTCTCACCTACGCGCAGGTTGCGACTAGGGATGCTTTCAAAACATCGATGTTTTATAAAAAAACATCTATGTATTTACCATCGATGTATTGGAGCCGATGTTTTTTTTTAACATCGATGTTTTATTATTGTGCATGTTTTATTCTTGAATGATAAAAGCACCATAGTAAAAATTAAGAAAAATAACAGTGCAGCTAAGTATTTGTCAGTGATGTCGACATCTGTCCCATCAAAAAGAGTTTTTTCCCTAACTGGTGGAATAGTTAGTGAAAAAAGAAGTCGGCTTAAGGTGGAGAAAGTTAACAAATTTCTTTTTTACAAACTGTAAATAACAAATATTGGTGCATATAATAATTATAGGCCCCAATTTTTATTATTTACAGTAAATAAAAACTAAGTTTGTTGTGTTTACCACCATTTAAGTTTATAAATAATTAACAATAACTAACAATAATTATTGTGTTATGTATCTACCTAACTATACTTATAGGTAGTAGTACCTATGTCAAACTGTCGTGAATATTATTTTCTTTTATATTATTCAATTTAAAAATAAAAGATTTGTTAATTATTTTTAATACATTTTTTTGACTTTGTATTGCCAGTTAAAAAAAGTCTTACTTATAAATTAATAAATGACAAATTAAAACTTCCACCCATCCGGCGAACATTAATGTTTGAGGATGCTAAACCAGTTTTAAGAAATGGGGGAAAAGTTTAAATACACTGATGTTTTGCTGCCGATGTCGCATCCCTAGTTGCTCCATTGTAGACATGCATTTTTTTGACAAAATCCGTTTAATTTGATGCTCCTTTTAACCCTCCAAGTGGTTTCGACGATATCTCGTCCATCAAGATATGAACAATTTTGCTAATGACTATCTATCTCGTCATCAAGAGCACGATTGAATTCCGAATGAAGATATCCTAGATATTACGGCCATTAAGATTTGGTCATTTTTGATAATAAGGATATATCTCGTCGAGACAACCACCAGGAGGCTAAAGTTTGGCCAGGGAATTTGGAATCACCCAGCATGCAAGCTGCTCTACTATACACCCTGGGATAAGCACCTATTCGAACCAAATACTCATGCTACTTATTTTCCTATGCCAAAATATCAGCGTTTACACAACTGATGAAAACCAACCTAAAGAATCACGGTGCCCATGCCAGTGACGAAAATATTCCCCATGCATCACTTACTTTTATTTTAAACCGCGCCGTCTCATCTCTATCTTGATATGTGAAAAGTTTATTTCTTAAAGTATATCTATTCACACGTCCATTACTAAGGACTTGGTAAGTGAAAACTAGAAGCAAATGAAGTAATAATTCAATCGTCGTGTCAACTACATCAGCCATTCCCGCTATTGCTAACATTTATATCCCGTCAACGGTGTTTATGATTTCGGCACTGAAAGTGGCCGTGAAAGATGTATGCTTTTTGACAGGAAGTAAGATATATCTTACATATAAGTCACTATGGCTATGTATAGGAATTAGAGAGAGCATGCAAGACTATACATATTATTTGTCTAATCTTGTAATAGTCCTCCTGGTGTCGTTGTCTCGACAGAGCTTCCTAGTCATTTCTCAATAGTCTTCCCTCGTATGGACTCACTATTGATTTAATGCCATTATATTCTTACACACCATTACGTTGAATGTATGTTTCTTGCGTTTCAATAAGCATACATATAGATATGGGTAACTACCAATATATATATAGGAACAATAGAATATATATTTCCAAAGAATAATGAAAGAAGTAATAGAATCTTTTCAAAAGATTATATTCTACAGAATAGGCTAATAGAAAAGTTATAAAGGTTTATTTTAATTAAGAGACCAATAGACTTTATTCAAAGGGGATTCTATTCTAAGGAAAGAAACAATGTAATGTATATAGTATGTATATTTCTAAAATATTTTATTCTTAGAAAAGGAGCTATGTGATCTTTTCAAAGGATTTTATCCTTAGAACAGGAGCAATATAATTTTTTCCAAATGATTCTATAATGAGAAAAAGAGCAAAAGAACCTTTCTAAAGAATTCTATTGTATATAATGAGTCAATAGATAAGTTTCAAAGGATTGTTTCCAATGTAAGGATCAATAGAATCTATCCAAAGTATTCTATATTAAGTAAACCAGTAGATGTGGTTTGTTTAGTCATCAAGTGTGTTGTGGGTTAAAAGCAATACTACACACTATTCGGAAATTACGTGAGGCTTAGAGGATTAGTAAGTCGGAGCGGATGTACTGTGTCCACAACAAGCTCTGAGTTCTAATCCCATCGTGGGCATGATTGCTTTAGTGTCTAGAAATCCACTCGAAATCGTAAATCCCAGTCAAACCAGCCGTCACGTAGCTAACGGAATCCACAGAGAACCAACACATTTTGCAATATATTGTACTTCTAAGTACAATATATTTCGCCAAATTTTAATACAATTTTACGTTGATATTTTATACTGCGGATAGCTTGTTGGCAAACCTGTTATTTTCATATCAACTACACATTAAAATGTTGTTTACAATGGTTGCTCATTATTTTAGCCATTCGATGTCCTATTCCGGATGGGAAAGAGCTCGGTGGTGTGTATAGATTACTCAACAAAACCAACAGCATGGGAAGCATGGCAATGTTGCGATGCAAAGGTGGTAAAAGAGAAGGAGATAACCCATACATTACCTGCACAGAAGACGGTCAATGGACGGAATCTGAATCGTATTGTATTTTACGTATGTAACATTCCTTTTCATTACATTCATATCTTTCTAACCCCTAAAATTTTAAATGTTTCTCCTTACATCACATAATTTTGAAGTCCACAGCTTCGTAGAAGCCCTTTACTTGTCATTAGGTGATTGAGAAAAACTTTATTTTGATAAAATTTACTTTCCCTAAAGTTAAACTAATTTTTTGCCTAATATTAATTGTTCAGCTTCAAAGAATATGTGTCCGAAATTGCATTGATGTAGTTGCATTATTTTGAGAGTTATTTAAGTTTTTCCATCGAGTGTAAGCCTTCCAAGATCCAGGTGGAAAATTAAGTTCCATATCGATAAGACTGCTGTCATCATAATTTTCTGGAGAGATTCTATTAGATTAACCATAGTTCAAACTTTATCAACATTCTATCTCTTGATTTTTATATACCAAATACTTGGCAGTTATCCTAGTCTCTTAATTGGAAGCTGCACTTACAAGACACATTTCGGAAAACTTTCCGCAGTCATGTATCCCTATTTGGAGCTCAGCCATTATTACTAGACAACAAGAACTAATTTTCTTATAATTCGTTCGTCCGATCACAACATGTTTGCCCAATTCGGGGTGCAGCTTGTGAAACCAAATTCTAAATAATCCGTCTTTTCCTCCACTAAATTGCAAAAGTAAGATAATTCTATCGTAATAGCGATATCAGAAAAGCTCTTAAAATTTATCCTAAGTGGAATCTTTATTAGGAAAAATTACGAAATTTAAAAAAATACCAACTCAGAAGGTAAGAAATTAAAATTTATAATCCAACGCAACGCCCCCCCCCCAAAAAAAAAATAGACATCTCAAAACTTCCTACCTTTAGTCATAATGCCATTGATAATTCTGCATTTCATTACGTACAACCAAGGAGAAGTTCTTTTCCATTTAAAAAAAACGCTCTTGATAAGCACTTCGGAGCTTTAAGTGCTCATCCATATGTAAGCTTAATTTTTTCAAGATTTTAATCAAACTAATTTGCTTTGAGGTGCATTTAACCTAGTGTGTCGGTCTTTTCTATATAAAAAAAATAAAACTTTAATACTAAAAAACTTGTCGATGTACATAAGTATATACTATATTTAGTTATTTTCTTAATCCATCTTCCAAATTATTATGATCCCTAAATACCATTAATCATACTGTCAATACAGGAGATTGAGGACCCTTCGAGGCCAGGTTCTCCATCAACCCATCAACATCTCATCGCCTAACTTTTAAATTATAATGTACTTTTCTCAGCTTTCTGT
This sequence comes from Metellina segmentata, assembly GCA_947359465.1. Lineage (NCBI taxonomy): Eukaryota > Metazoa > Arthropoda > Arachnida > Araneae > Tetragnathidae > Metellina > Metellina segmentata. The sequence goes on along the minus strand of OX375872.1, from coordinate 66,542,341 downwards.
TTTTCATGACTACAGTGTATTTATAATGTTAAGGCATTTTTGCGATTAATATAGAGATTTGAAACGTTTCGTGGTTATTTTTTATAATGTATTGAAAAATTGAAAATTTCTAAGGGAATGGGTTCTAGCATTTAAACGGTCGTTTAGGGTGCTTGTGGAAAATGAGTAGTTATGTCTGTTTCGGAGATGGATTAAAGAACTTGTACTTAATTACAATGTTAGTGTGTTAAGGAATAGTATAAGATTAAAAGAATTTGATGGGAGGGAATAAAGTTTAAGTCAGATCTAGAATAACTAAAACGACGGCTTGGTTATTTTACTATCAGACTTACACTTCGCGTTTCCGACATATACTTTCCGTTAGAGATGAGTTATAATTCCTAAAGCGCTTTAAATAGCAGCCTAATAATCAGCAACTGTTATAGAAATTATTAATAGTTACCGATAAAAAATGTTATTAATAGAGGTGGGTCAAATTTTATTGAATTATAATTTAAATTAAAAAATTGAAATTCACAAAAATGTTTTATATCCTGTGCATATTTTGATTGCTTTCGAAAAGTTTGTTTTTAAACTACTGTGTTCAAAGGAAAATGGAACTCACCTGTGTTTTCATGAAATTATAAACAGGGGAAAAGGGGGCTTGTGTGAACAATTTTTATAAATTTGGCAAAAAAAAAGGGTACTAAATATCATTTTTGACACATCAACTATTTATTTTAACAATATTGTACTCTTTTACCTTTATTTTGGTTGATATATCAAAGTATTTGGCGATATAGTTTTTTAATGATCTTTTGTTTAAAAAAAGTCATTTTGTCCACACTAGCCATGTCATGTGGCTAGAGTGGACAAGTTAGAATACTGATTATACAATGTAATACAACCCATGAAAGTGTGTAAAGCTATAGTGAAATCAATAAAAACGTAAGCAGTATAACTCCTTATAAATGTTAATTTTAATAAAGGCATATTTAATTGATATTAAGCCCAATATATTTAAGTTTTATTTAGTGGGAAAATGATTTTAATGTAAAAATGGAATTATGCTTCTATTTTGCAATGTAATTAGATTAATTAAAATTAAATGTCAACTGAGATGCAGTACGAATTGTGCTACCGAAAACATCTGGTGATAGTAATTTAGCTATAATTTCATTTCGTGAGATTTATGATATGTCCTTCACATCTGTGAAAAAGAAATATTCAGTTTACTTATTATAAGAGCTGCTTTGTGTGAAAAAAACGATACAATTCCTTGTAGCTAATTTACCATTTCACAATAATCAATTTAATTTGATTTCAAAAAGCCTTAAAATTAAAAAAATCGAATTATTTGTAATGAATTTTTTACATAAACAATCTTATTTAAAAAAATAAATAGCCTAAAAATGTAATATTTAAACAATGTTTTTACCACTGAAAGCTAAATGGGGCTGGTGTGGACATGTCCACTGTAGCCCCACCACCATGTGTCCACGCTGACCCTAGCCCCATGGAGGCATTTGTTTATTTGGGCCTTCTTCTGGTTAATTTAAACATGTAGAGCAAAAGTGAATATCAAAATATCTATTGAATGTAGTCATTTATAACATATTGTGGCCTTTTTAAAAAATATTGAATTAAAATAGTCTAATCTTATAATTGAAAGACAAATCAAGAACTTACTTTTCCACCATGAAAACCTAGTTTCATAAATTGCTACTGAACTATCAGGTGTGTAGTCATGCAACTACACATGGAAGTTTACATCAGTGTATTCTGCAAAAAATTGCAGAGTTTTTGACTGATAAATGGCAGAATTATTCAAGTTGTTCACACCAGCCCCATGTACACACTAGCCCCCTTCTCCCCCATATTACAATTTTAAACATATAATACTAGTAGAATAAATAGTAGCTCATAGTTGTATAGTATAATATGCTTAATTATTGTATGATTACGTTATATGTGGTATGGAGTTTTTCTTGAGTTCGAAATTACAATACATTTTTGAATGTTGCTTAAGCAAACAGCCTTGGTCTAAAACAAATAAAATTTTCTTTATAAAGGTATCATCCTTGCATTAAGTTATATATTCCTATCGAATAGGTGGATTTCTTTCATCTAGTGAATATCGTAAAATGATTCTTTAAATAGGTGTTTAAAAGATTATTTGAACAAAATATTTCTGATCTATATGTTACATCTCATGAGATTCCCTTCTTATGATTATTAGGAAGAATAAAATACACTTTTTGTACATTTTCAGCTGCTAGAGCCGCATACGAAAAACAAGATGATCCAAGAATAGCAAATCAAGGAGGTTAGTAGAAAGCTTGAAATTATTCTTACAAGTAGGTTTTTATTTAATTTTTCACAGTGTGAAACTCTCCGTAAGTTACCCAAATAACCTTTGTATTTTTCTCTTTAGAGTCATTAAAACTGTGTGTGCATCTATTGCCTGATATTGTGTTTTGTGTCTGGCGCAGCATTACCAAATATGTTTCTTGCTCCGTAAAATCCTAAAAGTAACAAATAACCCAAATAACTGCATTTTCATATACAGTAATTGGTAATACTATGCGTGTGAATAAAGGAACATAGTGTATGGTCTAAATGCACATTTCGTCTGACAAACAAAACACTTATTTTCAATTGATGTAAAAGAATGAATGGTTAGCTGAACAAGGATTTTGTCGATAGAATCAACCAACTCTCTGAGGATCATGGAAACATATACGACAGTACAACATACTGTTTTCCTTGCGGACTTCAAACTAGGTTTTGAAGTTTTGACCAATATAATCCTTCAAAGATTCTTTCAACCAATATACGTTACTATTTAGTCATTGCGTGTTTTGTAGGGTAAAGGTAATAGTTTCATACTCAAAAAATTCCTGATGCTCAGAGTACTAGAGCTCTCAGTTTAATTTAAGATTTAAATTCAAAGTACCGCGATCACTGTTTGTTGTATCAATGGTATTACTGTCAAAACTTATTTCAGCTCTATCACATTTTAGCACGATGTTTTTTTTCTATTCTAGCTGTGATATTTGGAATGGTTGTTGCAGCTATAATGATAGTGGTTGTATTAGTTTCCATGTACCTTTATGGACAAAAAAGGTAGTATACAACGAATTTGAATGAAAAAGCTTTTAAAATCAAGTTGACACATTTTAAAAGGACAATTAATTGATTTCTGCTTCCAGAAATGGTGTAAAACCAGAGCTTCCTAGCCGACTTGCTGAACCTCCAGTGCCTCCACCAAGGCCACCTCCCAGAGCAAAAGGCGGAGCCCTAAAGTCTGCTTTTATGGGCTGCATCAATCGGGAAAGCTCCGATCGACCTGATGAACCTAAAGGTGCTTGGAAAACTCAAAGCCTTCCATCGAATCATCATTCTAGTGATATTGATGAACAGTATGGTCCTAAGCGAACGCTTTCCTATGGGGAAACTTTGCCGGATGATCCAGCAGTCATAGAAGTAGAAGTTTTGCCCCATATTGAACCAAGGAGAAAAGGAAAGTATACCACTGTTCCAGAAGAAAATGAAGATGTTAGTCTTGAAAATGTAGTGCTTGACATGGATGACAAAGAAAGCAATAAAGGTAAAATAATTCCCCTGAAATAATACTACCCCGAAACCGAAACTAGCAGATTTTTAATCTTACGTTTTCGTAGATATTTAACTATGTTCTGACAAAACAATATCTCCAGTAGGATCTTAACCCTTTACATAATATAGCTTGTGACAGAGGGTTCAATCACCGCTTCATATAGCAGGCATTCCGTAAGTTTAATCGACAACCCCATCAGAGTAAACACAAGCTCAACCAAAAAATGCTTATAATCTTGTTTTTCTTCCCTTTATGTTTCCCACTGAAGTTATACAATTGCACAAACCCTTAAACGATTTGACTTTAGAATTGTTTTTCTTCGAACAAGATCTATTTCCAATTTGTTTACCCCCCTGGTAATTGTCTCAATGAACTATCTCGTCATTAACAAAACTGACCAGATCTTGGTATCATTATCATTAAAAAATCGGCAATCAGAGTCTTGATGACGATATATCTCGTCATTGGAAAAATTGGTCAGATCTTGATGAATGATGAGAATGGATGATGAAATGAGATATCTCGGGTTTTTGAGGGTTAAAGAGCTCATCCAAACCGCCAACATGGAGAATGTATCCATGTACATGTAATGTGATTCGTATTGGTTAAACCCTCAACACATGGGTAAGAGCATTGTAATTCTGGTTACAAGAACACGTGCGTTGTGTCAAAAATAAGGAAATAAACAAATCTGTAATTGCTGATCACTGTCGGAAAGTTTTCACCAGCTTGATTTCAAACATATAAAAGTAGTCCAATCTCCGAGACATATTCTACAGTTGAACATCAAAGAAATCACATCTAATTTTATACTGTACAACAATAGTGAATGACTTAAGTAATTCCCAGGTTTTACACGCGACCAAGAAAGACAGTAACAAAAGTGAGTTGTGGCAGCACTTTTTTAGAAGAACATTAAACTTGCGTTTTCAGTTGATAAAAGTTTTGCTAATGACCTCAGATATGATCAGTTTTGCTAATAACCTCGTTGAACCAACCACCAGAAGGATTAAACTGGAATACCGTATCACGACACTAAGCACGGGAGTGTGTGGTGGTGTAATTTAATTAGTATACGAATCACATTCCAGATGGGCGCGGTAAACCCAGTTGGAAGAGCAACGGATTAGCAACCGAAAGATTGTTAGTTCGACACTCCGTCGAACCAAAGATAATCGTATACATAGGGACTGGTGCATGTCAAATCTGCTGTGGCCTCCAATGGTCTCAAGTTGGCGCGGTGATTAAGTTTGGAGGTTGGGGTGCCCGCTCAGATGTTGCTTTGTCATCTGACTATGTTTTATAATTTCGTGGCATTTTCCTCGGATCTTTACTCTTGTGGTTGATTCCTTACCTTCGCCAACAGACCGTTGTGTTGCTCCAGTGTGACGCTAGTTAACTACCTACCTAACTGAAAATAATGTAAAAGTACTAAAGAAATTTGATGGTTTTCAGGTTCATCACCCATTCCGCCCAAACAGTCCGCAGGAAGCGACTACGCAGCGGTGGACTACGAGAAAAAGAGACAGTCCCGTCAATTGAAAGAACAAGACTCGATGGATTCTTCTACAGCCGGAGTCAGCCCCATACCCACGGACGAACCCGAAAAGAAAGACCATTCCCCGACACCCCCAAGACAGTCGACTCCCAGCGAATCTGAGGAGGAGGAAAGCGACGACGCCTCCAGCGTCAAAGAAGCCAGCGAAAGCGAGTCGAGGAAGAAAGAAGAGGAAATGAAGGCCAAAGAAGAAGAGGAGAGGAAGGCCAAAGAGGAGGCGGAAAAGAAGGCCAAAGAAGAAGAGGAAAGGAAGGCGAAAGAAGAGGCAGAAAAGAAGACCGCGGAAGCTCCTGGTTCACGAAGACGACGGGCTCGAGACGAACCGATGCCGCCACCTGTTGAAGACAAACCCGTCTTGCGAAGGTTTAGGAGGAATTGATGAGAGTTGTCCGTTATTCTGTGATCAAACAATCGGCGACGAATGTGCATTGACAATGAAGTCATTTCGCTCCAAAGAGAGTAGAGTGGTGAATCAAACCGGTTGTGAGGATTTGAGTGCCCTTGTGAAACCAGAGATGAAAATTGAATGTTTGTGACATTCCTGATCGGGAGACTACAGATCCTTGCAAAATACTGAAGAGAAAACTAAAATTCAGTTGGTTACAGATTTTTACTGTTACGTCTACCTTAAATTACGTGTGTGTAAAAATTTGCGATCCTAAGAGATAATTTAGAATCACATAATTTTTTGTGTGTCCTTGAGGTATGTCCTTACTATAAGTTAGCAATCGAATGAGTTGACGGTATTTATCTACCACCGAGAATTTTACTATTCATTTTGTAACCAAAGCATTTGCATCAAGTGTGTAAGTATGAGTGTCCCAAAATATACTTATTTATACGCGATTACTTTAATGTATTTTCTTCTTTCAAACTATGTATGAATTTTTGTTTGGTGTAATATGAGTGTTCTGAAGTTTCAATTTCATCAAATTTCAATTTTTTGTTACATTTTATTGATTGATCAGAACATTTAGCTTTATGTAAACCTTTCTCTATAAGCATTAATAGAACTGTGTTTAATTATTTCAAATATGCCTGAATAGATAAATTATTGATAACTCTAAAATAAAATTAGGAATATATGGTTTTTCGCATACGGTTTATGTTTCGCATTTTATCCTACAAATTGTATTAAATTATTTTATATTGAAAATGTGTTAAATATTAAAGGTGATATTAAAATATCCATGGCTTTGTTCTATACTTATTCAAGTTAAGAAACAGCTTGCTTTTTAATGAAAAACACATGTCTGTATGACAAGGGCACGTAACACACAAAGCATATTTTTTTTTGTAAAATATGCCTTTTCACTGAGCTACACAATTTTAAAGCTTACTTAGATTGATAAAAAAAAACTGTAATCAAACTTTGACCGCGAAATGTTATCGCCTACTCTTTGTCATTATTCAAAAGGAAATTCTGATAACCGAACCTTTTACAAAATATGTTAAAATATTTACTATTTTAACATGAACGCACTCAGAAAACCGTCGTTATTATTACCGGCGTGGGGAAAATAGTTATACTTACCAACCGGAATCCATGAGACGACGATTGAAACCTGAAAGGTAACTAAAGAATAAAAGAAGCTGAGTTAGGCAAAATAATCTTTTATTCTTGGTTAAAATACGCTCATGATATTGCAAGGCCAAGGTGTATTCCGAAGAATACGCCAGTCGAATATTACAAAATAATAGTCCGTCACTACACGTGGCAATCACTGAACTATCAACTCGCTTTCAAAAACGACGCTCCACTCCTTGACGTCACTGGTCAAGGAGCCCAGTGCCATCTGTTGGTGGCATAACGAACTATCTACTACACTATTGTAAAAGGAAGTATTTGTGTTAGTGTGTCTGTATCTCTGTATCTCTACAGTATCCTGACGGTGACGAATTTATAGCACTTGCAATAATGAAATTCGGAACACAGGTAGTCCTAATTTTTTGCAAATTTATGTCGAGCCCGAATTCTTAAATTTGATCTAGAACATTTTAAAATTAATCTATTAGTTTTTTCACCTATGTTCATTCTTTCCGAGGAGTTGACGTCACAGCTATTGGATTGAAGAAAGAAAAGAAATTTGTGTCTTTCGTCCTTTAGAACGGTGGCAAATTAGGACATCACGTTTTGAGAGCGAAAATCCGTTCAAAATCTAAGTTTCTATCTTCGCGATTGTTAAAGATAGAGTAAAAATTTCAACGGATTTGAAAACTGCAGAATATTTTATACCATAACGATGACTTAAATGCGATGTTCTTTAACTAAATAATTCTTCAAATTCATTATGAACACAAATAGGACTATATGAGGTTTTCTATCTTCGCGATCTATAAAGATAGAGTGAAAATTTCAACGAATTTCAAATCTACGAAAGTTTTTACACCAGATCCATACCTCAGGTAGTCCGAATTTTATGCGAATTTACGACATACCCGTGTCATGTCGGGTGGAGGTGGGTAATTGGTAAATGGTAATTTTGTAATTAACGTCGTACTAGAGCAACACAGCGGGTTATTGGGTGGAGGTGGGACTCATTCATAAAAATATTGTTTTTCTTTTAATGTTTTCAGTATCAGTAAGGACACCAAAAAGCAATGCCGTGTTGGCCTGCTAGTACAATAATAATGAAGATTAAAAGTAGAATTGAATATGATAAAAAAGTAAAACATTAACCGCTTAAGCATCACAAGATTTACGAGTGGTGTGATATCTCTTTTAAACAACAGTACATTTACCACACCACGCCAAAGTGACATTTGAGGCCACAACATTTCAAACGTGCACCAGCCACCATTAACTCTACGGTTTCGAGTTTTGAACTCATAACCGTCGGTTTCTAATCTACAATGCCAACTAGGCTACGAATTTATTTGGCGCAGCATTAGGGAATTATTGACAAATTAAATCTGTCGTGGCTCCAAATGTTCTCATGTTGGTGTGGTGTAGAAGTTTGGAAAGTGGGGTGCCAACTCAGGTGTTGACCTCGTCATTTGACAGTGGTTCAAAATTAAGCGATGTTGTCATCGACTCTTTTCCTTCGGGATTGATCCCGGACCGTTGGCAATAGACCGTTGTGTTGCTCCAGTGCAGCATTAATTAACAATCTACCGGAACGGTAAGGATTCTCAGATTTACTTTTAATATAAAAACCAGTTTTGGAAATTTAACTCTCAAACACTGAAGAATAGTATTTATAGTGAGAGGTACTGTGTTCTAGTAATAACTTAAATTTTATTTTTCCCTTTGTAACAGATTTGACCGAGTCTTATCCTAGATGATCACTGTGGTGAATACAGAGAAGAAAGCAATAATTCCATAAAATATACAATCGGCGGACAAAAAACCTGAACCGTCTCCTTTATTTCGAGCACTATTCATACCAGATTAATTTTAAAGGTATCATTCAATCAGCTTTAACGTCCTATACAATTTCAAATAAAAAAAAACTACATAAGGAGACGTCTTCATATCAAATTTTGCACAAACAACGAAATTTCTAATGAAAACGCCATGTTTTGATGCCATAATCATATTCCGCATCGTTAAGTTCGTTTAAATATGAAATTTCATGATTTTACTATCTTTATATCCGTAATATTCCATCCTAAATTTGATGTCAATTTAAGGGGTCATCTCCACATAGAAAATCTCTATTCGTAGATCCCGATTAATTGCTACTCGAATTTCAAATATGAACACTATTTCAAACGTATTTTTCAGAGATCCGAGGATTATTATATTTATTATGCAACTTCAAACGATTTGAGAATTGCTTTATTATATTTACTATTCAAGTGAAAACCGATAATTATTATCCGAGGCTTGTCAGACATTTTTAAACTTTGGGTTACGCCCTAAAATCGCAATAATGAGGAACATTTAATGTAGCACAAAATGTCTTCTCAGAATGAGCCGAAAGTTTGCATGGACACATATTAGAAGTCCTAAATCGATTACTATCAAAATATACTATGGTTGCAATTCCTAATTTTTCAAACATTAATTTAATAAATATTGCATTCTAAAAAATATTTTAAAAATAAAATACTAAGTGAATTTTGTTTGGGGGTGTTTAATGGGGTAATAGGGTGCAAAATATCAGAGCTATAGAAATGTTATTTAGGAAAATATCCATAAAGGTATAAGAAACTGATTTAACATTAGAAGTTCCAATCTTTTTGTACTCATAACTACGAAATGGTAAGACCTTATGACAAGAAATTTAGTATCTGAAGTCAAATTGGATATGGATTCGAAATTGTGTATCGAAATAAGAAGTTTTCATTGGAAATTTTGAAATTGTTGTTCAATTTAATATGAAGACGGCCCCTTATGCACATTTTATGCACTTGAATTTATAGAAGACGTTAGTTCCTACCAAACGCCCTTTTAATTTTCTCTACCGTTAAAACTGCTTGAATACAGAGGGATAGTTCGTTTTTTTTTCGCATCTATATACGCATGGTACATGGTACTATTTTCAGACGTAGAATATAGCACCATCCATTCCGAATATGTTCTACACTAATCTTCCTGTAAAGGATCCAGATTCACTCCTTCAACGTGAAACGTGTTCCGATCGGGAAAAGGATCATGAAACACCGTCTGGAAAGTGAACCACTGTCACCAAGCCGTTTCCGATACAAATAATCTCCAGACATAAGCAACTCGAAAAAGCTCGACAGAAAATGTCACCAATACAGCTGTAATAAAATTATTACAAATGGTTTTGAATAATTTAAAAATTGAAACCTTTGTGTAGGGCATAATTATTAATTATTTTGAAGTGGATCTCTCACAAAAGGACAGATGCACTGCGATAGTCGAGACTGAACTAGGAGCATTTCACGATAAAGACACAGTAAGGGCTATGAGAGTTGGTTTCTGCGAAAAATAAAACTCATCTTACTTATGTGACAGCATTCCCATCTGGTCTCTGTAAATTAGCAGTCGTGCAATGGCCGACCTCTGAGAGGCGGAGGTCCCGCTAGTTAATTGCCTCGTTAACCTCTCAAAGCCATCGCACTACCCTCAAAAGCCTCTTCATATCCAACAACCGGAAATCTAACCATACATAATTTCCCCTCCACTGATCAAAAAGTACTAATTCTCCTTGTAATGTCTACTCCAGAATGTAAACAAGTTGTTTCAGAGTCATGTTACTCTGCAGACTTTATGAAAGTACTTATCAATTATGGTGCATTTAAGGTGTATGTATACAACAAAACACAATTTTGATTAAAAAAAAAACAAATTTTAAATAAATTTTAACTTTAAAAATCCATTATTTTTTAAAATTTTACCTTAAAAATCCTTTTTTTTTTAAAGTTTGACTTTAAAAATCCTTTTTTTACAATAGATAGTTGGCGAATGCTCAAAATAATATCGGTGAAAAAATCAGTCTAAGCTAATCATTAACTTCTAATATTTCTTCATGTGTTGTTATCTGATTAGTCAAGTTGCTAAGAGGGAATAAGTATCTTTTATAATTATTTTTACCAAGAAGGCATAAAAAAAATCAAGATTTTTCAGGAATTTTAAGTTAAAAACAAATAAACTAAAAAGTAATTCCATAATTAACAACTCTGAGGGTCAAAAAATTCATTCTATAAAAAAGAGTACGATGCTGCAAAAATAATTATAATAAATCAATTCATTGTCGAGTTATCACACTTTGAACAAACCATCATACCATCATATTGCAAACCAGTTCTTTAGAAATTGAGTATTAAGTTTTGGAAACATGGTTGCATGAAAAGAGTTGGAGAATATTTTGAAGCAAAAAAAAAATCAATGGTCAATTTTCATGCTATTTAGTGTACTTACTGTAAGGTACTGTATGGGATAATATTTGAAGTACTGTAAGACTCATCAATACTTCAAGAAAAGTGTGTGGATTGCTAAAAACGGCTCTTTGTATAAGCAGTTACTAGAATACGTGTACCAAATTTCAAGTCTAAATTCACAAAATTGGTCCAGATATGAGTTAATAACAGGCGTGAAAATATGTAGATTCGGGGGTTGTAGAATTCAGATAGTACGCGCCACTTCATAAAGATCAAAATTCTATGAAAGTCGATTTACAACGATTTCTCATCAAAAGATGGCGATCAAAATATAATCACACTGTATGGTACTCGTACAGTAGATTAGTAAAACACTGAAAGAGTAATGGATATGCTTCTGATAAGTGAACTGAAACTTTAAACACGTTTTTCTTCGAAAGGCTTATTCGCGAATGACTGGCATATCTAGACAACTTTTGGATTAATGGTCTTGGAGAATTCTTACAATACTTCAAGCAGACATTCATTTATCATTTGAGTTGCCAGAAAAGCGATGAGTTATATTTTTATAGCAAAAGACGATCCATTTTTGGGGCTGAATGGATCTAGTTCGTGAAATGATAGCTATATGTTTATATAAAGTAAATTTATTTTCAAATTTTTTTTGCTAAGATCATTTGGTAGGATGCATTTTAATTAGCGTTGCACTGGAACACAACGGGCTTAAACCCAAAAAGAAAGATCCAAGGACAACAACTCGAAATTTTGAACTACGGTCAGAAGACGATATCAACACCTGAGCGGCCCAAACTCTTCACACTTCCCCACAACGCCAATGTGAGGACGTTTGAGATCACGGAATATTTAACGTGCACAAACCCCCTTTGTGCACGATAGTCTTTGGTTGGATTCGAACTCGCAACCCTCTGGTTGACAATCCGTTACTCTTCCAACTGGGCTACCGCGGCTCCTAAGATCACTCGGAATCGAGACATCAGGCCAATCAGCGACAGCGAAACTGCGACGTCAAACTGGAGGAGGTTTAACTGGCACGATTCTTCATGAAACAGATTAAAAAAAATTTTGAATTCTTCAAATGGTACTAAACAAACATAAACAAAGTTTGAAACTATCGATTGCCTAGTTTTGTCAGTAAAAAATTCCGGTAAAGCTCGAATTTTAGCGGAAAAAGGAGAATTAAAAAAATTTCCTTTAAGGTGACTGAGACTTTTTCGATTTTTGTGTAAGTTTAACTTGCTAAAATAAAAATTGTACAATAACGAATGTAATTCAAAATTACAAAAAGTAGTAACCATGTCATGACAAAGAAGGCACTGGATGTCTACATATTAATTACTAATGGCATTCATTTAATTCTTGCCGACCAACCGGTATAGTGGTTAAGGAGTTATAGCCTCTAGATCGGAAGGTTCCTGGGTCGAATCCGGGTCCAGGCATTGATGTTTGTAAGCGTATGGTGTAGAGGCGGCTGGTGCACCATAAATCTGTTGTGGTCGAAAGTCATCGGATTGGTGTGGATGTTTGGAGAGTGGGGTGCCAGCTCAGGTGTTGCTTCGTCATCTGACCGTGGTTCAAAATTACGAGGTGTTGTCCTTGGATCTTTCCCTTAAGGATTGATCCCGGACCGTCGTCAATAGCCCATTGTGTTGCTCTAGTATGACGTAAAGTACTAATTTCTATTACGTTTTATTCAATATAAACTGAATTTATTACTTTTCCCGTGAAGTTTGAACAAAATTATTTTCCTTCTAAATTGTTCATTCCTTGGAAATGGTTTATATGATGATGGTGATATGGTGATATGCGTCCAACTAAATTGTAGACAGGAAGTAGTAAGCCGCTTAAACTTTAAAGTGATTTTGCATTACAAATCGTACACTCGTGGGGCTTTCATGATTCAAGCTTTATGCCCTCTTCACCAGCAAACTGTGAGTTTTAGGAGGTACAGGTTCGATTCCTCCCTGGATGTATTTCTCTCTTCTGTGTCAGTAAAACTTTCCTTGTGTGCGTCTGTCTGTTACTTGATATTGCCTGTCTTGTGTCTAGTCCTGGCCCTATATGGTCATATATTGCCCTTCCGCCATAAAATTCAATCAACCAGATCTGTTAAATGTCATCCATGTCATGAGCAAATTAATAAAAATTCTTTCTCCTGAGACATACCATGTAAGATCAAAACTTAAAAAAAATTATTTATTAACACAAAAATGCCACAAAAAAACTTCTGTCTATCTGAATTAGAAACATCGAGAAGCCGTTGTGCTACGGATACATAATCTGATTTCATTTTCGGAAAACTTACAAGTTCTGTTATCTGACTGATAACATAACCGCATGCTTTTCTGTTTCGCTGCACTGATTCCTATTGTTTTTTTAATCCTTCCTTTGATCCTAGATAGAGACCCTATCTGAAAAAGGGTAGCTACTGAAATAACACTAATACGAAAGCGTTCGTTGCATAGAAAATGTGAAACAATTCCAGCAACTCCTTGCACGGCATCTATTCTCGCTGGAATTTTGAAATATACGGGATAAGGGTAGAATGAAAACATGCGCAGTTACGCTTTTTTCACTTTTTTGAAATGGAATAGTGGCCGAAATTGCCTTTTGGTTCATCTATCATGTGCTAATTATTTTAAATGAAATATTTATCTTTTGAGGTATCTTGAGGGTATTGAACCTGGAAATTATAACCCGATTTTTGTGTATTACTTAACTCGCAAAGTGTTTCGACGAGATATCTCATTCACGATCGGGTCAATTTTGTTGAGGACGACATATTTCATTCATCTAGGTCAGTTACAATATCAGTAGAGGTCGATTATGGCTCAGAGGACGATAGAAAAATATACGACATCGCACTGTACGGGTAAAATTTAATTTGGTTAACTTGAGTTACCCCCGCCCTGAATGACAGTGCATTGGAGAGTGAATACAAAATTCCTTGGTGATATTTATGCTTCAAACTTACTAATTCTGATATACGTCAAGCCTTCGCCGTTAAATATCGTGTAGGAAACAACATTGGCATTAGTCGCATACAAGATGCCACGAAGTGCAGAGTTATCTGCTTTAGAGAACGGTGTTGTTGTTGTTGTCGTGCGGGCCATATATGGCCCAATTGGGGGGTGCCATTGCCCCGGAGGGTTGGACTTCTTCATACATGACACATCCGTTTTACAGGAACGTCCCTTTCACACATCCATTCACTCACACATATCGTAATTTAGTTCCCAATCAGAGGCCGATAACCCCCTGATCAGGCACCAGCAGAGGTATTGATTTGGTATGGGAACTAGGGATGCGACATCGATACCAAAACATCGATGTTCAAAATTAAAACATCGATGTTGATAATACATCGACCCAAAAACATCGATGTTGATAATACATTGACCCCAAAACATCGATGTTTTTAAAATTCAGTGTATTTAAATTTTTTCCCCCATTTCTTAAAATTGGTTTAGCAACTTGTGATGCTACATCGACAGCAGAACATTGATGTTTTGAAACTTCGATGTTCAAAATTAAAACATCTATGTTAATAATACATCGTCCCCAAACCATCGATGTTTTTAAAATTCTGTGTATTTAAACTTGTTTCCCCATTTCTTAAAACTGGTTTAGCAACTAGTGATACGACATCGGCTCCAATACATCGATGTTTTTTTTTAAACATTAATGTTTAGAAAACATCGACATCGATGTCGCATCTCTACTTTTCAGACCCTTCACACTTGGCCACTTTGGTCTAAAAGTATGTTCGATTTGCTGAATTTAAAAATTATGCTACTTATTTTTTAAATTTTATAACGGTATTTTTTTTATTCAAAAATAAAACATCGACAACGTAAAAACATCGACACGTATAGACATCGATGTTACAAAAACATCGACACGTATAGACATCGATGTTACAAAAACATCGACTCCAATACATCGATGTTACAAAAACATCGACTCCAATACATCGATGTTTTTTTTAAAAACATCGATGTTTTGAAAACATCGACATCGATGTCGCATCACTAATGGGAACATGGAGGACTTTGTGACCACGACCTATTTAACGTGCCCCAGCCACCATTAGCGAACACGACGGTCTTTAGCCAGGTCTAAGCGTCGTCGAGAACGGTGTAGTCGTCGGGTATCAAACAAATGGCCGATCCTTAAGGGACATATCTAGCGAGCTGAATTACCCAAAATCGACAATGGCCTATATGATTCAGAAGTGGAAGGTGAGCGGTGATTGTCGGAATGTGGCCCGAGTCGGCAGACCCACGAAACTGGGAGATATAGACCGATGGGTGCTGTCCTGAGAACCGTACCCAACAGATGGCCCACATATTCCAGGAGTTTCAACGGGCATCCCGGAGTGTTGTTTAGATTAATATCATCCGTAAGAAAGCACATCTGCTTGGTTTTCATGGTTGAGCTGCTGCCCATAAGCCTTTGATCACAAAGTTCAACGCGCTGCTCGGTTAATGTGGTGCAAAGCATGTCGAAAGTGGACCGCAGATCAGTGTAAACAGGTTCTCTGGAGCGACGAATCAACGTTCACCCTCACCGTTCGGATGGCAGGGTCTGGTTCTGGCGTCTGCTTCGAGAACGCCTCCTGACAGAATGCATTGTGTCGACAGTAAAGTTCGGCGGAGGTGTAATTATGGTCTGGGGGTGTTTCTCCTGTTATGGACTGGGACCCTTGATCCAAATTCATGGGTATGCTCAACGCCGAGGCCTACTGCACTATTTTGGATGACAGTGTGCTTCCTACGTAGTTGCAGATTTACGGGTTGGACCCATGATACTTCTATGACGACAACGTCAGCTGTCATATTGCGAGGTCCACCATGGGTTGGTATGGGGATAATGGGGTTAACCGAATGGACTGGCTGCCCAGAGCCCAGACCTGAACCCTACCGAGAACATCTGGGACGAGTTGGATGGCCGAATTAAGGGGTGAAACAACCGTCCAAAATCGGTTAAGAAACTTGTATGTCTTCTCCAAGTCGAGTGGAAGAAAATACCACTAGCCGTCATACAAGGACTTGTGGAAAACATGCCCCGAATAGTTGAGGCTGTAATTGCCTCTCGTGGAGGCTCTACCAACTATTGAATATGAATAAATTTCTTTTTCACAGGTGTCCAAATACTTATTGGTAGATAGTGTACATGAATTACATTTATAAACAAATAACTACAATGTATATATATATATATATATATATATATATATATATATATATATATATATATATATATATATATATATATATATATATATAAATTATTGTTATTTTTTTATATAAATTAAATTAAATTTTATACATTATTACATTATTTCTACGTCCTATCCAATAAGAAATGTTGAAGGACATCAAAATCAAAAACGTATCCTTTTAAGCCCGCATATAATAATATACTATATTATGTTGTTGTTTATTATGCCTACACTGGCAGACCATCGGAGTTCCAGGCCCGTCATAGACGGCAAGAGGCGAGGGGGGTGCGGCTTCCATGCAAGTGAGCCCCATTGGGAGGAAGTCCGACTTAGCTCGAATTTTTAGCCAACAGATGGCAGCACATCGACACGTCTCGTTTTTACGGAGAGGTCACATTTTCACGACATTCAATCATCCTCAGGCACACGGTTGTAAGTTTTATCCAAACCAAAGACCAACTAATCCCTGGTTCGGCACCCCCAGAGGTATTGATTTATTATGGGAACTTGGAGGACTTTGTGACCACGACAGATTTTTCGTGCACCAGTCACCTTTAGCGTACACAGGAGTTTTCGGTCGGCTGGGCTCGAACTCATGATTAGTCAGTCACGCTCTACCGACCAGGCCACCCGGCCCTTACTATATTATACATGCAAGAAACACTGTTACTATAAAATAAACAGTCTAAAAATTAAAACAGCGTCTTTTTGTGTGTGACTTATTATAATTACTTACTTATATAGAGCGTCCCGGAACTTCGTGTACAAACTTAGAGGGAAGGTAGAGAACATCGTTAGGAACCATAATTACACAGGAAAGCATGGGCGGAAATCGATAGGTGGTGCTGTACGTGAGCTCTCAAGGTCGGCACGTGTGGCTTCCTCATTAAAGACGCCGACTGCGTACGATCAATGTGAATCGTTTCACAAACGCCGATTTGACGGACATCCACTTCATCTACGGCCTAGCCGACGGAAATGTACGCGGTGCTGTTCGGTAGTATCGGGAAAGATATCCAACGGTGCGCCAACCAAATCATCAAATGTTCGCTCGGGTATATCAGAATCTTGCGGAAAAAGTGGATCCTTCACAGCCACGATGCAGGATACTGTGCGGTCGCAAACAGCACGAACACCCATATTCTAAGAGGTTCTGTTGCATGCTATGGACCGAAATCCCGGTACCAGTGTACGGGAGCTTGCCTATTCTATCGGAACGTCTCGATCAACTGTCCATCGTATACTGCAGAGCGAAGCCTTACATCCCTTTCATCTTCAGAGAGTTCAGTTATTGCAGTCGAATGATTCCCTACGACGTGTTGCGTTTGCACAGTGCAGCCGACACGCAATTTTCCAGTTCTGTTATGTTCAGTGATGAAGCAATATTTTCAAGGGTTTGTTATGAAGAGGAGTTGATTTGAACTGAATTGGTAATAGTTTTATTTGAGACGGAAGTTTTCCAAAATTGACATAAAAAAAATTCTTCCAGAAGTAAAAGAGCCTTTTGGAGTTGTTTGGAGCTGTGCATCTACTTAGGTAGGGTCTATATTGAAGGGACTAGCTTTTGACCTTATATGTGAAGTAGCTTTATGACCAAACGTTTCCAAAATTGGCATTCAAAAATGCTTCTTATAGTAAAAGATCTTCTTGGAGAAGTGCATCCTTTTAGGAAGGGTCTATTTTGAAGGGTAATAGCTTTCAACCTAATACGTGAAGTAACTCTATTTCTGACCTCTGCAAAACTGACTTTCAAAAACGCTTCCAGAGAGACACAGGATAAATATGTCGTGATATTGAAGATCTATCTCAAAAGGTATTAGCTTTGAACTGTATATTTGACGAAGTGTTATCTACGACCAAAAGTTTCCAAAACTGACGTTAAAAATAATTATAATTGTAAATGAACCAATAGTGGAAGTGTGTTGAATTAGAAATTATCTATTTTGTATGGGAATAACTCTGATCCTAATATATAAAGTACTTTTATTGTTCTGATTAAAAGTAAAATAATTTTCGATCATACCTTGCATTCAAAGGAATGATTTTATTCATGGGATACATTGTACCACTATGATAATTTCTAGTACAATAGAAAGTGTAGAAGTCTGCATTCCATTCACTCAGAATGGGCTGCTAAGAAGTGAATAGTTTTTCGTTTTGAATGTCAAACAAAAAAGAAGAGAATCTGATAGGAAAACATAAGAAGGAGAGAGATTAATGGATGTGCTGACACGCATGTTCCTAATAACACTCTGAGAGGGAAAATTATACCCATATTTGGCCTCAAACGAGTAAGAAGAAAAAATTAATAGTCTCTTCTTACAATGGCGAACATTTACAACAGTCACAGTAAATAAAAACGAAGACGGCGATAAATAATTAGAAGACTATTTTGCGGCTTTCGTTTATGTTACTACTGCTTGAATGGACTAAGTTGTGAAAAGAAAAACTACTTTGTTCTGTTATTGCTATTTAATTGGATTTAGTGAATTTAGGTATCGCGTTTTTGAACTCTTGAAGTAGGAATAAAATATGGCTAATTCTGCGATATTTCTTGAATTTACATCTAGTTTGGCAAATAATAATGGTTATTACAGATTTTTTGCTTTGCAGGACGTTTGATTGGTAATTGGTAATTGGTAATTTTAGTTAACGTCGTACTAGAGCAACACAACGGGCTATTGACGACGGTCCGGGATCAGTCCCTTAAGGGAAAGAACCGAGGACAACACCTCGTAATTTTGAACCACGGTCAGATGACGAAGCAACACCTGAGCTGGCACCACACTCTCCAAACTTCCACGCCAACCCAACGTGAGGACTTTCGGCCACGACAGATTTAAGGTGCACCAACCGCCTCTACACCATACGTTTACAAACATCCATGCCCGGACCCGGATTCGAACCAGGAACCTTCCGATCTAATGGCTAACACCTTAACCACTATACCGGTTGGTCGGCGCAGGACGTTTGAATAAGTATGTAAAAGTGAAATCTTGAAAAATCATTTGGGTTTTCAGTATAACCGGCGAAGTAAATGAGACTTATATGCAAGTAGTTAGATTATGTAGCACTGGAGCAATATACTGGCTATGGTCTCGGAAGGTAAGTGTGAAAGAGAAAGATAGAGTATTTAAAAAAAAAAATCGGCATTGTTAGTTCAGGAAGCAAATTATGCGAAAAGTGTTTCAAATCAAATGTATGCTATTTTCTTATTGAAGCATTAGTGGTGTTTGTTAAGAATTAGACTATTCGTTTTCTATTGAATTTACTTCTTGTTTGATTAATAAAGTCTTGAATGGACTTTTGAATAGGAATGTAAATTTACACATTCATTCCAATCACGGATGTTTTTAGTATAACTAACTTTATCCATCATCTCATCGAACTTACTGCAAATGAATGTATATTCAATACTCCACAATAATGGACCGGACAGCAAGATGTGATTGTAAAAGGGAAATAATACATGCTTTAATAGGGGGATGTTCCTCCACGTGCTGCAATTACACTAGCAACCCTTCTGGGTATACTTTCAACAAGGTTTTGATACACAGCTATGGGTATTTGTGTCCATTCCTGCTGCAAGAATGTCGCCAGCACAGCTGTACAGCGCCAGCACAGCTTGCGGACCAGGGAACCATGTTCCCTGGTTCGCAAGCGTCGCTCTAACTTGTCCCACAAATGTTCTATGGTGTTTAGGTTGGGACTTTGAGAAGGTCACACAGGGAAGACGTTTTACATCCATATCTTGATACCACTGCTTGACAGAGGCTGCAACATGACAAGGAGCGTTGTCATCCTGGATGTAACATTCGTCCATTCCATAAAATTGCCAAAGTGTAGGAAGAACCTGAATGTCCAATATGTTCATGCAGGCGTCGGCGTTCAATTTGCCAGGAACAACATGCAAAGGTCCCAGGGTATACCACGAAAAATACCCCAAAACAAGTAGTCGGATTTTATGCAAATCCGCTGGCGTCGTAGGGTAGTGTATATATACACGCTGCAGACAGTTAGTAGCGGTCCGAGATCAATCGTGAAGGGAAAGATCCAGGACAACATCTCCTAATTTTGAACTAAGTTCAGATGACGAGACCAACAACTGAGCTAACATCTCACTCTCCCAACTTCCGTACCACACGAACGTGAGGATATTTGGATCTACGAAAGACTTACTGTTCACCAGACCCATGTAAACAACGGTCATTGGTTGGATCAAGTTTTCTAACTATCAACCATCCGGTTGCTAATCCGTTACGCTACACGTCAATACCACTGAAGGAAAACCAAGAAAAAATAAATATGCAACTTAGATTGCTTACAAAAATGCATCAAAAACAATTCCTAAAAAGCTACATATTTGTGAATTCATTTAATTCCAACTTTATAAAAAAAATTATTTACAAAACAAAACATTCTTAATACCCTTTCGACAAAAATAGTCTTATAAACGCAGTTAGACTTTACAAGTTCTCTGGCCAAATTTACATAAAAACAAAACAAATACAACGTACCATATCCGACAATTTATTCGGCAAATAGATTTTGAATGTTACAAACAATAACATTTAATCTAATATTTTCATTTCAGATCGCAACGGAATGTGTATCTCTATTTCATCAGTTCAGAATTTCGAAACAGGACTAAAATTATTTGCATGTTTTCAAGGGAATCATACTCTATTGTCTTCTACCACCAAGTAATTATAAATTAAAAGGCTCGCTTTTTCTCTCCACCGAAACCAAAGTTGTATTCTATAAATAAACTACGTCGTTCTGTCTCTGTAACTTGAAGAATAAAGGTTTCGTTGGGACGAGTGTTAAAAATGGAGTTTTAGGGAAATTCGTCCGAAGGTGCCCTTTCATCAAAACATCAAAATATGAATAACAGTAACTTAAAAATAACAAAAAATTACATATAGTTACTCAAACTTTTTTAAAACTCACCTTGATATATCCTCGGGAGCAGAAAGTGCTTAAAACTGCGACGTACATCGCAGAACAAAGAAAATCTTTGCAGAACAATTTTTCTTTAATTTTATCAAGATTTTGGCCGTTTTTTTTTTAAATCATAAATTACGATGTTCTGCAGTGCAAAGCGCGCTTCTTGCCATATCTCTTTTCTTCTCTAGCTACGGAACAACCTTCCTACACCGCCACACATTACCACAGACACTTTATAAATAACACATATTCTATGTCAATGACAAAATATTTAACTTCAAAAGTTATCAACAAAATTGCAAATTCTGAAAGTATGCCTTGGTTTTAAATAAATTAAGTTAATTAATTTTGATGTGTGTTTTATTATAAATATGCAATATATATTTAGCCGATAGTTGTGTTTTAAGTATGTTTTTGATATTACTACAGTTTTCAAAATTCGGACAAAATGCCTGCATAACAATTGCAATTGTTTGTAGTTGTGTTGCAGAACTCTGAATATAATTCTACACCTGTAACAGTCAAAAATCATAAAGCGTAATGTTTGTCTAGTATAGTTTCCAAAACTATTTTAGCTCGACGCCCTCTTTTCAAAGACAATTCATTTAGGCGCCACTTAAGAAAACACACTTCCACTAATAATAAATTACAAGTGTAGCTGTGCATAAAATTTTTCGATTTCACCAAAACATTTATGTAACTGTTAGATTAATTTAGAAATTTTAAAAAACCAGTTCGGAAATAAAACTTGGAAACAGAATTTAAATTATTGGTAATGTTTTACTTGTGACTGAACCATACTTCAAATATTCGATTCTATACCGTCTGCATTTTTTTGTTACGTCTTGGTTTCATTTATAAAAAATTTATTTTTGTCATATCGAACCCCGCCAAGAAAAGTGACACAACTCAAAATTCCAGAACTTGAGAAACATCAACTTAAAGGATACTATAAAACTTATATTGAAATAGTATAAGCTTCTTTTCAATTTTAGGTAAGTAGTTATGGTGGTAACTTCACAATTATATTCAATAGAATAGTAATATAACACGCTGGGGCATCTCATACATATTTTTCAATGACATAACTTCAAAATTTTTATTTTTTGAGTTGTGTCACTTTTCTTGCCGGGGTGCGATATGTAAAGTTTTTTTTCTATACGTTCATTTATTTATTTAAATCTTTATATAGCTCAGTAGAAGAGAGAGAGAGGGAGAGAGAGAGTTTTGTGGTTAATTAAAGTCGCACTGGAGACACAAAGGGCTATTGGCAACGTTCCTGGGTCTACCCCGAAGGGAAAACTCCAAGGACAATGCCTTGTAATTTTGAGCCACGGTCAAATAACGGGAACAACACCTGAAAATGGACTCCACCTCTCCAAGCTACCGCACCACACCAACGTGAAGGGCATTTGAGATCACGTATTAGCTTAGAATGCACTGAATCCAAGTGTTTCAATGTCTTCAGAACGTATGTCTTTTACAGTCTGTTATAATTGTTTGCATTCTACTCACTTCAAACCAAGATTTTCACAATTTTTTAGTTTTACAAATCTTAAAAAGAACGATAATTTCTGTTACGATAAAAAATACCTGAAATCTTCAATCTTATTGGAATAACTAGCAAAATACCCGACCTTACTCGGTTTGAATTCGTTTACTCTAGATTGAAGAGATAATCAAAATATATAATGACTTACGTTTTTTGTAGAATAAAAATTTATTTTAACACCTTTCGCCATCTTTATATTTTCTACAATTTACTTTGGACACAAATCCTACACATGCATATCCATTCATGTAATACATTTCACATACATCGCACAATTGCTGTATGACAAAGCTACAAAAAGACGAAAGGTGATACTAAGGTTACTACTATAAAATACGATTTATAGGAAGATTTGGAATTCCCTTTCTTGAGTTCTTTTCATGTGCAACTCAATTAATTAAAATTACGATTTACGGCGAGTGCTCTCGCACTCACAGTCAACAAAACAATATTTTTTTTTACTTGTGGCACTCTTGCCTCCGGTATGCGACATTGTGAAATTTTGCAATCTTCTCCTGTCATTACTAAAACGAATTTTTTAATGTTGGAAAAAGTTCTAGTTTGGATTTTTAAACATTATTATTCTTTCAATAACGACATTATTCTTTAAATAACGGCATTATTGTTTAAATAACGGCATCATTTTTTAAATAACGGCATTATTGTTTAAATAACGGCATTATTCTTTATATAACGGCATTATTCTTTAAATAACGGTATTATTCTTTAAATAACGGCATTATTCTTTCAATAATGGCATAACTACACTTAAAATTTACTGAAAATTTATACTGACTTACCTAACATTTTTATGTCTAATACTTTGTGGTGCTGTTGCGTGTGATGAGAAGGAAAACACATTTATTAAAATAATAAATATTTAAAACAGGAAACAGCGAAGTAAAACAAAATAAAAGATGTCGGAAAAATTGTTCTAAAGATATTAATTTGTGATTCATTTTTGTCTCTTGATCTCGCACAGTTGCCACAGTTTACAACTAAAAGTGCACAAAATTTAGAAATGTGAAATTAATTCAGAGCGAAAGAAACAGAAAATATCACTGCTCACGCGATCTTGTTCATTCTCGTTTCGTTGAAAAATATCGTCTGTCCCAAATATTCGGAAATCGTTTTCATTGCGCAAAGAATAAAAATAAGACTGGAAATAAATGAAGTATCAGAGCTAAAATTTCACCATAAAAATTTTTTTTTGAAAAATAATTGGTTTTCAGCATTACTGGTAAAGCAAATAAAAGTAATCGTAATACTCAAACTACATTCCAATTTTTCGAAAACTATCAAATTGTGGATGATTTAAGTATACTTACTCAGGTGTTTTAGCATGAAACTCTTCTAAATATAACAATAAAAAAATGTTTAATATTGCATTCACTAAACTAATAAATAATGTATTAAATAAAACACATTATAATCAAATATCTGGAATACAATTCATGTGATGTCTACACAAGCACACAAACACAAAATCGAGCATAGAACAGAAAGACGGACAGACAGACTTTCGCAACCAATGCCACTCACTAAATGAAGACAAGTACTCACTGTATGCAAATTTCCATGAAAATATCTTAAACCGCGTAGACGTGTATAGGGCACAACATACATACAGACAGACAGACGGACAGACAGACACCAAACGAGAAAAGGGCGGATTCGGCATCAGAAGGGTCCAAAACGGATAGAAAACTTGAAATGGGTCGAAAATATTGAATGTACAAACAAACACTCCATTCTTATTTATATAGATAACATCCTTTATGTGTAATCAGTAGAGGATCCGAATATGCATTAAAATTGATAGGCTTTTCACTTGTGTGTGTCTGCAACGCATGAGTGTTCGGCATACTTTGGAAACAGTCAGCTTACTTAAATATTCTCACCTATTTGTAGTGTTGTACAGTAAACTTGATGTAACATGCAGACTACTGTCATTGCGGAATTAGGTAGATTAGTTAGAAGAGAAATGGATTAGCTACCGGAGGGTTGCGAGTTCGAATCCAACCAAAGACTATCGTGCACAAAGGGGGTTTGTGCACATTAAATCTTTAGTGACCTCAAATGACCTCACGTTGGCATGATGTGGAAGTTGGGAGAGTGGGTTGCCAGCTCAAGTGTAACATCGTCATTTGACCGTGGTTCAAAATTACATGGTGTTGTCCTCGGAACTTTCCCCTTGGGTTTCATCCCGGACCGACTGCACAACCAAATGGAATTACCTAGCATATTCACCGACTCATATTCTACGTATGTTTGAAAGATTTATCTTTCTTCATTTTGTTGTTATTGAAAGCTGTACTCCTTAGTTAAGTCACTGCATCGATCATTCTAAATGGGTACTTGGTTTCCATTTAGAAACGGAATCTCTGAATTTAAAAAGTATCACAAGGGTTCGATTTAAAACTGAATGTCTGTTGGAGAAAAGGGAGTTTTAAACAAGACGTTGATCTTGGAATAATATAACAATTAGTAATTTTGAAAATTGAATTTTTTTTTACTTTCTCAAGTGACAGAAAGTTGAGATTTCTTACACTGCTTATTGAAGCTGTTCGTACGCAACTTAGATACATGTGAATCATTCGTTGAAAGCAGTGATTTTCTTTTTGTAAAAGCGCTATAAAATCAACCTTCCATTTATTAAAAATTATTTGACATTGATTGAGTTTAATTTGTCTACATTGATATGATTTATTTTTAACACGAGCTCACATGCCGCTTAATGAAATTTTCAAGAGGAAGTGCCGTTTATTACAAACTAAATTAGTCACGAATGCCGTAACAATTTAATTTTGAGCCCCCTTGCATAAATAGAACGGGGTAAATATGTAGCCTATAATACCCACAGGGTTCTAACATAATGTGTACCAAATGGGGTGTGGATTGGTCAAACGGTGTAGATTTGTATAGAAAACAGACAAACACCCCAACTCTGCTTTATATATCTAACAGAAGCTCCGTTATTCCACGTGTAGCTGAATGGAATTTTCAAGAAAAAAATGCGTTTGCGACGAATATGAATGGATTAAATGGATAGATACAATCGTGTTTGCATATTTGCGACCAAAGTAAATTGTAGAAGCAAAGGAGAAGTTAAAATGAATATTAAAAATTATTTTCCATACACTTAAATTATGCTAGCATTCTTTTATGAAAACAATTGATTAGTCTGTGATCACTCTCCAATAAACATATAATTAATTTAAACAGAGAAACGCCGGGTAATTCTGCTAGTCCTGTATAAATGACTACCCATATTTTTTTATCTAAGTAATATTTATCCCTCTTGGGTTCTGGGCTAATTCCATAGAAATATTTTGGGGTCCATTGGATTTTTTACTTTACCTCATATTGTGGGCATACGGCTTTATGAGTAGGTTTCCATTATTGTGCATATTTGTTTACCCATAGTTTGTGTATATTTTTAATTATTATCCCTCATGTTAAGGTCCCAATCCTCAACTATAAATATATTAGGGAAGGCTTACTGTAGTTGTGCCTTTCGTCTCCTTACATTATGGCTATACGGCGTAACGACTAGGTTCGATTGTTTTGTATATTTGGTTACCCATATTTTATGTATGTTTGTGATATATGTCCCTCATGTTTAATCGCTCCCACAAAAAAGTTTGACTCCTTTGCCTCTTTATACTGTGACTAAACTATCTAATGAATAGGGTTCGTTTATCGTGTATATTTGGCTACCCATATTTTAAGTATATTTGTAATACCCTCATGTTATGGAGGTGGAACGAAACCTTAAAAATAGTAGGTAAAGCTCATAGGAATGGGCACCCAGGTCTAATTATATTACTACCATACGGCCAAGTGTATTGTGTCCACCTATTCAGTAGATTTAGTTACTCATATTTTATGTATCTTTGTTATATTCATATCTTATGTTTGAGTTTTGAACTCTAGCCATAAAGATATAAGAGGGCTCAAGGGGGCCGGGCCTAGGAGTTGATGCATTTTTATTTCCTATTCACCAAATTGTGCCGAATATAAAATAGAAGGACACTTTATAACGGCCAGTGAATCAATACCAAATAAAAGAGGGTTGTGGAATAACGTCGCACCGCACAGAAGAAACACAGCAGGCTATTGGAAACGGTTTGGAATCAATCCCGAATGGAAAGAACCGTAGACAACTCGTTGTAATTTTGAGCCACGGTCAGATGACGATACTATCACTGACCGTACACCACTCTCCAAACTTCCACACCACGTGAACATGATGGCATTTGAGGCCACGACGGATTAACGTGGAATCGTCCCAAAGCACATTACGATCTTTTTTTTTTATCTAGTTCCTAATTAGCAACCCCCCCCCTTCCCCCGTTGCTAATCCGCTGCTCTTCCAACCAAACTTAGTGATGCGACATCGACAGCAAAACAGCGATGTTTTAAAACATCGATATTCAAAATTAAAACATCGATGTTGATAATACATCGCCCCAAAAACATCGATGTTTTTAAAATTCAGTGTATTTAAACTTTCTTTCCCCATTTCTTAAAACTGGTTTAGCAACTAGTGATGCTACATCAACAGCAGAACATTGACGTTTTGAAACTTCTATGTTCAAAATTAAAACATCTATGTTAATAATACATCGCCCCCAAACCCATCGATGCTTTTAAAATTCAGTGTAGTTAAACTTTTTTCCCCATTTCTTAAAACTGGTTTAGCAACTATTGATGAGACATCGACAGCAAAACATTGATGTTCAAAATTGAAAGACCGATATTGATATCGCCCCAAAACCATCGATGTTTTTAAAATTCAGTGTATTTAAACTTTTATCCCCATTTCTTAAAACTGGTTTAGCAACTTGTGACGCGACATCGGCTCCAATACATCGATGTTTTTTCTAAACATCGACATCGATGTCGCATCCCTACTTTTCAGACCCTTCACCCTTGACCACTTTTGTCTAAAAGTATGTTCAATTTGCTGATTATGAAAATTATGCTACTTGGTTATTTTTTAATTTTTATAACGGTACTTTTGGCATTTAAAAATAAAATATCGACAACAAAAAAAAAAAAACAAGCGATAAGCATAAACATCGATGTTACAAAAACATCGACTCTAATACATCGATGTTAGAAACATCTATGTTTTGAAAACATTGTCATCGATGTGGCATCCCTAACCAGGCTACCGCGTCCTGAAAATAGAAGGATTTAAGGCTCTGTGACTATAAGAAATTGGGAGGGGTCAAGCAGATACAGTGATCTACTGTAGAATAAGTGGACTTCCTGGCGTTGGTCAGGTCAATGATTATGAAGCTGAGATTTATTGAGGGTTGAGCCGGCAAGGGGAGAGACTTGGAATCTCTAAGGAACACGTAGATACTGTGAACGCATGGATTGAAGAGCGTGCTTCTCGAGAAACCCAGAAACTTAAGAAGTTTCTCTCGATCACCGAAGCTTCAACATCATAGCATAGCAGCCTAAAACAGCCGACACAATAGCTCCTAAATGCTAGAATACTAAAAATTGGTCAGTACCACTTTTTAAAAATTTCCCATAAATTCACATTTGACCCCTCGCAACACATATCCGCCAGTTCCCAATGTCAATCACGGTCAATGCCCACTGTGCATATACACTACCCCACATTAATGAACCGGACAACAAGATGTGATGGTATAAGGGAAATAATACATGTTTTAATACGGTGAAGGTCACCCCCGTGCTGAAATTACAATAGCAACACTTCTGGGCATACTTTCAACAACGTTTTGATACACAGCTATGGGTATTTGTGTCCATTCCTGCTGCAAGAATGTCGCCAGCTCAGCTGTAAATTTCGGACGTGGTTCCCTGGTCTGTGAGAATCGCTCTAACTAGTCCCACAAATGTTTTATGAGGTCTAGGTCGTGACTCTGAGAAGGCCGGGGAAGACGTTTTACATCCATATCTTGATACCACTGCTTGAGGGAGGCTGCAACATGACATGGAGCTTAGTCGTCCTGGAAGTAACATTCGTTCAATCCATAAAATTGCCAGAGCGTAGGAAGAACCTGA
This sequence comes from Metellina segmentata, assembly GCA_947359465.1. Classification (NCBI taxonomy): domain Eukaryota; kingdom Metazoa; phylum Arthropoda; class Arachnida; order Araneae; family Tetragnathidae; genus Metellina; species Metellina segmentata. The sequence goes on along the minus strand of OX375872.1, from coordinate 66,513,603 downwards.
CTGTCCAAAATGTTTATGTAAGCGTTGGCGTTCAACTTACCAGAAACAACATGCAAAGGTCCCAGGCCATACCACGAAAAACACCCCCAAACAAGTAGTCGGATTTTATGCAAATCCGCTGGCGTCCGTTAAATTATTATTGGTTAGTGTATGAGGACTATTGTTGGCTAAATGCTCCAATGATCACTCTTAGTATATATACCATGTTGCTGTGTACAGGCTACTGTTAGATGTTACAGTAATTTATTGGACATAAATTGTTGTACAAGATATTTACTTCAATTTTAATGATGATTTTTAGTGCATAGATAATTTGCAATGAATAAATAAAAATTAGCTTTGAACTTTGCACAACTCTAGAACAGTATCTTAGTATAACGGACTAATAGGGGCTGAAGTGTGTCCGTTTTAATGAAAGCCCGGTTTATAACAATTAATTATTATAGGGGTGTAATGCAACAGGGTACTGTAATTAGATCAATGAAAGTACAGTATAGCTATAAAAAGTGTTTATTATGTATCAAATAAAAACAGCCTTCAACATAAGTTGAATTTAAAAAGATGTGTACATTTACGCTGCATTAATCTTTAGAACAACAAAAAGGATGTTGATTGCTGATGATTTCTGTTGTTGGTTGCTGATGATTTCTGTTGTTGGTTGTTGATTGCTGATCATGATTGGTGAAAAAATAATTTATTTTCTTCTGAGTTTGTTTACTGCTTGTTTCTTCAGTTAATAACTGACGGAGGTTCCATAAGGGAGAGTTCATAATATTCAAATACATTTTCTTTTGTCGATTGTTCAACATATTGAATAACAAAATTTAAATGGTTTTTCACTTCCCTCACTGTTTGTTATACGCGAAGTCCGTTATAAAAGGGTCCATTATAATGAGGTTCTACTGAATACATCTATCACACTCCCATTTTGCAGCCATTCTGTCTAATGTGTGTGATCAAGGTACTCAGCATATTTGAATACGTATCTCATTTTATCATCCATGTCAAGGCAAAAGGGGTTAAGTTTGAATTTTGATGTGTCCAAAGTAGCCAAGTTCATCATTATTTTAAGAAATAACATATGCTAAAAATCAAAACTTAAATTAATCTAAGAATCTAATTTACAATTATTTGTTTCATGTCATGCTTCTTTTTTTACTAAATATTTGTGAGAGAGAGAAGTATTCAAATTAATATTATGAGAAGTAGCCATTTTGACGTAACCCCTTTTGCGCTGACACACGGAAGATATATTTTCCATGCTTGGGATTGGGAGAGCAACAGCCATAAAAACATTTGGGTACCCAAGGGGGCAGGGAGTTGGTGCTCTGGTAAAAAGTAGTGAACTAAACCTCCCATCTGGATACACTTCCAGAAAGATTTATAACATTATATATCTTGCACCTCTGGTGCTTTATGTGACAGCAAAGCAATGGGACGTTATTTTGGTGAACTCATATCAGAGGGAAAAGGGAAGACAAAATCGAAACCATGTGCGAAAAGAGAAAGGTTAATTGTAAGAGGTAAAAAGAGTAGAAGAAAAGGTTCAGAAACTTCGAAAAGCTCAGAAACGATGACTTTTCGGGCCGTTCGTAATCTGGGGCTATTCTATTAATATAATCGCACCCCTTACGTTAAGTTAAAAGGGAAGAGACGGGTTAACAGAACATGAATCAGAACGCGAGAAACATTCACATGCCGGAGGTGGCGACTTTTTTTTTTGCAAGTCGTCGCGCTCGTCTTGGCGACCTTCCAGAAGAATCGCGCCGGCACTTTTCACTCGGCCTAACTAGAAGACACCGACAAGAACACTAGGAAACGGGCTTTCCAGTCTATTCAAAACTCAAAACTCGGGATGTTTTGAATACCGTTTGCTCTTCGACAAATCGCTCATGGATCTGTCAGTGCGCTCCGTTAAGCTGCTGCTGCTGTTTTTGCTCTGCCTCGTTCCGCGATCTTCTCTTGCGTCGGTTATCACTATTGATGGTCATGGTTATAAAGGGATACTAGTTGCGATTCATAAAAATGTGCCAGAGGATTTGGAGATAGTGCAAAATATAAAGGTATTATTACTTTGCTTTGTATTTTTCATTATATTCATTGAATAGGTTTCTCTAACTTTCATCTTTGTTTCAAAGTATGCAGTATTTTTGTACCTCCTGAAAATTAAGTCTTATCTTAACTTCTTCATTTCTGGAGTACTTGTTTAGGTTCAGTTAAATAATGTTCTTTCCTATCTTCAGTGTTCATCCATTTCTGATGTCCCCATTCAGCATCGAAATGTTTTGACCCACTGGGGTAATGTACCCAATGGGAAACCCCATGATAACCCCATGAAGAGCCATTTTCTAAAGTACTTTTTACATGTAATTTTTTAAAGTTCTGTTTACTTAAATAACCGATTCTAATAAGGGAATAACTTTCTCGAACTATGTGATATGCATCTTTTTTCCAAGGTATACATTATTTTTGTGTTTGTGAAAGTTAAGTTTTGTCTGGATTTCTTCATTTATAGAATACAAGTTTGGATTCAATAAAATAAAATTTATTTTTTTTTGCCTTCAAAACTTTAAATTATGTTCATCAATTTCTGCTGTCCCCATTCAGAATCAAAATATTTTGACCCATCGGGTAATCTACTCATTGGAAATATAACCCCATGGAGACCCATATTTTTTATAATAAGTGCGTATAACATATTTGAGTCTTAAGGTACCTTAAACAGACGATTTTGATGAAGAAAGAACTTATCTAACTATGCGATACGCATCTTTCTTTCAAGGTATACAAGATTTTTGTTCCACCTGAAAATTGAGTTTTGTCTTTACTTTTTCATTTCTGGAGTATCCATTTGGGTTAGATAAAAATAAGTAATAGTTTTTTACCTACAAAATCTTGAAAGTACGTTCAGCACTTTCTACAATCCCCATTGAGCATCTAAATATTTTGACCCGTGGGGAAATGTACGTATTGGAAATATAAACCCATGGAGACCTCATTTTTTCAGTTCATGTTGCATTTTTGAGTCTTAAGGTATCTTAAATAATCGATTACAATGAGAGAATAACTTTTTTTAGCGAAGTGATACGCATCTTTATTTTAAGGTATACAGCAATTTTGTACCACCTTGAAAATTTAGTTCTGTCCCAACCAATGGGGTGTCGTTTTGGGTAACAATAAAATAATAGCTTTTTACATTGTCAACCCAAAAGTGTGTTCATTTATTCGTTTTGTTGTCATGGGAACCCATTTTTCAATAATAATAACCTTTTAATTATTTTTGAGTTTCAAAGGCATCGCAAATAAATAACCTGTTATAATTAATGAATAATTCTCTCTAACAGCGTGAAAATTCATGTTTGTTTCGAGCTATATAATATTTTCATGAAGTACCCTTATGAGTACATTAAAATAATGCATTTCTATTTTCTAAACCTTACAATAGGGGTTCATTGATTCCTTCTGGTTCCTATTGAGTTATATCCAAATGTTTTGACCCCCAGGAACCATTTTTCAAAACAAAAAAAGTATTTTTTACCTTTCTGAGTTCGAAGTACCTTAAAGGGCGGACAAAATAAATTTTTCAGAGGAGAGGCTTTTCTCTGAAGGGGGGGGGAGGACTGAAGAGGTTAAATGTAAAAAGAACCAATGGTCTGAATTCTGAATGGTCTCTCAAATCTGGCGAGAATTCGAAGTTGCGTGAGCAACCCACAAAACGTAGAAGTGTGTGTGAGTTCTCGACAATAATTATTGTGAAATCTGAAAACCCTAGGAGATTGAGTCCTCTTTAAGTTGAGAAGAGTGCGAGACACGCATATTTTCTTTGTTAGTGTGTACTTAGCAAATTAATCTGTTGAACTTTTCCTGTCCTTTAAAAATCCAACGCTTTTAATGCTTGAAATCTTGAAATCAGACATAAGAGTAGGCTCAATTTAAAATTATCATTTTTTTACTGTTCTTCAACTATTCTTTCATGTCGTACCATACTGCATAGTTACATAAATCATCCTACATACCTCCAATTTCAAAATATCATTCAAATATTGTATGAGTTTTAATACAATGGAGAAGTTGAAGTTTAAAAAAGTTTATCTTTTTGTAGTGATAGTATTTGCTTAGACAAGAACGGAATCCTTGAAATCTCTATTCATTCACACATAAATCTTTCCTTAAACAATATTTTAAGGAATTATTTTCAACTATAAAACAGTGTGGAATCATAAAGAAGGTCTTGACGTTATTAATAAGAGAATGATTGGTAAGCTACGAGAAAAAATGGGGTTTTATAAATTGGTTTATTTAATTTTTTGAGTTTTTAGAAAATTATCTTTGTATTCATACAGATTTATTAAAGATAACTTTGCATACATACAACAATACTTAAGCTGTAAGCTAAATTAGACTTTATCCTTAATAGATTTAAAGAAAAAGTTTTTTTCAGTTTTCCAAAACTATTAATTATAAACCAACTTATCAACACAAAAATGATTATTTGTACTTAAATGTTTTTACATACTACGTTTAATTTTTACGTAATATTTTTCCGAAATGATTCGATGAAGATTTTAGTAATTATATACTAAACAATACTCTGAAAACCAAAACACAACACTTTTTCACACCCCATTTACTGGTAATTTTGCTGGTCAGTTTAATAAAATATTGTTACTTCTTGAGGCTTCCGTAATCACTACGAAAGACGACATTTGTACAATAATGCAATAAATCTTGAAGTTAGTTGGAATTTAAACTATTAAAACATATCGATATTTAGATTGTTTGATAGTATGCTCTTTTAAATATTCCAATACAAGTGAAGCTTAATCTGTCAGTTAAATGAAAATTTTGTCTTTTAATCGTGTGACTTCCATAAATACTACGAACAGCAACACTTACCCAGTAACGCAAAGAAAGCTTAAGGGCAGTTGAAACCCAAACTATTCAAGAATATCGATAATTAGATTTTTAGAAAGTCATGTCTTTCGAGTGATTCCGATGCAAGTGAAGCTTAATCAGTCGGTTTACTGAAAATGTTGCCTTCTAATTTTGCGACTTCCATGATTACTACGAGTTTTTATTGCTTTATTTGGTGTTACATCTGGCGCAGCGTGTTTGACAAGACACAATAAAAATCAAAGAACCAATCAACGTAGATTAATGCGAAAGACGATGTTTATCGAACAATGCAAATCCTACGGGATGGATCCCGGACAGTCGCCAATAGCATGTTGTGTTGCTTTTGTGCGACGTAAATTCAACTACCTCTCAACATTGCAAATAAAGTTTGAGGGCAATTGAAATCCAAAACCTTAAAAAATGTCGATTTAAAGATTTTTAAATATTTTGATACTAGGGCTGTTCAATAAAGAATGATCATAATTTTTTAAAGTGATTTTAAAAATCATGAAAAATTAAATTCATATTGAATGTGTAGGATAAGTGGAGAATAGATAGCGCAAGTTTCACGGTCATGACGTCATTGCTGAGGTCTTGGCAGCCTGCCAAGAACGCCTAGTTTTACTTTCGCCTACGGCAAAAATGGATGTGACACGCGAAGTGCGATACACTGTATTGAAATTTTGTTTTCGCCTTAATCGTCAGATCTTTCAAAAACCAATGTCATGTGTGTTCCCCATCCTCCATATAGTAATGATGTAGCACCGTGCTATTTTTTTCATTTCTTGAATTTGAAGAAACACCTCCGGGAAAAGCGGTTTTCATCATCACATGCAGTGGTAAAAGTTGCGTAGGCGATTTTGAAGGACCTGTCAAAAAATGGCTTCCATCATGTATTTGAAGACTGGAAAAGAAGTGGGATAAGTGCATTGCATGTAATGGGGAGTATTTTGAGAAATATCGTACAACTTTGTAGGATTAGTACAGAAAATTATTTTTATTAATTTATGATCATTCTTTATTGGACAGAACTCGTAGTTTGCTCTTTCAGTTCCTTTTTGTAGTTTTAAAAATAAATTGAACTTATTTGTTCATATATATCCAACTCAGCAATAACAGAAATTAATATAGAACAAGGCAGGTGGCTTAATCGGTAGATTTACTAAAATTTTATCAGTTATTCCTAAGCTTCCGTGATTACGACGAAAGCTGAACATTACTGCATGTGTTTCGTTCACGTCTATCCAATTCAGCAATACCAGAAAATAACGTAAAATAATGCATGTGAAGCTTAATCGGTTAGTTTTACTGAAAATTCTGTCTCTTAACCTTCGGCTTCCTTTATTACTACGAAAGATGAATGCTTTGTTGGAATTACACACCGCTCGTATTTCTTGCATACATATACAGTTCCACATCAGAAACCACAGAAGCGATATCAAATAATTCAACTGAAGCTCAATCGGTAGGTTTACTGAAAATTTTGCCTCCTAATCTTTGGCTTCCGTGATTACTATGAAAGATGAACATTTCTTAGTTATCACATACTGCGCATATTTCGTTCAGAATGCAAGTGAAGCGTAATATAGTTGGTTACTGAAAACTTTGTCTCCTAATCTTGCTACTTCCGCGATCCTATGAAGGATGGACATCTTCCGTTCATTTTACGCCGTTCCTTGCAACCGGATGGAACATAAAGGATGCACCTGCGCATCATTCATATTTGAAAGAAACTGATTTTCAAGATTGCGATGTTTTTTAAAAAGTGAATGAGTCTCGAAATCAGATTATGCGAATGAGCTTGCAATTTTGTTTACGATCTTGCAACTGAAAGTTCATATGAATGAGTAGGAAAAGTGCTATCTCATGTTTCGATTTACTTGCTACTAAGTTAATATTAATGTGGTGTAATAATTGATGAAAATGACTCTTGAAATTGTACAGATTTCAGGCTCTATGAGTTCAACGAATATTTTAGCCTCTTTTAGCCTCCTGGTGTTTGTCTCGACGAGGTATATCGTCGGTAGCAAACTTGGCCAGATCTTGATGAACGAGATTTCTCGTCATTGTTAGAAAACGGGACAGATCTTGATCTCGTCTCCATAAAAAAATTGGCAATATCTTTAGGAACGAGATATCTCGTCGAAACCATCTGGAGGGATAAATACGGCTCTTTTAGTTTTGGGTTATTATTAATATTCTGATGTTATACTGGTATAATGATAATTCAAAGTTGTCTCGTTATTATAAACGCGTTTGTGTGCGTTAAAAATATTTACTTACTGTGTGAAAGAAACCATAAAATAATGTAAATTTTCAAATATGTCTCGAGAAACGAATGCTCTGAAATATCGGTTTTATCAACAGTTTAGTTTCATTTTTTAAAAGAAGAGAGCTAGAGATTTATGACCTAAAACATTTGTTAACTTTTAAAAAATAAAATAAAAAACATGTTAAATAACATCTACTATTTGATTAAATATGTAAAAGCTTCATAAGAAATAAATGTAACTCCCATCTGTAATACATTTTTAAATTGCTAAAGTAACTCTATGCTCAGCCCTCCGAGAGGTTTTGACGAGACATCTCGTCCATCGAGATCTGACCAATTTTGCTAGTGACAGATACCTAGTCATGAAGATATTACCGATTGTTTGATAACGGGATCAAGGTCTGGTCAGTTTTCTTCAATGACGAGATATCTGGTCCATCAAGATCTGGTCAGTATTGCTAATGACGAGACACCTCGTCGAAACAACCTCCAGGAGGATAAAATGTATTATGTTATTTTACAATGTGTATTTACATGTTTTACCTTCGAATGAACAGAAAAATTAATACTTTTATTACCGTATGAAAAAATAACTTTGATGTAGAAGTATGTAGGTAAGTAGTTAAATTACATAACGTTGCACTGGAGCAACACAATGGGCTATTAGCGACTTTTTCAATCCCGAAGGGTAAGATCTATTGATGTATAAGGAAATTATTAATTATTTAAGCTATTAAAACAAGAGACATAGTTATACCTTAGCCTTTACTTTGCAATCAATGATTTAAGACAGTCATACACAAATAAAAAGTTTAAGTTCAACGATAAAAAAAAATACCCTTGAATTGTTTCGTTAAGAGAATTAAAATCCTACCATATTTTCTTGAGATTTATTGACAGTTTATTAATTTATTAGCTGTACAACTTTAAAATTAATTGTACAAATTCAAGTTTGAGCAATTCGAGTTGTTTTACTACTGATTATCCTAACACATAATTTTTCTACCGTACGATTCACATGATTCTTGTTTACTTCCCAAATAAAATTCCATGTTGGCATGGCGTGGAAGTTTGGAGAGTGGGGTGTCAGCTCAAGTGTTGACCTTATCGTCTGATGGTGGTTAAAAATTACGAGGCGTTGCTTTTGAGATCGATCCCGGACGGTCGTCATTAACCCGTTGTGTTGCTCCAGTGCGAGGCTAATCAACTACTGGCCCTAATTAAATCACTAAAATTCTGATATTTGCGTTAAAAATAATTTGTAGTAGAACTTTAAAGACAATTGCAGACGCAATTAAAATTTGGTTGGTGTCGTAAAGTGTAGATCTTGGATTGGAATTTGAAGAAATCTGACAAAAGAATAAGTAAATACATACAAGAAACCCTGATGTGTACATATTTGAGAAATAATACAAACTCGGTCGAGGTTGAGAAAACAATTCAAAAGGTTATAAGTTGTTCAATGCCTTCCAAGGAGGTTTTGTTCTCAAATGCATTCATCCATTAATTGAAAACTGATTTGAATGAAAATGCATTTTTTCATCAGCATCTCATTGAGCATTGCTGGTTAAAATTAGCAGTGAGTCATTCAAGGTGGTGAGGAAATGACTGTGAAAGGTGTTCTTCCTCTTTTCTCGACATTAAGGAAGCTCCGCCGTCTATACGCCTACGTCTTCAACAACGGGTGCAAACAACAGGAAGAAGCTTCCTTAGGGTGAGAGTCAAGCTGTATTGACAACTATGCTTCCTAGGTGAAAAGCGGGGAAAACCTGTCACTTCAAATCTACTTACTTCGTCAACTAAGATAATGAAAGCATGAGGAAAGTGGATTAGCTGGATGAAAGAAAGAGCACGGGATTCGGTGATTCCTGAGATCATCTTTCCTCTTTTCTGAGCATCGGCCATCCATTGCTTTTGACATCACATTATTTTTGGAGAGAAGTTAATAAATAATACTATGTGTTTACTATACCCACACCCAAAAATATTGTATGTATATATATATATATATATTAGCAAAAATTAGCTTTCACATTTTCAATATTTTCGTAAATCTTAAATTTGAGCGTAGTTGTTTCTAAAGCTATGCAAGGCTCTGCTTTGCTATTTATACAAGCATTTATTTTTTATAAACGAGTATCCACTTTGAATGTTTGAAATCCGTAGCTGGTCAGCAGGCCGTATCTAGTCTGCGGTCCGGGTGACCCTATTCGAACAGCCCTATCTTGTCTGCGGCCCGGGTAAATCTATTAAAAGGGTCGTGTTGGGCCTGCGGGCTGGTAAGCCTATTCGGATTGCCGGAACTAGTCTACGAGTCGGGTGAACGTATTCTGAGGAACTTTTCTGGTTTGCGGGTCGGTAAACCTATTCTGAGGGAAGTATCTAATTTTCGGTCAGGTAAAACCTATTCGGAGGGCCGTATCTGGTCTATGGCTCGACTAGGATGATCGTAACTGGTTTCATGCAGTGTTTAGAGCAAGTGTGTCTGATGCAGCGCTTAGGGAAACCTATTCGAAAGTCCGAATCCCTTTTCCTGTAGGCCCGTTAATGACAATGTGAAATTTCGTAGGAGAATCTGTAGAAATCGCCAAGCTAGAGAGATTGAAGTTGCTCATCAGTCCGATCCCGAAAAGGTCGGCTATAGCCCGTTGTGTTGCTCCAGTATACAGTAATTAAAATTCCTATCTACCTATCGATCCCGTAAGGAGAACGTGGGAAATTGTAATGTATACCCTATATACAAAAATATTGGGTAGGATTGCAGTTTTCACAATTTTTAAATGAAAACGCTTAACATTTGCTTTTATCTACAATAACGCTTTACACTTGCGTTTTTATTCTATAAGGCACACTGCATATTACGCTTTTTTTCTTGTTTCAGGGAAGCGCGATATATATCAGAATTGCTGTATTATTTTCAAAAAAACATCCACTCTTATCTATAATAAGTAAATCTTTCTAGAGAGGCCCAAACTATATAATGATTATTTCTCGTTCCCAAAGACGCGCGATATATCGAGGTGTTACTGTCTTACTTTCAAAAAAAGTATCCACTTCTTTTCAGTAATAAGTAAATCTTTCTAATCTCAAAGTATATCACGCTTTTCCTTGGTTCTTACGAAGCGCGATATATCGAAGGGTTACTGTAGTACTTCCAAAGTATCCACTTCTTTCCTGAAAAAGTAAATCTTTCTAAGCTCAAAGTATATCGCAATTTTAGTTTTCTGGAAGCCCGATATTGCATCGGGATTACTGTACTACTTTCAAAAGCAACCACTTCTTATCTAAAATAAGAAACTCATTCTAGGCTCAAACTATATAGTGCTTTTTTCTTGTTCAAAAAGTAGCACGATATATCGAGGGGTTACTCTGTTTTACTTTCGAAAGCCATCCACTTCTTTTCTGTAATAAGAAACTCTTTCTAGGCCCAGGGCCATGGTAGCCTGGTTTTCAGAGCATCGGATTAGGAACCGGAGGGTTGCGAGTTCGAATCCATCCAAAGACTGTCGTATACAAAGGGGATGGTGGACGTTAAATCCGCCATGGCCTCAAATGTCCTCACGTTGGCATAGTGTTGAAGTTTGAAGAGTTTGATGCCAGTTCAGATGTTGCATCGTCATCTAACCGTGTTTCAAAATTCCGTGGTGTTGTCCTTGGATCTTTCCCGTTGGGGTTGATCCCGGACCGTCGTCCATCCGTTTTGTAGCACCAGTACGACGTTAATTAAAATATCTACCTACCTTCCTAAGCCCAAAGTATATCAGGCTTTTCTTTGGTTCCCATGAAGCGCGATACTTCGAAGGGTTACTGTATTACCTACAAAAGTATCCACTTCTTTTCTGTAATAAGTAAATCTTTTTTTTCTGTTTACCCCATGTTATATCGTGTTTTTTACTTGTTCCCCAGGAAGCGCGATACATCGAAGGTTACTGTATTACTTTCAAAAGCATCCACTTTTTCAAATGAAAGTTTCCTAGCATTACCCCGTTGAGAGATTTTTATTTCTTACCAGTCACTGTTTATTTATCAGCAAAAGAAAAAACGTGTAACTCTACTCTAAATTTCTTCTCGCGATTTTTTCAGTTTATACTTAAGAACAAAAACCATGCATTTAGAGAGATGCCTCGTACGCGTAGTTTTTTTGTCTTATCTCCTGGGAGATCACTTTACGCAGAGGAAGAAATTCAAAGCGACTTGAAGAAACTTCCTACTGTCAGAGGAAATTCTTCCCCGGTTTGCACGTCCAACTTAAGATGCTTTTCCCAAAGTGTTTAGGTAGGTCCCGGTCTAATTAACCCTCTGCTAGCAAAAAAACGACCGATTTTCAACTGATGTGCTTCAAAAATAGCAGTGCTGTGTTTCATGGATGCAGAAAAGTTTTAAAGTGTGTACGATTCATCTCAATGACTTTGTTTTAAACGTTTGACAAGGGTGTTCACAGATAATTTCAAGTTTTTCTGGTATTAACAATTTCGAGTATTATATTTTATTATTAAATATTACATATAAATTGATAATTATAAAAAAGAATTTCTTCGGAGGAAAGTTACTTGTGGATACTTACTATAATTGTTTTGTAACTCACACGTAATTACATCGATTGTCATAAATTTTGTAAAACTTTTTTATCAATTGTAGCACTATTTTTTTAATTCAAAGTTATACATATTTTCTTCAGGTCAGCAAAAAATGTAATATATTTTTGGTATACCGCAGAATTTTAGTAATTAGTTTATGTTTACCCTGATACGATAAAGGTTGAAAATAGTTGACGTAAAGTGATAAACTAAACCAAAACCATAGTATTTAGAAAGTAGCAACACATGAGATTATTGAATATTATAAATAAATTGTTTGACAAAGACTTTTTCATAAGTCCCTTCGGAGTTAAAAGGGTAGGTAATTCCTATTATTATTTATATAATTCAATTAAAATTATGCAGACTTTTTGTCAGATCGGCAAAAATTTTTATATATTTTTGGAGTGCAACAGAATTTTAGTAATTTGTTTATGTTTGCCATGATAACAAATGTTGAAAATTGTTGCTGTAGTACTTAGAAAATCAACTACTAAAACATGAGATTACTAAGTATTATAAATAGATTGTGACAAACCAAATCCGAAGCATTTAGAACATTAACACAGCAAACACATGAGGTAAATGGGCAGATAGTTAATTAACGCTGCACTAGAGCAACATAACTGGTTACTGGCGATGTTCCGGGATTAATCCCAAAGGAAAAGATCCAAGAACAACCCCTGGTAGTTTTGAACCACGGTCAGATGACGAGAGTAGCCTATAAGCTGGCACCCCACTCTACAAGCAAACATATGAGATTACTATGCATTGTAAATTTATGAACAACAGACGTATGAGATTAGAAGCATTATAGATGAGAAGTATTATAAATTGCTTCAAAAATATTTTTTAAAGCCACTTTTATGTAAAAAGGATAGGTAATAGCAATAACTCAATTTTTTTAATTAAATCAAAATTTTACCTATTTCTTGTCGGATCGGAAAAAAAATTGTTTTGTAATGTGCCGCAGAGTTTTAGTAATTGGTTTGTGCGCCATCAGATGAAAAAGGTTTAAAATCGCTGCCTTAAAGTGGCACACCAAACCAAATTCAAAGTATTTAGAAAACCAACGACAAACTTAAGAGATTACTAGAAGTATTATAAATAAACCAACGAACACATGAGATTACTAAGCATTATAAATAAATCGACAATAAACACATGAGATTTTACTAAGTATTAGAAATAAATTTGCATTACTTAGGTATTAGAATTAAATTTGCATTACTTAGGTATTACAAATAAATTGTTTTGAAAAATTATTTTGTATTTCTAAAAGCCACCTAGGAAAAAAGAACAAGTAGTTACTATAATTATTTTGTAAATCAAAAATTATACCTACATTTTGTCATATCGGCAAAAAAATAATATTGTTTTGGTGTGTTGCAGAATTTTAGTCATTAGTTGATTAGTCTAATGGGATGAAAAGGTTGAAAATCGCCACCGTATAAGCACAAACCAAACCAAATTCGAAGTATTTAGAAAATCAACAATACATGAGATTTATAGCTATACTTGTCCTTACATAAAAATGCTAATTTATTGTACAGTACGAAATTAGCCTATTTCTTTAGAATTAGGTTGGGTTTTATTGCGCAAGGGCCATATTTCGTCAAGCCTGTATAAGTGAGAGTTCAAGGGCGATTGTTTTAACCAGTAATCTTTAAAGGGGAGGTGTGAAGAGTTTTGTGAAAAGAGGAAAACATTTCAAAGTTTTGTGATTAAAATCGCACTGGAGCAAAACAATGGGCTATTGGTTACGGTCCGGAATCAAATTAGAAGGGAAATATCCGAAGACAACACCACTTAAAATGTGAAACCAACAAATGTGAAATATGAAAAAAAAAATAAAACAATCCTTTTTTTACTTAAAAAATAATTGAAATATTCATTTCAAAATATTTCAGAATTTGAAATTCCTACTGCAAATTTTTAATTTCAATATAGATATTCAAATATATATTCCCTTTTAAGTGTTTTACACAATTGTGTGCTTGGGCTTGCATGTACTATTGCTATTTATTTTTATGCAAAAAAAAAAAGTGAAAAACAATCATAACCGATTTAACCAATTTGTACTTTTTTTTGCTAAATTTTTGTTCCGAGCGCAGAGTTATCAAATACATTGTAAAAATAACTACAAAAAGTTTAAACTCTAGAACAATATAAAAAAGGCCTTAGAATTTCAAATACAGTGTAGTCATGAAAATCTGAATGCCAAGAAAAGGATTTGAATAGTTTAACAGTTCCTTTCAGTCCTGAAATTTGAGTAAGAAACTTTAATAACTCCCTAAATAATGTATATATATTTATGAAATTTTGCACACACATATCTACTACCTAAACAAGTTGATATATTTAGTCATTTTTAGGATGATGTGTGTATTTAATTCTCATTTTAGAACGACTTCGGAATGAAATACGTAAGACAAACCATTGCTGGAGTGTTTTCTATACTGTCTCACCATTCCTTTTTGTCTAGTACTTCTGAGTTTTTGGAAGACAGCGATTTTGAAAACTTCAACATCTGTGTACTATTCGACTAAGACCTTATTTAAAGGAAGTAACTATACAAGGAAACTTAAATAACTTGCTAAATAATGTAGCTACAGATGCGAAATTTGTCAAAGCTCTACAGCCTAAACAATTTGATACATTTAGTCATTTTTGAGGTACCGTGTCTCTAGTACGTATTTTAGAGCTTCTTAGGAATGAAAAACAAAACATATCATTGTTGGGGTGTTATCTATACAATTTCACCATCGCTTCTGCCAAGTATTTTGAGCTAACTAAATTCCTGAGTTTTTGACTTTTTCAGAGATTGTTTTCGAAAGCTTCGACATTTTTGTACAATTCGACCCAAGATGCTTTTTTTTTCTCAGGGAAAGTGACTATACGAGGAAACTTTAATACGTTTTAGTACAATTTGACCAAGAACACTTTTCTTAAGGAAATGATTTTACGAGGAAACTAATAACTCGCTAAACAAAGTAACTTCAGCCCTGAAATTTTGCACTCATTATGGAAGCTGTAAAACATAAAAATTCTATGTTTTCGGCTATTTTAGGTTTTTATGTTTCCTTTATTCTCATTTAAACATTCCTTCGGAATGAAAAACGAAACAGATAGTTGCCGGAATATGTTTTCTGTATCATCTCATCCCCGAATTATGCCTAGTACTTTCGATCTCACTTTCTTATTTATCTTTTTATATTTCCAGACACTATTTTCGAAAGCTTCGACATTTTTGTTCAATTCGACCAAGAACACCTTATTTTTCAAGGAAGTGACTATCGTAGTGCCGCCCACGTGGTCCGCACAGCCTGAGTATGAGACTCTTCCAGGCAATTTCTTCAGCAACGCCCATGTTCGGGTGGACACTGCCAATCCCGAATACAAGGATACGCCGTACACACTGCAGCCTGGTGGATGTGGAGAACCAGGACAGTACATCCATTTGACCCCCTGGTTCTTGAAAGAACTAGACAGGGAAACTGTAGAAATGTTTGGAGCTCCAGGTAATATTTTAATTGACAAAACTAATTTTCATTTTGCCCAAAATTTACATAAGCATCTATGGTGAAGCTTGAGTTTTGAGCTAATATCGGCAATGCAGATTATAAACTCTTCTCAAAAGATCAGCTTGGACTAGCTGATTGTTAACTGCATTTATACCAATGTTTGACCTTTTCAGTTTTTGTGTTATTTAAGTTTTATATAAAATCCGTACTTCAAATCTTCTGGTAATCCCTTTTGACTGTCAGCAAGACCACTTAATTTAGCTCAATCTTAAATTTTTATTTTTATGTTATTTTTATATTTTATGTTTTGAACGTTGGTAGTTGTCTCTGCAAAGTATATCGTCATTAGAAGAAAATTGACCAGATCTCGATCTCTTCATCATAAAATAATCGTCAGTATCTTAATGACAAGAAATCTCGTCCAATACGAAATTTGTCAGATCTTCATGGACGAGAAATCTCGTCGAAACCTCTCGGAGGTTTAAACGTTAAATAAAATTCTTATTTTAAATCTTCTCGTCGCCTCTTACTTTACTGTCTTTAAGACCACTTAATTTAGATTATTTAAGTGTATCAAGAATTGTGTAATGAATGTTTTGTTAGAGTTATAATTCGGAATTTAAGAAACTGAGTTTTGAGATGTATTTCCAACAATAATTTAGGATTTTTTAGTTTTCGACAAGAGTTATTTCTTGACATTTAATTTCTCTACGAAGAAACCGTGAAGTAAAGTTGAAGGTAACAAACACGTGCCTATTTAGACTTGTTAGGTAGCTTTTGAAGTAGAGATGGTCCAAGTGATGAAACGTTGGTTTAAAGGATTGAATAGATATATTGGGTTGTCAAATAACTTCGTTAGGTTTTTCTGTGGAGCAGAATATCTTCTATCCACAATCGCTATTGCACAGCGCAAATGCGCAACTAAAGAGCTCACGTAACAAGTGACGTCAATAGCATGTAATTTGCATATGCAAGCCGGGTGACTTAGATTATTGTGCGAGCTACGTGCTTGTAAACATGGAAGAAAGAAACACCCATTTTCGCCACATTTTACTATTTTATTTAAAAAAAGGTAAAAAAGGTGCAGAAGTGCATAAAAAGATTTGCAATGTGTATGGAGACGATGCCTTAACAGAACGTATATGTCAAAAATGGTTCACCAAGTTCCGTTCCGGTGATTTTGAACTCAGCAACGTGCCCCGCTCCGGTCGCCGAAAGGAAATTGGCTCAGCCGTAATGAAAGTTGCCGTTGGTAAAAAATCCATCCTAAACTGTACGGGAGATTGCTACGGAGCTCAATATACCCCAAACAAGTGTTGGGAATCATTTGGGACACGTTTCTACCTCAATATTTGATTTCTACATGTGTTGACCGAACATAACTTAACTGCTCACATTTCCATCTGCGACACACTCCTTAAACGCCAGGGAAAAGATTTATTTTTGAAGCAGCTGGTTACGGGTGATTAAAGGTGGATTGTCTTTGACAAATTCCTTCGTAAAAGATCATGAGGAAAGAGTAGCGAGCCACCATAATCAATCTAAAAGACGGGATTGCACCAGAGAAAAATTATGCCCTCAGTGTGGTGGGATTATAAGGGTATCATTTATTATGAGCTCTTGCCATAAGGCAAGACAATCAACTCAGACGTATACTGCTCCCAGTTAAGAAAATTGGATTAATCCATACGTTCAAAGCGTCCAGAATTGGCAAATCGTACAGGTGTCGTCTTTCACCACGATAATGCCAGACCCCATACTTCATCAAGGGCACAGAAGGATTTGTTAAAATTTGGCTGGGACGCGCGCGCGCGTTTTGCCTCACCCTGCCTATTCTCCGGACCTTGCGCCCTCGGATTATCATCTTTTCCGTTCGCTACAGAATTCTTTGAACGGTGTAAAGTTGGCTAACGATGGGGCTGTAAAAAAGCATATGAATCAACTTTATGAACCTAACATTATAAAGCTGGTAGACAGATGGAAAGAAGTCATGGAAAATAACGGACAATATATAGTTGATTAGTAAGTATTTTCTTTATTGGAGAAATTGTATTTTACACCCCTCTAAAAACCGAACGGACTTATTTGCCAACCCAATATGACAGTAATATTACAAAAAATGTGCTAATCAGTATTAAAGAATGAAACAGAAGAAAAATTATACATTCAAAGAACGTATGATTGAACTTCACAGAAACACGTAAAGGATTTTATTTTTTCGTTCGTAAAGTTTCAAAATCACTTTTAGAAACTTCCGCTCTTATGCAAAAGCCTGGCACACACAATTCCTAACAAAACTCTTGAAAGAAAAGTGTGTGTGTGTGTAAAAGCGATAACAAAAACTACAAGTTAGACATTGTCAAAAGCAAGGCCAGGAACAGTAGAAAGGGCCAGTCCCATTCGTAAAAGATTGAAAACACCCACATATTCTTTATTCATTCTCCTGTGATGAATGAATCGCAGGTAGAGTCGCATAACAAAATAAAGGCTTAAGCAAATGTCTCGAATCATTCATCCGTAACTGCTTCTTATACACAATTAAAAACTGCAAAAGAAAAGTAAACATTTTGTTGTGGTAGCTGTAATATTTTGGTTCTTTTGTCTGCAAATCGACTTTAACCTGGGCGAAAAATAGTTATAAGCTAATGTTGGCATACCTCCAAACCTCTTTCTATCTGTCTGTAGTGATCTCTACACGTGGGCTTGAGAATTTCTCCTTAACCTTACAGTAGCAACCAAAAGCTGTTTTTTCATCTTATTGTTTGTCTTTTGTTTGGGGAGGATAATAAGAGAAATTGGCACATCTGTTTGTGTTAGGTGTTTGTGAAGTCATTACTATTTTTTACGGTGACTTTCATTGGCATTTCTTCAAGTACTTCAAAGGGAAAGAGCTATTAAGTATTGCAACACTTTATGTCGCCAGAGAAATTATTAGACTTCTAGAGAGAAGCCTGTTTACGGATTGGGGATTTCAAGGGGACAGTAAACTTTCAAAATTACCAAAACTGATTTTTTAATTTTTAGTTTAAAATTTAATCGTGGCTTAACTTTATAAATATGAAATATAATTTTAAATTACAATTAATTTTTTTGATGGAGATACATTGACAACAACATAAAATATTCAGTAGATAAGTATGTTAGGTCTACTTCAAAAAAGCGTTTTCTAATTAAGATTTTTTTGACATCTTCTGGACTTGAGAATTTCTCCTTAACATTCCAGTATCAACCAAACGTTTTTTCATCGTATTGTTTGTCTTTTGTTTCGGAAAGATAAGAGAAATCTTCACATATGTTATCAGTTAGGACTTGTGTTAGGTGTTTGTGAAGTCATTACTATTTTTACGGGGACTTTCACTGTCATTTCTTCTAGTACTTCAAAGGGACTGAGGTATTAAGTACGGGGTAACGCTTCAAGTCGCCAAAGAGTTTATTAGATTTCTATGGTTTTAGTTGTTGGTTGTTTTGGGGTTTACTTACGCAAGAGCCATATTTGCCTAAGCTACGCCAATCACAAGACAGATAATGTCGAGTAATTGTGAAAAGAAAGGATGGAAAGGAGAAAGATAGCTTAGGCATCCTATAGGGTCGCGATTCCAATGTTTACCAAAGGGGGCCCATGGGGGAAAATAGATCATTCGGGTTTGTAAACTCTGTACACATAAATTCTAATTAAATTTTTTCCGTTTCCTTTTTTATTTTGCGCAGAGGAACGATTTATCAGCAGACTAAAAAAGAAATAAAACGTATGATCCAAATGAAACAAAATTTTTTTTACCCTTTTCGTAGCAATTTCAAAGTACTTTTCAAACAAGGAGAGACAACTTCAACCACTAAACGGACAGATATCCACCTGTTGTGCTTGGGAAGGACGACAGTTGAGGGGGTGGGCGAAAGAGAAATGGGGGGAAAGAGGAGGGAAGTAAAGGTCTAACTTCAGGTCCTCTCCGGTGTCGCAAAGACTTTTTTTTCTTCTGATCATTCCCTGTGTTGCTCTCCGCCTCAAGAAATGTTACAACAAATACTATATTTTTTTTAATTGATAACCTCATTAAAGATGAAAGATGAAAAAATCGACCATATAACCGATAACCAGGGAAATAAAATTACTATACAAGCGGCGCGCTTTAATACATGAACTGACCGTACAGCAGGTACTGACTGTATATATATATATATATATATATATATCAGAATTTCAAACCTAAAACTTCAGTACATTTTGAGAAAAATTGAAGGGAAATTATGTAAATTAAATTGATAAGTATTGACTCTCCAACACTCTCTACATTTCTTGAAAGCGTTTTCCTTTTTGGGTAACTTTTTTCAAGTCCACAATTTTAAAAATATGAAAGCTGTGTCGATGATGAGATGAAATAGCAGCACTATGTAAAAAAATATGATTTTAAGAGCGAGTACACGTGTTTTTAATGTGGAAGACCTACATTCTTTCCCGCAGCAAACAGAAAATCCCTTAATTCAATACTATACCGCTAGATGGCAGAAGTAATGGCTATGCTATGTATTTTCAAATTTATCAGAATTTTTAAAACCCGCTTTTATCTCAGTATGAGTCGCACCTTTGTTTCAGTCAAGTGTGGTACATTGTTTCAGGAGCGCTCACGGAAATTTTCTTAAGAGTTAGAGGAAGTGTTCTCATTATTAGGGTATCGTGTTATTTTGGGACAGCGATTTTCAACTGGTGTGCCTTACGGAAGGTGAAGCGGATTAAATTGTGTTTCTTTTTCTGATTTTCTCTATCTTTCACAACGTAGGGAATTCTGAACGATAAATCTATCGTAGCCTCAAATGTCCTCTCTTTGGCGTGGTGTGGAAGTTTGGATAATGGGGTACAGTTGAGGTGTTCTAGTCCCATGACCGTGGTTCAAAATTACGAGTTGTCCTGGGATCTTTCGCTAAAGAATTGATCCCAGAACGTTTCCAATAGCACGTTGTGTTTCTCCAGTGGTTGTTAATAAATACCTACCTTAATCTGTATAAATATTTTTATCAATACTTCATATATCTATACAAATATATATCCATAAAAATAAACAACTTGTATCTATACAAATATTTTTATCTGTACTTTAAGTAAAATTTGTCTGTAAAGTAGCAATTTTCAACTGATGAACCCCCAAGATATGCACAGATGTGCCTTACTGATGGTGAAACGGCTTAAATTTTGTTTCTTTTTCTGATTTTTTTTTTATCTTTACAAATATTTTTATCGATATTTAATCTTTACTAGTATTTATGTCTTCAGATATATCTATACAAAATATTTTATGTATACAAATAAACAACTTTTGTCTGAAAAAATATTTTTATATTTGCTTTAAGTAAAATATGTTATACTGTAAAGTATATAAACAGTGTGCTCGCGCTGAAAGAATTGCATTGGTTTGCCTTACGTACGGTAAAACGGCTTAAACTGTGTTTCTTTTATCTGACTTTTTTTAAATCTATATTTTTGCTAAAATATACAAACAAAACCTCAAGAAAAATATGCTATCATACTGTAAAACAACGATCTTTAACTGGTGTGTCCAAGGTACTCTAATGACCTGCATCATCTTCGTTTTACCCTCGGCTGCTCTTCTGGTTTTTTTGCTTTTATCCTCCCTCGTTGTGTTGTTTGTTGGTTTAAAGTGTATTTGGCTCAGCTTAGTCAATATCATTAAAATTCAACCAACCAATTGGTGTGCCGGAAGAAGGGCACTGGTGTGCCTTATGGATGAAGCGGCTTAACTTGTGTTTATTTTTTTCTGAATTTTTGATCTGAACATATATTTTTGCTGAGCCATACAAAGAAAACTGTTGTCATACTGTAAAGCAACTATTTTCAACTGGTGTGCCCGATATACCCTAGTGATCTATCCTCCCCTTCGCTTAAGCCTCGCCTGCTCTTCTGCTTTTTGTGTTGTGGGTTTCCTTATAGTGTAAATGGAACAGCTTAGTCTCAATAGCTGGTCCTTGCGTCATTAACATTCAAGTTAAAGGTATGCAGACTAACACTGGTATGCCTTACGGATGGTAAAATGGTTTGAATAATACAAGATTTATTTCATTTCAACGGTTCAGTTTTGAACTTATTACACGTTTGTTTAATAATTTCAAGTTTTACCTGTATAAATAGTTTTTAAAGTACTCTTTTTATTGCAAAGTATCATAAGTAAATATTGTTTCCAAAGATTTTTAAAAGCCTCTTCGGAGCAAAAAGGATAGGTGATTTCATTTTTTGTGAATCTATCAAGACTTCCTATTTTTGTCATTTTTTGGCCATAAATATAATATATCTTTTGACGTGCTGTATAATATTATAGAGTTATTTCACGAGTGCAGTGAGATGAAAAAGGTTATATACCGCTGATTTGGGATATTTCTTTTCTCTTGACACTTTATTTCTGCTGACACAGTAATCTATGGATTTGAACCTTTAGAGCGAGAAAGAGATTCTCTCTTGGTCCTTTCCTTAGAATAGAATCCTTTGGAAATAATTTTTATTGCTCCTTTCCTTATAATTGCTCCTTAATTGGGGTCCTTTCCTTATAATAAAGGGGGCGTGTTACCCGATTGGAAGAGTAACGGATTAGTTCCCGGCGTGTTTGAAACGCATTCTAACCAAAGGCCGTCATGGTCATTGAGTCAGTTGTACGTTAAATCTATCGAGGCCTGAAATGTTCTCACGTTTACGTGATGTCGAAGTTTGGCGAATGGGGTATCAGATCAGGTGTTGATCTCGTCATCTGACCGTTCTGATTAATCCCTGACAGTCGTTAATAGCCCGTGTTGCTCCAGCGTGACGTTAATTCAAAATCATGCCTTATTAATAAAAAAAGAATCCCTTGGAAATATTATATTGCTAATTTTATCAGAATAGGATTACATTGAAAGCTTCTAATGCTCAATTTGTTAGAAAAATCATTTGGAAAGATTCTATATTGGCCCATTCGATAGAGTAGAATCCCTTGTAAACAAATTTTGGTCAAGATCAAAATTGGTTAGAAGTTATGAAAGAATGACTACAGGTTGCAAAGTGTAATTATGCCTGTGGATCCCTCAGAGGGTTATTGACGATATTATTAAGCCTGGATCTATTGCTTTCAGTTGACTGGTGCCCATTGACCATCTCCTTAGGGGCGCCATTGATCGGAGAAAAAATATATTTCCTGTCTATTAATACGAGTAATAATTCGTAATTTTATTTCCCACCATTTGGTGGTGTTTGCGTAAATTTTTAATAAAAGCGACCTGGCAGAAACTGCTTTCGAGCAACATGCCAAGTTTTGTCACAAGTTAGATGACGAAGTAGATTGTGTGTGAAAATATTAGATCCCCTTTGCTTTAGAGAAGAACCCTCTTATCCCCTCTCTGTACGGAAAACATAGAGATCTGTCGGGTGTTGGCACAGTGGGATAATTTTATGCATTAGTCTTTTAGAAATTCCATTGTCCATGATAAAACGAAATAATATGCCACTTTCAAGATAGTACCATATGCAAACAATCTATGGTATGCTCTTGCTACACCATATGTGGCAAATGCGTTCCAATGAAATAGCCCCAGAAAGTGTTTTTTTTAAATTACGTTTATGGTAAGTTTCACCCTCCAAATGGTTTCAAAGAGATGTTTCGTCCAAAATCCGATCAATTTTCTAAAGGACGAGATACTTCGTTGAGACAAAACTGCCGTATTACTCCATGCAGAATGAAGATTTAAATAGGGAAAACAAATCCTTCCTTGTCCAGAACTGGAGACAGTTTGGAACAGGTTTCTACTCAAGAAGCTGGATACTACAGAACAGTTTTCGACGCGAAGATAAACCACCAAGAGGGTTAATATAAATTGCCAGATTAAACTGCTTTCGGTTTACATCCAAGGCCGTATTTCTTCATAGGCTAAGTAGGCTGCAGCCTAGAGCGGTAAATTTTTCAGGGGCAGCAGTTTGGCAATTTATTCAAAAGTTAAAATGAAGTATTTCAGACATTAATAATATTTTCCGTACAAATTTAAGAATACATCTTACTTAAAAATATGTTTTAGTCCTTCTACATAGCCTACTTTCTAAAAAAAACTATAACATAATACAAATTCACAGCAAGTAATCTTGTATTATAACTTTCTAGTAGTGCAATCTAATTTGGTTTGACAACACTGGCACAAGCGCAGCGATTCTATCTGACTACACTATAGCCGATCTAGCGACACTGTTGGTGGAAGGCCCAGTGGCTCCGATGTCAATAGTGTAGAGTCAGTCTAGTCTGTATGAGTCTGACGCTGTCATTCATGTCTACCGGTGTGCACAACGGGATCGTTGATGATTGTGCTGAGCGAGGCGTGTTCGTGTTGTTTGTTACGATTTTGCCTTATAGTTTAGAGTATTCCAATACACATAACATACAGTTTTTAACAAGTAGGCTACTTCCTACTAGCTACTATGAGTAACGGTAGGAAGAGACTCAGTGGCGCTGAATACAAAAAATGAACGAAACTGAAACTTCAAGAACAAGAACGTGTTCTGAAATAAACAAAAAACTAGATTTGTTTTTCAAAACTAATAGTTTGCCAGTGGAAGAAAAGAACCGATAAAGAAGATAAAGGGGAACAAGAAAGTGCTCGTGCTGTTTGTGATGGTTCTGTTGGGGACGACAATGCTTTCTCTGGAACGAGTTGTTCCAAAACAGCCATGTTGTTATCAGAACCTACTGAAATACAAGTATTTCTCACAATGAGATTGTACCTGATAGATTTGATGTTAAAAGTCAATCTTTAACAGAAAATAAAGAGCCAACATTAGCAAACTCTTTAAATAAGGATCCAGCTTTGTGGATCTTAAATTATGCTACTAGAGATCTAATAGCAAAAAATGGCTTTGACCAAAACATAGAATTAGATTTCACTAACAGCTTAAGAGCGTACAAAGATTAAAATAGATAGTTGACTAAATCTCTCTTTGAACGGAGATTAAAAAATGGAGAAGTTCATGGAAGGAAATGAATGATTTTCTCTAAAAGTAAGGGATCAGCTTTTTGTGGCCCTTGTTTAGTGTTTAACACTAAATAAAGATTACAATTTGACGACAAAGATGGTTCCAATGACTGAAAAAATGGAGAAAGTCATGCATGTCACCATGAAAATTCCCCAATACACAAATCTGCTATTATTACTCTAAAAGCAAGATGAATTTCTCTTAACCGTGTTAACAGTATGCTAACTTTACACCTAGACAAAGAAACACACTATTGGAGAAACGTTTTAACTAGAGTTGTAGCGGCTGTCAAGGCCCTGATCACAAGAGGCCTTTTATGGCTTTAGAGCTGATATCCAAGTTCGATCTCTTCTTAGCAACACACGTTGAGTGTCTCTGAAATACGGTAATTGTGGTAGTGGCAATGCAGATTATAGCTTTCTTCCAAGACACGTGATGAGGTAATTGAGTTAATGGATCGAAATGTTAGGCAAGTAATTTGTGAAGAATTGAAACAATCTAACTACTTTTCTCTCATCATATACTCGACCTCAGACAAGTCACATGTAGACCAGTTAGTCCTTGCTGTTAGATATGTTTCAAGTGACAGTGTGCCCTGTGAAAGATTTCTTACCTTCATTCCATCAACTGGTCATAGTTCAGAAGGAATGTTTGAGTGTGTTATGAATGAGCTAGAAAATCTTGAAATAAACATTGATGACTGCAGAGGCCGATCTTACGATAACGCTTCCAATATGGCCGGCGTTTGCGATGGTCTGCAAGCAAAAATAAAGAAAAAAAACTCCTTTAGCTTTATTCATACCGTGTGCGACACACTCCCTAAATCTTGTTGGACCATATGCTGCAGAATCTTGAGAAGAAGCGTGTGCATTTTTCATGTTGCTCCAAGAAATATAAGTATTTTTATATGCTGCTACAGAGCGATGGGAATGCCTAACAAGCGTTACGGAAGAATCTTATCAGAATAAGAAGACAATTAAAAAAGTGTGTCCTACTCGATGGTCAGCAAGAGATGACGCGTCCCAAAGTTTACGAGACTCTTGGGAAGAAGTGTACATTGCTCTGACAAGAATTTCAAATAACACAACAGAAAAAGCAACGACTAGATGTGAATCACGAGGAATACTTCGAGGATTGGAACGTTTTGAGAACGTGTGTTTCTGGAGCACCGTACTTCACAAAATCTATAAAGTTAGCAAAGTCATGCAAAGTGGAACTGTGGATGTTTAGTTGGTCAGAGATTTGTATGGCTATATCTTGAAGAATATTTTACTGAACAGAGAAACAATTTGATTACTTTGAGGAATTGACCATGGATGTAACCAAAACTACATCTTATGAAAAAGACAGTAAAAGACAGCCAAAAAGAAAAGTTTGGCTTGACGAAGACCGAAGTGGAGAAGTTAATTTTACTGGCAGGGATGATTTTAAAATAAACACGTTTTTACCAATTATAGACTCTTTTGTTTGTGAATTCAAGCTTCTTAACTCAGTTGTGTGATAACAATGCAGATATGGAAGAGGAACTGTGGAAAAAGGCCACCAACCTTTACCACGTCTACACAAATGATTTGGATTTCACTGAGGAAGTGAAGTGTGCATCCACTTTAAAAATCACTGTGCTGTGAGTAATGATTACCCATCTGATAAATCGTTGGAAGGAATTTCGAAATTTCTGAGGTGTAATTACTTACAAGATGTTTACCCCAATTTGGACATTGTTACAAATTGCGTGTGAGAACGCAGTTTTTCCTACCTTAGAAGAGTTAAGAACTATCTGCGAACTAGTATTTCTGAAATACGGTTAAACTCACTTTCATTACTTTATATTGAGGCAAATACAACAAAAACACTTTCATATGAGGACATAATTAACAAGTTTGCCATTAACCCATTAACGGAATTAACCAAATTATTTCTGCTCAAAATGTTTTAAAGGTTATCTCAAATCTATGTAATTATGACCATCTGAATGCAAAAAATCTAAAATTCAATCAATTTGTGATTTAGTTTTAAAATTACAGCCCGTCCTCAATTGAGGACGCTGGGCGTTCCGGTGAAAAAAAATCAAGAAATTCAGTGAAGTCAGAATATTCGAAAACAACATGTAATAGATGTAAAAACGAATTAGTTACAGTATTCTATTAAATTTTAAGGTAAGATTAATTTTAAACTGTTATTTACTTAACATTTAATGACAATTTATCTCAAACGGAGTAATGTTCAACGCTTCAATTTCAGTTTTGTGCGAACTATGATAGTTGATAAAAAAGACAGTCTTTATGCAGAATGACGGAGAACAAGATGCACATATATGATACATAAACAAAATACATATAAATTTACATAAAATATGTATCAATTCTTTGGTTTGGTATGATATTTGGGGAAACACAAGGAATGCAGAATTAATATTTCAGAATTTGTTGCCAAAGTAACAGACTTATTCCATCTGACTATTAAAATTTAATTTTCCTTATCAAATTTATGCTCATAAAACTCTCTTGCTTCGTTTTCTATCTCTTTCCGATATTTCAGAGGACATCTTGCCATTCTGTTGTCTCTTATAGTACCACAATTTTAGAGTTTTTGAACACAATTCTAGTCACAAAGGAATTTGGATCTTCGGAATTTTCAATTTCAGCTGTTCCTGCAATATCACGTACTTGAGCTAAAGCTGTACTTTCATCGTTAAAATCCTCTTCATCAGTAATCTCATCTTCGTTAGGTGGAATTCCGATTATGTCAGTTTCAATTTGTTCGGAAATTAAATATTCATGAGCTTCTGCAATCGTTAAGAACCTACAAGCCATTATAATTACTTATACTTTGTTTTGCTTTGGAAAGTAATGACTATTTACCGTATAAAAGTCGAAATAATTTTTAATTCAATTGCTACACGAAAAAAATACAAAAATTATAATGACTTCAAATTTGTATAAAAGTTGGCTGTAACGCCCAGCGTCCTCAATTGAGGACAGTAAAATTGGATGTCATTTTTAAAAACGAAATTTTTTTCAAAAGAACTTAATTTTCTATTATAAGTTTATATAGTACTCTTATTTGATATACTAGTAAAAAAAAATGTTTTACCTAGAATTTAGGCGATGTAGCTAGACAGAAAGCAAATGCAAGTGTGGGACATGAAAAAACATGAAATGGCGATCCATATCACGGAGTTCTAAACAACCACATGTACTTGGTAATATGTGGGATTCTTTCTGGTAATACCATCTACCGTCGTGCAGAACAAACAATCGTTTCCGGAAAATATAAAGATTCTACACGCTATTTTATCCACTGTCCTCAAATGAGGACGCTGGGCGTTAATGGGTTAAGAAATATCGTAAGAAAGCTATGTAAATTTGAACATGAAGATTACGTGGGGTGAGTTGTTTTAGAGAAGTTTGTATATTTTTCAACAAATCAACCAGAAATGAACAACATTTTGTGTAATTTCATTTCCGTGTAGAACAACTTTATTCAAATCGAACACAGTTCTTCTATCACGCAAAATATAGTCATTAGCATTAAAATATAAAAATATGTTTAAATAGTGATCACTCATCTCCAAGAACAAATTAATAAACTAAGTTAGAAACCCATTTCATTTTTTAACGAATGTTAAAAGAAGTAAGTAAAAAAAAACCACGTAGATAACTAATTTGATTATATAATTTATTATGTAATCAATTAAACTTGTAGTTTTATCTAAACTAAATTAACTTTATGTTTAAAAAAGATGAAAACACCAATGAACTATATCC
This sequence comes from Metellina segmentata, assembly GCA_947359465.1. Classification (NCBI taxonomy): domain Eukaryota; kingdom Metazoa; phylum Arthropoda; class Arachnida; order Araneae; family Tetragnathidae; genus Metellina; species Metellina segmentata. The sequence continues at coordinate 66,485,575 of OX375872.1, read as the reverse complement.
TTTAGTTGTATAAAACAAATGAATAAAGCAAATATGAACTATAGACGAGGCAGCAAATGGACTTTAGCCTATAGGTGGCATACTCTTAAATCCGGCCCTGATTACATCCCGCGTTGCGCCATAAGTTGTTGCGCCAAAAGAGGTTGGAAAAATACCAGAGCCCTCTGCATTTAGCTTTACATTATAATGTTTGGTGGTGGTTGAATCCCATCAGCCAGTACCTTGAGTGCTCTACTGTAGAATTAATTCATCGTAATTAATGTCAACTTTCCTGTTTCTCTTTGAACCAAAGCTTAAAGAAGATCTAATAAAATTACTATTGATTTTGATTCCACGGGAACTTCGATGGAGGCAGTACGAGTATTGATTTAAGCAAAGGCTGCAAGAAGATAAGATAAATGCATTTGACACGTCTTGTCATGAGAGTGAACATATTGTTGAAATTGTTCTTGACGTTCGTCCGCTGTACGGTAAATCAATAAAATGTTAAAATTATTCCAATTACTAACCCTCTGCGGAGTTCACACGCATAATTCCATTTTACAGCCATCTCTGTCGGACTTTCTTATCAATTCTCCTCTTATTGACTAATAAAATCCTTTCTAAGGATTATATCGTACCCGATCGAAAATAATCGTAATTTCATCAGCTTAAACCGAAATTTCACCTATCACACATTTAAAATCCATGAATGTGTTTATTCCAAATATCATCTTGTACAATTTTAAACATGTTATTACAACAGATTTGACATTAAAAATTATACCTGATTACCTTTTTAGGTAAATCATAAGTGAACCTACCACTTCGGATACGGTTACAAGACTATGTGATGAATATATAATCAATTATATAAATTATGTCAGTAACTTGCAGTACTATTCCACTATAGTACAAGGTCTCTTGAAACGAGTGTCGTTTATTGTCCAAGTAGTGTCTTTTTAACCCTCTGAGGGTTCACGCTCATAATTCCACCTTGCAACCTACAGTCTTCTCCGCCATGACTTCTAACAAATTTTGACCTCCTTGACAAATAAAAAGTTTTCAAAGAATTATATTCTATTAAATGTGTGTGTGTGGTCCAATAGAATCTTTCCAAATGATTCTATATTAAGTTAAGGAAAAAAAATATTTCCAAACGATTATAGTCTATATAAGGAAAGGAACAATATAATATTTCCAAAGTATTGTATTCTACAGAATAGGGGCCTACAATAATCCATGTATTCTTTAAACCAGCGTTTCTCAACCTTTCATTATTCGCAGCCCAGTTTTCAATCATAATTTTCATCGCCCCCCCCCCCGCATACAATAAAATGTATACAACAATAATATATATTGAGTATTTTGATTTCTATTACCATTTTCAACATCCTACCTTTGTGAAACTGGATTTTCTGCTGTGGCTTCTATGAAGACAAAATATAGATCTCGGCTAAATATAGAAACATAACTGAGAATGGCTATTTCTAATATTAAGCGTTCCTTCGAAAAACTTTGCTCGCCAAGACAGGCCCAAGGAAGTCACTAATAATTATTAAATTTGTTTTTAATTTGGTATGTATTGATTAAGTAAGTTTTGATTTAGAAGTTGTTTTACTTTAATAAGTTAATTATTAAATATGTCGAAATGTATTTTGTTTTCTATGCGTATGTGTGCTTTCCTTTAAGTCTGTTAATCAATTTTTTTAAATAATATTTTCTCTTGGATATTCTCACGCCCCTCTCTAGTGTGCTCGCGCCCCACATGTTGAGAATCACTGCTTTAAACCGATAGATGTGGTTATGTAGTCATTCAGTGTGTTATAAAAACAATATTACTTACTAAGTTCCTATTTATCTTTTTGTGACAAGCTTGTGGAGCTGGAGCACTGGAATATAAAACTTAAGGAACTCATTCTTTTTAAAGGTTATAACCTTAATATTAAACGGAGTAGCTTGTGTTAGTTTTCATTACCGAAGATAATCAGTAAAAAGCTGGTGCTTAGTCAAATTTTGGAAACGTGATTTTTATCAGAGGCTCTAACATAGAAATAGGGGTTCTTATCACAAGATCACAATGCAAGCGCGGTGCAAAGCTTGCATCAGGTGTTCGAGGTGTTCATACAGTCTACAAGCCTACTCTTTGTTTTTAAGTTCTCACAGTTATCCTTATGTCTAATTACACTCAGTGCAGTGTTATCATTTCAGTTCAATAACGTTATTACTGATCCCTTTTCCTCTTGTTATCGTTTTTTTTTTTTTTTTTTGAGTGGTTCGGTAACTCTCAAAGTATTTTTTATGCCATTTTCCTACGTTGAGGTCGCTTACTGCAAACTAGCAGTAGAAAATCCTTCTGTTCCTTAACTTTTCTTCTTACTTAAACTCTTATCCTTTGCCCACCATTGTATGCGTAAGATGCTATTACTAACAGATGTCTCGACGTGAAGTGAGAGTAACTAAATTCAAATCAGTTAAAGCTCAATAAATCTGAAACTAAATTTATAAAACTTGTCCTTGTTCCATGTACTGTGTGTGTGATAATAAGGAACCTACTAAAAACGTTTCAACCAATAGTCTAGAAAGCGAATACTTATATTTTATGTAATTTTTTTTCAGAAAGACAGTTGGTGCATGAGTGGGCTCATTTGAGGTACGGTGTCTTTGATGAATATGGTATTCCTGGTGATAAGAGGTATCCAATGTTTTATCACGAAAATGGAAAAGTAAGTAAAATTCCTTAACAATTTCCATTGCTTATGTTTAGCATATGGATAGGAAGCCAGATATTGTCTGTTATTAAGAAAATAAAAATGCCTATGACCAATACAAATGCAACTGTAATCAAAACATGTAATTTTTGCATGAAATTTTGAAATTATCATTGATTTTAAGTTGAAACATAACTTTTCCAAGAGTCTTAGGTTTTAACCTAAGCACTTTATTTGAAAATATTTACAAATTTGTATATTTTGGGTACAATTGGGTCCTGTCTTTGATTACAGTGTGGTAGGATAGTAGGTATTGGAGTAGGATAATTCCGTTTTCCATATTTCTCTCCCCTATAGCTATCTACAAAAAATAATTATTTCTAGTATTAACCATTCTGATGCTACACTAAAAAAACTCAAAACCTGAACCAATCTCGTTCCACTTTGTGGTAAATATTTGTTTAACCCTCTGAGGGGTTTACAATCCTACAGTCTTCCATGCTTGACTTCTAACTAGTTATGTCTTTCTTGGCTAATAGTTTCTTTTCAAAAGATTGTATTATATTGAGAGGACAAATATAATTCTTCCAAAGAATTTTATTTTACAGAAAGGACCAATTGAATATTTTAAATGATTCTATTCGCATTTTAAGGAAGTAAAAAAAGAACAAGAATTTTTACACGGGATTCGATTTTGAATAAAAACGTTAAATAGAGTTATATTCCAAGGGAAATAACAATATAATATTTACAAAGATTTTTTCTTATAAGGAGAGATTCAATAGAATATTTTTAAAGGATTCCATTTTAACGAAAGGATCGATATAACTTTCTAAAGAATGCTATTCTAGGGAAAAGATAAATAGAACTTTTTTTTAAATAATTCTATTTTTAGTAAAGGAACAATATTGTTCAAAAGAGTTCTATGCGAAAGAAAAATCAATAAAATATTTCCAAAGATTCTATTCTACTTGTAAGTAAGAATTTTCCTAAAAGTTGAAGGACTCCATTGATTTATTAACCAGTAGATGTGGTTATTTTCTCATGCCTCTCATGGGAAAAAAGCAATACTATATTTCTCAGAAATTTCGCCACGTTCAGAGGCTTAAGGATTTTGAATTATGTGAACAGACTGTTGTTTGGCAACAACTAAACTGATAAACTGAATGTCATGTTTCTAGATTCGTCCTACCAGTTGTGTGCGTGATATTAAAGGCTGGATTGAGGCACGAGACGGCGGTCCGTGTACCATTAAAGCAAACGGACAAGTGGACGACGATTGCATATTTATACCTAATATGCACAGTAGTGAAGCTAAAGCGTCAATTATGTACATGCCATTTATACCATCAGTAAGTAGTGTATTTCTGACTGTCATTTGACCTAACATTTATAGTATAAATAAAGCATACAACCTTCATAGTTTTGAATAGAATACAGGATCAGAATTTCAATGGATTGCTTTTAGTGTAGTATTAGTGTTATTACCTTGGTTTCAAATTACCGTATTAATTTAATTATACATCAGCATTTAATTCATAGAGTGAGTATCAGCATTATCATAAAGCCACGCCAATGCGAGATAATTGTATAAGAACGCATTAATTTATTTTTAGCTATGATGTGTTAAGATTCTATTTTGGAGTTGTACGATAAAAATGAAAGTGTATATTAATTAATTTAGATTATGCCTTTCTCTATATTCATTATGCTATTTATAACAATAAAGTTGGCCCTTTAGGGAAGTTAAGATGAGATATCTCGTCCATCAAGATCTGATCAGTTTTGTTATTGACGAGATAGTTCGTCCATCAAGATATTGCTAATTTGTATGATGACGATATCGAGAACTTTACCCTTTTTGAATGAAGATATGTTTTGTCCATCAAGGTCTGGTAAGTTCTGCTGATGAAGATATACCTCGACGACTCAACCACCAGGAGGGTTAAGTATATTCTCATTACAGCATAGAAATAGCTTAGAAAATAATTTGTTCACAGACAAATTTAATACATAGGTGATATTGAGTTTGTAATGTGGTGGTGTCTGTCATGTATAAGTTGAACAACTCATGCCTATGGATAAGTTATAGGTATACTTTCAATTTTTGTTCGTAGTTGGCCAGTTATTTTTAATGGCGTTATTAAGTAAAAGTATTTTATAAAAAGAGATCTTGAGAAAGCGTATAAGATCTTTCAAAACGAGAAAATTTTCTATTCAATTAAAATGTGAGGTTTCGTTCTGTTTAAACATTTGTGCAATGAATTTTATAAAACTAATTGGGATAGAGTTCAATAAACTATTGTTATATAGTACTTTCGGTAATATATATTTATAAGATTGATTTATTTAAATTTGAAAATTTTGCTGAAATATAAAAGAAGTTATCAAATTTATATCTACCAGAAGTGAAAATAAGTAAATATAAAACTTGCTACCCAAGTCCTTTCTCATTTCATTGTTTTAATTTCACAATAACAAAATAATGTTAAAAGCAGTTGAATATGTTTTATTAAAGATGGAGGGCTTTTGTGACGACGCCAGCCATAAGCATAACTCTTTGGCACCCACGAAGCACAACGCTGTGTGCAATTACAGAAGTACTTGGGATGTAATTTCACATCATCAGGATTTCCAAAATATACGGTACGTATAAATTACGTCACAATATATCAAGCCTCTAAGTACCGCGAGATTTCTGAGTATAATGTTGCTTTTACCGCACAACACGATTAATGCATGAATGATCACATCTTTTAAAGGAAATCATGGATTATTTCAACCTTTAGAAAGACTTCTTCATTTACCTTGACTAAAATCGTTTGAAACGATTCTATCACTCATTTCCTTACAAAAATATCCTTTAGAAATATTGCTTTGCTACTTTCATTAGAATAAAATTATTTAATCGGATACTATTGGCCCATCATGTAGACTAGAATCCTTTGAAATATTTTATTCTTGTTTTCCTTTCAAACGATTATATTGACCCAGTCTGTAAAGTGGAATAATTGAAATTTGTGTGGGTCCATTCCTCCATTACTTAGAATATTTTACTTTAAATAAATTATATAGGTCAATTATGAAGACCAGAATATTTTGAAAATGTTCGATTTACCATTTCCTTAGATTATAATCCTTTGGAAAGATTCTATTGGCCCTTTTCTTGGACAACAATCCATTGAAAAATTATATTGCTCCTTTCTTTATAATAGATTACATGAGGGAGCCCAATTGAAAGTGGCACTGTTGTGATTGCGTCATCGTTTTAAGACACAGAAGACTATGCATGCCCCTATAAAGGGCATTGAGTGCTGGGAATGCATGCCATATCGTCAGATTACATTGCTCCTGCTGTGCTATGCCTGTGTTATAGCATAGGAGCAAGGTCAACGGTATCGTTCGTATCATAGATGCCTCCAAACGTTGTCAACATGCAGTCGTGCGACAATTTTTTAACGGCGGAAATTACTATGCGTTACCAAGAAATAGGGGAACCATTTACTTTCTCGGATTATTGCCGCTGTTGAAACGTGGTGTCATCACTTTGATCCGACCACCAAACGCATGAGCATGCAACGGTGACACCCTTCAGCCCAGCGGCCAAAGAAGGCTAGTTCATCCATGAGAGCTGGAAAAGTTATGCTTACATGCTCCTTCGACGTCGATAGCACATTGCTGTTAGAATGGCTGACTCCAGGCACGACTGTTAATGCTACCAGCTACTGTGCCACATTACATAAACTGAAAACCAGAATCAAAAACCGGCTACGTGGCATGCTGTCACGCAGGGTTATTCGCTTGCATGATAATGCTCGTCCTCATGTGGCTGTTGAGTGCAAAACATTGTTAACGCAATTTCGCTGTGAGACTCTGGAACATTCCTCCCTACAGCCCTGACATCTCACGTTGTGACTATCATATCTTTGGTCCGCTCACGAAAGCTCTGGAGTAGACAATAATGAGGTCCAAGCTGCCGTTGAAAACTGGTTCCACTATCAACCCCGAAGTTTCTTCACCCAGGGTATCCATCATCTCGTGAACCGCTGGGACACTTGTTTCAACCTTCAAGGCAACTATGTCTAGTCTATATGTTCCTTGTCTATTACTTTTTATTTTATATCCTAACTTACAGCAATACCATGAAACCATTTGTCACACCGACAACCATTTGTCCCTTCAAATGTGCTCACGTTGTCGTGGTGTTGAAATTTGGAGAGTGAGGTGCCATCTCAGGTGTGACCTCATCTTCTGATCGTGTTCAAAATTGGGGGATTGATCCCGGACAGTTGAAATTATCCCGTTTGTTTCTCCATACTCCAGTGCGGCGTTAATTAAATTACCACCTACCCTACAATCCCTTTCATTTTAAAAATTAAAATCACACCTTTGCAAAGTGGTGATAATTCAAATTAGTTTTTGCAGGAAATATATTTTTCTTTTGTAGTTTTTTTATGTTTACATTGAAAAACTCTTTCTCATATATATATGTATATTACAGATCCAAGAGAAATGCGGAAGCAGAGCTCACGGAAACCTTATTTCGAATCCTACAATCTCCTAAAGAAGCAACTTCTCGTTTTGTCCTAGTATTGGATGTCTCTGGTAGTATGAATGTTAGTAGAGTCTTTTTACACATAAAATTATTGTGAATGATTTTCTAAAGAAAGCTGGACTTTCGAAAATATTCGGGGTTATGTTTGCTTTTACTATAAATACATTTTTATTCACATCTGGATTCTTGTATTTCGATAATATATCACGAGTGTAATATTCAATTTCATTACAATATTTGTCTACCGAAAACTGTGGTTTTGGTAGCCCGGTTGGAAGGACAACGGATTAGCAATATAAAGGTTGCGAGTTCTAAAGCAAGTACATCCCAAAGATAGTCGTGTACATGAGGCTGGTGCTCCTTAAATCTGTCGTTGCCTCAAATGTTCTTATATTGGCGGGATGTGGGAGTTTGAAGAGTGGGGTTCCAGCTCAGGTGTTGTCCTCGTCATATGACCATGGTTTAAAATCTCGGATCTTACACTTTGGGGTTGATCCTTAACCGTGGAAAATAACCCGTTGTGTTACCAGTGCAGCGTTAATTACCATTACCTATCAAAAGCTGATATCATCACTGTTCCTGTAACATAATATAAATATATGTAATAGAGATAGTTAAGTATTTTAATTAACGTCGACCTGGAGCAACACAACGGGCTATTGGAAGTTCTTGACAGCTCCATGTCCTCTGAAATATTTACAGGGACACACGTTAACCCCATCCTGTCAGGGGCGCTCCTCCCTAGGTGTGTTTCTCTCTTTTGTGTCAGTACTTGATGTTGTATGTTTTGTGTCTGGTGCAGCATGATCAAATATGGTCCTTGCGCCATAACCCCCCCCCCCCAAAAAAAAAAAAAAGGCAATCATCCTTCAATTAAAAAAATCCTTTACAAAGATTCCGTCCTTTAATTGGAAAAAATCATTTGGAAAAATACTATCGCTCCTTTCTATAGAAAATAATCCTTCCAAATTGTATTTTTGCTTCCTCATAAAAGAATCCTTTGGAAAGTTTATATTGGTTCATTTCCTTTGAATGGAATGAAATTGAGAAAAATATTTTAATATATTTTACTGTAGTTAAAGGTCTGTTTTGATTTTTTTTTCTTGTGAATTCAAGAGAAATTCCATGCACAGTGAAACAAAAAGAGAACTATTAAGGTCATGGTTCAACTGTTTCAATGACATACTTCAATGCTTATTTTACATGGTCCTTAGTTAATACTCTTACACTTTCTAATTCAGGGACAGCCAATGAAGCTTCTCCACAGTGCAGCTGTGAGACTAGTGGAAGACCGGATTCCTGATGGATCTTTCCTTGGTATAGTGCAGTTTAGCACTGAAGCGAAAATCCTTCGAAACTTGACGAAAGTTGACAATCAATCCAGAATACTTCTGAGTAACAGTTTGCCTCGTGTCGATGACGAAGGCACTACAGCAATCGGGAAAGGCTTACAAGAAGCTATAAAGGTAGATATTAGTTTCTTAAGTAAGTAATCAATTATTCACAAAGCAATAAATATTTTTAGAATTTTACCTAAGGATTGCTTGCACTAAAAAGTATTTATTATGTGAACCGTTTTTCTATAGTTTAAAGTTTTATCAGTGGTTGAAATTCATCGAAACCATTTAGCAAAGTATAGGAACAATGTTTTGCCGCAACTAAATATCCTTTAATGAATTGAAAAATTAAAAAATTGGTCACCCATGTGTTACGCATGATTCTAGACGACAGTCCAACAGCATTTTACCGAATATTTAACGTGCGTCTGTTACACAGACGAATGATTTGTTGATGAAGTGAAAAATTAACCATTTGATACAAACCAAGAATTGAATCAAAAATGTTACGTCAAGTGGTGCTCATGGAGAAGCCTAACACTACCACAACAGTGATTTTAAGTGCACGTAACATTATTCTGTCACACAGACGAGTGACTATTCCATATGAAGTGGTAAATTAGTTATATATAGTGTCAACCAAGAATTGAATCGAAATTGATCGCTTGAGTGTTGCGCATGACCAGACACTGCCACAACTGAGGCCAGCAGCGTTTTATAGCGTATGTAACATTGTTCGGCTGCACAAACAAGTGACTATTGTATAAGAAGTAGCAAATTGTTCATTCACTCCGGACCAAAAACTCTAAGAAATGAAATAGGTAACTCTACTCAGACAAAACCGTATTTCAGGTTATTTAAAAGCTTTCGCAGCATATGAAAAACTTGTACAGCTATGAAACAAGCGTGTTGAAAAGCAAAAAGACTATGCCGAAAAATTGTCACTAAGCTGTCACTTTTTATTAGAATGAAGTTTGCAGCCACATCGCGAATAATTATTGACTGATCACGTTAAACAGAAGCTGAAAACGTGGATTTGGATTCGAAAGGGCTTTGAACAAAAAAATATGCTAATAATGATTTATTTCCGCAGGCGAGTAAGTATTAATAATTTGAAAATAGCTTTCTCGTTGAGGTAAGGTTTAACCAACACGTACATACAACCCCGTACATGTAAGTTAAATCAGTTGTAGCAAATAGATTGATCTCACCCCCGAAGTCCAAATATGGTCCTCTAAATATTTTTATCAGGCCAAAAGACCAGATACTGCCCTTCAGACAGGCTTAGTCGATCCACAAATTGTATACGTCCCTCAATAGGTTTAGCCTTTTCCCTGTCTAGATACGACCCTCTAGACATGTTTTCCCTATCTGCAGTCCAGATACTGCTCTCCGGATAAGTCTATCCGTCTCACAAACCTTATATATCCTTTTGAAAAAATTGATCTAGCGTACTGTCCAGATACGTTCCTTCGAATAGATTTACCCTTTATGAAAACAGATACGTCCCTCCAAATAAGTTTTCTCTGCGTACAGACCAGATATGTCCCTCCGAATAGATTTATCTGGTATGAGATCAGATACAGCCCTCTCCGAACGGCAAGCAGACCATATACGATAGTTGATATTCCCCTATAGGATACTCATTAATAAGAATTAAATGTTTGAAAAAAGAGAAAACAGGGGCGTAGTCGTATTTCTCACGCAACTGCGTTGAAATTCGCACGAGCAAGATTTATCTGTATATTCTTATTACATTTTTCTCAAGTACAACGCATTTTTATCCTCCTAGGTTTTGACAAAGGACAACGGAACGGCCGAAGCCGGTCTAATCATGTTGATTACAGACGGGGAAGAGAACGTCGCACCTTACATTCAGGACATTCTTCCCGAAGTCCTGGAATACAACGTCATCATCAATGCCGTCGCGTTTGGTTCCGACGCTAGTAACAAACTGGAGCACATGACAGCGATCACTGGAGGAAGGGGATATTTCTTTTCCAACAATGCCAGTCGTCCTGCCACGGCGCTTGATTCAGCGTTTCTGGAATCTATCACGTCTCAAGCCGATATTGAGTTACAGCCAGTGCAAGTAAGGATGCATAAGGGCGAGTCTAAAAGTAACCTCACCTGTTTACCCTCCAAGTGGTTTCGGCGAGATATCTCGTCCATCGGGATTTGACCAATTTTGTTAACTAGAAGATATCTCATCCATCGAGATCTGACCAATTTTGCTAATCACAAGATATCTCGTCTTCAAGAAATTGGGGGGGGGGGGCTTTTTATGATGTCAAGATCAAGATATGATCTGCTTTCTTCTCGAAACGAGATATCTCGTCAATCCAGATCTAGTTAGTTTTCTCTTAGTGACGTGGTACCTTGTGTGAAGACAACCACCAGGAGGGTAATTTTAGAACAAAACAGAGCAGGTGCATCTTCGGAGAAAAATCAAACTATTTCTCTTTATTCACGCAATGTCCTGTGACACCGACAATGTGTTAAGTGCAAGCATTATTTTTAATGCCTAGAAAATCTATAGAATGCTTGATATTTTTAGGTAAAGCATAAAAATCTCTGTGTTTTGCTTTGGCATTGTGTATAACACCTAGGCATTATACAGAACGACAAGAAATATTTACGCAAAGTATGGATAACTTTCTGGATTCTATAGATTTTCTAAGCATTCTATACAACTCCCATTTAAACACATTAACGGTAACAGATTTTCTAAGCATTGTATGTTTGTTTTTTAGTGTGTCATTCTAAAGTGCGTTCCTTATCATTCTAAGTGCGTTGGTTTACTCAGAGACAAGTGTTAGCCAAAATTTTATCTCTGTGAGATCAGGTGGTTACATTTCATGAATAACAGAATCAAGAATGCGAATTATTGAAAAAATATTTGTATTAGAATGGCTGCATTTCTGTGTTATATCATATCAAATCATACAGCCACTTAAATGTTTCTTAAATATAAATCTATACATGATATGTGGCAAAAAAGTCCAAGCATTTCATTAAAAACTACTTTTTTGTCCCAACTTTAAAAGGAAACAAAATTTAACCGTATTTTAACTAACTTGCATTAGGTAAATGTAGTGTGAAAATCTATAAATAAATAAACATAAAAGATTAATATCAAAATAGAACATAAAGTAATGTAGATATAAATAATGGAGTTGTGAACCTTATCTCTCTCTGAAATTCTTTAATACAATGGAATCCATTCAGAAAATTGAAAACAGTAAACAGGAATGCCGCATTCTTAGGAATCAATACTATGTGTGTGGGGGCATCATATAATTTTATCTTCTAGCGCCAGACATCTTACGTCCTGTTGGAGATGTCTGGCGTCAAATAGTGAATTAGAATTGTTTACTTGATAAATGCGTTTCCGTTGAATAATCAATTCAGGGAATGGTCCTTTCTTAGACAAAAGTATACTGAAGTGTAATATTGATCAAAGATAAAAGTTATATAGCTTCCATGGAAAGATATTGGTTGCCTTTTTGAAGTTCTTGTTCGTGATAGATTTTTATTTGCGTCACATTTTAAACTAATTTATTTCACAATGAATAACATTGGGGAACAGCAATTTCATTGTCTTAGATCTGTGACTTGTTTTTGACTAACTTTTGGCTTCTGGATCCAAAAATAACCGCAGTGTTTGTCTATCACGTCAACTTTTTAAGCTACAGGATACCCTCTCCTTGTCTCAAAAGTCATACAAAATGTGCATATAAAGGGAAAACTTACCAAATATACTGTTCACAAAGAATAGTTTTATTCATATAAAGGCAAATTGTGATCATACAAATAGTAAAGCATTTTTACCAAACGATAAACATACATATTAAGGAAAATTTTTCGCTTATAGCTTTTTCTGGAGTGTTTAATCTGTGGACATTCTCGCTTGATACTACAACATTAGTCAGCCAGCATATGTACTCGTACACATCCCATCTACCTCGATACCGTGACTCCATGACCCTCAAATCTTGGTGGAATCACAAAACCACCAAGCATTTTGAAGCTCTTTAAGGGTTGCTGGACAATTTCGGTGTAATTATGTGCTTGTGTATTTCCAAGAAAGTCTTTGACAATGTTTTTGAATGAAAACCAAGCATTATTTTGTATTTCTGTCATTCTTACGATGAAATATTCATCTTTAACGAGCTTCCGAATTTGTGGACCATCAAACACGTCGCTGCCTTTATCTTTTCAAAGGACAGGCTTGAAACAGTCTCCTTCAATTGACAAATCTTTAACAAATTGCTACATGAGACCCCTATTTATATCCAGAGGTGGAAATATATAATGTTCTTTCTATCGACAAGTATCTGATGTAGAATGTTTGGATCACCAGGTTTCAGGTCAGATCTTGGCGACCAATTCAACTGCACCCAATGCTTCTCACGAGCTCTGCTGGCCCACATACGCAAAAAATAAGGATGCAGGCCATTTTAAGGACGACACAGATGATCCTTTGGTTCATGTGATATTGCAACAAATCAATGATTCACTTTATGTCTTCATATTCTTCACGCAAACTGAATAGCCTATTGGGACAAATGTACTGATGTTTATCCTTTGACTGGGAATGGTAAAACTGCCACATATCTATATAACAAAACGAATCGGGACTGTTTAAGCACTTGCGATGCGAACTAGCAGAGGCAGACATAAGGAAAGGTTTCAGTTCATATATAAATAAAAACTAAACACTGCTAACCTTGTATACAAACAAGAACTCGGACTCCACGTCGTGATGCGTAACTCAAATGAACTAGTCTAGACAAGTATGTGCACCTGTTGCTGGTTTCCTATGGCGTCATTCACCCAGCGCCAGTCGGAGAAGGTTTATGTCAGCCAATAGAAGAGCAATAGTGTTTCCTGTGATCCACACTCGATCCCGCGGAGAATAGTCACATGAAAAAATGTTGTAGCGGTGTAGAGAAAAACTTGACGGGTGGTAGAAGAAAACTAATTACAGTTTTAAATCAGCATGCCTATTTAACTCTAAAACAGCTGAATAATCGAAGTCAACAAAAAATATGTTCAAAATTGTTCCCCTGTGTAATTGATCAGTAAGACTCTAAGCAACCATCAAATTCATTTGTAAGAATGTAAAACTGCATGATTTTGTGTATATAGATTTCACTATCAGTTGTTTTAAACATACTTCGAAAAGGGCAGTTTCATTTATTTATTGTTGAAATGTCTACTGCTGTTGGTACTAATTTCCTTGGTCAAGGTAGACCTAGACCAAGTCCAAAAGATCATGTTTTGCAAGTCGCACAGCAATAAACTGCTGTTCATTCAGAAGCTGATACACCGATGTAATCCAAAACATAGGAATGAGTTGCTGAGATTGCGAATCATGAACAAGTTGGAAATCTTTTAGTTCATCTCACTAAAGTCATATTTTATGTGCCCGCTTCTAAGTCTTGTCAAAGCAGTTTGGGACAGTCTTGAACATCTCGTCGTATTTTAATACAACGACGGACCAGGGCGCTTTAGGGGATACCATAAGTGTGGGTACGTAACAGATCATAACTTGTAGGTTATTTTATTTGTAGGTGGAATAATTTTCATTGGTGAGATTACTATTTCGAGTAGCTGCCTTAGTGTTGAGATCACTATTTACTGGTCTGGGCTACTCTCAACACTCCCTTTGCCATAAAATAAGCTATCTCATAACCCAAATAAACCTGCATGAGATCCATTTAATCAATAGAGCCCATTTGAGCCAATTTTTATAAGAATAGAATATTATCTCGACTCCTTTCTGTCCATAATATAAATCCAAGATTTGATGTGTATAGCATTTTTACTCTCTGCCATAATCCATGTTTTCCTTCCCAGAAGAAACAGCTCATTTCAAACCCTCTTTGATAGCCAAAAGCTCTGATGGAAACACCGAACTATGATTAAATTTCTACTTTGGATTTGAACCTAATATTTAATAGTATTTAGACCACTTTACCTCGTCAAGACAACCTCCAAGAGGGGAAAAAATCGTTTTAGTATACTTTTTAAATACCGTGATGTAAACTGTCCATTTCGTAAATGCTGGCAATGAGTAATTATTCTGTTTCAGTTGAAAGATGAAATGTTCTCCTTGGATGCAGATATTGTAACAAAATATGTTTATATTGACGAAGAGTTGGGTAAAGACACGAGTTTCACTATTACTTCTCGTCATGTAAGGAAAGTGGCGGATGTGATTCTGAGAAGTCCCTCGGGTGTTACTTACGACTCGTCACATCCAAGATACAGTCGAGACGACGATCTTCGTCAAAGAATCCAAATTTCCCTCCCTGAAGCAGAGGTAAGTCAATAAAATTTACCGTTCTGAAGGGTTTTTAATACATTCTAGAACTCTTGCTAAGGTATGTTTACACTTGTGCAGATCCGTAGCTACAGTTCTGTATGGCAGTAAAAGATTATTTTCCATGTCAAATCAACAGACCTAAGTAACACATTTTCAACATGACCTTTCCCGATTTCAATGAAATTCATTACATATGTATGCGTATCTAAATTAGTTTTCGAATTACAGGTCATTGAAAGCATGACAAAAAAGCAAAATTTGGATCATATTAGGAAGTGAATTTCGTAAAATCTCGAGTTCCACTTATGCTATAAAGATGGCTAAACATGAGATTAGTTTAAAGCCAGTGAAACGTAGTTATGCCACAATCAGGACATTTAAGAGAAACGATTTAAAAGTTATACCACTTAGTTTTTTTACCTTGAATTTTAAAAATCTACATTTTAAAATTCTTGAAAACAATTTTTAGATCTATGAATGCGAAACAAATGCTGTACATTAGGAGTTGGAACTCTTATTAGATTTAGAGCAAAAATATTTTATGGTTCAGAATGACTAAACAAATGTGTGGCTAGCAAAAAACTAGGAGCAACGAGTTGCCCTCTCAGGTAAAATGTGAAACATTTGCATATTGTCCATCGAACCGTAAGTAAATATTTTATAATATAAACAAAATAATTAATATATCAAGATGTTTTTAACGTTCCAACTTGAAACGTGAAGAGTATATTAGACTGTTTGAATTCAGAAATTTATGTATCCCAGAATTTTTTAATTGCATGTTTTATAAAATTAAAAATTAAATTTTTTATTTTTATTTAAAAAGTTTTGCTTGCCAGTGTATGTTTATATGTGGAAATTGCTGGTCGTACAGTTGATGGAAATATAACAACAGATATTCAATAGCACAGGTGTAAACATACCTTTAAAATAATCTGTGAAACTCCCTCATAGATAGCGGTACTTCTGTCATTAAGTTTCGTCTTAAACCATCTTTTCCAGCCTGGTAAATGGGAAATCATCATTCGTCGTCGCGACGAATATCCAGCTATTGTTGGTTTCACTGTGTCATCCGAACCGAAAGACATCCGAGACCAGCCGATTCGAGTTCGATCCTGGTTGAGTGAGATTCAGTTGAAATTCCCTGCCCATGCTAAGGTTTACGCTGAAGTAAAGAAGGGCTATTTGGCAGTTGTTGGAGCTAATGTTCTGGCCACCGTTGAAAGACCGATGGGGGCAACGATTGATGTGGAGCTACGAGACGATGGATTAGGTAAAGCCTTTTCTACCAAACATTGTTTGAAGAGGAGACATAGTGATCTTT
Source organism: Metellina segmentata (assembly GCA_947359465.1). Classification (NCBI taxonomy): domain Eukaryota; kingdom Metazoa; phylum Arthropoda; class Arachnida; order Araneae; family Tetragnathidae; genus Metellina; species Metellina segmentata. The sequence continues at coordinate 66,469,338 of OX375872.1, read as the reverse complement.
AAAACTAATAAAAGTAGCTAAAGCTAGACTAGTCTACTTTTAAATTATTTCAGTTAATTGTTTCATAAACAAATATTAAATAAAAATTGCGTGCTGAGTAGCTACTTTAGAATGCCACATTCAATGTGATGGAAACCGACTCTGAAATTTCGAACTGTCTCTTTTAACTTAATATGCAAATTCTAACTTGTAAACTTTAACCAAGCTCGGTAAGCTGTATAAATATACTTCCGGATTTACTTGCCTTTCTTAATGCTTGTTCATTGCATTTGCAGTATGTTTGGCTATATGTTAGTTAATTTTCTTCGTGTAAGCAACTGTAACAAACTACTGCCGTTACTACAGATGGTGTCCCGGATGTGATTCGAACACGCAATCATTTTATATTTGCCGTCACTACATTCAACTATCATTACTAATAGTTAAAACAATTATCTTTGTCAAAATTTTATTTAAGGTGCATTGTTTCACTCGAGTGGCTTATACAGAAGCCCCTTCATCGCGTTTCTTGGTTGGCAAGAAAAAAGCGCCATATACCAAGGATTGGTTGATTGTGTTGGAGTTTTATGACGCAATGGCAATATATGGCCAAGCTGTGCCAAACACAAGACAACTTCAAGTCAAAAATGTTTTGAAAAGGTAAAAAAAAAGGGTCTGGGAAACAGAGTATTGGGTAATGGTAGTTTTAATTAACGTCGTAGAGCAACACAACGGGCTATTGACTACAGTCCGGGATCAATCCCTTAAGGGAAAGTTTCGAGGACAACACCACGTAATTTTGAACCACGGTCAGATGACGAGGCAACACCTGAACTGGCACCCCACTCTCCAAACTTCCACACCAACCCAACGTGAGGACTTTCGGTCACGACAGATTTAAGGAGCACCAGCCCGCCTCTACAACATACGCTTACAAACATCCATGCCCTGACTCAGATTCGAACCAGGAACCTTCCGATCTAGAGGCCACTATACCAGTTGATATAGTGCTTCCACCTTACCTTAACCACTATACCAGTTGGTCGGCTCACAGAGAATTGGGATGAAAGGAGAAAAGGATTGCTTGGATATCCCGAGAGGATATACCAAGGTAAGCGATGCAAGTGGAGTCAAGAACAACTTGCCCATTAGAAGCGTGGCACAAATTATGTATTACATTTCACTGGTTTTTTTTTTATATAGAATCATGTAAAACTACAAGAAGGGTAGATCACAACATTTTTTTCTACATTCTCCTTACGGTATAGGTAGGTATATAGTTAATTGATGTCACACTGGAGCAACACAAATGGCTATTAGAGACGATACGAGATCAATCCTGGAGGTAAGGATACCAAAGACAATGCCTCGCAATTTTGAACCACGGTCAGATGACGAGGTCGACACCTGAGCTGCCTGAAATCGGGGATGAAACATTTACAAATAATGCTATATACGGTATTTTATGATTGAAATTTGAAATTTCTTCCCATTCAAGCCTCGGAGACACCCAAATCACTTTTTACCTAATTCACTTAACTTCATAGAATAAATGTTTTGAAGCAAATAACATCTAACTTCGAATTCTATAGAAACAGATAAATTTTCTTCTCTGTGTACCAAACCAAATATTCATCGAAGTGTGGAAAAAGGAAAAGCGTGTGAGTGGTATGTAGCGAATGATGTAGGTGCAAAGTTCCAAAGCCAGGACGACTTAATGTTTCGGCAGATGTCGGCAAAAATTGTCTTCTTCCAATTGATAATAAAGTCGAAAAACTTTATTCTTCAATTGGATGGTGCACCACCTCACTGGTCAGGTGACATGAGAAATTACCTCTATTAACATATTCTTCACCGATGGAATGGACAAAGCGCCGACTACAGCATGCCACCAACTCAATGGCCAACCAGATGCCATACAACACCATGTGACTTTTTTCTTCGGGGCTACATATAGGATAACGTATTTAACCTTCCTCTTCCTGTTGATCAAGCGGAGTTGAAACAGCGTATCGCAACCTACGTACAACAACTATCACTACAATTGCTTCAGGTACCGTAACACGGGTCTAGGCAGAAATGGGTTACCGGTTCAACGTGTGTAGTGTGACTAAGGGTGTACACATAGAACAACTGTGACTGTCTCTAAAAAACTTGAAACATTCACCTACACTTCTGTTACAGGTAACATAAAATATCTTGCATTGTCACTGTTATATAGTGCGTTGAAATTGTATACTTATTTATGAATCACCCTGTACAGTATCGGAGGTCTATATCTGCTATATGTTCCATCTATTTATTGCATATCATATTGATGATTTAATAAACTTGAATCTAGAGGCTACTTACAAACTAATTTTATTGAGTGACCCAAGGGAAGTATTTGTGGTAAAGGGAAGGCGACCATTCCACCGTCTGATGCTCTCGTCTTGTGTTTTTTGTCACTAATTATGGCAGCTTATCTCACTCTGATATTCATGGATATCTTTCCGCCCACACAGGAGCTGATATTACGGAGAATGACGGAATCTACTCAGCCTACTTCACTCATTTTAATGGGAATGGTCGATATGCAGTAATTGCAAGAGTTTCGAATGATGGACAAGCGAAAATAAAGCAGGGAAGTGTAGCATCTGCGTCTCAACCCATGCCAGTACTTAAAGGTGAGAAACAATGAGTACACACACAAATTGTTTAATTTATAATTTGTTGGAATTGAAAATGTGAGTAAAAGGATAGAATTTTATAAGATCGGATTATCACAAGGGGTTTCGCGAGATTTCCGGGAAATGTAGAATTGCTTTTATCCCACAACATACTTAACCCTCTAAATGGTTTTTACGAGATATCTAGTCCATCAAGAATTGACGAAATACGAAATATCTCGCCGTTAAGATACTGTTTTTTTTTCTGATGACAAGATATCCGTCCATCAAAATCAGTCTAGTTTTGCTGATGTTGAGATACTTCGTCAAGACAACCACCAGGAGGGTTAGTTACTAAGTAATCACATCTTTCCAATGAATCCGTGGGTTGTTTCGACCTTTTACCCTCCAAATGGTTTAGACGAAATAGTATTTAGTCTATCAAATCTGGTCAGTCTTCTCATAATTTCGAAATATGTCGTCCATCAAAATCTGCTAATTCCTTTGCTAATGACGAGATACTTCGTTAAGACAACCACCAAGGAGGGTTTAAAAGATTACGCTGATCCTTTCCTTAGAAATCAAGTACGGAATAGAATCCTAAGAAATTAAGTATGCCTTTAACACGTATTACTTCCTGTTTCACATCCCGATTTAATATTTAATGCAGCCTACCGCCAATGCACCTCCCCCTCCATACCGCAGTCCGTTATGGTGCTACGTTACGAAAAATTTGTGGAATTTAACCCTACCTGAGCTAGGGTTTCTCCACTCATTCTTTCACCATAAGGTTTGTCAGCTACTTGAGACATAACTGTTCTCATCGGGATGAGGTTTAATCAGCGTGTCATCAAAATATAGTAAGCGTAAGAAGAAGGATCGCATGCGTAAGAAATGTCAGTTATAGCGAATGGAGTGATCTCAGGATCGGAAACCAAATACGCATTCCATATATTATTAATCGGTTTCGTATGCTATATATGGTCCTATTGATAGGTTTACCCGGCTCGCCGGTCAGATACCTCTTACCAAAAATGTTTCTCCGACCCGCAGGCTATATACGGCCTTCCGAATAGGTTTTCTAGCCCGCCGGCCAGATAGTCTTCGAAAGGTTTACGGATCGCTGGCGCCCTTCAAAAGGTTTTTCCGATCGGTTGGCTAAATACGGTTCTCCGAATAAGTTCCTCTGCCTGCCTGTCAAATATACTACACTGTATAACGTGATGTTTGTGAAATATATAGAGTGCATTGGCGTACAAAACTTCTGGAACAATAAGATTTTGTGCTGCTACTTTGCAGTGAAGTGATCTTGATGTGGGAAACTGGTATATAAGGTATGACGAACCTATGAGTAAAATCAAAACGCTAACAAGTACAGAAGCAAACAGTAAGAAAGTCTTTGAACTGAAGTGATGACACTACACTGGGTGCCATGAGACGGAAGGGCTGCTGTGAAAACATGTTAAAGAGAGGAGGTCTTTTGTAGGATGTATGTCCACCTTTGAAAAGCTTTGCATAGTAGTTGCATACCAAGAATGGGCTTTCTTCAACACTCATTAAGTTTTTTACGCCAGTATATATACAAGTTGTTTCTAAAATATGCGGCCAAATTACAGGGTAGTAGAAGGCGCTGTTTAGATCAGTCGATAGCATCGTTTCTGTGGCGTAAGCTGTTTCCACTCGGATTTACGATGCCATGCTACAAGAATTCGTATCTTGCCGTTGCAATACGAGCGGAAACGCTTTGCGCCACAGAAACGATGATATCGACTAACCTAAACAGCGCCCTCTACCATCTAAACGAGACATTTCTGGACACACTTTCTTCGGCACAAATGTTTATTTTGGGCCCCTCTACCATCCTTTACTGTCTAACCAGATACTTAGACACACCTGCATTGATGTGATATTCATTTAGTAAATTTTCATTCACGCATTTTCTGTTTCCTGTTCAATTCACAGGCAAAGTGACAGATCCACCAGTTGACGAATTCGTGCCCGAAGATTTTGAGTTATCCGAGAAAAATGCAACCGAAGATGGTGTAAAAGAAGCTGACTATAGTCCTACGAGTCGATTCGACCGATCTGCGAATACAGGAGCTTTTCGTGTAGAAGCTTGGACAGAAGAGGCTGGAGATGTCATCCCACCTGGTGATGTCCAGGATTTAACAGTTTTGTCGTTTGAAACATCACCAGAGGAGAAACAACAAGTAACTCTGGAGTTCACAGTTCCGGGAGATGATCTAGATGTTGGTCAAGGTAAGTTGGCTGTATTTAACCCTCCAAGTGGTGTCGACGAGCTAACTCGTCCATCAAGATCAGGTCAATTTTTCTTATGAAGAGGTATCAGAATTAGCAAAATCGTTAATATCCCATCAAGATATTGTAGATTTTTGATGACGACGAGTCAAGATCTGGTCAGTTTTAGTAATGACGACCACCACCAGGAGGGTTAAATCATTATTATGATGATGAAATAGATTAAAACGCATAATGTTAACAAAATTCACATACTTAACCAGCACTTCAAATTTATAGTTATTTTCTTATTTTTAGTTTTCACGAGACAAATTAGTTGAAGTTGATTGTAATGTCTGAGTTTTCTGGACCTTTTAATTTTTAAAGTGGAAGTTATTTGCTTATTTGTTTCAAGAGACGAATAAGACAAATTTGCTTAAGTTAACTGTAGTGTCTGAGTTTTTTCTACACTACTATATTTATTTTTAAAATAGTAGTTATTTGTATACTTTTATTTTTCAAGAGACGTTTGCACTGTAAGAAAAAGAAACCATCAAAGAAACGTAAACAGATGCGAATTTTTTTTAAATATTTAAGCAACCGCTTCTACTATGGTCATGTTGGTGAAATGTTTAATAATTTGTACTTGTGTAGGTTGGTTGGTTTCGGATATTTATGGCGCAAGGGCAATATTTGGCCATGCTGCGCCAATCACAAGACATACAATATCAAGTAATACACACACAATGAAAGTTTTACCGACACAGAAGAGAGAAATACACCCAGGGATGAATACACTTGACAGGAATCGAACCTGCACCACCTACAACTCTAAGGTTGGCACCTCATTGGGCATACCCATTGAGCCACGATGGTCCCTGTATTTTTGTAGGAATCAAGGTTAAATATTTGAATAGATATTTTATAAGTGATGAAATTCTGTATCTAATATTAATCTTTTGCGAAGTTGTCGCAAATTATAAATAAAAGTATATTTGTTTCGTCTAAAATAAACCGCCGTGTTGATGAAGTTTTCATAATTGAGAGGCATTTGTATTCGTTGGACTTAACCTTTCTGAGTCCTGGAATTAGCTGCTTCAATGATTAACTTAGGCTAATTTGAAGGTGAAAGTTTAGAATGATTTTATTCATTGGACTTCTGAGTCCTGGAACCAATTGCTCTTAACTCCGAGTTGTCTTAAACCCAAATGCTTAAGCAATGTAGAGTATAAAAATATGAATTTCACGTCAAATACATTTACTTTTGCAGTTTCATCACTGGAAATACGGGCTAGCACAAGTAAAGAAGAGCTGATAGAGGACTTTGAAAACGGCATCCTCATCGACGAAACTCAGATTATCGATGGTTCACTGACTCCATTACCTCCTGGACAAAAATCCACACTGACCATCGCACTTCCAGAAGAACCCTTCCATTCGACCTCTGAACCTTCCACAGTACACTTAGCTGTGAGAGCAAGGGACGAAAAAGGAACAGTTTCATCGCGATACAACATTGCCTCGGCAACTTTCGGAATACAAATCACAGAAACGAAGAAACCAACTACGGAAGAGGATGACCCAGAGCACACAACAGAAGACTCGTTGGAAGAGTCCAGTAAACTTGATGACGAAGAACTGCATGAAAAGGACTTGACCTTGAATGTTGGGACTGACTCGCAGAAGGCCGATGTCCTGGAAGATGACGAATTTGAGTCTGACTCGACGACTTCCTGGAAGTGGTGGCCTGTAGTGGTCGGAGTTGGAGTCACAATAAAGATCGTGTTGATTGCTGTATTAATAACTGTTGTCGTCAAAAAAGTTAAGAAAAAGAGGATGTATTCTTCAGTTCATAATCAACAGTGTTGAACATTCCGTGACTAATGTTACAGATATTTGAGCTTGTAATTTGTATGGGAAACTTTTAAAGAGCACAATGTATAGTTATTTTGATTCTAACTTTAAACAATGAATGGTGAAAAGAAAATAAAGTTTTATAGTATTCTTTTTTGCTGGAATTTTCCTTTACCACCTGCATTCAGAAAAAGGATTTCGATATGTCTTTCAAAAGCTTGAATGACACACTTTTAATATGAATATTTATACTAATAGCTGTTGTAGATTAAACTAATTATTTTTGTAAGCAAGCAAATATTTTCTGCTTGGCTGATAATTTGCAATCTGATATTTTACTGTGAGTATCGAATAATCACACATAGATTTTAGTAATTAAAATGGCTGTATCTTTTATTAATCAAAAATCATTTTTTACATCAAACTATTTTCCCTTCAAATAAGCGTGATCCCAATCGGATAACTGTCATTCATTTTTTGTTCTACCAAAAAAATAGCTAATATCAAACCGTTACGTATGGGACATCTCAGGTCCTATTGATATATTCAATTTGTGTCGATTTGAAATTTTCCGTATCGAAAAAAAAATAGATATATACCCACAAGTTTGGCTAGGCTTAAATATATATAAACTAAGTGAGTAGCGGCATTTGATGCGATCTTCTGGCTTGGTGTTGCCGGTCTCTAGACTGCTACTACAGGTTTGATTTAAATTTTCTTATTTCAATCTTTTGTTTTGTATATTTGCTTTTAATGGTGTTTGGGTGGGTATATATGAGCAATGTCTTAGCATTTTAAGGCTCATATTCGTAGAAAACACCATATTGTGTTGTATGGGTCAGGCTCCTTCCTGATCACGCCCTGATCCACCAGCACTTTCGTTTTCAATAAATTCCTTTTGGTTTTTATTTTTTGAATTTCCTCTTATTTCAGAAATTATACTTCTTACCATGCTATGTCTGCAGCTTTCAGCGCGCTTGCATGGTTAGTTTTAACTTCTGTTTTAACTTTCGTTTTCTGGTTGAATACCCATGCTTTTTATTTTTATTTTTATCTTTTATTAAATTACGTATTTAAATGATATGAATAAAAAATATATATACATATATATTACCCTACAATAATGGACCGGACAGCAAGATGTGATAGTACAAGGGAAATAATACATGCTTTAATAGGGGATGGTCCCCCACGCATTTCAGTTACACTAGCATCCCCTCTGGGCATACTTTCAACAAGGTTTTAAAACACAGCTATGGGTATTTGTATCCATTCCTGCTGCAAGAATGTCGCCAGTTCAGCTGTAGATTTCAGAATTGAATCCCTGGTCCGTAAGCGTCGCACTAACTCTTCCCAGAAATGTTCTATGGGGTTAAGATCGGGACTCTGAGCAGGCCAGGGAAGACGTTTTACATCCATATATTGATACCACTGCTTGACAGAGGCTGTAACATGACATGGAGTGTTGTCATCCTGGAAGTAATATTCGTCCATTCCATATATATATATATATATATATATATATATATATATATATATATATATTCCTTTACTACTACTATTCCTTTAATACTTATATTCAAAAAATTGATTTTGCTCTTTCTTCTAAAATTTTAATGTGAATATACACTTTAAGACAGTAAAAGTTACACCTAGAAGGAATTGTCAGAATGCAATGAAATTTACAAAGTTCATAAAGTGCTTATGAATGAGTAAATTATTTAAATTTTAGACTGAAATAGGGGAAGGTATGGTAGTATCGGACAAGTATTGTGTCTAAAGTTTGCTGCATGTGGCAGCACCTGTCATGACACCAGCATGTTGGGTGAAGGAAGAAAGTTCAGATGTAGCCGTATTTAGTGAAGCCGCAGTGTTGTGGACACACGGCAGAAAATTTGGGTTTTTTTAATAGTATTTTGTGTGAACAAAGTTAACTTTTGGTTGTCGTAGCTTGCCTGAAAATAAGTATAAGTTGTTTTTTGTTTATTGTTGAAAATAACATTTATTGTCCTTTAAGTTGTAGGCCGTATACCTCGTTAAGCTTACTAATAAGTATGTGGTAACCGATGTTTTGTTCCATGATGTTCGGGTTATATCGGACAGAGGTGTTGCGAGGTGTGCGTAAGTTTTATATTCTCAAGGTCAAGTTTCAAATGTACAAGTATTTGTCCATTAAACCACAACGTTTTGGATGATTAGGATTACACCCCTTAGCTTTCTAAGGCCATCAATTACAAAATAGTAGCAAGTCCATCGTCATTTTAGAAGACAATGGTGCTACCACATCTACCACAATTTTGAGCTTGCCCGGTCCTTCAAAACCAGTAGCAAACGAGCAGATAGAGGAAGTTCTAGCAGTCTTAGAATATGACAGTTCAACTTCCTCTCTTATTGAGGATTCTTCCAAAGCAACTGCATCTCAAAATATTTTAGCAAAGTCGTGGGCAAACGAGTGAAATTTTAATCTCGACTCCAAACAAAGCCGAACTTGAACGAAAGAAAGAAAAGAATGAAGAAAAAGAAAGGATCTATGCACACATAGAACTAAAAGGAAACTGCTGGAGAAAATCGTCTAAATAAAGAGAGAGAAAAAATAGTAAATAAATCAGTTCAAGTAAAGAGATCAAAATTTATTACACCTAAGACCTATAATAGATGAAAAACGAACTCGAACAACCAAAGACTTGTTGAAAATTATAGCAAAAATGGAACTGAAATCCAAAGAAGATAAGAGAAGAGGCCAAATGACTCTCTGCATCATCTGTGGTGAAACCTTTGAAGAAGACTGGATTCAGTGTAGGATTTGTGAAGGTTGGACTCACGAAAATTGCCCCGATTTTGAAGGAAACAATCTGTTAACAGAATGTATTTGTATTTAAAACGAATTGTTAAATTTACAGACTGATAATTTTTTTTTTTAATTTCTCTCATTTATACCACTTTCTTACAATGTATTAACTTAGTTTTAAGATCCTTAATTTGTACTTTTATAAATTTCTCAAAAATAACTATTCCTAGTAATAAAAAGTTGTTTGTGAAACCAAACTTTCTAATAACGAGATGCTTATAGTCGAGACAAAATGGTTAAGGCCATATACATAAATATTCTAGGTATATATTAAGGCTGCTAAGGTCCAGTTTCAGATACAGCAATGGAATTACCGCTATTTGTTCGTAGCTCATAGCCCGAACCGTCGTCAATAGCCCATTGTGTTGCTCCAGTGCAACGTTAATCGAATACTTACCTTTAAGGTATGTGCATAACAGTGTAGTAGAGTATGTTGAAAAGTATCATTCAATATGGAATAACATTTTCTATAAAATCATATAAAACGTCACTCAAACTTCATAATTTCCAATGACAACAACCCACGTTGACGCTTAACTTGAAAATCGATTCACATTTTACACGATAAAGTAAAATTTCAGTTTTCCTCCTGTTAGTTATTTCACTATAATAAAATTAATATTGTACCCGTTTAGTCATTTTCTGAAAGAATAAAAAAGATGACACACTTCTCTTTCACTCTCTACTAATAAAAAATAACTGAAATTTTGCATTAGCGTATAAAAAAACCTTCTAAATCGATTTCCATCAAACTATATGAAATTTGCTTTTCATAATGTTTTCAATTTTCTCATAATTGTTGTTATTTCTAAGCCCTCTTGGCCCCCAAACTAGTCTAAACGATTAGCTCACGCAACTTAGATCAAGTCCAAGAGTATAAGTAAGTAATATTGAACGTTGTAAAGCAAAGAAAAAGGACACTGCTTAGATTTTGTTCGGGTTCTATAAAAGAAACTCAGAAAGGTTGCTATTCATAGTTTTTTTAATTATAATTTGATACATAGCATTCTATTGTATATTAAAAATTAGCATTAAAAATAAACATTTCGTAGATTTGAGTTCGTTTTTTGAAACATAACTTAAAATTTAAATTGCCAATACGTATCATTTCGAAAGGCAAATAAAAGTCTAATAAGTTTCACATGAGGTTCCCTCGAAATTTGTCACACTCATTACTCAGAAACGGCTTGATCTACTTAAAATGTGTTCCGCGCACCCATGAAACACCTTTAGATCAGAGTTGGTGCCCATTACCCCTTAAACTATAAGAACTAGAATTCTGTTATGAGCAAAATTCATTCATACAAAGTCATCTCTACCCACCCATAAAGATGTTTCAAAGGGCTGCTAGACTTTTGGATATTTACATACGGTTCTGAGAGCAAGACAAAGATAGCTTTTTTTTTCTGAACATTTGATATTAAGATGCAAAACACTAACTGCTTGACTAGTACAGTAATATACTTTCATTGTAGTGTAGAAGAAAGAAACTCTTTCACATCTTCATGAAAGGTCCGGGATCAAACCCGAAGGGAAAGATACGAGGTCAACACCGCGTAATTTTGAACCATGGTCAGATGACAATGTCACACCTTATCAGGCATCCCACTCTTCAAATATCCACACGAAGCCAACGTGAGGACATTTCTTGTCATGACAGATTTAACGTGCACCAGCCCCCTATGTACACGAAGATCTTTAGTTCGATTAGAACTCTTAACTCTCCGGTTAATAATCCGATATTCTTCCAACCGAGCTACCACTTTCCTTTTCACGGAAATGTAAACATTTGAGGCATGATTTTTAGCCATTCATTTGTTAGAAAATCTAATTGTCTTAATCATTTTCAATTAAAAACAAATTTTCAAAGAACATTAAACAGTCGTTAAATCGATGAATGTGTATTCGATTCATTGATTTCCCGAAAATATCTCGTATTTTTTCATAGTCTCTGTACGGTGCTATCAAGATGACAAATGTAGTAATTAAATCCGTTTCCACTTCATTTCGTGAGAAGTCTTCGTTTAGGTATATTAACTTTCTACCCTCAAACCTGAAGTAACGCTGTCACCATACAGCTACATCCTAACACTCTGACAAATAACGGTATTGTGCCCAAATGAGAAATGCCCCGTTTGGGAACGTGATTTATAATTATTTCATCATTGTCAAAACATCGATTTTTTTTAATCATTTCTGACTAAGCAAATTTTATTTAAAGTACCTTAAGATTATTTTAGATTTTTCTTGCGAGTAAAAGTTCAATCAGTGGCAGTGGTAAAAATAAGATACAAAACGACATTTTTCGCTTTGTTTCGATATCCCAAAATCTGCCTCGCATTTTTCTGGTTGTCGTGAGGTGCGATCTAATTGGGAAGTGTTGTTATTGAATCCGTTTCAAATATTCATTGAGTGGAAAGAGAAGCCGGGGCGAGGGAGGCGCATTTACCGCATTATTCTGGTAATGAGATCCAGATGGCGCGCGCATCGCGCCAGCTCCCTTTTCCTTTCCGCATCCTTCTCTTTCCGTCCCTCATCCACCGTCGGATGCTGCTCCGAAAGGATGCTCTCGGATGACGGATTCGGGGTTCACAATGGCACCTCGCCGCCCTCCTCGGGCGGGAAGACGCTCTTCCAGTTCATCTCCCTGGGGCTGATCATCGCCGTGGGCAGCGCGGGAAACTGCCTGGTCGCGTACGCCTTCGGCCGCTACCTGCGAGTGCGTTGCCGGACCCCGCACACCTTCATGGTCGGCTTCGTCTCGCTGGACCTGCTGCGGGTGCTCTGCTGCTTCCCGATTTCCTTCGTGACCGTCGTCCGCCCGCTCGAACTCCGCTACGGCACCCAGCTCTGCCAGTTCCTCGCCTTCGTCAACGTGCTCTGCCTGGTGGGCAACAGCCTGAACGTGTGCGGCATGGCCTTCGACCGCTACTTCGACAACAAGCACCGGGCGGCCTACCGCCGCCACTGCCGGGGAGCCTTCGGCACGGCCATCCTGCTCATCGTCCTCAGCCTGTCCTTCACCTTCGCCATCCCGGCCGTGTTCGGCGGGGGGACCCGCACCCACCGGGCCGAGGCGCGGTGCACCTTCCCGCACTACTACTACGCGGAGGAGGTGGAGACGGTGACCGTGTTGTCCAGCGTGACCACCGCCTTCGTGGTCACGAACGTCGTCTACGCGAAGCTGTTCCTGCTGCTGCGGGCGCGGCGGAGGATGCGGCCGGTGGTCTGCGAGCCGGCGGTCAGCGAGAACTGGGGGTTCTACGACCCCAGGGTGGGGGTCCCGGTCAGGAACCGGTGGATGGCGGACTCGCTGTCCGACGCGCCCATCGCCGTGGTCAGCCGGACCATGTTCCAGAGTCACCCCATGCCGACCAACTACGAGATAGCGCTGTGGAGGAGCAAGAAGCAGAGGGACAACGAAAAGCTGACCAACCTGTGTTTCGGAGTGCACGTCATCTTCTCTGCCATGTGGTTGCCGTACGTTGTGGTGCTGTTCATCCTGGCTGTGGACAGTGCGCGACCCAGGGCGGCCGTCTCGGAGTGGGCCGAGATCAGTGTCACGTGGCTCACTTACATCCAAGCGACGGTCACTCCCGTGGCCTTCTCCTCCTTGTCCGGACTGACCAGAAGAAGATTCCGAATGCTGAATGGCAAGAGATTCTCCCCTACTCTCAGCAGCTCGAGCACTTGATTGACAATCACGAATCTCTTATTTCTTGAAGAATTCATTCCAGCAATAGAGAGAGAGAGGACGTGACATGTATAGGTACTGCCATTGAAAATTTCGACCAAATGTGTTTGGGATTAACAGCTATTGTAGGCGGTATGGTTATCTAGTTTTCATTCAATTCAGGGTCTTTCCCAAGTGGAGTGATGGGGTATTGTACAGAAATCCCTCTAAAAATTGCAATGCGACATAATGTGTTTGGGGTTAGAAGATATTATAGGTGGTATGGTTATCTAGCTTTCATTGCGCCCTTTCCCGAGTGAAGTGATGGGGTATTGTACAGAAATTCCTCTAAAAATTGTAATTGCGCCAGAATGTGTTTGAGATTAGAAGATATTATAGACGGTATGGTCATCTAGATTTCATACATTTCAGGGCCGTTCCACAGTGGAGTGATGGGATGTTGTACGGTAATCCCTCTAAAAAGTGCGACTAGATATGTTCGGGATTAGAAAGTTTTATCATAGGTGGTATGGTTATCTATAGTTTTCATTCAATTCAAGGCCTTTCTTGAATTTTGTGCTAAAACATTGTATAAGAGTCCCTGAAAAAAATTCGACAGAATGTGTTTGGGGTTAGAAGATTTTTTTAGGTTATATGGTTAATCAGTTTTCCTTTTCTTGAGTGGTGTGTTAGGATGTTGTTCAGTAATCCCTATGAAAATTGCGACAAAAGAGTTTGGGATTAGAAACTATTTTTGAGTGGTGTACTAGGCATGTATTTGCATGTAATCAAGCTTTACAGGGCTGACGAATTTATAAAAGACGTTGGAATTATGAGAGGTTTATATATTGCAGAAAAGATACGTAATAGCATATAAGCATGATGATAAACTATCTTTTAAATTTTGTAATTATAGTTTTTACACACACTATTCAATAGTTTGAGGGTTTTGGTTTGCAGTTGTAGCAGAAAATACTCATGAATATTTTACATTTTCATTTAAATTATGAAATAGCATTCATCGCAAAGGTATTTTGGTGTCTACGAATCCATTCTTAAAATGGAAGGATCAGTTCTCTGAGATTAGCACATGGGTAGCCAATTCCTCGGGAAAGGCTCTGATTCAATTGTTGAGTTGTTTTTCGTAACGGATATGCTTAATGATGTATGTTATAGATATGATACTTTGGAGTAAGGTAAATTGTAGAGTTGTTAGGTTTTTAAAAGTAGCTTTAATAGTCAGTGCCGGCTTCATAATATGTGCACTTACTCATCTAGATTTTCTTAGGAGAAAAGATAACTTTGGGTCTTATAAGGGTATCGGTAAACTTCCCAGTGTTCTACCACAAAATTCTGAAAATTGGGAAACTGCATTTGTTAAACCTATGACACTACTTAACAGTAGTCGAAAACTGAAGTCATAACAAATTCATAAAGTGAAGAATGTCCTATTCTCGCTATTCAATTTTACAGATGTAAAACTATTTAATACATTTTACAAAACAAGAATTGCCTTCCAAAATATAAACAAAAATTTATTGACTATAGTGAAAGCAATGAATACTCATACGAAAGGAGTATTGAAGTACTTTGGGGAGACATTTTGTATATAAAAACACGTTGAAAGGGTTTAAAACTCATTCTATCAAACTTTTTCGCTTGAAAATTTCCTCTTGGACTGAATTTAAAATTCAGTCGACAGGGAACAGCGGGAAACAATGCTGCACAATTTATATTTAACGTCACAGCTTAAAGCTAATATGCCATAAGACATTCTTCATCACCATGTTTAAATTTACTTGATATGTAAAGTTTGGCTCGATTCAAAGCACATGAAAATAGAGTAAAACATAAAAAACCTGGTCAAACTTTAGTCCAACTAATAGCTTAAAAAATAATTAATAACGATGAAAACAAGATGGTAAAAATGATCTAGACAATTTTGGTGAACGTTTTGTTCCACCAAAATAGCAATAGATTATTTAAAAAAGATAGCTATCAGGAAAATGGGTTTTAACTAGCCCAGCATACAAAAGTCGTACGCGTAAGGTAAATCAGATGTAGAGAATAGATCGATCTCAGGTCTGGAGACCAGATACGGCCCTCCAAATATTTTAATCAGGACCTCAGGACCACAGTCCAAATATTGCCCTCCAAATAAGTTTTCCTGGCCCTCAGACCAGATATAGTCCTCCGAGTATTTCATCAAGCCTGCCGACCAGACTCGACTCAAATACGGCCCTCGAAATGTTTTCATCAGGCCCG
Source organism: Metellina segmentata (assembly GCA_947359465.1). Classification (NCBI taxonomy): domain Eukaryota; kingdom Metazoa; phylum Arthropoda; class Arachnida; order Araneae; family Tetragnathidae; genus Metellina; species Metellina segmentata. The sequence continues at coordinate 66,453,833 of OX375872.1, read as the reverse complement.
CAGACAAGATACGTCCCTCCGAATATATTTAGCAGGCGCGTAGACCAGATACGGATACCAAATATTCCTAGAGGATATTCCCAAGCTGAGCCTAGCGTTATTTCCAAAATAGCTAATTTTTAATTTGCGTAAGCGTATTTCATTTATTTTCTTGCTATCATCTACTTTTCATCGTTATCGGTCATTTTTTGAAGCTTTTGCAGTTTGATGTAGTATGTTAATTACGGAATGTAGTTGCAAAATTACGGACGAGTGCAACTTTTCATCAGGAAAACGATACTGGTAACTGTGATATCTCTTAGCACTTTGTCTTCAATGACAAGCTCTCAAATAAATCCTTAATATGACCTGCACTTACAAGTAGGATGTAAATAATCTAAGCTATTACTTAACCAGAAGAGAAAATGTAGATCTATGTTATTCGTGTAAATATGTGTGTATATATGTATAGGCAAAGTGGGGGGCGCTTCTTATGTAAGTTCCTAAGCGTATGTTCCTTTGTTATGAGTGCTTTTGGTTTTCAGTGTATGAACGCACTGCAAGTCCGTACTCATAGCCTGTACAATTGAGGGATTAGAACCAACGCAAAAAAAAGTCAGTACTTTAAATAAATCAAAGTACAGTAGGGGGGTGGATAAACACATTTATTAGCGCGTCGCGTCGTTTGTAGTAGAGCGCATTCGAAGGTACCATTCTCTCAAAGGAAATAACGTTTCTATCAATTAATTCGCACAAAACTTGTATAAGGAACTGTCTTCATATTAAATTGCGTATCAACTTCATAATTCACAGACGACACCCAATTTCAATTTTTTCGAAATTTGATATCAGAGGACAAATAACAAATCATTTGGTTCACCTGTTTCTGGGTTATAAGTTAGAAAATTTGGAGCACCGAATGTTAGATTAGCTTTCTAGATTTGTATTCCTATTTTCAATTGCAGTTAAAAATTTGTTTGTTATTACTAAACCCAAACAAAATCTACACACTATTTCCCTTTTAAGTTAAATTTTTATGTAGCCTATTGATTATATCGAAATTCGGAAAAGTTATGGATAGCAACCGTAACATATGCAGCAACCTCCATATATTTTAATAGAAACTGATTCAGTACTTTTTATACGACAATGCAAAGTTTCAGTTTCCTCTGGTTAGTTGCTTTTTCAATGTACAGAATTCAACATTCACTATTTTTAGCAATTTTTTTTTCAAAAAAGGTTGGTTACTTCCATATTTTTTTGTAGGAAAAAAAAACCTTAAATCTATCAAAATCATATTAAAAGTTCCAAAACAATTCCAATAAAATTATTCGAAGATTGCTATAGTTTCCATTGGAAGTTAGAAGCTTATGCACAATTTGATGCGAAGATGGATTTTATGCGATTTTTTTTACACTCACACACACACACACATGCGGATGACGTCAATACTATTGAATGGTACCTTTGAGTTTCCTCAACAATAAAAAGTGGGGGATTCGTTTTTTTTCTGCAGCTGCACATGTGTTTTCATGTAATGCTTGTTGCCATCTACTTAGGCGTATAAAGTTCAGTGTAGGTAGAAGTATAAAGTTTATTTTAAGAACATTTGGATTTTGTATATATAGTTCCAAAAAATATTTATTTCCGAAAAATTTAGTCGTCTCTCATGGTTTATTCCAACTATATTCCGACCCTCCTTACTATGTAAGAATATTTAAAAGCAAAATATACACCCATTAACTTCAATTAGCAAACCAAATCAAAAGTGCTAGTGCTTTCTAAATAGGCCCGACTGAAATATCGCAGTCAAAATTATTTTCTTATTCTATGGAATGTATAAACTATTGATACCCTGTTGGTTTAATCTATAGTACTTCTATTCTATTGATACTGTGCACTTCAGTCAGTGGGTACATATTTGCTTTTAATATTGTGAATAGAAAAATATATCGATTGTTATTGTTATCATAAATAACAGCGCGATTTTAAACTTTCTGTCCCTCTAATGTTTTTATCTTGAACAGTATTCGTTCACGGATATAAGAAATTTTACAGCCAGAAATGAAGCCATGCTTAATCTCATACTTGATAGAACTTATTGACAGATAAATCCATTTAAACCGGGTGCAATTTCGTTTCCTTTGCCATTTAAACTGTAAGTCGTCCAGCTTTCATACATTCTAAAGTATCTGTTAATTGCTTACTATGTACCAGGAGATGGAAAACTATTATTTTACGATAACAGTCTCAACGGTTATTGCAATTTTGCAATAAGTTATTAACTGTTGATGTTGACAGTTTCTCTAAAAGTTATAACTAAACCAGCTTGTGAATTAATTTTAAAGTTATAATTAACTGTTGGGAATTTACGCTAATGCTTAATTAAAATGTTAATTTCCTAAATTATCAGTAACTTTAACTTTTTTTTAACAAAATTTTCACAATTTCGAATTTAATTATCAATTTGTGTGATAAGTTCGGCTATTTTAAATTACATTTTACCTTTATCGATAACTGCGAATATTTTCGTCAACAGAAGATAACTGTTAATTTGTAATAACACTGTTTTAACTGCTATCAGAATAACACCCCATCTCTAATTTATATCTTACAAATTGTTTCTTTTATTTTAGAAAGTTTCTTTTTATGTTTATCATCTTCCTCTACTGCACCAAGTAAAGTTACTCTTTTTAAACACTATTTTATCATCTTATACAAACTTTCAGAAACTGTTGCGCTTCGTAGGATGTTAATTAATATATCTATTTAAGCAAAGCTTAATTTCAAGTAAAACTACATGTACTAAGCTTGCACTGTTAATTCGTCTGTTGATGTTATCTATTTGAATTCAGAGCACTAAGTACTGATTTTTTAAGTGTTTCACACTTGTTTCAAAAGCTACAAAATAAATTCAATAATTTTATAAATACAGTTTTCCTTTATCACAATTGTTTCTTGTTTTTAATCTTGTAGTTATTGACACAGAAGAGTGGTAACGATATATATCGTCCATCAAAATCTCGTCGTACGTCACATCAAAATATCGCCAGTATCTTGATGACGAAATACCTCGTCATTAGCAAAATTGTTCAGATCTTGATGGACGAGATATCTCGTCGAAACCACTTGGAAGGTTAAAGTTTCCCACACACACAAAGGGGTTTCAAAATAAATGCAACTTTAAACCAAGCTTTCTTTTATCATCATAGTTTCTTGTTTACATGTTATGGTAGCACCAGGATTCTCTTCCAGAAGGACTCAAATTAAAAGTGAAAAGTTTCATACAAATTGGTAATTTTTAATTAACGTCGTACAAGAGCAACACCAGCGAGCTATTGACGACTTTCCGGAATCAATCCCTTAAGGGAAAGATCCGAGGACAACACCACGTAATTTTGAACCACAGTCAGATGACGAAGCAACACCTGAACTGGCACCCCACTCTCCAAATTTCCACACCAACCCAACGTGAGGACTTTCGGCCACGACAGATTTAAGGTGCACCAGCCGCATTTTCACAATACGCTTACAAACATCCATGCCCGGACCCGAACTAGGAACCTTCCGATCTAGAGGCTAACACCTTAACCACTATACGAGTTGGTCGGCTAAGTTTATGCAAAGTTCAGATATAAGGATTTAAAATCGTCTTTTTGTTATTTTGTCACCAGATTATGAACCAGATTATGAGATTTAGATAGGTAAGTATTTTAATTAACGTCGCACTGGAACAACACAACGAGCTATTGGTTACGTTCGGGATCAATCCTCAAGAGCAAAATCCGAGGATGATTATGAACTTTAAAAAGATTACTATTAGTGCATAAAAAATGAAACATCTCGGTTAATCTTACATGAATGACTAGAATGTTTTACCCCAAATATTAATCCTCCAGGAGACTTCGAAGATATATTTCCTGCATCAGTATCTGACCAATTTTGCTCATGATCTGCCATGATATTGCCAAATATTTGATGATGACCATAGCAAGATCTGTTCAGATTTCTTTTAATGACGAGCTACCTCATTGAGCCAACCATGAGGGTTAACAAGATAAAATACACTAAGCAAATTTTCAAACCCAGTTTCTGGAAATGCACTTTTATTTTTGCGTCCTTGTTTGGTAATTGACACAAAAACTATGCACGTCGGTATGGGAGGTGACTTCATGCAGGTAAAACAACATCCAGGATCACTATTTCCATGCATTATAATGAATATTAAGTCATTGAAGTATTGTACTATATAAAATATTATTTAATAGCTATTCATAAAATAATAGTTTATTTAAGAATGCATAACTTATTCTATTTGATTATATAGAAATTATTAGATGCATTCATAATGCTTTATTTTTGTATAGATATTTTTAAAATAAGAAACAAACATCATAGTGGGGTCTTGAACCCTCATAGATCCCATCTGGCTACGCCACTGTATTAACATACAGTAATACCCCGAAGTCACGCGATAGGTAGGACCGACGAAACACGCTTAGGTCGTATTTGCGAAAGTCGGGATACAGCTTGCATTTATCGTAGAATCATAATCGTGCACGTAGATTTCGCTTGAAATGCGTCTATAATGCGTAACACAGCAAGAGAAAAACTGAAGATAGCATTTAAGATAGCATTTTTCGTTTGACAGTGTTGCCAAACGAAAAAAATCAAGAACCGCGTATCTCCGAGTCCGCGTAAGTTGGGGTATTACTGTATTTACTTACGCAAGAGACCGAGAAATTGATATACTATATACTATGAGGTAATCACAATGTGAAGAAATATGTGAAGCTAGATGAAACGAATGCTAAGCAAATATCATATACAACAAATGGAAAGAAATATGCAAAGATCAGTAAAATATTTAATGTCTTTGCGATTCAAACAGGTACTCAACAGGTCAATCAAAATGGACGGGGCATTGTTTTTATTAATTGAGACTTCAAGTGCTTTTGACGAGATTTCTCGTTCACCAACATCTGACCAAGTTTGCTAATGACGTGATATCTCGTCATCAAAATATTGCCGATTCTTCTGTGAAGATCTGGTTCAACATCTGGTCATCTTTCATCTGGATCTTCGATCAAGATCTGGTCATCTATCTTCTAATGACGAGACACCTTTTTGAGACAACCACCAGGAGGGTAAATTAATATATGTTATGTTACTGTTCAAGCTCGAAAGCTGTTAACGAGCACATTACCTAGGTAATCTGCAGATTAGCTTATTTGTTCTGTTAATATATGCGGAATCATCTACAAAACTACAGGTTTCCGCATTTTACCTACGTAATGTAAACATTAAAGGCTTTCGAATCGTTAAAGTGCAAAAGTTTATTTCTAATTTCCTTTCCCTCCTCCTTCACTTTCCGTTTTCTAAAGCTCGTGTCGCCGGCTGTTTTACCTTTCTCATAATTTGCGTAGACTGCGAGTGTTTAGCAAAGCTGATTCAGTTTTCCAATTAGTTTCTGCCTGTTAGCGCGAGAATTTGTGTCGTGATTTTTTTAAACAGATAAATTTAGCTCCAAGAATGCAAGCAAGCACCAAATTAGTGAGTAAAATGACGAACAAATTCTACGCAAACCTCTTTAGCAAAGATTCGAAATATATTAGAGTTTTGATGACAAAACGAAAGTATGATTCCATAATTGAGGATGTAAAGCGAATAAAAGTTTCAAAGAAAAAATAGTCATCAAGATTATCGAATAATTGAAAGTTATGATGTGTTTATTGTACAAGGCTGTGAAAAACTCATTGAGCCGTTGTCAGATGCTCGATAAAGTGTGAAAAAGTTTGTCCCTGCCGAAAAATTATTTGGCATAATGTATTCTACCCATTCGTCAGTTGGCCACGGTGGAAGATACAGAATGATCAAACAATTAAATGTACTTTATGAAAACATAACCCAAGCCCAAACAAAATTGTTTTTGTATTTATGTGAACCTTGTTAAAACAAAGACGAAAAAGTGAGCAGAAAGGAATTGTAAAGTCGATTATTTCAACGCATTTCAATGCTATGTGAATCTCATTGATTACCAGATGAAAAGTATAAGTTTATTGTATACCAAGACCAGTTTAAAAAAAATTCTGAACTGAAGCCGCTCACATCAAAACGGGCGGATGAAGTAACCTATAACTTGCTTGATGTTTTTCTCCTTTTTGGCGCTCCAAGTATTTTGCATTCTGATAAACACCACGTCAGTTTGTACCACGGTTAGATAACGAGGTCACACCTGAGCTGGCGCCCCATTCTCCAAACTTACACACCACGGCAATATGAGAACATTTGAGGCCACGGGAGATTTAACATGCATCAATCTCTTTTGTACTCGACGGTCTTTGGATTCGAAATCGTAACCCTCCGGTTGCTAATCAGTTACTCTTCCAACCTCACTACCGTAGCCTCACAAAGTTTGGTATGTAGGTAGGCATTTAATTAACGCCCCACTGGAGCTGCACAATTCTCACAAAGTTTGGGACTATGTGATCGCACAACTTCATCAGTGAAAAATCCCAAATAACGTATCAATGTTAGCGAGAAAGAAAAGCAATCCCACCTGAGATTCATGGCCGAAAATTAGCCACTTCCATTTAACTAGAAGTGGCCAGAGAAAAGTCACGAGACAAACTGTTTACAGGAGTCTTCTTTACACCCCAAGTGTTCTATAATTTGTGGTATCTTCCCCTGAAAAAATGGCAGAGTATGAAAATAGCTTATGAAATTACTCCAAATGGTTTGTCGCTCAACGGTCATCTTTTGCTATAACACAGATAATTAGACTGATACTCCGTATAAAGAAAAGTAGTCTTCACTAATGTCAGATGGAGACAAAAGACCTATTTCTGTCAACAACAAAAAAACAGCAGAGAACCTAATCTATCACCAGCACACGCTAGGCACGTATTCAGAGGATAATTTTCGACGGGCTTAATCTTCTTTTAGAGGTTTTCTGTTTCAATTAAACCTGTGAGTCATGAAGATATTCCCACATTAAATTCATGACTCAAAGTTGATCATCCTACTTTCAACTAACTCTGGAGCTTACAACTGCTCAGAGAAGTCACAAGACAAACTGTTTGCAGGAGGTTTATTTTGCTTCAAGCGTTGTAGAACTTGTGGTATGCTCTCCCTGTTAGGTAAGATGTTTTGACGTGTAACGACGCAAGAGTCATATTTAACCAAATTGCACCAAATACAAGACAACGTCAAGAAAAGAATGCGAAAAGGAAAAAAAGAGGGATTCGGAAACAATAGCGGGTAGGTAGGAATTTGACATCACACGAGATTAACACAACGGGCTATTTGCGGGTGTCTGGGATTTGTCCCGAAGGGACCGATCGAAGAAAAAAACACGTAATTTTGAACCACCGTCAGATTACAAGGCAGCAAATGAGCTGGAGCTCCACTCTCAAGAATTTCACACCATGCCAAGGATGTTTGAGGCCACGAAAGTTTTAACGTGCACCAGCCCAAAGGTATACACGACGGTCTTAATTGAACCTAGTTTTGAACTCGCAACCTTGCGCTTACGAATTCGTTGCTCTTCCAAGAGGGATACCGTGGTCCAGAGTAGCGTGATGAAAGCATAAAGAGGTCATTTGGGTCACTCGGGAGCGAGACCCCCCCCCCGTGTTTACTAAAAACAGTATACCCGATGGTAGATATTTTAATTAACGTCGTACTGGATGGTCGATGGGCTATTGACTACGGTACGGGATGAAACCCCACGTGAAAGATTCCGAGTACAACACCACGTAATTAATTTTGAACCACGATCAGTTGACAAAGGGCACATCTGAGCCTGCACCCGACTCACAAAACTTCCACACCATGCCAACGTGAGGACGTTTGAGATCACTATTGATTTAACGTGCACCAGCTCCTTTTGTACACGACGGTCTTTGGTTAGATTCGAACTCGCAACCCTCCGGTTGCTAATCCGTAACTCTTCCAACAGGGCTTCTGCGGCCCGTAAACTTGATAGAAAAAGAAAAGATCTGAGTAACTCGGCCCCGTAAAGCTTGCACGCACCAACGGGAGATGTGCCTCGGAGTGCATGCACTCCCAGAAACTGCAGAGTATAAAAGGTCGGTTCATTTAGGTTTTATAGCGCAGGGTACAGAGTATGAAAGAGCTACAGTAGTACGTTACGAGTAGCTTGGTTTATTGCTCCACTAACATCTTTCATCATCATACACTCTTTTGCTACACGACAGTTAATAAGGCCCATATTCCGAAAAGAGAAATATACTCTGCTGATGTCCAGATTGAGACAAGGTTCCTGGTTCGAATCCGGGTGCGGGCATGGATGTTTGTAAGCGTATGGTGTAGAGGCGGCTGGTGCACCTTAAATCTGTCGTGGCCGAAAGTCCTCACGTTGGGTTGGCGTGGAAGTTTGGAGAGTGGGGTGCCAGCTCAGGTGTTGCTTCGTCATCTGACCGTGGTTCAAAATTACGAAGTGTTGTCCTCGGATCTTTCCCTCAAGGGACTGATCCCGGACCGTCGTCAATAGCCCGTTGTGTTGCTCTAGTACGACGTTAACTAAAATTACCATTACCATTACCATTACCAGATTGAGACAGGGACTGATTCCGGACCGTCGTCAATAGCCCGTTGTGTTGCTCTAGTACGACGTTAACTAAAAATTACCATTACCATTACCAGATTGAGACAACAGATGTATTTTTGGCACAAAAAAATAGAGAAAATAATTTAGCATTAGCACACGATAGGCACGTATTCAGTGAACTCTTTCGGATGGGCTTAATCCTCCTCTCCCTGCTTTCTGTTTCAAAGCTGTGGACGCTGAAAAACGAAGGTAATGGAGAACGCGTACTCTTTTGCACGAACAGTTTAACACCTTCCCAAAACTTCGTGGGGCCACGGTAACCCAGTTGGAAGAGCAACGGATTAACAATTGGAGGGTTGGGATTTCGAAACTATGTCCAGCCAAAGAATGTTGTATACACGAGGGCTGGTGCACGTTAATTATGTCGTGGCGTGGAAGTTCGGAGAGTGGTCCGCTCAGGTGTGACCTCGTTATCTGACCGTGGCTCAAAATTACGAGGCGCCTTTCTTGTATATTTTCCTTCGGGAGTGATCTCGGACCGTCGCCAGAAGCATGTTGAGTTGCTCAAGTACGACGTCAATTTACTTCATACCTTCCCAAAACGTCGTTGTAGCGTGTTCCATTTGGTAGATATTTAATTAATGTCGTACTGGAACAACACAATGGGCTATTGGCGACGGTCCGGGATGGTTGGTTGATTGATGTGGGTTTCATGGCGCAAGATCTAGAAAAGGATAAACAGCGCCAAGCACAAGATAGAATACAACCCAAATAAAAGAGTTAAAATATTCATACATAGTAGTCAAATAAATAAATAAAAGTAGATATAAAATGTCAACTGATATTAAAATGGTAATTTTAAAAAGGTAAAAATAAATTTTCTCTCGCCAAGTTTGCAAGTTTAAAATTGGAAAGTTGAATAGATTTCAACGATGATGATTAAAAACTGAACAATTGATTAAAATACGATGAATAGCAAAAGGACCACACACACGCGTTACGTTCATGGGTACTATGAGCGTAACATGAGCAAAATGAGCGTGGCCGATACGAAAGCGAGTTAAAACAAGTTAAAAGCACATCGGACTGTCGAGAAGGTAATGGAGACCATGATGTAATGCCTCGCTGAATTCCATGGAGCTTTTTGTTTGCTTGTAAACTCCAATCATTTTGCCACTCGTTCCATACAACAATGTCTTGGACAGGGTGTCGAATATCAACATATGAAATGGGGAGATTCAAAGGGATCACAGCAATTTTCGCCGTTGCATCAGCTTTGTCAAATGTCTGTTATCTCGACATGGCCAGGAATCCAACATAAGATGTTGAATACACGCCGGATGAGTTGAAGATGCCAGCGGGTGATGAGGGCAGTCTGTTGATAGACAATCTTTGAGTCCGAGTATATAAAATTATCAGAGATCTGAGAGTTGAAATATAATTTAATGCTTGATGTAATGCATTTCAGTAAACGCAGAAGTCATGCAGGATAATGTGTAGCTCACTGTAAATCGTCCGCACACAAAGGCGCAGCCTAAATGTTGTGCTGATTTAGAGTCGTCTGCGTAGACTGCTGTATGATCTCTGTAATTACGACCGTTAGAAATGAAAATCGGACAGAAAATGATGGGATTTGTATTTTACTTATCAAAATCCGAAAAGAAAATTAAATATGAAAAATCCGTGTTTCGCCAGGGTGAAAAATAAAAAACAAAAATGTCTCAGAAACGGTAATGGAGGTGGTCTCAACTAGAGCGCCTATATAATAAGAGTGGCGACAAGGGATCAAATTTGGCCTAATGCGCATGCGCGGCAGCCATTTTTCTACCAGAATCGTCTCAAAGAACGTTGCTGGGCGAATTAATGTATCATTTCAAGGAGAACAAAAAGCATATGATTGTTATAATATGGATACATTCGGTATAAATGAATCATATAAACGTTCAATTAAATGCGTAATTGATGAGATGGTTTACACAACGCGCTAACTTAGATTGCGAGAAACACCACGTTGTTCAAAAAAAGCTATTTACTTAAAAAGTCATCAAATTTATACTGACAAAACACTAAAATAATAATAAATAAACATTCTAGAACACGAAATGGAACATGAATAAGCTATATTTTCTTTTTTATTTAATATACCCACGTTTTCTCGGAACATACAAAAAGTTCCAATGTTAAGTCTACGGGAGCAAGGAAAAGACCGCCCCGGGCGGTAGAAAAGGTCGCTAATCCAATCAGAAAGTGTTTCCCGTATGTCGCCACTCTTATTATATAGGCACTCAAGTCTCAACTGGTACTAAAGGTGTACCAGTACCAGTTGAGACATTCCGTATACGCAAACAAAAATGTGCGATGCACTATGGTCGATTAATGAAGAGGCGATCTAGTGAAGTGTTGAGGAGTAAGTCGGTAATTTTAATTGACGTCGTACTAGAGCAACACAGCGGGCTATTGACGACGGTCCTGATCAATCCCCTAAGGGAAAGATCCAAGGACAACACCACGTAATTTTGAACCATGGTCAGATGACGAGGCAATACCTGACCTGGCACCCCACTTTCCAAACTTCCACACCAACCCAACGTGAGGACTTTTGGCCACGACAAATTTAAGGTGCACCAGCCGCCTCTACACCATACGCTCACAAACTGCCATGCGCAGACCCGGATTCGAACCAGGAACCTTCCGATCTAGAAGCTAACACCTTAACCACCAGACCGGTTGGTCGGCAAGGAGTAAGACATAGTAGATAAGAAGGGCGACTTAAAATACGGTGGTATAGCCGAAGCGACAACAGGTGAGTGGAAGAGGTGGTTCCTGGCATATGACGGGGAAGTACGAAAGGCTCCGGAACAGATCCTAAGTGCAGAGTGGTGTACAGTATAGAGCTTATACAACAGATTGATGGGCGGAAACCGAAGGCCGCACAGCCAGTCTAGTCTGGAACGGATATATCGATAGATGTTTAGCATGGAGGATCGTTCCGCTTCCCAAGATGTTTTCGAGAGTACCTTTTAACTGATTGAGTTTTCTCTAGCAAGACATTCGCAGCTATGCAAAGTGAGACAGAAAGGCAAGTTTCCGGTCGGAAATTATTCCTTGAAAACACGCTTAATCAACACTGCTATCCTGATGTCCCCAGGAAAATCTCAGTCAGGTTGCAGATTTCGACATCGGTAGAAATATACGCAAGATGTCTTTTTGAGCGGAAAAGGTGAAACCATTATCGTCACTCTACCTCGTCAGGCGAGGAATAGTCGTCTGGAGTTGCTGTTCAACAAACTACATCTCTTTACCCTGGCAAAAGGTGTTAAGATCATCCAGGTATAGATTGCTCTGAACAGATGGAGGTAGCCGAGATAGAAAGTTATTTATATTTATGAGACACTCAGTTCACTACCTTGTGGAATACCCTTTTTGTATAAAAGTGTTCGAAAGAGGTTAGAGCCGATTCGGACTTGAAACTTTCTAGTGGCTAGAAAATTTTGAAATATCAATAGATGTCCTCGAAACCCAAGATAATGTAAATCGCGTATTTTTCCGCATTGCCAGGTGCGGTTGCACGCCTTCGTGTCGTAAAAAATGGAGACAAGTTGGTTTCGGCGCAGAAGCGCACGGCGAGGTTGCGTTTCGATTGACAACATATTGTCTATTAAGCGGCAAACCCTGAAACCGCTTTACAAAGGTGAGAGCCGGAGTAGTCTCAAGGATGTAAACGAGACGAGCATTCATCATCCTTTCAAAAAGCTTGCACAAGCAGCTTGCGAGTTCAATTGGCCGATAGTTATATGGGGTTTTCGAAAGGGTATAACTATGGCACGTCTCCAAGCAAAAGGAAGGTATGCTCTCATATAGTTAAAAAGGTGCAAGATGATACGAAGGGAGTGAAAACACGTTGAAATATACAGCCGATGCCATCAGGACCGAATGCAGTCATCCTAGTCTTCTGAAGGTATTGCTTCAACTCCTCTTCCGTAAATTGAGATCGGCTCGAGAATGAAAATTCAGGCGATGGGATTCCGCACGATGTTTGGTACGTTGAAATGCTACATGTGTTTGAACTGCTGTGTACGTGCAATAGCAACAGCCCCCCACCCTCAAGACAAGTGGACCATTTTCTTACATACAACGAACTCGGTCCCATAGATTTGCACTTACAAAGAACTTCAGTTGAAAATTTCTACACCAGTTTAGATAACCAAGGCACCCTGGAATTATCAAATGCATTGTCAATTTTCCCTGAGACCTTCAATTATACTAATATAATTTTACTATATTATCGTTTTCCTTGTTATTGAACATTTTACTCAGCACGAAGAAATGTTCATTTAACCCAATCTTGTTAGCTCAAGATAATTTGTGTCGATTAAACCCTTGGCTCCCAGATGTATCCACTAGTAGATTCATGGGAGCCAAGGGGTTAAACATATCGGTTTGCAAGTGAAACACAAGTCAAAATTTTCAAGATGAGTTTTCAGCTTTTCTCGATTGGAATATCTTCTTGGTATCTTTAGATTGAGCCAGTCCAATACATTTATTTTTTGTATGAAGGCAAGACTTCTTGAGAAACACTTAGTCTAGTAAGAGAATATATTTCTCACTTTTTCTTAGAACTGCTTAATGACTTGGTGATTCAATTGTAAGCCGACAGACAATATGTAGATTGAATTTTAATATAAAATACGGTATTGATGGCCTATTATACTAGAGCAACACAACAGGCTATTGACGACGGTCCAGGATCAATCCCTTAAGGAAAGATTCGAGGACAACACCTCGTAATTTTGAACCACTGTCAGATGACGTAGCAACACCTGAGATGGCACCCCACTCTCCAAATCCCAGGATGAGGAAATCTTAATTGAAAAAATTATCCAACTAATCTGAATGTCAGACATAAATTGTTGATTTAAAAAATATTGGCGCATGAAATTTCAAGTCATGTATGAATAGGACTAATGAAGAATCTAAATTTTGGTAGCTAGTTTCAGATGTTCAAATTCTAAGATTTCAAAATAAACAAATGAAATAACTGTAAATCTAAAAAGTTATATTAAAGTCAAATATAAATGTCTGGAACACGGACAACTCAAAGATCAATATTGGAAAACATGTATGTTCATGAGAGAAATGTATAAAATTAATTACACACAAGGGATAATCTTGCATATCCTACTTAAGTTCATATTTTGCAAAAACAGCTTTTGTGGAAAATTTCAGGGATTTCAAGAGATAATGTAATTCTTCCTGTCCGAGATAAATCAAAAAGTTTTGTTACAGGTTAATTTAACAGGTTTTGATACACAAATAGAACAGAATTTTGTAAGCAAGATTGCTATTACAGGGAATAGTATTTTAAACAGTTTCATTTTTTATGATAAAAGCAAGCTTTTAAACAAAGATATTATTTCTATTAAAACAAAAACAATATTAAAAACAGAATATTTTTATTACATTATGAAAAATACAATTCTACATTTAAAATTTAAGTAAATGACTGAAAACATTACATAAAATTGTACATCCACTCCAGTGTTTATTAGTAATAAAAATATAATTTTAGTTGTTTTCATTCGGGAATTTAAGGTAAATATTTATATTTAGCTTTGGTAAAATAATAACATTGCCACAAAAGAAAATAGACTTTAATGGACAAAATGCAAATAAATTAGTATGAACACTGTACAAAACAAAAATACTGAATATGAAACAATATCTAAGTACAACTGCATAGTAAATTGCAAAACAGCTTCAATCTAACTCATTTCAAATTGTGAGCTTATAGTAAAAATTTTTCATTAAAGTTCTTCCTTGCTATATTGAGGTTTTAATTCTTCTATCCTTTTAATAAAGTCCGTCTTTTCCAGGCATCCATCACAATGCTCACCCCAATCAGATAAAATCTTTTTCAGATCCCGAACTTTCAGTTTTTTCAAGTCTACGGTTTTTAAATCGATCATAACCTCTGCAAATTAAAAATATACATATGAAATGTAATAAAGCAACTAATAAAATATAGGAAAATCATTGTTTCTCCATACATAAATGCAAATAAAATATTATAAAACCTCATTAAAACAAACGCATTTACAAAATTTAATCTACATAAATCTTATAAACTAAACATGAATCAAATCAATTCATTGCTTGGAAAATTTTATATTTGAATTGTGTTATATTTGAGCTCCATTAAATCTCAATTACTCATTTTTAGACACTAAGAATCGTAAAATATCAAGTCATTTGTTGATGAGAACTATACAGTTCAGAATTTTTTTAAAGTTTTAGATTGTGTATCACTCCTATTGGTATTCAATTAAATTTAATAAAATGCTCCTTTTAAACATGAAATAAAACAAGTAAAACACACACATATACATATTACTTTTATAACCAATGTTCAAAATTAAATAAAAACTAATTTGATGCCAAAAATATAATTTAACCATAGTATATGTAACAGCTCAGTTAATTCCTACATACAAAACGATGCAAACAAAGTATTATTTCATAATTAAGAAAAATAAATTACATTAGTATTCAACTATGAGAAAATAGCCAACATAACTAATAAATGATAAATTAAGCATTAAAACAAATGTTAAATGCATATTTTCTCCTCAATAAATTTCCTCAGTCTTGATATTTATTTGTTCTGCTTGTAAAAATTTGTTGTTTTAGCAGTAAAGTATAAAATATTTCATTAAAACCCAGCACATTTTCAATAAAATATATTGATAAGCTAAAAACTAGCAAAAGGAATAACTAAAAATTATAATGCACTTGTAGAATATCAGAAGTTAGAGCCAATTTATTACAAGACAGGTGGAAATATTAACTATATAACATTTCATAGAATTATTAACCACTTTTATTTTAAACCCGTTAATGTTAAAGTTATGAGCATTGTAAAAATAAATTAGACAATTGATAAGCAGCATATCTAAATAGCATTTTATGTTTATAAGGGGTTTTCAAAAAATTAAAATTTGATGATTAATTTAAGCAGTGTAAGTCGGATACTTTCAAGTGAATGAAGTCGCAAATTTGAAAAACTGCAGCAATAAATTTTTGCTGCAACAATTTAAAAAATGAAATTTTGAGCTTGTAAACTAAATCCTACTGGAGGAATTTAAGCTTAAAACAAAAAACCTCAATAAATATATTTGGCAAGGTACTGTAAAATAGTATACTTGATAACACAAAAAGGAGCAAGAGTATTTGGTCTTCGGAAATTTATTACTGTGGTTTTACTTTTCAATTTAAATGTCAATCGCAATTATTTATTTTTAGTTTTTTTATGCAACACTTCCAATACAGTGCAACTCAGTTTACTCTTAACTGTATGCTTTCTTTAACTTAAATAAAAATAAGAAAAAAGAAAACGAGTCTTCAGCATGAATAGCAGTGAATTAATGAGGGTCTACTTATGAATAATTATAAACTTTAATAACCATTTAGTAAACTTGAATTTCTCAAACTTTAAGTAAAAGATAGGAAGAGGCACTAAATGAACATAAAATTAAATTACACAAATTCATCACCCAACGAATATCAAATAAGTAAGTTCTCGGAACTCCATCATTGATGTCAAATAAAATTGATTACTTTCTGGATGGTTGATTTGGGTTTAGTGGCATAAGGTTCAAATGGACAAGCTGCACCAAATACAAGACAAAATTTGACCCAATAAAATCAAGTATTTAAATAGCTATCCAGTCAAATAAAAGGTTAAAAACAAGTATGTTACACAAGTGTTTAGATCATAAAAATGCATAGGATCATTCTCATCATGAACATAATAAAATTTATCAATGAAGTGATGGAGTTTAGAAACAAGATAAAAAGAATCAGATGGAATTAAAAAAAATTTCATAAAAATTTAATTGGGTTTGAGTGAGGATTTTCCCTAACCAAATCCTGCAAGTTTAAAATTGTGTCATTAAAATAATACTGGTGTTGATTAAAAACAGGACAATCAATTAAAATAAGGCTAATGGTAAAAGGAACTTCACACACACAGTATCTCTCAATAAAGATGCCTGTGAGTAAAGGGTACTCTTCTAGAAATATTTTAGATAAAAAATATTCAGATCTATCTAGATAATTTTATCCAAGAACATTGAAAAACAGTTAAGTTCTTGGCTTACCGTAACACTAAAACACTGGGAAAATTAAATTCTATAAAAACTTAACTTTAATTCATTTTAATCAAGGTGCAAGGAAACAGAAAAATTGTGAAAATATAATAGTTAAGATTTGAAAAGAAAAATTTAAGAATTAAGTTCCTCAAATTTGGCTTTAAGAAATAAAAGCTTTCTGGGAGAAAATTGCACAATTGGTTTTGAATTTGTACAAGAGCTAAAGGCATTTGACACTGCATAGTATCATCAAATGAAGATTGTTCCAGTACTCTTAATTTTATTCCATCAATGCATTTTCAACTTTAAAAATTTAATGTAAAATTTTGCAGCTTTCATGTTTAGTATTCTTTTAAACTCTTATTTTACATGCTTAATATTTTTCCAGAAAGTGATATGAACTGATACTTATTTCATATCACTTGTTTATATAGTTTTCAAACATATCAAGTGATATAAGATTTCATATCATTTGATATGTTTGATCAAAATGGTTTTATCAAAACCACTTTGAAACATAATGATTCAATTGGCACCTTAACAATTTTACTAACTTAAATTTGCAAAAAATTATGGAATGGACAATTATATGCAAAATAATGCATTAAAAGCTGTTCTAATACAGAAATGTTGATAACAAAGAATCTCTTTACAGTAACTATTTGCATAATATACACTGAAGTGCCAAAAGTCATGGGATACCTCCTTATACTCGGCAAAGTGTAGCAACTCGACATGGCATTGATTCAACAAGTTGTCGGAAATCCCATGAAGAAATATTCAGCTGTCCATATTTGCAAATATGTCGTCAGTGCAGGATTTTGAGCATGAACTGACCTTTTGATCAGGTCCAATATAGGTTGGATGGTATTCATGTCTGTGACCTAAGTGGCCAAATCATTTGCTGAAATTGTCGAGAATGTTTCTCAAACCAATCGCAAACGATTTTGGCATGGTGACCTAGTGCAATGTCACCCTGGAAAATTCCATCTTTGTTCGGGTACACGAAGTCCATGAATGGCTGTAAATAGTCTCCAAGTAGCTGAACAAAACCATTTCCAGTTAATGATTGGTTCAGTTTGACCAGAGGACCAGTGCATGCCATGTAAAAACAGCCCACACCATTTTGGAGCCACCACCAGCGTTCACAGTGCCACGTGGGGACTTGTATTGGATTCATGGCCTCGTGGGGACTGCTACACACTCGAACCCTCTCATCAGCTCTTAAATGGAACCATGACTCATCTGACCAAGGAACGTTTTTCCAGTCATCTAAGGTCCAACCAATATGTTCACGAGCCCAGCAGAGGCACTGGCAGCCGACGGAGTGTTGTTAGTAAGGGCACAAGTCTATGTTTGTTGCCATATGCCATGAATGCCAAATTTAGCTGCACTGTCCTCAGACACATCTGTCGTACATCTCACAATGATTGTTGCTGTTATTTGATGCAGTATTGATGTCTGTTAACATCTACTACTCTACACACACACATCACTGGTCTGTCATTAAAGACACAGTCGGCCACTGCATTTTCATGGTGGGAGGTAATGCCGAAATTATTTTCTTGGCACTCTCGACACTGTGGATCAAGGAAAGTTGAATTCCCTAACAATTTTCAAAATGGAATGCCCACGAGCTTAGCTCCAACTAGCATTCCACGTTCAAATTCTGTTAATTCCAGTAGTGCAGCCATAATCACGTCAGAAAACTTTTAACCTCAATCACATGAGTACAAATTAAAGCCCAGACAATGCACTGCCCATTTATACATTTCTTATGCAATGCTACTGCCATCTGTATATTGCTATGGCATGACTTTTGCCACATCAGTGTATTTCATTTATTAAAAGTAGTCTATACATTTCATGGGTGTCAACTTATGTTAATAATATAAGATAATGTTCAGAAATAATAGAAATAATTCTAATTTGTGGATAGGATGGTTTACTTTTTTTTATATATAATTATATATATATATATATATAATAATAATTTTATATACAATTACTATTAAATCAAAACTTAAATTTGGAAAGTTATGTTCCAATAAGATACCATGTTTACATCTATGTCAAGCTGCATTTAAGATTCAAAGAACTCATGGGCACTTACCATAACGCAAATCACAGAGAGAAACGTCTTTTTTCTTTAGTTTTTCGCAGACCTTGTCAACAGGAAGACTCCAACTAAGAGGTTTTGACATTTCTGTAACGATTTTTGTAGCAGACTCTTCTAAACCTCCAATGTAATAGCACTGAAATTTGAAATAAAATAAAGTTTTACTCATAAAAGATAATATCAGAAAGAAATTTTAAGATAATTTATTTGGAACTTTAATAAATTAGTATACTTTTGTTAATTTTAGGATCCTGATATGCTTTTCTATGCTGACAAATTAGATCTTGCTCAATTGTATGAATTATATTCTTTGCCACAAACTCTAAACATACATAGAATTTAACAATGTGACTAATCACAGGGTTTTCAAAACTGTATATATAGCTACATCTTTTGTTAAAAAACCATTATATAGCTAAAGCAGGAGAAACATTTTCTCACAAAATTTGTAGCTATTGTGAAAAGTTGCAAGTCAGAAAATAAAAATTGATGCACAAAAAAAAAACTAGGTTTTAGACAGCAAAATAACCAACAGGAGAAAATAATAGAAGTTAATAAAAAAAAATTGTATTAAAAATACAAAAACAAATATAAATATTTATGTATACACAATATCATTAGTTCTAGTACTTGAAAGTGAAAGTATGTATTTCTAAAATAGTCCGAGTTAACTGTGCGACCAATTAATTTGGATTAACTTTTCTGTAAACAGACAGGACACAAGCCAAAGGAGTTACACAAAGTTATTGTTTCACGAATGGTACCACTGCCTGATACAATAGAAAATAAACCTTTGAAGGCATTCAATGATAGTGAGAAATATATAAGTGAAAAACTAAAACTTCATCAGCAAATATCTACCGAATTCAAATATAGGATCCTAAGCAAGCAATCTTTCTTCAATATATATTATATATCGTCAATTAAAAATGGAAAGTTTAAAGTCAGGATTAGCAGTGAAATATAGGACCCTTAACCTCCTCTCCAAAGCACTAACCCCAGTTACTAGGCGAGTGTCCCATTTCGTAAAGTAAAATTGTGGGAACTTCACACATTACCCAATACACAATTTTTTTTTACAATGCCATGTGTGCAAAAGTGTGAAAAGAAAACACAACATTATTGACCTATACAAAAATTCAAAAACTTGCTGAGCAGACTTTATATTTTCAAACTTTTTCTTCAGCACTTATTTCAGAAGGGTTAAATGGGTGTGAGTATCGGAAACCTGAGAAACTATTCTTCATTTAGGCTTTAATATAGTAGTATTTACATTTTGACAAAATAAACTAACACTTGCTATTCACTCCCAAGTTATATTCATGTCCATCTTACTTTTCAACTAGTTAAAATTACTTTAACAATTTCTCATTTCAGCAGGCATGAATGCAAAATTTCAAAAAAGAGGAAAACCAAAATATGAATTTAAATACACACGAGTCAGGTCTCTGCACAGGATGTCGCAATAGTAAAAATTAACATTAGCCTGGAGCTAAAATTTTGATTTATCTCTATTATAAAAGTGTTTGTTTTTCATTATCACTCCTGACAAATCTACAGGATTTGCAATGATGGGATTTGGCACACAGGTAGTCCAAATTTTTTGCAATGTTTAGGTTGCAGCGAATTTTAAAATTCAATCTAGAACATTTTAAAATGAATTAAATGGAACTTAATTAGTATTGTTTTGTTTGGAATGGCAACAGCATAAAAGATCACAGATTCTAAATTTATATTTTTCATTTCCGTTTTCCTTTTCATTTGTTGACTAAAAAATTTTTAACTCTAGTTATTTAGTTCTTTTCTATCTCCTAGACTTTTAAAGAAATTTTTAATTTTAACAGATTTAAAATCTGCAGAAAATTTCACATTAGAATGATACCTAAAAATATGATTTTCTTAACATAAATAATTTTTTAATTGAATATATCTTTTATATTTTCGCAAGAGATTGTGACGTCATGTCAACTTTCGCTTTCTAAAAATAAACATTACATTTCCTGCACTCTTACAATTTCAGCAAAGGAAAGCACAACAAATAAACATTTTGACTGGCATTATTTAGTTTTTTTTTTGCAAAATCGGGATCGTTAAAAATAGATTCAAATTTTCAACGGATTTGAAATATGTGGAAAATTTGACACCAGATATATACCTTATACGTTTGATTTTCTTTTGATAAATAATTTTTCAGTTAAATATTTATATTTTCGCAAGAAATTGTGACGTCACACCGATTGGATCTTTTAATTTGAAATTGGCAACTTCGTGATGATGGTTATCCTATAGGCTACGAATTCTCATTTGGTTTGCAATTTGGTTGCAATAGATTTATTAGTTTTTTTTCTCCCTTAAACCAACATTTTCAACCTTTCTGGAATTGTTATGGGCAACGCCGTGCTGACAATGCAGTGGCTAGTGAATTTATAAATAATTGATGGTAGACCATAAATCCAGAAAAGCAGTGAATTACGAGCACGTGCTAAATATCACCCATCCGAAATAGATGTCTCAATATTAAAAAGTTACAGCTGCTGCGCAGGTTTGAAAATTCTCTTTTTTGCTCGATTCTTAGACGGTTTCCCGAGAAAGTACGGATCCGAAAATTACGAAATTAACATGGTTTGTTCAAAATTGTAGAGGGAACAAGATGAAAAAGATTTTTTCCCGATGTGGCTATTATAGGGTTCATACAGAATTTTGAACAGAAAAATTAAGGAGTATTTAAGGAGTTCTTCCAAAAATTTTTAAGGAGTCATGGAATATAAAAATTAAGGAGTATATAGTAGAAGACTGAGTACAATGAAACAAGGGGTACAATGAAACATTACGTCTAAAATCAGTAAAATTTGTCACAGAAAGTTGCAATTTATATATGTTATGCAAATACATGTTCCAATTACTGATGTGATTTGGATATATTCGCACTTCTCTACAACATTAGCAATAGAAGATTATTGGTTTTTCACCATTGAAAGTAAGTTTCTTTACTAAAAGTAATTTTGCTTATTTTTCCTCGTTGTTATATGTAATAATTATTTTTTCGATACATTGTTATCTTCATACATCCAAAACCAAAATTTAAAAAATATCAGAAGGTTGAAATTTTTTTTAATTTAGTAACCTTAGTACAGGGTACAAAGAAACACTTGCAGACAGGGTACAATGAAACATTTTTCATTGTGCCCCGGGTGAATGTATTTACTTGAAGTAATATATCACTGGTAAATATATCACTGATATAAAATAACATATTACTGGCTGTTACTAATATAAATAAAACACTTTTACTAAGGAAATGGCAACACTTAACATTAATACAAAAAGGCAACACCAAATAAAAACAGTAATTTTGAAAGCCTGCTAAAAAAACTGAAAAAATTAAACTTGGTTTTTTTCTTCTTTAAAAAAGTACAGATTTCAAAAGCAAGTTAGTTTTTTTATATTCTAAAACATTTAAGAATAGTTTATTTCATTGGCCTAAACTGCACTCGCTACAGTTCACAATCCTCCTAAAGTTCTCAGTCAAAGGGGCCAAAAACAAATAGGTCAATTAACTTCTGGTGAAAGAGGTGTTCTTGTTACTATGTGTGGATTTATTAATGCTTCTGGAAATTCTATACCCCATTATTTAGTATTTCCTAGAGTAAATTTCACGTTTTGCATGTTGAATGGAGCTCCACGTGGGACTGCGGGTGATGCAACAAAATTGGGTTGGATGAATGGAGATATTTTTGTTAATGTTCTAACAGATTTCCAGGCACATACACGCCGAACGAAAGAAAATCCAGTTGTACTAATATTGGACAATTATGAATCACCTATTACGATTTCTGGTCTAAATTTTACGAAAGATAATGGAATTATTGTTGCAACCTTGCCCCCACATACCAGTAACAAATTGCAGTCTATAGACAAAACTGTTCAAGTCACTTAAATATTTCTTCAATCTAGCTGCAAAGGATTGGATGCTGTGTAATCCAGGTCGTACAATCTCTACCTATGAGATATCTTCTTTGCTTGGCACTGCTTATTGTCTTTCACTCCACAAAATATTACAAAAGGTGTAGCGAGCTTAGCTACCACTCCAAAACTTAACTTACAAAGGGGTAGTATAAATACCAGTGTAACCCAACTCTACCATGAAGTACTTTTTGGTAGACACTAAGTTACGCTGGTTCATTCGCGCTTGCTAAATTGGTGACCCGGACGTGATTTAAACATGCTTAAAAATTTACAAAAAAATTCGATGGATGGCACACAATGTCCAGTAGAATTCGCCATGGTTGATTCTAATTACCTTTCTACCACTAGGGGGCGCTGTGATAGCAGAAACTGCTAATGTTATATCACATCCTCCATTCGTGCAATTGCCGCATGGATAAAATAACTTGTAAAAGGCAGCACGGCAACTGTAATCTTAATACAGCTCTTACAGTCAAAAGCAAAAATGGCAATCATTCTACAAATGACGTCAACTATCGAATTTCGGCGACTGCTAAAAATTCTGGAGGGGGAGTACTGTAGCGAGCTTAGCTACCACTCCAAAACTTAACTTACAAAGGGGTAGTATAAATACCAGTGTAACCCAACCTTCTGACTCCAGATCAGAAGGTTGCGTGTTCAAATCACGTCCGGGTCACCAATGAAGTTCGTTGAATAAAGTCGGGTAAATTATAAAGAGCAAACTTCTTAAAATACTTTTATTAACGAAAAATATATGCGTAAGACAATAGGTAAACTTCAAAGCTAAAAAGATTAAAAAAACTAGTTTTACTATTCTTTTATTTTGTTCTAAACTTTTTCTGATGCCACTCGAGCCAAGAGAAATCGTAACGCGAAGAGTTTGCTGGTTGTTGCCTCAGTGCGCCACATGATGCCACCACACATAGAACCCTATACATAACATGGAGAACATAATGTGCAGCATTTCATTGAAACTAAAGGAAACCCCACATTCTCTAAAGCCAGAAGACTTTCTCAAGAAAAGTTGAGTGCTGCGAAAAAGGAATTTGATTATATGCTACAAGAAGGCCTCTGCAGACCATCCAAAAGCAACTGGTCAAGTCCATTACATCTCACTTTAAAAAAATCCGGCGACTGGAGGCCATGTGGTGATTACCGTGGGCTTAATGCAAACACCATTCCAGACCGTTACCCACTACCATTTCTAACGGACTGTACAAATATTCTACATAAAAAAACGATGTTTTCAACTATAGATCTTATAAGAGCCTACCAACAGATTCCTGTTCACGAAGCTGATATTCCGAAGACCGCCATCATAACACCTTTCGGACTTTTTGAATTTCCTTATATGACATTTGGTCTACGCAACGCCGCGCAAACCTTCCAAAGGTTTATGAATACTGTGCTGAGCGGCCTCGATTTTGTGTTCTGCTATCTTGATGACATTCTCATTGCCTCTCCCGACGCAGAAACACACGGAAAACACCTTGAATTAGTATTCCAAAGGCTCGATAACTACGGACTGTGCATAAACTTTGCAAAATGTAAATTTGGTCTGAGCAAATTTGAATTTTTGGGATACGATATATCATCGGAAGGAATTAAACCTCTTCCATCGAAAGTTGATACAATTAAACAATACCCTAAACCAGAATCCTTCACAAGCTTGCGCAGATTTTTGGGAATGGTGAACTTTTATCACCGTTTCATACCAAACTGCGCCAAACTGCAACAACCGTTGACAGACTTGCTTAAAGGAGTAAAGAAAAACAGTAAAAAACCTTTAGTATGGACCGAAGGTGCGCGGAATGCTTTTGCTGATATCAAAAGCGCATTGTGCAACTCAACAATGTTGGTTCATCCTAACCAGACGGCGCAAATCACCCTAACAACAGATGCATCGGATTCCGCCGTGGGGGCCGTAATTCATCAGCTATATAATCGTGAAAAGCAACCGCTAAGCTTTTTCTCTCGATCCCTAACATCCACGCAAAGAAACTACAGTGCTTATGATCGAGAATTACTTGCAATCTACCTAGCGGTAAAGCATTTTAAGCACATTCTGGAAGGACGGCTATTTACTATCTTCACAGATCATAAACCAATCACTTTTGCCTTCCAGCAGAATTTAGATAAAGCCTCCCCAAGACAAGCCCGACAGTTGAATTATATTGCTGAATTCACTACAGACATACGGTACATTTCCGGAGAAGAAAACATCGTAGCAGACACACTGTCGAGAATAGAATCCATCGCTACTCCAGCTCCAATTGATTATACAGTTATTGCAGATTGCCAGGAGGATGACGACCTTAAGATTCTTACATCAAATTCCAGTTTCAAAATAGTACAAATTCCTATTCCGGATAGCAGTAAGAAAATTTACTGTGAAACCTCCACTAATTTTAACCGGCCATACATTCCTAAAGAGTTTCGCCAAAGAGTATTTCTCGCTATACATAACTTATCCCATCCGGGAATTCGTGCAACAATGAAGCTGGTGACAAAAAGATTCATTTGGCCCGGCATAAACAAAGACTGCCAACTGTGGACTAGAGCATGCTTGGCATGTCAGCGAGCCAAAGTTCACAAACATACACATTCTCCAGCTGCGGAATTCAAAGTTCCGAATCAACGATTCAAGCACCTTAACATTGATATTGTTGGCCCTTTACCATCTTGCAAAGGTTTTAGGTATCTGCTTACTATCATCGATAGGTTCACCCGTTGGATTGAAGCTGTTCCTTTGGAAGACCAAACTGCAGATTCCGTCGCAAATGCCCTTATCGCGAGTTGGATTTCCAGATTTGGAATACCTGAAAGAATAACATCTGACCAAGGTCGCCAGTTTGAGAGTCAACTCTTCCAATCCTTGAGCAAATACCTAGGTTTCAAAGCTAACACCACCACAGCTTATCATCCACAATCTAATGGTCTAATCGAACGCCAACACCGAACTTTGAAAAACAGCCTTAAATCCCACCTACAAACGTCCAATTCTTGGACTGATATTCTACCTTTAATTCTCCTTGGCATTCGATCCGCCGTTAAAGAGGATTTGGGTTGTTCTTCCACTGAACTTGTGTACGGCACACCAGTCTGTTTGCCTGGAGAATTTTTCAGTAACTCCCCAGCTGCCACGCATTCAGATTTTATACAAAAATTGCAAAGTCACATCCAAAACCTAAAACCAACTCCAACAACCAGCCATGGAAAAAAACCAGTTTTCGTACACAAGGATTTAGCAAATTGTTCACACGTATTCATCTATAATAACATAATCTCATCTTCTCTTCAACCAACCTATCTCGGACCATATCTAGTTAAACAACGTTTTGAGAAATTCTTTGATGTTGTAGTTTGGGGTAAAATTAAGAGAATATCAATAGATCGACTGAAACCATGTTTCAAACTCAAAGATGAAGTAACATCAAACTTTGGGACATGTGAATCCGATAACTCCAAAACCTCACAACCACCTCCCAGTGACAATGATTCTTCCATCAAATTTGCTAGAACCACAAGAACTGGTCGAAGAGTGCGATTTCCTGCATACCTGAACGACTATGAGGTGTAACGCTATCACTGGAAAGGGGGTGTGTGGTGGCATCATGTGGCGCACTGAGGCAACAACCAGCAAACTCTTCGCGTTACGATTTCTCTTGGCTCGAGTGGCATCAGAAAAAGTTTAGAACAAAATAAAAGAATAGTAAAACTAGTTTTTTTATTTTGTTCTAAACTTTTTCTGATGCCACTCGAGCCAAGAGAAATCGTAACGCGAAGAGTTTGCTGGTTGTTGCCTCAGTGCGCCACATGATGCCACCACAAAAGGTTTTTCAGTGACTGGAATATGGCCTTTCAATAGAGAAATGTTTTGTGAAAAAGATTATTTGTGTTCATAAGTGTCAGATAGACCTTGTCCTACTGAAAATTATTCCCATGGTCAGATTAATGAAACTGAAGAGCTGACTAATGAAACTGAAGACCAGACAGACAAAACCCAAGAATCAGAAATGATGGATCTTGCCATAAGTAGATCAGAATCACCGACTGCAGGTTGATCAGCAACTGTTCATAAGCCATGAACTAGCTCTAAACCCACGAGGAAATACTTTTATCCTCAAGAGATAAAACCTTACTACTTTTCTTGGAACAGCCTTGGGGTAAGAGCAGGAAAACAGAAAAAAAAAAAGAGTTTAGTTCTAACCACGCCAGTAAAAAAATGCTCTTGTTAAGCAATTAGAAAGTAAAAAGAGGAAACTTTTATGCCTTGGGGTCTCAGGGCACCTCTTTTGCTGGATGAAATCTTTCCTCAGCCAGTGATTTATCAGAACGAAACTAGAAAATGTCAGGTCTACTTTTGGTTAAACTAAACAGGGCCTGCCTCAGGGATCGGTCTCGAGCACTTGCCTTTTCAATGCCATTATCAATGAACTCTCAACTGCTCGGGGTGTTTAGTGTCTTCTCTATGCAGACGACCTAGTTATTTGGACAGGTGGCTCTGATGTTAAAAAACTCGAAGACCTTCTCAATAAGGCTTCAACTAAATTAGCCGATTGTAATGAAATGGTGGTGAACCCAGAAAAGACAACCTTCCAGCTCTTCACTCTGAGTACTAAAAATCATTCTCCTGCTCTCTACTTCAAAGGACAATCTTTACTGCATACGGCAAATCCCACATTTAGAGGTACTTTTGGATCCTAAACTCAGCTGGAAACATATTTTTAAAACAAGAGACAGAGTGCATAAGCAGATGAATTTAATGAAGAGAATTGTGGGAATTCGTTGCGGTTCAGCTCAAGAGGTCCTTGCAAACACCTATAAATCTTATGTCAGGCCCATCATTGACTATGGTTCCGAAATTTTGGTAATGGCTTGTGCCAACACTCTTGCTAAGCTCGATGTTGTATAAAATTGTGCTCTGCGTTTAATCACTGGTGGAGCAAAATCTAATACAATTCAATCTTTGGAACTTCAGAGTGGTATAGAACTACTGTCTGATCGTCGAGACAGGGTTGCCCTTGTTCTCAGCGAGAAATTGCTTAGAAATGGTTACAGCTACTGGCGGGGGTATAATCCCGCAATAAGCAGACTAAAAACGCAAATAACTTTTTTAAACCGTGTAAAAGAAATCGGCAACAGAATTGCCATGCCCGACATCTATAGACAGCCTTGTTTGGATGCCCTTGAGGTGGACTGCACATACATTGCTAAGGCAGACTTCCAGTTGGTTGTTCCTTGCAACAAGACAAACTATACTGATGCTGAGTTGAGATCGTTCGTGATGGCTACCATCTATGAGAGATATCCTCTCCCTGACTGGCTCCCTGTCTATACTGATGGCTCTGCCAACCCTGAATCTAATATGGCGGGTGCTGGGGTCTTTTGCCAATACTTCCATCCGAGTAAGGCGGTTGGAAATTACTGTGACAACTTTGATGGCGAGATTTAGGCTGTTCTTATGGCAAGTACCAAGAAATAATTTATCTTATTAAAACAATCATAAATATTGCCCTTAAAAAAGCATCATTTCTAAAAATTCCGTTCAAAAATTAGCTGCAGTATATGTATAAAGCCGTAGCCAACGCATTGGCGCACTTCTAAAGTCGGCAAAGAAAGAAGTTAACAGATTTGGAAAGAACTTTCTAGAATATTCAAAATGGAAATTTAAACTTTCCACTGGCGGAGGTTGCCATAAAAGACGAAATAACCTTATCGGTTAAATAACCTAGTTTCTTAATTTCTAATAGAAAGAAAAATCGCCCATTAAAAGCTGATCAACTTAAAATATTTCATTTATACCTTTTTCGTCACATTATGATGTATCACGGCCACTAGATAACAGCTTCACTTTCTTAGGAAACCAATTTTTTTTAGCTACGACATTCACAGCAACAACGTACGCCAACTAGTTCAAAATCCAAGTTCTCCAGGTTTGCCATTAAACTAATAAGCTACTCGTAAAGAATTCCTTTCAGAGAGGAATTTGCAGGACTTATCAGACATGGGAAAATTTAGAATTGCAATGTTGGCGAAACATGTCTCGTTTGGCACATTTTACACTTGCAGCAAACAGAAAAAGACAAAATTCAGAACTTTTTATAAAATGATAAAAAAAAAATCGGTCATTTTCTCAAAATTTTTTTAAAAAGTAGGAAGAATTACATCTATAAGGAGTGGCACATAAAAATAAGGAGTTTTAAGAGTGCTTAAAACGAAAGTTCATTTTAAGGATCGTGCGAACCTTGTATTAGTTTTGGGGTGCATTAAGCGTTAAAGTCGAAAAAGCGAAATTTCTTCAGACGCGATTTTTTAAGAGTACCTCCAAATGTGAATTTTTGCACAACCTCAAGCTTTTAGAAATTTCAATTTTTTTCTGAATTCAAAAAATATTGGGAACCATCGCGATATTTACGTTACTTTTTTTAAATTGTCATATCTATATCTTATTACTATTAGTTTTTAAATTTGAAAACATCACAAGAAACCTTAGAACGTACACTTTAAGCTAAAATTATTTTTGAAATTGGTTCATAAATAATTTTGATAAAAGTATAATTTCGCGATAGTGTACAAATTGTTCCTTGCGCAAACGCATAGAGATCTAACGTCAAACAGCCTCCATGAAACCGAGGGTCACAGGAATGAAAGCCTCGATTAAACTTGCTGTGACGTCAATGAACGGAGGCGATCAGGGGGTGGAGGTTTTGCCGTAGCAGGAAATTAACATTACAAAAGGAGTGTTGGTTTGCAAAGCAAACCAAATTCCCTGGGAGGCGGCAATCAGGGGCAGAGCTCCCTAGTATATAAAAACGTCACTAGGACATCCGGTTATTCAAAGCTTGAAATATATTCTCATTGGCTAGAAACAGTTATGTCATATTCATAAAAAAACAGCCAAAATCACATTAAAAAACACTGACAATTACAAAAAAACACAAAAGGCGAAAATCTGCGGAAGATTCTCGTGTCTGCCTTTCAGACATAAGCGTCTTTTACAATTTCAAACCAAAAATGTACTAAATGAAATACTAAAAAGTTAATTTAGAACATAATTTAGAGCACATTTGTGGGAAAACAACAAAAATTATCTTTCTAAAAGAATACAAAGGAAACTATATTGAAGTCACATCACAGCAAATACCTACATTGAGTATTAAAATTTGTTGGAATGCCCTTGCCAACTGTTTTCTTGAAACTTATTAAGAATTCCAACTTTTATTCAAATGTCATTCATACTAACAATAGTTTTAAAGACTTATCACAAGAAAATTATTACATAAAAATGAGTAACTTACAAATCGTTCTTCAGCTTTTTTAGCCGTTAAGCAAAACTCTTTGAACTTTGCTTCAATTTTTGCTGGAGAAGTTTTTTCATTTCCATCCAAACTCTTTACAAGCTTATTTAAGACCCCAACACAAACTGAAAAAAAGTAATATTAGAACAATGATATAGCAATTAGGATATTTCATGCCAACTAAGTGTTTAACAATTGTGTAGGAGGTAGATAAAATAGTATTAAAAAAATATGCCTGAAACCAGTATTAAACCATATGATCAAGTACCTACTGGAACAGATAATCAACCACTGAAGATAAATGCATTATGAAAGTTTTGGAAGTATAATATCATAATTCACACTAAACCTTCCGTTAGTCCTGCTTTCCAATTCTAAATCAAATGCTATATCCTAATGAGTCGAAAGAAAGGTTCAAAACAAGAGATTGTTCCATGCAGCTGCATCTAAAATATAGTTAGGGGAAGACTGGGTACAATGAAACATTACTTCTAAAAATCAGTAAAATTTATCACAGAAAGTTGCAATTTATATATATGTTATGCAACTATATGTTCCAATTACTGATGTGATTTGGATACATTTGCACTTTTACAACATTAGCAATAGAAGATTATTGGTTTTTCACCATTGAAAGTAAGTTTCTTTACTAAAAGTAATTTCGTTTCTTTTTCCTCGTTGTTATATGTAATAATTATTTTTTCTATACATTTTGTTATCTTTGTGTTGTTGTCTTCATACCTCCAAAACCAAAATTTAAAAAAATTAATATTAGAAGTTTGAAAATGTTTTTTTATTTAGTAACCTCAGTACGGGGTACAATGAAACACTTGCAGACGGGGTACAATGAAACACTTGCAGACGGGGTACAATGAAACCTGTTTCATTGTGCTCCGGGTGAATGCATTTACTTGAAGTAATATATCAATGGTAAATATAATATCACTGATATAAAATAACATATTACTGGTTGTCACTAATATAAATAAAACACTTTTACTAAGGAAATGGCAACACCTAACATTAATAGGAAAAGGCAACACCAAATCAAAACAGTAATTTTGAAAGCATGCAAATTAAACTTTTTTTTTCCTTAAAAAAATAAAAGATTTCAATAGTAAGTTAGTTTTTTTACATTCAAAAACATTTAAGAATAGTTTATTTCATAGGCCTAAACTGCACTAACTACAGTTCACAATCCTCCTAACGTTCTCAGTCAAAGGGTCCAAAAACAAATAGGTCTATTAACTTCTGGTGAAAGGGGTGTTCTTGTTACTATGTGTGGATTTATTAATGCTTCTGGAAATTCTATACTCCATTATTTAGTATTTCCTAGAGAAATTTCAAGATTTGCATGTTGAATGGAGCTCTACGTGGTACTGCGGGTGATGCAAGAAAATCGGGATGGATGATTGGAGATATTTTTGTTAATGTTCTAACATATTTCCAGGCACATGCACGTTGTTTGAAAGAAAATCTAGCTGTACTAATAATGGACAATCATGAATCACATATTACGATTTCCAGTCTAAATTTTACGAAAGATAACGGAATTGTTGCAATCCTGCCCCCACATACTAGTACAGCCTTTAGACAAAACTGTGTTCAAGTTACTTAAAAATTTCTTCAATCTAGCTGAAAATGACTGGATGCTGTGTAATCCAGGTCGTACAATCTCTATCAATGAGATCTTTGTTTGGCACTGCTTATTGTAAGTCTTTCACTCCACAAAATATTACAAAAGGTTATGGCCTTTCAATAGAGAAATGTTTTGTGAAGAAGATTACTTGTGTTTGTATGTGTCAGATTGAAGAGCTGACTAATGAAACTTAAGACCAGACAGACAAAACCCAAGAATCAGAAGTCAAGTGGTGGATCTTGCCATTAGTAGATCAGAATCACCTACTGCAGGTTGTTCAGCAACTGTTCATACACCATGCACTAGCTCTAAACCTGTGAGAAAATACATTTCTCCTCAAGAGATAAAACTTACCCCAAAGCTGATTCAAAAAAAGAAGTAAGAGTAGGAAAACAGAAAAAAAAGTTTTATTCTAACCTCGCCAGTACAAAATGCTCTTGTTAAGCAATTAGAAAGTAAAACGAGGAAAAAAACTATGAAGGTATTGTTTTCAAAACGAACTACCTCCTACAGACTTTGAAGATGACGATGATCCAGATTATTTTCCAGCTCCAGCTGATAACCAAAGTACTAAGAATGAGATATCCACACATAATATGTGTGACACAAGCAGTATCTGTATAAATGATTATGTTGAATGAAATATATAAAATGAAACTGTAGAAATCATAAATTTAAATGAAGTCGAATGTGACTAAAATAAACTTTATAGGGTGAAAATTGCTTGCATCAATTTGGAGTGTTTCATTGTACCCCAGTATGTGTTTCATTGTACCCCGGCATATGGGGTACAATGAAACACTGTGAGACATTTACTTTTTGTTATTTTCCAAGCATAAAGATTTTGTTTAGAACCTAATCAAAATTTATTTAGATGGGGAAAATACAAGATTAAAAGTATGCATTAATTATATTTTTGTGCATGCAAAATTGTGGATAGGAAAAAATAATTAGTAAATTTTGTTTCATTGTACCCCGTCTTCCCCTATTATAATGCGGAAGGATAAAAAGACAAAAGAGGAAAATATAATGAGGTCAGATTACCTCAAGCCACAAGAGAAAATAATTAAAAACTGATAATAGAAAAAGGAATACTTAAAGAATTAATTGATGAATTTATGAAAAATGAAGGAAACTGTAAAGCTACATAAACAAAGTTTTAAAGCATGTGCTGTAAATGAGGTAAGTTGCTGCAATGAAATGTTTTGAAAAAGAGATACGACTGAATTTGACTGATGGAATTTGCTGAGACTGACTTTAGCTTGTTATAATTAACTCTATGGAATTTGTTTTTATTAACGCAACACTTATTTACTTGTTTAATATTAGTTTGTTATTTACCAAGTTTCACTTGGAATAGCAAGTTCAATTTTTTTTTAATCCTAGCTTTATTGCATAGGTACAAATATAATTGTAATTGCAAAGTATTAGCACAAATGTTTTCATTTGAATTGTAATGTCAAAAATAAATAGTCTATTATTGAATGCATGGTGGTCAATAACTGTTCTGAACTTTGATTTAAAAACTCGCATGAAAAATATAACCGATTTTTATCACCATCTTTACAAGATGGTAAGAACTTTTTAAAGTGCAATTGAAAAGTAACCCTGGCAAAATATTTCATGAAAAATGAACACTAACTGATTGGTTGACCCCATTATAGGAATAGCAGTGCAAAGAAAATGTTTTAAGGATCATCAAATGTGATTATGGATCACATGCTTTTCATGTCAGTGAATTTAAATATGCATATTAGTCTGTTATGTATGTTAATAATTGCTCTTCATTTGAAAATCTGGTTTAAATGAGCTTTAAAAATGCAAAATTCAGGCTGGAACACTGCAATAATCCTTTCTACGACCAATTCCAGATTTGTATTTGAACTTCAAAATTTAATATCAACCACATTTCCAGATTTAATTAAGATAGTATAAAGAAACTGAATTAAAGCATCGTAATATGAAATTAAGATGCGATTCATTAAAAATTGTGATTTTTGAAGTCTTGGGATCACATGTTTTCTTCATGCTCATTTATGATTATAAAACTAAGATTATATATAAATGGGTCAT
Organism: Metellina segmentata; assembly: GCA_947359465.1. Lineage (NCBI taxonomy): Eukaryota > Metazoa > Arthropoda > Arachnida > Araneae > Tetragnathidae > Metellina > Metellina segmentata. The sequence continues at coordinate 66,420,037 of OX375872.1, read as the reverse complement.
AAAATTTTACATTAGTTAAGGCAATGATATAAACACAAGTGTAAACGACCAATTTTATGCACTTTTCAAATTAAAGTTCTGAAGTTTATTATTGGTATTACAACTTCTACTTGCACAAAACATGTATCGAAACGAACATTCATATTTGTAATTGAAGAAAATTACATTTATATCGATGCATGACAAAGCCTATATATACACTTTAAATATAGACGTGGTTAATGTCGCACAATGATGCAACTCAAAAACTACATGTCATCAAAATACAACAATCAAGTCTCTAAATTGGTAAACACAAATTCCCTTTTAAAGAGACAAAATATATACACAGTTATTAATTATAATAAATGGTAACATTTATAAAATTATTTGAATTCATATTAATTATGTAATAAAAATAAATTTCCTACCTTCACATTCACCTTCTTTCAAGGCATTTGAAAATTGCAATAAAGCTACCGGTATTAAACATTGTAGAATCAATGTCAGTTTAGCCATGGTGATACTTTGAAATTGTAATGCACAATTAAGGCAGTTCTTACACAAGATTAAGGCAGATAATTTCAGAAAATCGAGATGACTATGACAGGACAATAACACAAAAAAAGACGAATATTCATTCGATACGTCTCATACAGAAAAACATTTCATACTTTACTGTCTCAAGTCAACTCTATAACTTATTAAAAGATTTGACAACACGTAAAATACCGGCGAGGCCAGCTGTCGGTGGATGATTGGCCTGCAACTTGATGCCACTTTTTATTTTATAGACTAAACTTTTAGGGTTAAGGCTTTTCTGGAAAAGGATAAGCACATTCAATGAAAGGAGACACTTTAGCTCACATAAAAATAGATTCATACAGGAATTTTGATAAAAAAAGAATTTAATCAAGACTCAGAAACGAAAATTCCTGAATTCCGAGATAGTTTTCGAATGTAAGAGGATTTTTCAGACAGGCGAAATTTAGGTGGCGGTAGTATTTTTGCGGTGGAATGTGTGCATTGCATGTGTTTCGCAAGTAATGTCACTTCGGTTGTTTTCCAATTCCATTTCAGCACTTTATCAAGAAAAAATTCAAAGTATAAATTCCAAACAAACAAAGGTGGTTGGTCAACATATATTAGTTTAAAGACCAAACGTTTCCAAAACAGCAATAAACTCCGTTTTAAGGTAATCGTGATAATTTTCACACTAGAGCATTTGAAAAGCAGTCTTCACAGACCATCTTGTTTGTTTTTCTCAGAAAATACCTCTCTATAGCAACATGGCTCGTACTTTTCAAACAAGAACTGGCCAACAGGCACAGACCCTCAGATTTAATAGCGGTGAAGGCAATAGTTGTCGTTTTCATTTCGTTGGATGGAATCAATCCTCTCAGTCATGCGAAGCCTGGGTGAGTGGATATTTCGTATAGCTCGAAAAGAATGCTTGACATCATCAACTATCCAGTTCGGAAGAAGAAAAAAAAACGAGTTTTCATGATTCTTTTATTTGTTGCTATCTACTAGAAGTTCTCAGATATCCATGGGTCAGACTTCTTTACACAATTACTTCAATATTCTGAGAGCATGAATTGTTGAAACTTTGTTAAAAATGTAAGCAACATAGCAATGAACTATATTTTTATTTGAGCTGCTCATCCTGATTTAAATTAGAAATTTCTGAGGCAATCATTCCATTCTGTATGTATTTAGCAAGTTTATACTACACTCTCGAATAGAAAGCTTTAATTTTTGTTTATAATTTATAAAAAGAGAAAATTTTGTTTAGGTTGAATTTGAAAAATTCAAACATGAAGGAGTTTTTAAAAAAAGGTATTTGTAAACATTTTTGAACAAGCATGTCAAGTATGCTGTTGCAGAGATAAACGAATTCCTTTGTAAAGTAAAATGTTGCGTTATTTCTCTAAGCTATTGAAAACTGAAAAAATATTCCAAATAAAACTTTTTAAGCTTCATATAAATGCATTTCTCGTATCTCCGAATACAGAATAAAAATATTCGAGTTACTTGTTATCCAAAGAAAATTTACTTAAATTCTAAAGACTAAATTTAATTATTGGAGACAGAACAGGTGTTAGGAGAGCCACCAAAATATTTACACTCTAGAGGATTATTCAACTTTTTTTCTCTTTACAGACAAAAATCTAGGAATATTGAGGATTCTGAATGTCCCCTAGATTGGACAAAAAAGTAAAAATAATTAGGAAGGGAAAAAAGTCATGTTAGTCTCGAACGTGTTATACGTAAGTTATGCTGTCACTAAAAATTTATGTGAATGAAATACTAACATACAGTTCATCTGTAAGATTCTTCACTTCAATATTTTTTATTCACAAAACTTGTTTATGAAATTTGTCAATATTGTGATTAGGTATCTACACTCTATAACAAAAAAAAATCGACGAACCAAGAAGGAGTTGTCCAATTGTGATGAAATTTCGTATGCAAAGACATTTTGAACGAACATGCAAATGTTTAAAATTTGGTGTCCAATGAATAAATAGTGGGAGCTCCAGCGCATCGGAACTGCGCGTTCAGCAGGTGTATATAAGGAGCGCTTGGCAATCTATGGTCAAAATTACTGTTGCATTTCGACTGCTGAGATCTTACTACAACTGTAACAATGCCTCACCGAAACATTTGTGCTCATAAGAGCATATGTCCGAGTTTGAACGAGGTCATGCTATCAGATTGAAGGAGGCTTGTTGAACGAATTGAAGAATTGCTCAACATGTGGGTCGAAGCGATGCGACGATTAAACGATGCTGGTAAGAGTTGGGTCAAGAAGGGCAGATGTCAAAAAAGGCAGTTGTCCTCAAACTATTCCAAATCCTGACCATGAAGTGTACACCGATGACTCCGGTATTTACGACAAATCTTGCACTTCAAAGTACAGGAATGGCAAAGTTATTACAGCTCCTCTGAAAAAGGTCTTAGATTGAGGGAATTCCTGCCCAAGGTCAATTGTAAGACTTTGATTTCTGATAGGCATCTTGTCCGGTTCCTTACTAGTCACGATCCATTCAGGAAGTACCTTCACCGATTCAAGCTTAAAAATGGTGACTTGTATAGTTGCAGAGAAATCGGTGACCCAGACCATTATCTTTTTAGCCTCAGACATACAATTAACTATCATCTTGGTAGACCAACAGTTCCCAACAAACCGGTGTGGCTCAATTCGGTACTTCACAATGAGATATCCAGGCATAAGATCCGGAAATACGTCATGATGACGGCGGATGTGGTTGGCGAGATGACCTGAGTCTGGTGCTGTTGGGTCCCTCCCGCTTTTATTCTTTTATATTTTTCTGTAAGGACATTTGACTAGGTCAAGTTCATTTTAATATTCTCTCTATTATATTTTAATCTTTTAAGAGTTTTAACTGTTGTGTGGTGAAACTGTTTTTTATGAGCCATGGACTGTGGCATCACTTTTATTTATATGTCTTGTATTTCAGTCAATTAATTTTAGTAATCAGATCCGGTTAAAGGGCCTCTTGCCCATCTGTTGTGCTATGTGTTCTAAACTGTTCGGGCTATTGCCCCTAGTCAGTTGAGAAATTTAATAGATTTCGTCGATAGGTACGGGTCCTCGGGATCTACCTGTGAACTGGAAGTCAAAGTCCCCCTCCCTTCACATGACTCAAAACCTTAACAGGTGAGTCGGGAGGAGGTGGATCTTGAACAAGATAATGGACGGCCGCACACAGAACGCGTTGCTATGAATTGTCTTTGATAAAAAAAAAATGAACTTTATTTGCTGTAATCTGGCAACTACTTATGTAGTAAAGTTAAGATGTTGTAATCTGGAAATTCTTCAGAGTTGTTCTATCAATTTTGTTAAAAAACTGTAGCTTTGTTGATGCAACCCGTGGTGCCTGTCTTTTATATTTTTATGTTTGTTTAGTAATATCATTGAACATTTATAAACTGCTATACCATTAAACTTATATTAATTCAAGTAAAGTAGTTCCGTCTTTGTTTGAAACTAAATATCAACAGGTTATGGGCCCAGTAACGTCTTCATCTCTGTACGTGTCTTAGAACTAAGTCTAATGTGAGTTTTGCACGTAAACGTATGGTGAAAAGAAACGGTTGGTTTTAGAGAAGCATTTAAGTATTCATGGATGTACAGGGTAATTCATAAGTACTTATACAGTTTCTGGATGCTATAAAACACAAACAGTTTAATACACGGTCACCAAATGCAAACTGTAAGCTAAGTATACTCATAAAGTTTGTGTCCCCCTCCCGAGCGAAGTGACGTAGGCGATAGAGAGCGTGTCACGTGACTTGTCAGTGAAAATGGTTGCGTCTGCAGTGGAGAAGGCGTTTTGTGTTCTTGAATTGAGCAAAACGGAATCTGTCTCGTTATGTAACGGCATTTTCGATCACGATTTGGAAAAGAACCTCCAACTAGAAAATTCATCAACGATTGGTTCAAAAAATTTGAACTACTTGCTGTTGGTGCAAAATTCCCAACCCAGGACGTCCGAGTGTGTGTATTCGCAAATGTCGTCAAAAACTTTATTCATCCAATTGGATAATAAAATCGAAAAACTTTATTCTCTAATTGGATAGTGCACCACCACACTGGTCAGGTGACATGCGAAATTACCTCTATTAACATCTTCACCGATGGATTGGACGAAGCGCCGACTACAGCATGCCACTGACCCAATAGCCACCCAGATGCCCTGATTTAACACCATGTGACTCTTTTTTGAGGCTACGTAAAGGATAACATATTTAATCTTCCTCTTCCTGTTGATCTAGCGGAGTTGAAACGGTGTATCGCAACCACTAACATTGCACTTGCTTCAGATACGCTAACACGCGTCTAGGCAGAATTAGATTCGATGTGTATAGTGTGACTAAAGGTGCACACATAGAACATATGTGACTGTCTCTAAAAAAACTTGAAACATTCACCTACACTTCTGTTACAGGTAACATAAAATATCTTACACTGTCACTGTTATATAGTGAGATGAAATTGTATACTTACTTATGAATCACCCTGTATTTACTATGGACAAACGTATTGGCTCAGAAAATTGGGCTGGATGGAAACGGATGGCTGAGGGTCTACTGATGGAAAAAGATGGAGCTTTCGAGGTGTGTTCTGGTGAGATCGTAAAATCAGAACTGGTTCCCGATGGTGCTTCTTCAGAAATCCGAAAAGAGTATAAGTTAAAATTAGCCAAGTATGACAAAGGCAACAGAGCAGCTTGTGGAATTTTTTCCAGGACTTTAGATTCAAGAATTTTGTGATTTGGTCTCTATGTGCAAAACTGCCAGGGACATATGGCAAAAGTGGCATGATCTATTTGAGCAGAAAAATAGGCAGATTCAACATTCTTGTCAGTTGGACTTTTCATCATTTGCACGTGACCCAACGGATACAATGCCCATGCACATCGCTAAGTTAGAACGCCTTGTGTCCATCATGACTGAATTGGACATTAAACCAACTAACTTTGTAATAACCAGCAATCTGCTAGAAGCTTTATCTAGTTATTATAAGCCACTCAAAATGGCTTGGTGTGTTCGGTCAAAGGAGCAATAATCTCTAGTTGAATTGAAACAACTATTATTAGCTGAAGAGCAACGTAGAAAGTTGGAATCGTCTAAAGAGAGTGAAATTGTTGCCTTGATGGCCAAAGCTGGTATTGGAAAAGGAAATCCAAGTGAAAGGTGTGTGCCCAGATCAAATGTTAGTGTAAGCAGGCAGAGGAAACGATATAAATATTTCAACTATGGCAAAAAGGGCCATATGAAAAGGACTGTAAGTCTCAAAAAAGTGTGCCTGTGCCAGTATACTATGAAACAAAATTATTTGATTGTGGAGGCATTTATTACAGAAGGTTTAAATACACTAAGTGATGATGATTGGGTTATTCTACCGAAGCCACTCAACATATTACCAATGAAAAAGGCTGGTATCAGGCATATTCAAAGTATGAAAACCCCGTATAAGTAGTGTTGGAAATGATTCAATCATGAAAACTTATGGACAGAGTAAGATTTCTTTCAAGATGGAACATGGTTGTTGGAAAGACAGCTATATGGAAAATGTGCTGTATGTTGTTCCAGATGCTTCCAGAAACCTGTTCTCTGTAAGACAAGCTTTAGATCATGGTATGGAGTTCAACATGTCAAGAGATGAATTTTTGAAACCAAAAGGAGTTGTTGCTATGATAATTCGCTGTGGAAATTTGTTTAAATTACAGTACAAAATTGTGTGTTCTAGTGCAAATAACAGTGTTTTAGTGTCCTCTGCAGAAATTCATTTGACTGAGGTAAATTATTTTCAACTCTGGCATGAAAGGTTGGGACATTTGAAGAAGCAACACGTGAGAAAAGTATTACAGTCACTGAATATACAAGTCGTATCTTTGGCCGATAAAAGCCATCCTCACAATTACATAATTCAAATATCTGAATTTATTTTTTGGTATTTATATAGAGGATAACTAACTCTAAAAGCATCATTAATAAATATTTTTATTTTAAAAACAGAAATAGAGTTAATACTTACAGGGGATGGACAAAATAATGTGAACACCTGTGAAAAGATAATTTTTTTTTATTAATAGGCCGTTGGTCCTTCTTTTGCATGAATTACTGCTTGTATTGGAATTGACAAATACAAGTCACGTACAACATTCAGAGGGATACGTTCCCACTCAAATTGCAAAAAAGTCCCTAATTCAGAAAGTGTCCTTGGAGGGAGAATCGACTTCGCAGCTTGTTTTGAAAAATACCCCACAAAGGTTCAATTATACTAAGATAAGGGCACTGAGAGGGTCAGATGAGGTGCTCTATTTCATCGTCGTGTTATTAAACCAGTCTCGGGCAATTCCACAGGTGTGAATGGGGGCATTATCATCTTGGAAGACTGGTCGTTTATCAGGAAACACAGTTTGTACCATTGAGTGAAGATGGTCGGCCAGAAGACTGACATAATCCTCTCCTGTAACACGGCCATTCAGAACAACAAGAGAGCCAAGACCACGATGTGATATCGCACCCCAGATCATCACAGAACCGCCTCCATGCTTAACCGTAGGCCGAAGACAGTCAACTTGATAGGCTTCTGGTATTGTTCTCCAAACGTAAACAAGTCCATTTGTCGGGAATAATGTTAACGACGATTCGTCTGACCATATTACATTCTCCCATTGTTGTTGTGTCCAATTTTTATGCTCGTGACACCATATTCGTCGCTTCAAAGCATTGCATGATGTAATCAATGGTTTTGAAATAGTCGCTCTACCATGAATATTTGCCATATGCAGTTCACGCCGGATAGTTTTGGATGAAACTGCTTCCTGTAGATGTGTGTTCATCTTAGATGTTATCTGGGATGTTGTTGTCTTGTGTTTTTTTTTGCCACAGTCCGTTTCAAAACCCTTCTGTCTCTGTCATTCGGCTTCGATTTTCGACCACTGTTGTGCTTTTTAGATGATGTTTTCCCGTTTCAAATATGCTGACTTTACAGTCGACACTGTACTTCTCCCAACACGTAGAAGGGTGGCCGTTATCGTTACTGAGGCTCCAGCAAGACGGGCCTCAACAATCATACCTCTTTCGAAATCAGAGCGGTCAGCATAACGCAATTTTAACACATAAATATACACAGACCAGTCACATTGATGTGACCACCTGTCAATAGCCAGAATAACCACCTTTGGCAGAGCGGACCGCTGCGAGACGGGTAGGAAGAGAGTCAATTAGGTTTCTGAAGGTGTTCACTGGGATATTGAGCCATGCCGACTCCAGTGCCGTGACCAGCTGCGCTAGATTACGCGGTTGAGGATCCATGGCGCGAACAACCCGATCGAGGTGGTCCCACAGATAAACGATTGGGTTTAAATCCGGTGAGTTTTCTGGCCAAGGGAGTACGGTAAACTCATCCTGGTGCTCTTCGAACCACACACATACACTGCGAGCTGTATGACACTTCGCATTGTCCTGCTGTTGGATACCATCATTCTGAGGAAAAATAATTCGCATGTAGAGGTGGACATGGTCCGCAAGGACAGATGCGAACTTGTGCTGATCCATCGTGCCTTCCACAACGATGAGTGTACCCAGTGAATGCCAGGAAAACATTCCCCAAACCATAATGCTCCCTCCTCCAGCCTGGATCCTTCCTCTAATTGTTGCAGGGTGTTTACTTTCAGACGTTTCACGCCGTATACGCCAACGTCCATCTGTCCGATGGATCATAAAACGTGATTCATCGGAAAAAACCACCTGTCGCCACTCTGTGGACGTCCAGTTGCGGTACTGTCGTGCAAATTCCATCCTTCGTCGCCGATGAACAGCAGTCAGCATAGGTGCATTAACCAGGCGTCTGCTGCGGAGGCCCATGCACAGCAACGTTCGCTGAACCGTTGTTGAGGATACACTCTTGGTAGCCCCTTGGTTCATCTGGGCGGTCAGTTGTTCAACAGTTGCACGTCTATTCGCCCGAATGCATCTCCATAGCCTTCGTTTGCCTCTGTCATCTATAGCCCGTGGTGCACCACATGTGTCACTCCGCTGATTTTGGATAGTGCCATTTTGCCATGCACGTTATACTTGTAACACGGCGGCACGCGAACAGTTCACAAAATTAGCCGTTTCCGAAATGCTTCCACCCTTGGCCCGAAAGCCAATAATCATGCCCTTTTGGACGTCGGATAAATTGCTACGTTTCTGCATTACGCCAACGATTGAAATGCTTTCCGATGCCCTAGGACATCCTTTATATACACTCCACAGCAATGTGCTGCCACCTGCCTTTTGTGATTGGTTATTTCACGTTGGGGAAGTGCATTCTGCGCTATTCAAGAAGGGCGCATAATACAACAATGGTCCACGAGAATGCAGGATAATAATTCCGTTTTCCAGGCGGAGCTTTATGGAATACTTTCAGCCATAAAAGCAGCAGAAGCAAGAGCAGACAAAAATGTCAAGATCTGGTCGGACAGTCGAGCTGGTCTCCTGGCACTTAAAAACCCCAAGACGCCTAGTCCACTGGCACGAAAAATACAACACTTACTATACAACAACAAGGAAATTTGCCTAGGATGGATTAAAGCCCATGCGGGTCACGATGGAAACGAAGAAGCAGATAGATTAGCAAAAGAGGCAACAACAATGGAATGCGTAGACGAAGGGGTGAAATGGCCCAAGAGCCATTACAGAAAGGAAACCACTAGCTGGCTACTTGATGCATGGCAGAATGAATGGGACGAAGGAGAAACAGGCAGGACGGTGCACGATGTGTTACCAAAAGTGTCACTAAAATCATCAAGTTGGACCAGGGAAGAGACACTTTTCTTCACAGGGCACGGCCCATTGCCATCCTACCTAACGAGGTTTAAGAAAATCAAGTCCGAAAACTGCTCATGTGGTGAAATTGGCACACCTCTACATTACATCACAGTTTGCCCCCTTACAGCCTCATGGCATATGAGAACACCTGCCGACCACCATTGAAAATCATCAGGACTTAATTATCCTAGAAATCCTAGAGACTAAGAAAAACGAACTTTTTTTCTCACCTTGCATGATGTATATATATATATATATATATATATATATATATATATATATAATGTAACCTAGTATAATAATTTAATGTATATACTGTATAGATGTAAGGATGTATAAATGTAATGTAATGTGCTCTAACATTCTGGGTAGACATGTCACCTTGGTGGCATGCTCTACTCATCCAACCACACTTATTTAAACTGGTACATTGTCTCACGACACTAGGCACGGGAGTGTGTGTTGGTGTTAGTTAGTTAGTTAGTTATTTCACGTTGACGTCGAAAGTAGGTGGTGGTGACATTAATGTGACTGGACTGTGTATTTCGCATCCGACTTCTATCACTGCTAGTAGCAGACTGATGATCCTTTGACTTTGGAAGTTTGGCTTTCAAGTCTTTAATTATTGCTTCATGGAAAGAATGGACTGCATATATATCATGTTGCATGTAGTTAGATATGATGGCATATGATTCAAGAGCTTTACATGGTAACCAAGCAACTGCAGTGTAAATAGTGACCTGCTCGTCTTTATTCCAGTAGGCTGGTAGAAGTTCATCTCGAAACTTTATTGAAAAATTTTCACTAAAATCAACTTAGCAGAATTATAGAATATTTTGTTACATTTTCTTTTACTTTTGTAAAGAATTTTAACTGTTCTTTCTTAATTAAACAATGCCTTAAAAAATCTTTAAGCTTGTCCTTAATGGTCTCAAGAACATTTCCTATAGTGCAGTTTCTTTAATTTTTACAAATCAACTCTCCACTGAATTCCATTGATACCATGTTACTTCTTTGCTTTTTTCTTCTTCTGAAATTTAGTTTGTGGGACTTTCAAAATTTTGAATATTTTTACATCTGACACAAATGTGTAAGATACATTCTTCTGAATAGGTACAACCGATTTCTTGAATAAAATCCGTTGTACGTTTTGTAAAATTGGGATGCACTAAAGCATCCAATAAGAATTGAATGCTGCTATGGCATGCACAGACACATACATTATGTGGAGTCCGAGCAAACAACAAAACATGCTATGGTCTTAAACTTGAAAACTCTGACAGTTTAATCTTTAGTTCGGGGTTTTTGGTTTTGAAAAGCTCGTGCGTTTCTTTCAGTGTAAAATACATATGTAGCTTTTGCTTGTTTTTTTTTTTTTTTTTTTACCATTTTTCCAAACTGCTTTAACATCTTTTCGTACTGGAGCCTAACGGGAAATATCATCTTCTTGATAAAACGAAATCACTGCGTCTACTGATTCTCAAGAAAGTAATTTTTTTTAGAAATAAATATTTTCTTAATACAGCCAATTTCCTTAGCATGTTGGGAATTAATGTGAGCCTTCTTTGTGTTTTTTTTTTATCAGGGCCATTTTAACTTTTTTATTGCTTTTCCTAATGACTTATGTGATCTAAATATGTCGCCAAATAATAAATATTACAAAAACAATGGACACAAATATTAGCAAATACATGCAAATGTGAGGCACAAATAGTCTTTTTCCTGATTAAAAAAATATTTTCCACTTAAATTTTTTGTACTTAATATTCTACTTTCATACATTAATAATTTTTTATTCTTAAATCAATATGGTAACTTTTTCCCAACAAATTTGTAGAACCACTGTCCATGGTATAGAAATAATGTGTTCGCTACACAGTAGTGATACGTCCGTTACATATCAATGATACGTCTGTTACACATTAAAAAAAATATTTACACATTTAAAAAATATTTTTGTCAGACATTATTATGTTTGTTGTGATTGCTTTGCTTCAATAATGTTGAACGTCTATACTTGTAATTAATGTTGTCAGAAAACTTTTCCCCAAAATTTGTAACGGACGTATATCCATATGCAGGATATAGAAAGTTTCCTCTTTCCCAAAACTTTTATATAAATATTACTTTCATTTTTATCATTTTTTTATAGTATACTATCAAAGTATTACTGGAGATTTAAAAGATTCATATATTATATGTTCCTCTATCAGAAATATGGTAATAAATATGATATACCTAAACCAAGTCCTATAGTAAATATTTTTTATCCAACTTTAAATGACTTCTGCATTTATACAGAGTCATAAAATTACTATTCGTTCATTGATTCTAATAGCCAGACAAATTACCTTTATTTTGATCTATAACACTTATTATTTTACTCATTTTAATTTTTCGGTCTTCTGGTTTACCTAAGCGTGGAAATGCCCATACGTGAAAGAAGACTGCAAATTTTGTGAAGCTCGTGTGATGGGTAAACAGCATAGACAAACGTTCTTAAGTTGTCCACAACGTGCAAAGAATGTTGGTGAACTCATTCACACGGATTTATGCGGACCCATGGAACAAGAATCATTAGCTGTTTCCCGTTATTTTATTATTATTACCGGATGATTATTCAATATTCTGAAAGGTTTACTTATTGAAACATAAGTTAGAAGCTGTTACAAAATTTGAAATTTTTTACGTTTATTTTGAAAATTAAACTCAGAAGTCAATCAAGTCGGTTTTCAGTGATGGTGGACTAAAATTTGTAAACAAGAAGTTTAGAAGTATTCTACAAAAACATGGGAGCAGAACTTCGTTACAGCACACCTTACAACTCTCAACAAAATGGTGCTGCTGAGCGTACAAACCGAACACTTTTAGATTTAGCCTGATCAATCATGATTGCCAAAGACTTACCAAAAGCTTTATGGGCTGAAATGATTAATACTGCAGTGTACATACTGAACCGCGCTGGAATCTCAGCAGAAAAGTAAGTAAAAGTCACCATATGAAGTGATTTATGGCAGTATTCCAAGACTTAACTATCTTAGAGTCATTGGTACAGAGTGTTTTATATATACACACCAAAACAAAAACAAAAGAAATGGAACCCAAAAAATGCGAAAGGTGTCTTGGTTGAATATTTGGATGATGTTGATGGTTATCGTGTATGGTTTAAAGGTACACATAAAGTAGAAAGATCTAGAGAAGTAGTGTTTTCTCAGGAATTAGTTTCAACATCAACTATTGCAGATACACCAGAACCCAGGTTTGAGCAGCCTCTCAGTGCTGAACCTTGTTCATCTGATGTTGGTGCTGAAAATTATCTCGAATTGACTTGTAATGATAAACAGCGTACACGACAACTAAAGAATCGAAATAAATTGAAAGCTCCCGAACACTTCATTGAATGCTGTTTTGCTGAGCTTTCAGAGCCGGAGAATTATTATCAAGCCATAAAATCGAGAAACGCTACTGAAAGGCAGGCTGCTATGGACGAAGAACTGAATTCCTTGTACAAAAATAAGACAGGGTACTTAATTGATTTACCTAAGGGAAGAAAACCTATTGAAAATAAGTGTGTGTATAAAATCAAGCGTCATACAAATGGTGACATTGATCAATTTAAAGCCCGTTTGGTAGTGAAAAATTTTCCCCCAAAAGGAAGGCATTGACTATTTTGAAACGTTTAGTACAGTTGTCCGCTTTGAAACCATTTGCTCAGTAATAAGCATTGCAGCTAATGAAGGTTTAGAACTATTACAGTTTGATGTTAAGAGCTTTTTTACATGGAACTCTTAAGGAAGAAATTTATATGAAACAGCCCGAAGGTCATGATGACAAGTCAGGAAGAGCTTGTCTTTTTTTTAAAGAGCCTGTATGGTTTTAAACAGTCCCCCAGGTGCTGGAATATCAGGTTCAAAGAATTTATAAGGCACTATGAGTTGAAAGAAAGCAAGGCTGATCCCTGCTTATCACACATCACACATATGAAGACACAAAATTATTGCTAACATTGTATGTTGATGATGGTCTTGTTGCTACTACTCCATAGATCAAGTCTAATTTTCTTATGGAACCTTAGCAAGAATTCGAAGTTACGTTTAAAGATGCAGTGTATTATCTTGATTTTGAAATAAAAAGACTGAGTAATGGGGACATTTACATTGGGCAGTCAAATTATGCTAAAAATGTATTGAAACGGTTCAACATGTTTGAAGCAAACTCTGTCAGTACACCCATGGATAAAGGGTTTACCCTCCAGGGGAAGATCAAGTTATTTTGGATGCCGAGAATATTTCTTTCAGACAAGCTGTTGGCAGTCTAATGCACATGGCTGTAGGCACTTGGCCAGATATTGCATTTGCTGTGTCGTTCTGTTCACAGTTCCTGGACAGAGCTAACCAAAGTCATTGGTCAAGAGAGTATTTAAGTATTTTCAAGAGTAAGTATTTTATATCAATCACGGAATCCTATTTGAATATTTATTTAGTTCTGGTATGCTACAAGCATATTGTGATGCAGATTATGCTAGTGATAATGCAACCAGAAAGTCAGTCTCTGGAGTTGTAATAAAGTACAGCGGGGGTGCAATTTCTCGGATTAGCCGAAGGCAACAATGTGTATCCCTTAGCACAACTAAAGCTGAGTATGTTGCTGCAAGTAAGCACCAAAGGAACTTATTTGGTCAAAATGGATATTTGATGATATAGCTCCTTTAAGAAACATCTCAACCCTACACATCGACATTGCAAGTGCTGTACGTTTAGCGAAACACCCTGAACTTCACCAGCGGACGAAACATACTGACACCCGATATACTTTTGTTCGTGAAAAGGTCTTAACCTGTGAAATCAATGTTGAACACATACCAGGTGAAAAACAAGTTGCTGACATACTAACTAAACCATTACCAAAGAGACAATTTGTGAACTTAAGAACTGCGCTTGGTGTGGTGGACGTGGAGCAAATTAAAGTTCAAGGCGAAGTGTTAAAATAGTGAACTTTATATGCTGTAATCTGGCAGCTGCTTATTTAGTAAAGTTAAGATATTGTAATCAGGAAATACTTCAGAGTTGTTCGATCAATTTTGTTAAAAAACTGTACCTTTGTTGATGTAACCTGTGGTGCCTGTCTTCTATATTTTTCATGTTTGTTTAGTAATGTCATTGAACATTTACAACTGTTATACCCTTAAACTTATAATAATTCAAATAAAGTAGTTCCATCTCTGTTTGAAACTAAATATCAAGTCTTTAAACTTTCCCAACACTTCCTTTGCTAGCTAGTAGTGATGCGACATCGACAGCAAAACATCGATGTTGATAATACATCGCCCCAAAAACATCGATGTTTTAAAATTCAGTGTATTTACCCCCCCCCCCCATTTCTTAAAACTGGTTTCGCAACTAGTGATGCTACATTGACAGCAATACATCGATGTTCAAAATTAAAACATCTTTGTTGATAATGCATCGCCCCCAAACCATCGATGTTTTTAAAATTCAGTGTATTTAAACTACCCCCCCCCCATTTCTTAAAACTGGTTTAGCAACTAGCGATGCGACATCAGCTCCAATACATCGATGTATTTTTATAAAACATCAATGTTTTGAAAAAATCGACATCGATGTCGCATCCATACTTTTCAGACCCTTCACCCTTGACCACTTTGGTCTAAAAGTATGTTCAATTTGCTGATTATGAAAATTATGCTACTTGGTTATTTTTAAAATTTTTATAACGGTACTTTTTTCATTTAAAAATAAAACAGCGACAAGTATAAACATCGATGTTACAAAAACATCGACTCCAATACATCGATGTTAAAAACATCGATGTTTTTTAAAAAAACATCGATGTTTTGAAAACATTGGCATCGATGTCGCATCCCTACTAGCTAGGTCTCCTGGTCTCTCTCCCATAGAGCAAATTTGGGACGTTATGCGAAGGCCATTGCAACCATCCCGGAATGTTGACCATTTAGCCCGACAGTTAGAGACAATTTAGCTAGGAATTCCCACAGAACAATCATCCAGGAACCTTTTTCAGTCTATGCCACGCCGGGTGACAGCTTGTATTCAGACCAGAGGTGAACCAACACCTTATTGACTTCCTCCTTTGTACCGGTCAAACTCTGAAATAAATCATTAAATTGTTCTGAAATCTTAATCGTTTGTTTTTCTATGTATGTTCTTCACATCCACCAATTTTTATCACAATCGGACAACTCCTTCTAGGTGTGTCGATTCTTTTTGTTATAGAGTGAATTTTATTGCAATATTTAAAATATAACTACCTACCTATTAGTATTTCTACTATAAGTATACATGTAAATAAAATTTTAAAAATTTCCTAAATTTGTTTAACATATTGCAGGTTTGAATTTTAACGTATCTTTTGTTCAATTTCTTTTTAATGCCTAAGTTTGTATAAGAAGAAATCACTTACCTCAGGAAAATCAAAGGATTTGATTCTCATAAAATCCCTAAAATATCTCTTAACCCTCTATGGGGATGGTGATTGCCGCAATCCCAGAAAGTAAAAGTAATCTTTCTCAAGATTTTTCTCTCCATTCTTTCTTTTCCCACTTACTTGACATTGACTGTATTGTGTTTTGTACAGCTTGGTAAACTATGACCCTTGCGTCATAAAATCCCTAACCAACCAAACAAAGCATTAAAATTTCGGTATTGCCTTAATACAGTTCTTCAAGTTACGCAGCTTTCTTGAGTTTTTTTTCTTTTACCCTCTTGTAGAGTCACGAATTAGCAAATAAAGGGCTGCAAGTTCGATGCTCGATCCAACCACAGACCGTCGTGTATGGCTGGTGCATGTTAAATATGTTGTGGCTTCAAATGTCCTCACGTTGATGTAATGTGAAAGTTTGGAGAGCGGGATGTTGGTCTCGTCTTCTAACCGTGGTTCGAAATCACGAGGTGTTGTCCTCGATCTTTCCCTTCGAGATTGATCCTAGCCCGACACCAAATAGTCGGATTTTTTGCTACACTGTGCTACCTTTGGGGTCAAAGGTTTTGATGGCTCGCACGCATAAATTCAATATATTTCTCATTTTTCTATAATATTATCCTCTAAAATCTTTTATTGTTCACGAAGATCAAAACTGGTTGGAAGTCAAGCAAGGGAAGACCACAAATTGCAAGATAGAGCTATGTGTTTGAACCCCTCAGAGGGTTAAAATGATTCTAGTGACGAACTATAATTTGTAAGGCCTTTAATGAAAATTAAAATAAAATTATATTTTAGTTCAAACCTTCATTTGACTCAAAAATTGCATTTATTTCATTGAACCCTTATCAAAGTGAAATCAAATTATTTTAGTGGTATTGTATATTTTGATAGGAAGTTTTTATTCGTTGAGATTAAACCAGCCTTTTCTAATCTTTTTAATCTGCGAATCCTGTAACCTTAACTTAAGTCTCAGCAGATCTTTGGAAAAAAGTTCGATTTAATTTAAATTAATTTTGAATCGATTTTGTTGCATAAGTTGATGGTATTTTAATTTCCTAAAATTTGAAGTACATCTTTAGATTTTACATTTATGCTTTTAGAATATGCTAAAAAATTGAAATACACCTACTATCAGCTTATTTTTCAGTGAATTTAGTTTCAATATTTCTATTCTTCAGTTTCAATAATTTTATTCTTCAATTCCGATACTTTCATTCTTCAGTTCCAATACTTTCATTTTTCAGTTTTAATAATTCTATTCCTCAGTTCAAATACTTTCATTCTCTAGTTTTCATAGTTTAATTCTCTAGTTTCAATAGTTTCATTCTCTAGTTTTAATAGTTTCATTCTCTAGTTTTAATAGTTTCATTATCTAGTTTTAATAGTTTCATTTTTCAGTTTTAATAATTTTATTTTCTCTCTTCTTTAGTTTCAATAATTTCATTTTCCTGTTCCAATAACTTTTATATTACAAAGCAGCGATTTTCAAACTTTTTTTTTATCTCATGGCATACATAATCTAATCACTAAAATTCTGCTGCGCAATAAAATGTTATGAAATTTTTTGCTGATCCAGTTTAAAAAAAAAAGCATAGTTATTGATTTATAAAAAAGTTATAGAGTAATAACTATCTGTTTCCGTTTAGCTCGAAAGTAGCTTAGCATTATTTTAAAACTACTTATTTCTAATAGTTGAAATAATACAAAATTAGTATTCAGATTTATTTATCCGGGTATTAGAACACGAGTAGTACTTGAAATTATATGTGAACACACATGGCAAAAGTTAAAAAGTAAAGCATTGAATAGAAACAAAGCGTGGACAATTTGAACTACTTCACTATCCGCAAGACCCAACATTGCTATTCTTACAGCACAGCACGTGCCATAAAAAGAAATCCTGTTTTCATTTCTTAATATGCTCATTAGTTTAGAAATATTTTTATAGATATGTATCTAACGATAAAAAACTCGCAGAATAGTGTTCTTTCACAGGCTTTAAATATGTAGGTATTTTTTCCTCATTGATATTTTTAGTTTCCTGCTTCTAGATATTATTTGTGTTGACTGAACAAGTATTGATGAACTCAGTATAAATCAGTGTTGTTCATTCTTAGATATAAAATATTTTAAATATTTTTTTTTATGGTTTTATTTGTTGTATGTGCTGTGGCTGATGGTGTTGTTATCCAATTACACTGGTCAACAGTGAAATTGCTTCTTAGATTAAAAAACCCAATCCTGAATGTTTTCAACGTGCTGAACACGAACATCACCTTTAAGAAAGTTGATTGGCTCTCGTTGCAGAGATATGGACGTTTTGTCTGTTATATAGGTGCTATCGCGTAATATAGTGCAATTTAGTAAGATAAATACATTAAGACGAAATTTCTGCTGCATATTTCATCATCTTTTTACACAAATAAGTTATTGCATCACACACACCAAGCCAAGTAATTAACAGTGCTGATTACTTCTGTTATATTTGCGGAGAAGTGATATTTGCTGCACACAAAGAGGCCATCAGTGCAATAGTTAAGAAATAGTATCATTTATATTTCGGTTGCAAGATAGACAACCAGGACAAAGACTGGGTCCCACACGTATGTTGCTGGTATTTGTGCAGTAATATATCAATCATGTTGATGACCGTTATTTTTGCATGGTACTCATCACCAAGAAAAAGTGGACTCTTAAATACCCTAACAAACTATCCGCTCTGCATCCTGTCTCGCATGGCGAAAGACTCTCTATTCCAGAGCATCCTACAAACTTCTTAACATGCATTATAATATTTACATACAAGCATTTTTTTCTCAATAATGCGTACACATTACCAAAACCCGTAGCCAATTTTGTCTTTGTCATATTTGTATTCAGCACATTGAATTAATTAGGAAATGACTATTTTCATCTCGGAAGCAGAAAATTTTAGAAATTTTGTTGCCCAGTGTTATCGAAGAAATCCAGAAGCATAGTGAAACACTCGTTTTATTGGCATGGGACTCCACAGATCTAAACATATACAAAAAACACATAAAATATTTGCAAAAGAAAAACAAAACAGTTCACAGGTTATATTTTACTCTAGGTCTCTACGAGACCCTCCTAGGCCATTCAACTTCCATTCCCTCAAAGTATCTTCTGCACCCTTTGTATCGATTGTGTCACCCTGAAATATGCACAGCCACCAACCCATGTTGCGCCAGGCACTAAATTTGTATTCCTCCTCGATCATCACAATAGAAAACAGCAATCCAAGCAAATAAATATGAAAAAATTGTGGAAATACTATTATTAGAATAAAACGAATGCTATTCCAAAGTCTGAATATTATATCTTTCGCGTCAGAGAAAAAGGAGTTACGTCAAAGCGGCTACTTCTCAGAGAATCATTATCTTGAATTTTTCTCTTTCTCTGAAATATTCACTTAGGAAAAGAAGTATGCCACGATACAAATTATTTTTTAAATTATAATAATGCGCATGATTCCATCGAACCAATCAAAAGTCAGACTTAACGCCTTTTGACCTGGCATGAAAGATATATATACAAAGAATTTATGTATTAAGTTTAAAATTAATATGATTTCTCCCCTTCAGAGATACAATTATCATCAACATTACTTCTTTACTTTTAATACTTTACTTTCTGCGAACCCAGGTGGTGTTGGGCACTAAATTTGTACGCTACTTTAATCATCACAAAGAAAGACAATAATTCAAGCAGAGAAATATGAAAAAATTGTTGAAATACTATTTAAAGACTAATAATACATATTGAAGGAAATTATGTGTGAAGATTCAAGTTAATTTGATTTTCCTCCAGAATATCGTCATTAGCCTTTCTTCTTCCCCTTTAATACTTTACTTTCCGTTAACCTAGATGGTGTCACCTCAATCATTACAAAGAAAAACAGTAATACCAAAAAATTGTACCTAAATACTATTACTAATATAAAGCGAATGTTATTTCAAAGACTGATAATATAACTCCAAGAAACCTATGTGTGAAGATTAAAATTAATATGATTTTCCTTCAGAATTTTATTAGTTATCATTAACTACTTCTTTACTTGAGCACGTTGGGTTGGCGTGGAAGTTTGGAGAGTGGGGTGCCAGCTCAGGTGTTGCTTCGTCATCTGATAGTGGTTCAAAATAACGAGGTGTTGTCCTTGGATCTTTCACTTAAGGGACTGATCCCGGACCGTCGTCAATAGCCCGTTGTGTTGCTCTAGTACGACGTTAACAAAAAAAATTACCAAAAAAATTATCTTTACTTGAGCTTCTCAGCAATAAAGCCAATAACAACCGAATTCACAAATAGAAATATCTGTTGATAACAAACGCACTAACAAAGCATATATTAACTGTCAATTATTCTGTAATCTCAAAAATTTGGTGATAGCAAAATATTCACTAAAAAAATTTAAAATAAAAATTTTCTCAAAATTTTGAATCGTAAGTTACAGTTAGATGTACCAGTATTACATAACCAAACACTTATAAAGATATTATTATTATAGAACTTAATAGGATTTCCGTACTACTTGCATTTCTACATTTTTGTGGATATTAAATGACTACGAACGATTCCAAAAATTGCATGCTAGACTTTTGATGACGGAGTAGAAACGAAGATATTACTCTTAGGTTAACATTATCTGGCACGATTTCAAGAGACGTTTATTTCTGCCAATCGTTCGTAACGGTTCCATGTGTTCAGATGGTAATACTGCTTTTACTTAAAAGTGTTATCGCACTTGTTCCAGAGACTTCGATCATCTCACATTTAAAAAAGGATAGCCTAACTTATGAAAAAAAAATTAACAGGAAGGATTTGGTTTTTAACGAGCAAGTCAATAATTCCTTGGAAGTGTTACAAGATTTATGTATCTTGTCTTATAACAGTCATTTATAAGACTTGAGTGGACTACTTTCATAATTTGTTTTAAAAAAAAATCAAATGTCAGTTATGTAGATGCTGATGAAGAACAGTAAGTTATAAGTAAATAATATACAAATAATTTGTAAAAAATATAATAACACACATCCACAGAAATGAACCAAATTTTTTTAATAGGAAATGAACTGTTCGATTTGTTGGAATAGAGTGTCTTTCTAACAGGTTAGGTAGATAGGTATTTTAATTAATGTCGTACTGGAGCAATACACGGTCTATTGACAACGGTCCGTGATCAATCTCCTGCCATAATAACCAACCAACTAAATAGCGTAAAGAGCCTCCCCGACAGGAGTTTGCAGCTATTATTGAAAATATTTTCAAATACAACTTTTTCAAGACATATTTTTTGCGCAAGAAAAATTGAAATCTGCACATCGAGCACCTTGACCCATCGAGTGAATCACTTGAGTGACCTTCTCCGTATATATCCTGTATTGTGCCGGAGCAAAGGTATCTAAGAAGTCTGTCTAAAAATAGTCTAGCCATTGCTAATATAGCACAAACAGTTTGTGCGGCATTGGTATAACTTGACAGTCAAGGAGGAGGGGACAGTAATGTACATGTGTGAAAAATCAAGAACCCACTGGACTGGGTGCTAGACGTCCTTGAGTGAGCGTATGTAATAAAACCGTCACATTCGGAATGACCTGTCGACTAAAGCAGCGAATTCTCATAATATTTAGCATTAAACTTGAAAATCTGTTCGATGGAAGACGCTTAGTTTTTCCCACCCGAAGATAAATTCCCAGCATCGTCGAGATCATGTTGACTGTGTTTTTTGAATAGGAAGGTGTTTTAGGAAGCCAGGAGTATGCTACTCTAGGGGTCAAACAATAAATAATGAGTTCTTCCTCGATGTTCTTCGCCGGCTAAGAGATACAGTAAGGAGAAAAACAGTAGCAGTTGTGGGCAATTGGTGTGAGTGGCAGATTCATAAAGACAACGCGCCCGCATATTTATCCCGTCTCGAGTAAGATTTTTTGGTAAAATATCAAATCATCCAGCTGGCTCAGCCCCTCCTACAGCCCAGATTTGTCGCCCGTCGACTTGTGGCTTTTCCAAAGCTTAAGTCACATCTGAAAGGGAAGGGATTTCAGACCGTGGATGGGATTCAGGGGAACGCGACGAAGCAGCTGATGGTGATTCAAACAATTGACATAGCAGAATATTTTGCAATGGAAAAGACGCTAGGAGAAGAGTGTGAGGTCCCAAGGTGCTTACTTTGAAAAAAACTAGGTGCTAAAATTCCTTGATATAATGTATCGTGTTTCATATGACATGGCTGGATACTTTCCAAATAGACTTCTACTCTATTTAAGATGATACGATACTTTATTTAAGAATATAAGATACTCTATTTATTAAGATTAAGATACTCTATTTAAGAAGAAATATCAAACTATCAAATGAGAGAAAATTTATACATCTTCGCAGTCTTAATATATAATTAGTCTTAACCATTTCTAGGATGCAAGAAGACCCAAAGTCCCTGAAAGGATTATACAGCTTTCAGGATTTCAACTCCCACTCTTCTTAACAGCGTCTCTCAATCCTCGTAAAACTTTACAACCTTAATTCCCTTCCTTAAATTTTGATTAGGAAAATCACGAATTTCGCAATGACGCCAGCCTTTCTCCCACGGATTATTCAGAGTATTCAATATTGATGCATACTGTGCGTGGTATTTCGGAAATTATGCAGGTACTGTTTTAAGATCTCGGTATTTATGGCATTTCTGTCGCAAATTATTATTCCGATAATAATTAAAATTATACATTAGATTTCATGGAATATAAATTTGACCTGATCATGATACATTTTTGTGTGTTAAATTTTATTACCTGTGTGATACAGAAGAAATTCGAAAAAACCTTCGTACCCCTAATAAGGGTTTTTCAGGTAAAAAGTTCAGAGATTAAAATCAGTAAGTAACAATATAGTGCTAAATGTGCTTTACCACTGAGTTGGATGGCTAAAACGAATTTTAAATAGGCTAGGATTCGTTTTATTGAACTATGTTTACGAACAATTTCAACTCTGTGTTTATAGCTATATGACTTTATAAATGTACAGCCGTAAAAAAAAACGCGTCTCATCCGATCGCAATTGCACAATTTTCATAGTAGAACAAAACGGAAGGTAGCAATAGATAAGGTTGAAATTTGTGTAAGGTGCCGTCTTCATATTAAATTGAGTGCTTGCTCCGATAATTTCAATACAAACCTCCATCTTTTATCAAAAATTTTAGATTCGACACACAATTTCAGGGGGATTCGATGAAAAAAATAATAAAAACGGCTTAAAGACAGAGAAAATCCATAAAAACAATTTAGGGAGCGTGTAAGAATTGAACTTCGCAGTAGAAAGGGCAGATTCCGATCAGATAGTCTCATTCCGGGAGTATGTGTCGCTTTCAACGACTGCTCGAGGAAGGTTTGTTAGAGTGTGACACTTAGATAGAGTAGTTGTGTCAAATATATGTATTTTTACAATCATAACCTACAGTAGTATAAGTAGATTGTTAATTAGGTTCCAGAAATATCTGAATTATGAAGTTAAATTATACCTAGCAAAGAGTGATAAAATACCCTTCCCACAAAAGCTTTATTATAAATCATTTAATAATATTATACAATCACATTATAAATATTAATATGGTGTGTAGTGGCCGTCGTAGTCAATGACCTGTTGCAGGCGTAGTGGCATGGAGTCCATTAAGCTGGCGACTAAGTCAGAATCCGTTCTGATCGAATCCCAAGATCAGTTGGCAGAAATTTCTGTTTTCACTTTGTGAACAATCCCCAATAATGATAATAATCATCGAATTTTGCAAACAGTCTCACTGCGCTACTAATTATGCACGTAATGAGCTGAAACTTAGAATTCTGATGTTTCATTAACAGTTGAATTGCATGGAGTCAAAAAAAACTCATGTTTTTATTCATAATTTTTATGAATATAAATTTCATAATTAATAAAAAAAATAGTAACATTTAGTTTGATAATTAAATTATGTATAGATTGTGTTTGTGGTATTGGGTAGACAAGGATGGAAAAACAATTTACAAGGAAAATTAATGTTTTTAGCAAGTATAACAAAAAACCTGAAACACCAATTTAACATTAGGAGATCCAATTTTCAAACTCTTACAAATCGGTGAAAAATACAATAAAATTGATGAACTTATTTTTTATTTCCGTCTAAAATTGTGTGTAGAATCCAAATTTGAGATAAAAGATGGGGATTCATATTGAAATTATCCGAGCAAGCACCCAGTTTAATATGAAGACGGCCACTTAGACAAATTTTAAGTATTGATATTTGTAGAAAACATTCATCCCTATCAATTGTTACCTTTCGTTTGGTTCTGATATGTAAATTGTGCAATTGCGATCGGGTGAGTCGTTTTTTTTTTTTTTTACAACTTTTCAGTGTTACTAATACAATGCTTTTTTAATTTTATATGGAAGGTGTCCATAATTAAATTTGAGCCATTCCAAGTAATCTACAGCACATCTTTATGAAGTAATGGAACAAAACTTGATTTCAAGAATAGTTCAAAAAATCACCCCCCCCCCCACGGAGCTCTTTTATTCAAACCAGAACAGTGCAGTACAACGACAATTTAGGTATATTCAATTCAAAGTATGTTCATTTTATGAACCACCACTATCTGCTACCATATGAAATCTCAGAATAGCCTGTTCAACTGTTGAACAACACACGGTCTACTTGGAAATATTTAGTGCTCACGTGATATGCTTTCTTTAACATCTGCCACGGTTGTTTCGCTGTCACTAAAGACCAGATCTTTGAGCTATCCCCATAGCTAAATATGAGTTGTATTTATGTCAAGTATGAGTTGTGTGAACTATAATCACTCTCTAACTCTCTCTTACAAGGTTTTTAAAACAAAAATCAATTTAGCTGTTAATTAATTTATGGGTGGAAATTTCAGATCTGACTAAAAAATAGTTATTAAGTCAATATTTTTGTTATTGGGCATTTAATATTTACTTTCAAAATTAGTGCTTTTATACATGTAAAACGACTCTAGATATATTTATTTTTGTGTTTCCCCACCTGTTATTTTATGAGTGACAATATTGATTTTTTCACTGGTAGTAAATATGAACGACAGAAATCAAACCACATTTGCTATCTTTCTCATTGAAAGAGAAACATATGCAGTATGTTTGTGAGGAAGATTTGGACACACTGGAAAATCCTGATTGATCGTAACATACACACAAGCTAAACTTTTAGACCACAGAGTGAAATCATCTAGTTAAGAGTACACGTATTTCTGTGTTAAGAAATAGAAATGTACCTCAATCTTCTTTTTCGGAAATAAGGGATGGTAAGTTCTTGTGTTTAGATACTCCAGGGTTGATGGCAGATTGAGAAATGGCGTCCGTTGATCGATTAATCAGAATTAGCTTCAAAACTATTCTTTTGTACAAGAGAAATCCCAAAATCTTTCCATTCCAATAACAACTGCTGTTGGAATGAAGGAGACTAATGAAAGCACGGTAAAATAACTCACTGCAATAAAATGACGACTTTAAGTGGTCAATATGCAGTGGTCTGAAAGTGACATCATTATTGTTCGGACCTCAAATTGGCTTGAGACAGAGAGAGAGAGAGTAATGTTCATCTAAAACTTCTAGCCAAACTCTAATTTTTGCTGCATCCACTTTATATCAAACTGGAGTTAATGAAAAACGAAAAACTTTGCGTCGACTATAAACACGTTCGGTCTGAGTTTCTTGCACTTAAATTTTTTTTTAATAAAATCAAGTGAAGTAAAACTCAATGAAATAATAATCCTCTGATAAGGAAACAACAGATTAATTTCGTTTTCACAGAAAAGATTAACTGCAACAAACTTGCCTTATGGCAATTGTTCACAAATATGGTCAAGGGAATTGGTAGAAATACAAAGAGGTATGGTATTTTAATTAAAGTCTTACTGGAGCAACACAACGAGCTATTGGAGAGGATCCGGGACACTTTCGCGGAAACCCTCACGCTTTGAGCACTCCTTGGCGAGTTGGCGATATAAAGCACTTTGAGAACCGAAAGCTGGGGAAATTGGCAATCCTTCTCAATTTCTCGAGCAACCATACTAAGTTGTTTAGAAGATCGCCATTTTTTTCTCGCTGAGTGTGCTATGGTTTTTTTGGATATTCTATATATATTATGTTGACATTCAAGATATAACATGATTATTTTTGTTTTACTTTATCTATCTCTATTGTAACTACTTCCTAATATTGGTTGATATAAGAAGCAGGCGGTATAAGAAGTACCTCATGTAAACAAATTGTATATGTTTACATTTATTTGAAATTTAGTCAATCAATTGCGTTTCGTTATGATTTTTATAATATAAAATGATCACTTACTCTAAAACTCGTCAAATAGAAAGAGTTGATGAGTATGTATTTGTTTAAGGTGCGAGGGGGGAGGCGGATAAATCAATTATGTTCTTTATTATGGAAATTATTCGCCTTTATAACCCAGTGTTTTTATTTTCATAATATATTTTCTTATGAATCAAATCTCTTGTTTGATCGCTTACTTAATATAATCCCGCCATTGTTCGGGGAGACAACTAGTAGTAGATATTTTTTATATTAGTAAAAGTAGTTATCAATAATAAGTATTAAGATTTAACTAAAGTAATTTTTTGTAAACAAATACACTTCTTGATTAGTTTCACTCATTTGAGCTCAAGATTACAAAATTTAAATTGAAAAAATATTCTATTTTCACTGTTTTCAATAACTTTCTTCGAAACAAAGTTTTTTCTAACTCATATCTAATAATTATAGCATTTGAATTTGGGCTGTTAAGGAGACAGACATTTTTTATACATGTATTCTCAAAGGAAAAAAAAATATTTAAAGTTGTTTTATTTCATATTTATTGTTTAAGATATTAGGGTGTGTCACAAAAACATATATTATTTTATGTATTTAATACATATTTGTAGCTGAGGTAAAACATTTAAAATAGAAAACATTTAAAACAGAAAAAAACTTGTAATAAAAAGATTCCTTTCTGAGTCAACAGATGGCAGCAAGAGGGTATATGAAACTGTCGTCTTGTCTCGCGTGGCCCGATATAGTTCTCTCAGTTGGCGATACAGCCGGCTTTCGCCAACTCGCCAAGGGGTACTGAAAGCGTGAGGGATTCCGCAAAAGCATCCGGGACCAATCCCTCAAGGGAAAGGTCCGAGGACAGCACCACGTAATTTTGAACCACGGTCAGATGACGAAGTCACACCTGAGCTGGCACCAATGTCCTAACTTCCACACCACGCCAACGGAAGGACATTTGAGTTCATGCATCGACCCCCGTGTACATAACGGTCTTTAGTTGGATTCGAACTCGCAACCCTCCGAATGCTAATCCGCTACTCTTCCAACCGGGCTACCTAAAGAGTAAAAACTGTTTTACAAAAAATAATCATACAAATTTTAAATATGAAAAAATGTTTATGAAAAAATTAAGTCATTGAAAATTATTTAACTATTGAAAATAGTATTTATACCTTTGCTTTACGTGGTCTTGTTTACAGTTCGTGTAGCTAGTTTGACTTTTGACACTCTGTGAGAGGTTTCCGAATAGTGTAATATTTCTTGCCCTTTTTGCGTTTACATTTTTATAACCTGGACTGTTTAGTTTAGCCGAAATACATATGAATGATATATACATTCAAATAATCCATTTCACAATCACACACTGCACTATGTTTCCTAGACCCGGTTTCTCTCCTTTGGCCAAAATCTAATTTTTCAATTTTTCGAATGAGCTTAGTCATACAACAATATTGAGAGAAACAATAGGAAAGTCAAGATGTGCTATCTACTTTTTTGTTCTAGCATTTAGGTCATTTCAAGGATAGGGTTATTGGGTATTTGTTATAGAGGCTTTAGTTGTCTTCTGAAAACCATCGAGCTAATACTAAATTTGAAAGCATGCTATTACTTTGTTTTTCAATATTTTGACATGCGGTAGTTTCTGTTATCCTAGAAGTTTGCTTTTTAATATATTTAAGAAAACACTCGTAAGTCTATCCATAGTATTTAAGATGCCAACTGAAATCATTTGCATATAATTTGTTTTGCAAAATGTAAATACGAATATTTAAATAAACTTATAGAAGGAAATTATGTTTGGCAATGATAATTATTGCATGGTTAAATTCAGTGCTCATCGGTGTTTAATTTCATACAAAACGTTTCTGTGACTATTTGTAATTCTTGACAAAACTTCAGTTTCTTATAGACATGCTGCATTTCAAGAATGAAGACCTTTTGAAATCAAGGAAGTGACACAGACGAGAAGTTCACAATAATTTTGATTTAGAAACACGATTGGAGAGAATATTAATTCTTCTACTGAGTGGGTAATAAAGTAAAATTTTTCTCTTTTATGTCGCACTTTCAACGATATATGATGTCGCGCTTTTCGGCGCATGAAGTACTTCAAAACTAAAAATTCTGTCTGACTGAAAATAAATTTTACTGATGGAAGTAGAACAGCTTAAATCCTCAATATCTTCTAGTCAACCATATAGAACACATATTTAAGAAATAATGACAGTAATTTTCGAATTAACAAACTTTATGTGTTGAAAATATCTCTGCCAAACCATAATGTATTATATATGTAATGTATAATTTCTTATGACTTAGTACTTTGATAGTAAAAGACTGAATGTTCTAATATCAGGAAATAAAGTCAGGCTTATCCTACATGCGGTGCTACTCCTTGAAATTTTCAACAAGTTAAGAATTTGAAAACGACAAAATCATTGACCACAAAACAAACACTTAGTAAAATGGCGTAAGTCTTTTATATGCACGGATTGGTTTCTTTTTGAATATATACTACATACATCCTATTCATATGACGTATGTAAATGGCAAGTTAAGTACCAAAAATTATGGACAATTTCTACAGCAGGAAAATTTAGTAGAAGAATGTTTTCAAAGCAATAACAATTTACATGTGGTCAAACTGAAACCCAATGGATTTGGTATTATAAATAACGGAAACACTACACGTCGAGTAATTAAAGGGCAGCAAACGTTTACCCATAATTACAGATGCTGATAAAAACTGAATTAAAAAATTCAAAATCTTTTAAATTTGTCTCCGCTCTAGATACACAAAGATTTTAAGACTTATTACACAACTGCTAGGGTATATAAGATAAAGTACTCCTTGTACCCAATGCCAGCAACGATAGTTATTTCGGATAAGGATATTTGAAACAGAAATTAGTTTTACAAGACTATAGACAATTCCAACCAGTAGGCAAAATAATCTGGACACACATCAGATCCCATAAAAATCCCAAGTATAAATTTACAAAAACGAATAAAGCGCCATGATAAACTAAAACTTCCTTCTGAAGTAGTCAATAATATAGTGCTGTCCTGTAACGTAATATGTATGACAGTTTGTATAAATAAATAATAATTAATTAATAGTTATAAAAAACGAATAACAGTTATTTTGAGAATATAATAACGAACAACAATGGCATAGATTATTGGTTAGGAATCAACTTTTTAAATCGTTGGTTCCAGTATAACTAGCCCCAGTAAGCAGTCTTGAAAGTAGCTAAAAATACCAGCAAAAAAACAAACCAAACGGACTATAATAACCATTATATTTTATTTGACGAATATAAAAGTAGTCACATGTGTGGGTGTGCATTAACACTATTTTATGTGTAGAAATCTTTCACAAATCTGAACACAGACTTCCGGAGGAAGCCTTAGACAGCCAGTGCCCCCTACTCTGGTAACGCCCCTGTTTCTAATTGAAAGTTTTCTTCCACGAGAAACGCTTACGGAAATCACGGAGTTTCCACTCTGATTCACCGTCTAGTAATAAAGGAATGTAATGTAGTTTACACTGTCGCGAATAGATGGCGCTGCCGCAGAACGCTGATTCCAAGCGAAAATCGCGGTGCGCTGCAGGGAAGTGTCATTCATAAGGTCGTCTTCTCTGCGAGATCCATCCCACAGAGCTCGTTCCGTTCCACATGGTAAGTTTTTCATTTTTTGCGACTTTTTAAATATGAGATCATGTGAAAAATGGATTAACTTAGAGAGTTAAGGTAGAGGTGTGTGGTAATGTTTTAAGGTGTGGTTTGCACTATAGTGATTGCAATTATTAATTAAGCCTAATCTTAAAGCTCGAAAAGGAATAATTTTTATTTGATACATTATTATTACAAAGCAGCAAATCAGCAAGTACGATTCAATTCTAGTATTGAGGAGCGGTTCAATATTGAATAAATTATAATGAAATTATCATATCCTAAACGTATTTTTATTTAAGTTAACTTGACAAAGTTTTTGATACTTTCTTTCATGCAAAAGTAATAAAGTTAACTTCTTTGTTATGAGCTCAACTTGAGAGCGAATCCAAATTTGCTTTGGATTGATAAGAGACTTAAAAAAACGTAAATATTATAAACCATGAAGCATTATAATATCTGTTGAAATGATTGAAACGGGAATTACTTGTAACAAGTTTTTCGAAGTTCTTCTTACTTTATCTCATGCAAAAGTAATGAAGATGATTGCTCCGTTATGTGCTCAATTTGAAAGCTAATAAAAATTTGTTTTTGATTTCTAACAGACTTAAAAAAGCGTAAATATTATAAACCATAAAACATTTTAGATCTATTCAAATTATTTTAACTGGAATTATTTGTAACAGGTTTATTTTATTAGGTTTGAAGGATGAATACACACATCCTTTCGCTAACACCGATTGTGAAACCATAATTGATACTAAAACTGTTTAAGCAGACAGTGTACTATCAAAACCCCCAAAATTGATCAAGAATTCGTTTTTTTTTAATTTTAGCATTAAAAATTAATTGACAACAAATTCTGTAGGCATAAAATAATTTTCAATCACGATATATTTTTAGTTACACAAAGAAAAACTTAAAACATATAGTTGTTTATTGTAGTTAGTAAGTCTACTATAAAACCGTGTTTTTCTCCATTTTTGATTTTTTGACATTCTTCTGATTTTTCAAAATGTTACCTGCCTATCAGATTTTTATATATTTCCTTGAATACTTTTGGATAATCCTTGAAATCTATTCTAAAATTTAAGTGCAAATGAGAAATTTATCATAATTTCAAATTTTGTCTTAAAATGTGCTTAACCTATGCTTTTTTTGCAGATTTTAATGTGTTTCAGTACAAATGTTTTTGTTTTAGAATTCAGTGATACACTTAAAAATTAGCCTTAATTTGATTTACACATGAAAACTATTATGTGAATTAAAATATTGACAGTAAATTGAAAATTAATGTGCATAGGTCCTACCAATTCTTCCTAATTAATCAATATTTGTGACCTTGTTTCATGTAATAATTTTTAAACAACTATATATTTGAAACAATCTTCATGCGAAGACAATTAAGTTGAAAACAAACAGTCGGGTAATTTTTATAGCAATTGGATAAAAACTGCATTAGCATGCTTATTGTACCTTTAAGAATTAAACTAAACCATATTGCATTACATTAATATCTTCCATTGAAGAATTAAAAAATTCTGTGTCTACGAATTTATTGAATATTTTTTTTAATGTTTAAAGTTAATGTTAAACTGTTCGTCGTAGTAGAAAGGCGATTTATATGAAATTTTTGGAGTTTTTCTGATGCTAAGTTGATATTTCGAACGTATGAAAATACATTTATGCGAAACTTTAAATGAAACAGTTTGATACTGCGTAAGTAAATATGTTTTACAAATTCACAAGGCAATTAAAAACCAAACATTTCTTTTAAAGGGTAAATTGAAGTTTTATAAAACAATATTACACTTTTTATAATAAAAATAGTTGTTCCTTATACTATGTTGTTCATTCTTATTGATCTAGTTTTTACGTTTAAGTATGAAAACGGAATTTGCGAATGTACTAGTAGCTTTTCGATGTACTCTATATTCAAAAGCTTTTTATCGAGATATTATTTTGAATTTCTAATTGAATAATAAATTTAAAATAAACAATTTGATTGTGAAATATGAAATTTAGACTATTCAAACAATTTAAAACTTTTTATTTTCACTACGATGTAATGAAGTATTTTAAAACTATCTGATAAGTAATAACACTGTATGATACGATTTAAAAATTGAAGATTTTACGACTGAAATTTATAAGTGTGACTTAGTTATTAGTTTAACAAATAATAGCTTTCTATTGAGGCTGTACTGTTCGCGAAAATTCTGTAAGAGATCCAGACTCTTACGTTAAGAGAAAAGTTGATGCTCTTGGTGTCATGAGCGCAGGAACTATCACTTTTAAAATCTATTACAATACGAATTGAATCAAATGTTTGATTTGTTCAAATGAAATGGTCTACCTAAAAACTTAAAGTATAAGTAAAACGAGTGTTTTTATTTCCTTTCCGCATAATGTAAGGAAAAAAATATCTTTTAATAAGAGAACACGTAATATCAAGCAATATGAAACGGTTTATACCTTCTAAACTTGCCGGTAACTATGAAACCATTATCAAGGGCATATTATAGAAAACATACTTATTTCGTTAAGAAGCCATTTCTAATATCTTCTTTTCGCATTTTTTCTGCCCTCGCGTTTTGTTTGCCTAATAACTGAATGCTATTTGATTCGTAAAGTTTTCTTTCACGTTTTATTTCATTGAAAAAAAATTATATAAAAATAAGGAAGATTAGATGTTTTTCTTAGGTAAAAGTTCTGCTCTAATTATTTCCTTGAGGAAAATTGCAAAGTAAACTATAAAGTTGTATATTGTTATTTCTAAATGCTGACACTTAAGAAAGTAATACAAAAATCTAATCTGTAGGAAAAAATAAAAATAAAGGAAACTCTGGAGAGCATATGTCAGTTTCAATCAAAAGCTCCCGTGAATCACTCAACTTGACTATTTAGACATTAAAAGCGCTCCTGTCAAAAGTAACAGCCTTTTTCATGGAAATTTCATAATGCTTAGAAGGATTTTTAAAAGTAATATATACTAATTAAGGTATCTAATTAAGGTATCTAGTACAAAATTAGTATCTAATAAAGTCTAGTACAATCCAAAAATAAATATTACGGGTACGACTATTCTTTGATAAAGCAACTCTATTGTGTTATTTCTTTGAAGAAACGTAACATTCCGTTTATGAATGCATCTCCAGAACTTTTCTCAACAGAATAGGAAAGAGGAAATTTTTATCAAACAGGAAATTTTTAACGAGTATAAAACACATAGATATACATAATACAACCACATTTGTAAAGACTAGTATACGTAAAAATAGATCAGTTCAAAACAAAAAATAAATATTCCCCATATGAAGTTCAAATTGTTCTTTAAAATGCAATTTGCTTGTGTTGTTCACTATAAGGGATACAAAATTGCTTATAATTTTTACAAGGTATGAAAAAAAGAAAATTATATAGAACTAGAGATTTTTAACAAGAATAAACAACATAAATATACCAGATACGATTCTATTTGCAAGGAATCTAGTCAAGTACGCATAAAACATTTCTCTTATAAATTATGAACTCGGCCATTAATAAGCAATTTCCGTGTTATTCCATCCAAAAAATACGAAATTCAGTACCAGAATCCATCTTCAATATTTTCCGAAAAGGTATGAAAGGATATAACTCTATTTGACAAAAAATTAAAACACCACATCTGATTACATTTATAAAGAATATAGTTCTGTGTGCACAAAATACACATTTCTCTTATGAATAACGAAATCGACTTTTAATAAGCAATTCTCTTGTGTTAGTGCATTCAAGAAACACAAAGTTCAGTTTCAGGATTTATATTCTATCGCAGTTTTTCAGAATATGAAAGGGAGAAAATTCTACTGAACCGAAAAATTTCTAGCCTGAATAACACACTTAGAAATAAAGCATCTAAATACATTTGTATAGAGTCTAATTTCATACAAAATATACATTTTTATGATGATTACATCGAACTTTAATAAACAATTATCTTGTTTTGTACCATCACAGAAACAAAAAATTGAGTACCAGAATTACATCCTTAAATTTTCTCCGGAAAAGTTATGAAATTAGACAATTCTACACATTTGAAAAATTTCAAGTCGGAATAAATTACATCTAAATACCACATCGACTACATTCGTGAAGATTCTAGTCCAGTAAAAAATAAACATTTCCCGTATGAAGGACGAAATTGATCTCTAATAAGCAATTCTCTTGTGTTATTCTAGCCAAGAAACACAAAATTCAGCACCAAAATCCTGCCTCAAATTTTTCTTGAAAAAGTTAAGAAAGGAGAAAACTCCCCAGAACCGAAAAATTTCAGGGAGTACAAAACGCATAGAAATACCGCATCTGATCACGTTTGTAAAGAAGCATCACATATTCAAAGACTATAACATGCCTCAAAGCTCTTGCAGTTGGTAGGCTCTCCAGAGAGTATAAAAGAGCATTAAAGCGTATCGCGTCTTTCAGGTAGTACCTTTTCCCAGCCAAAGGAGACTATAGTATTGATTCCGTAACGGAAACGTGGTTACACATCAAGCAGGGCCACTCCTTGCATTAATATGCACGACGCAAGTAATAATTTTCGTTCGCATTCACCCAATAAAATTCAGGGGAGGTGAGGTTCAATACAGGCGCCGTTCGATACCTTACCGTGAATGAAGGTAGATGCTAGAATGGAAATAGAAAAGCGATAGGTTAGGAGGGAAGGATTAGGTAGTTTTTCATACTCGTTTTATCTATTTTCAGGGTAGATATAAGCGTATTGATCAGATATTCCATAATTTCTGTGCGCGATTGCCTTCTTTGTAACATTAAGCTAAATGGGTAACCTTAGTTGAATTTAAACTTCTGCGAGGCTCACACGTAAAATACTTTTGATAATGTGTCTTCCAGCATCAATTCTAACTGATTCCAACCTTTATGACCAACATAATGCTTCTTAGGAGTACTTATACCAATAAATGTATAATACCACGCTACTCAGAAATCTCATGACGCTCAGAGGGTTAATAACATTCTTGTCTTTTCCTTGAGAATTATTAATGTTTTATACACATTGGGATAATAAATTTGAACCCTTATTTGAGTAGTCTTTTATGCAAAGAGTTTGACCTTATAAAGCCTTATGCCTGAACTGTTAATAAAACTACCATGAACTCTTTGAGGGTCATTTGAGCATATACCCGTTCTGCAATCTGCTGTCATTCTTGTATGATTTCTAAACAATTTTCTTCTTCTTTACCGATAGAATCCTTTGTAGGATTCTGTGAGTCAATAGATGTGACTATTTAATCATTATGTGTGTTGTAGGGTAAAAGCAAGAATACACCACACGGAAATCTTGTGACGCTCAGAGGGTTAAAGACGTACTTACCTTTTAATTGAGACTTATAAATGTTTTGATAATAAATGCGAACAGCTATTTACATAGTCTTTTGTGTTAAAGATAGTACCTGAACTAATAAATTAAACTACCACTAACCCTGAAAGGGTCATATAAGTATATTCCCGTTATGCAACTGGCAGTCTACCGTGTGTGTGACTTCTAAGCAGTTTTAAACTTATTGACCTACAGAATCCGTTTTAGGATTCTGTGAGCCTATAGATGTGACTACTTAGTCATTGAAGTCAATACAATGCTACAATACTCGGAAAAGTGGATTAACCCTCTGAGCATTGTCTGTACAAAAGTCTACCAGTGTCCTTCAGAGTACATCATGAAACCTAATATCTAGGTAGAACAAAATGCAAAATTAGAATTGCAGTACAACAAAACCTAATAAGATAGAACATACTAATTACGCACAAAATTACAGAGTGCTACAAAAGCTTCCTCTGACCTAACCAAGTCGGGAGTAACTAGAGGCCGTAAGTGCAAAATGTTTTAAACTTTTTATAACCTCTGAGGGGGTTTATAAGCAAATACCCGTCCAACAACCGTTAATCTGACCTGGTTGACTTCAAACCAGTTTCAATCTTCCTAAACAATAGTCTTTAGTAGGATTCTTACAACCAATAGCTGTGGCTGTTTATTCATTATGTGTGTTGCGGGAAAAAAAGCACTCATTGGAAATCTCGTCACACTTAGAGGGTTGAGGAGAGCTCAGTGCTCATTAAGTTATGTAAAAGCCGGTGTATTGTGTCTACTATGCCGTTCCTAAACCAACACTGGTCACTAGAGAACAATTGAAATATGTGGAGGTATCAGTCTCAGTGATAGATTGCGTCAATTGAGAATCCACAAATGGGATGAACGATTCTAAATGGGAAACCCAGTGGGAGGAGTAGCGGATTCTGAGTTTAAAACTCAGTACAGCCATAAACCGTCGTGTACGCGGGGGATGGTATACGTTAAATCTGTAGTGATCTCACATTTCCTCACGTTGGTATGGTGTAGTCGTTTGGAGAATGGGATCGCACCTCAGGTGTTGGCCTCGTCTTCTGACCGTGGTTAAAAATTGCTAGGTGTTGTCCTAGGATCTTTTCTTTCCAGATTGATCCAGATCGTCAATAGCCCTTTGTGCTGCTCCAGTGCTACGTTAATTTACTACCTATCTACATATTGATGCTAAATGATGGTTAATTAAAGTTGGGGTTGAAATAAGTTCTAAGTCTGTCCAGAAAGCATTTAGTCATGTACTATTTCTCGAGAGGCATTGTAATTAGGACTCTTTGCGGATAGTCTTCTTCAAAGTAAGCACCTTGTGTGTGATCAAACACTACTCCCAGCATATCTCCTACTTTTCAAACGCTTTGAAAAGTCCACTGCTGACATCGCTGTCACCTGCTTCTTCGCGTTCTCCTGAATCGTATCTATGGTCTGAAGTATGTTCTCTTTCATATGTGATTTCAGCTTTGGGAAAAACTAGAAGTATCAGGGTGCCAAATTTGAGTGGTGGGGAAGCTTACACATGGATGGTTTGATGTTTTGCCAAAACCCCTACTCGAGACATGAAAAATAGGAAGCCGCTTTGTCATGATTAATCTGCCAATTATCAATTGCCCGCAACTGCTGCCATTTTCTTTGTTCTACATCTATCAGTCTGCGAAGAACATTGAGGTAGTACTTCTTATTAATTGTTCGACCTGGAGGTGCAGTAGAGGAAGTATACTACCCTACAGTAATGGACCGGACAGCAAGATGTGAAGGTATAAGGGAAAGAATGCATGCTTTTATTGGAGGGGGGGGGGTCCCCACACGTGCTGCAATTACACTAGAAACTCTTCTGGGCATACTTTCAACAAGGTTTTGATACACAGCTATGGGTATTTCTGTTCATTTCTGCTGCAAGAATGTCGCCAGCTCAGCTGTAGATTTTGGACGCGGTTCCCCGGTCCGTAAACGTCGCTCTAACTAGTCTCACAAATGTTTTATGGGGTTTAGGTCGGGACTCTGAGCAGGTTAGGGAAGACGTTTTAGATCCATATCGTGATACCACTGCTTGACAGAGACTGCAACATGACATGAAGCGTTGTTGTCCTGGAAGTAACATTCGTCCATTCCATAAAAGGAAGAACCTGACTGTCCAAAATGTTCATGTAAGCGTTGGCGTTCAATTTACCAGGAACAGCAACCAAAGATCCCAGACCATACCATGAAAAACACCCCCAAACAAGTAGTCGGATTTTATACAAATCCGCTGGCGTCCGGTCCTTTACTGTACGGTAGTGTATAAAAGTAAAGTGAGCAATAGTAGTTTTTTTATGTGACTAGGATCATGTAACTGAAACAAGTAGTTACGTGACCCTAGGACTACGTTCGTCAACTGGGTGGAACCGAACATTCATCTTCTGATTGGTCCACTAGACGGGAGAAGCGTATCCATTGATTCATCAGCTTACTGGCTCGCGCGACATAATGATAGACTTGGATGATTTCGCCAATTCTACTGTCACTCCAATGAAATACGCATTCAAACACTTACGCTGTCATCAGATGTTATGTGGCCAAACGAGGCAATAAGATGCCAAATCAGCCTACGAAGTCAGTTTATCACAGAACAGTCATGTGACTACTTGTCGACGTGTTGGTCACTCTTCCTCCCTATAGCAAAGCGCAGGGTACTTATATCTCAAGTACATGAAAGGAGCGTACTCGTGATGAATACCTTCATAATAAAAATCACAGGCAACATAACCTTGGCGTTGTTCCGAATTCGTAGGGCGGAAAGAATTAGGGACAGGTAGAAGTTCTTTCAGTTTTTAGAAAGATTCCATTGGACCTTTTCTCACAATAAAATCTTTTTGAAAGATTTTCTGCTCGTCCTTTTCAACAGAATCTTTTGGAACGATTTTATTGGTCTTTTCCTTAAAATAGAATCCTTTGGAACGATTTTATTGGTCTCTTTTCCTTAGAATAGAATCCACTGAAAGAATTCTTCTGATCAAGAACGTCAAAACCTGTCAAAAGTAAAGTCATGCAGGAAAGACAGCAGATTATTAAGAGAAACTATGCGTGTAAACCCCTTGTTGGTTTAAGAAAATTTATATTTTGACCAAGTATTGGATCACTTGCAAAGTTAATAGTATGATGGTTCTGAGCCCTTAAAACACAGTTAAGTTGTATTTAAAAAAAAACCAGAACATTCAAATAATATTTTACATACACATCCATGCTTATTCGTCATAGATACAGACGTATTTAATTCTTATGGGAAATGCTGAGTGCAATTTGTTCGTGGTAGGGTATAGGGATAATGCTGTAAGATCCTTCGCAAACAGTAGTTTGCATTACAATTTATCTAACATTAATATCACATTGACCCTCTTGGTGACTGTCTCGACGAGATATCTCGACATTAGAAAAACTGACCAGATCTTGATCTCGTCATCATAAAAAAAGGCAATATCTTGATGACGAGATATATCGTCATTAACAAAATTAGTTAGATCTTGATGGACGAGATACCTCGTTGAAACCACTCGGGGTATTAATTCTCTTTCCTTACAATAAAATGTTTTTCTCGAAAATGCTACTTCTTACTTATACCATGTAGTAGTACAATAAATTTGGATGTTTTACTTGATGTCCTCTGTAGTCTAATGTTTTATCAAATATACTATCGCTTATTTATATTTTATGAATAATATGATAAATTAAGACGTTTTACTTGATAACAATTGCAGTAAAACGTTTTGTCAAAAGTACTCCTAAAACATGTTTCATGTGGTAATATGGTAAATTAAGACTGATGCCAACTGCAGTCAAATTTAGTCTCAATTTTCTACTGCTTAACTACATTACATGTGGAAGTATAATAAATTAAGACGTTTTACTTCATTCCAACAGCTGTCTTATTGGTACTTTTTTGCATTCACATGTTTTCAGTTTCACTTCAGTATTGAATTTTTGAAATTCTCCAGCCAAGTCAGATAACGGAAGAAATC
This sequence comes from Metellina segmentata, assembly GCA_947359465.1. Classification (NCBI taxonomy): domain Eukaryota; kingdom Metazoa; phylum Arthropoda; class Arachnida; order Araneae; family Tetragnathidae; genus Metellina; species Metellina segmentata. Next base: position 66,380,828 of record OX375872.1, on the reverse strand, counting down.
CCATTTGTACATACAATTCAACCCAACAGCTGTAAAGTTGCTTCTTGGCAAAAAGTCAATAGCAGCTGAGAAACAGCTGAAAGAGTCTCTCGTCTTTTCTCGACTCTTTCACTCGCCTCCAACCGAGAGTCTTTTCCACGAGAAATAGAAAAAATGGAAATGCATTTTTGAAAGAGAGCTCTACTTTTTATACTTTTAGAATACCAACGCGTCTTGATGTATATATTAAAGCTCACCATCATCCTTTGGTCGGAAGTAGAAGCAGGTTTAAAGGTCTTTTATTGTTTGAAACTAGTCTAAAGTTCTGCACATTGTATTTTCTTATACACTTTATAGGATGATTTTGAACTGCATGTTTAAGTACATATTTTCCTATAAACGATATCTGAGTGAACTGCAGTAGTCTGCAGTTTAGTAAGTAGTCTGTAATTAATCAATAGCATGAAAAGTTTATTCTTTTTCGAGTGAAATACACATTATCCATGCGATATAAGGGATGAATTATAGTAACAGGAGTTAAGAACGCAAGTAGTAGCAGGTTTAAATGTATCTCATTGTTGGAAACTACTCTAAGTTATTCATATTGTATTCTTTTGCACTTTTTATAAGGATGGATTTGAACTGCATGTTTAAATGCACATTTTCCCATGAACGATATCTGAGTATGCTGTAGACGCTCTGTAGATAATAATAAATAGTATGAAAACTTTATTCTCGTGTGAAATCTACTTTATCGATGTTTTGTAAAGGATGCACTATAGTATGAGGAATTAAACACTCAAGGTCTAAAGATCTTGCATTGTTTGAATTTCAGAGGTTTTTTTGTTGAGTAATTAGAAGGGGTACATGGGAAGAGAGCATGCGTCCAAGGTCATCCCAAAGATTTTAGATGGGGTTGAGGTCGGGTGAATATGGTTGCCACTCTATGGGAGCAATGCTTTCACTCTCAAGATACTCATACACCAAGTTTGAAATATATATACGCGCATTATCTTCCATGAGAAGAGATGTCATCCTTGAACACTACGGTGTGGACCATTCCGCTGTTTCCAATTTGCATGCTCACGTCACCACTTAAACTGTGCTAGTCTGGATTTGACGCTTAAAGGGATACAAGATCGTGGTACTCGTCATACCGTATAGCCTTCGTCCCACAGTAGTGACAGATATTGACTTTACAATTATTGTAGTAACCATTGCTCTTAGAGTTGACGCCATCGCTCGTCGATTGCGCTTAGCCAATAAGGACATATACTTATGATAAGAGCATGTGGTAACCCTTGGACGACCGGGAACAGGTCTCCGGACAATATTTGAAATAATTTTCATAGATGAGAAATCACAGAGTGGTTAACACCGAATAAAATCGAGACTTCTTTATTAGATTGTCCTGGTTCAAGCCGCCCCACATAACGCCAGCGTTGAGAATCATCCAGTCGTCACTGAACCATAATTGACCTCATCTAATCCACAAATAACCAAAACAGTTTTTTAACGATCCTATCAACATTTAAATTCATCTACTGAAAAGCTTCATAAAGTCGTCGTCTTAAACCAATGCTTGATTTACATATTTCTGAAGAGTAAATTCTGATTAGGGCACATCATATGATACCTGCATTTTACCTTCTACAACCTCAGTGAGTTTCACTTAATTAAATTGAAGCATACATTTCGAAGCTCAGAATTTACATCGTGTGTTTAACTTTTGGGGGGCAGTGTACATTTTCCCATCTCCAATATCTGAGCAAACTAGTTCGGAAGAAAACTATTGATCAATATAGTAAGATGATTTTCTATTTTTTCTTGAGTTTTACATTATTTGTGTTATAAAGTCTAAAAGAAATATACTTTATCGACAGTGGTATGGGATGCATTATAGCTGCAGGAGCTTAAGCACGAAAGTGGAAGAATTTTATAGATTCGTTAGAGGGAAAGTTTAAATAGAAAACTCAGTCAACCACCTTGCAGTAGAGCGAAATTAAACGTTTTCGTAAACCTACAAATGCAGTATGCATGTAAAACTTACTATATTGATTGTATATGTCTATTTACGTGTCGTTTCTTGGCCAAATATGGTTGGTGCACAATGAAATTTTGAAATAGAGCGTAATTGAAGCTTTTTGAAGGTCTACGAATGCAGTTTGATATAGCCAAAGTGCTTCTGTCAAATTATAAATGTAGTGTATCTCAAGTTATTTGAGATCGTTGGACACGGCTTGGAAAAATTTGGTTCTTATACGATAAAAACACCTTGCAATAGAGCGTAATTAATACTTTTTCGAAAACCTGTGAATGCAGCTTGACAGCCAAAATGCTTCTGTCCAACTCCTGATATTGTGGTATATATCCATTTATTTGAGATTGTTTGGCACAGCTTAACCAAATATGGCTCTTGCACCATAAAAAGCAACCAACTTGCAATAGAGCGTAATTAAAACTTTTTCGCGAACCTACAAATGCAGTTTGACTTAGCCAAAGTGCTTCTGTCAAACTTATTTTGTGGTGAAGGTTCATCTACTTGAGGTTATACGGCACAGTTTGGCCAAATTTGGCCCTTGAGCCGCAAAATCCAACCAGACAGACTTCCGACTTTATAAACTACTTGCAATCAAAAGGAATGTACTGGATTTCACTTATCTGCAGTATAAGCCTTTTCATCACGGTTTATTAAATTCCTGGGAGGAGGAACTCATGGCCTAGTTGAAGTGTAATGGGATGACCCCAAAACATTTATTTTAACAAGAAGAGCTCAATTCCTTCAGAAGATGAATTGAGAAAAGGCGGAGATTGGGACTGTATAGAATTCAGGATAACCAGGGGGAGGAAAACAATTCTGTGCTACTTTGTGGTGAGAGTATTTTTTGAGGTCGATGTTGGTTTTTTCAAAAGATGGAATAACGCGAGATTGTTCCCATTGGTTTGCACTCAACCAATATAAATCTTCACACTTCTGAGTTACCTTCGCATGCATTTATGATCCCTAATTCATTCTAGATTGGTAAAGTTATGAATGTGTTCGGTAGGTAAATTTTAAATACGTTATCGATCTAGGGTTAAGTAAAAGAACGCGTTTACAGATGCAAAATTTTTAAACTTTCCATTTCTTTATTATAAGGAAAGGAGGAATAAAATCTCTATCCTTCAACCTCGCTCTCCCCTTCCCACTCTCTCCCCCACCCCTCTCTCTCTTCTTCCAAAGGTTTTCTGTTCTAAGGGGACCCAAAGTATCTTTCCAAAGAATTCTAGCCCATTGTGTTGCTCCAGTGGGACATTAAATAAATACCTACATACCACATGATTCTATTCTAACGAAAGAACTAACGCACACAAACACAATATTTTCAAACGTTGAAAGTATACATTGCTTCTTTCAATTAATGGGTATGATTATGTAGTTATTAAGTTAGTTGTGGGTAAAACAATGGAATGCTAAAAATCTTGTGACGCACAGAGTGTTAAAATTTCTTTTGGAATATAGAAACAATCCAGTATAGTGGTAGGTATATAGGTAGGTATTGTAATTAACGTAAAACCAGAGCAACACAGCGAGCTATTTCCGACGGTCAGGGATCAAACCCGAAGGGAAACCTTCGAGGACAACAACTCACAATTTGAACCACTGTCAGATGACAAGGCCACACCTGAGCTGGCACCTCACTCTCCAAACATTCACACAGTGCCTACGTGAAGTTATTTCAAGTGACGACAGATTTAAGAGGCACCAGCCTTCTTTGTACACGACGTTCTTTGATTGGATTCGAACACGCAAACATCCGGTTCCTAATCCTTTACTCTTCCAATCGAGCCCCCCCCCTGGTATATATATATATATATATATATATATATATATATATATATATATATATATATATTCCCTTTTAAAAATTGCAAAAACATCCATGAAAAGTATTATTTTTATTGCCATTCAATTGGATCATCAGTCAAGAAGTAAAAGATAAAACAGTGACCGAATAAAACACAAATCTCAAGTCTACATATATCACTCCGTTTTGTCTGAAAATATCTGAAGGACCTATTTATAATATGAGGATCCTTTGTTGCTTTGTACTTATAAAAACTAAATTTCGAAACGGAATTTTATTTTCTTAGCTGAAGCATCTGGTCTTGATGGGTACTCTGAATTTCTATCACAATGGAATTTCGCACATTATATACGATTTATTTATTATTTTTTTTAATCCTGTATTAGGTCTAATAGAGGAATGGAAAGCTTAAAGATTTGTACAAAATATAATTAGTTTTTGTTGAGTTTAGATATTAGACTTTGTACCCAATGTCTTGTACTTTTGTATGGTTTAATCCTAGGATATGCATAAAGGCTTGTTAATAGTAATTTAATTTTATAATCATAAAGGACACGAGCGAGCACAGATAAATGAAATGAGCCTTTATAGACTTTTGCACTAATTTTCATAACGCATGTACAGTAAACCAACTTTTTACTAAGCATCCTACTTGGAAACACAGCATCTTTTGTCGAATTAAACTCATTAAAAAATATTTAGTTGATCTTTCTCTACAGAAAAAATATCCAAATACATAGAACAAAAATATCGTATCCAAAAAATGCAAGAAAGAGACATACAAAAGTGCAGTTAGAAAATTGTTAAAACAAGACATTTCTTACCAAACGCATTTCATTTTACTGAGAATAAGTAGAATTGCGTATAAAGTATGATGAATCTTGATTAGTATATTTTCTCTGCCTTACATATGATCTAAAAATACAAAGAGAAACACACACAAATACAGTTAGAAAATTGATAAAACAAGACGCTGCTTACAAGACACATTGTAGTTTAATGATATTTAGTAGAATTGCGTAAAAAGTAGGTTAAATATTGATTAGTATATTTTCTGCACTATATATGGTCTGTTTTCAATTCTGAGAAAAACGAAGAAGAGAAATTCTACTCAGTAAGCTAAACTCGCTAAGAATGTCTCAAGAAAACAGATAATCTTCATACAAAGAAAAAAGGACTTACGCAGTGAACTTCACCAGTCTAAAGATCATTCCTTTCTCTGTTACAGGAAAGATAAAAATAATGATTTCTTGACTTTTTTGACTTCAAATATTTCAGTTGTAAGCCGACGGATATAAAATAAAAGTATTAGTTATAGGTCAAATCTGGCTAGACAAAATGAAGATTTTCTGTGCAAATAACTTAGTCTACACAAGTTAGCAAACATTATTGCACTAAAAACCTACCTTCAAAAGAATTGTTTCCTAACAGATGTTAAGCAAAACAAAACTATAACTAAATCCTTGAGATACTTTATTTTGGTAAGGCGATTAACTTACTACCATTTGTCACAACCAATTATTTTGTTTTTCTATCGATTTATACTTTGCTTCCTTCGCGCGTGTTTTCTAACCTTAAAGTAATTTTGAGTCTAAATAGAAAATATTATTTGGAATGACTTCCAGATTGCATTAGGTATGAGAAATCTGAATCTATAAGGTATCTGAAGAGAGATTTTAAGTTATGATAGGTTTTAACCCTTCTGGTGTTTGCCCAGTTTTACGAGGTATCTCGTCATTTTCAAAACTGACCAGATCTTGAATGACGAGATATCATCAGCCAAATTGGTCAGATCTTGATGGACGAGATATCTCGTCGATTCCACTTGGATGGGTAATACAAATCGCTGCATTTGTTTTCTGAAGTCGTTGCAGTTCTGTTAATGATTAATGTAGATGTAATCCAAAAATTAAAAACTAGGGTAACATGAAACCCAAGTAAGTTTGTGGTGTTTTAAAGTCGCATTGAACATGGTACTAATTAAAAGTTTGTTTCAGAACAACATTTCTCATAACAGGATGTTATGTCGATATATTTTGTTTTCGAAATATTGTTACAAAATTTAAATTTTGAATTCATGCATTGTTGCTTTTTATTGGGGTTCCATTGTTTTATAATAAAGTTATTCACAATTTTAAGTTATTCCTTTGGGATGATTGGAAGCAAAAACTAGACTTAACGAATTTTTATCACGGATTTACATATTTTAAAACCGTTAATTAAGGATTTCAATATTTTGGGCCATTCTTAGCTTGTTTACTATACTGATTTTCAGGACTCCCTCTTTAGTAATGTGATTAAAAGTATATTTCGTCAAAAGTCTAGCTCTATGAGTTCACTCATATATTTACGTTCTGTAATCTGTATTCTTTTTTGCGTGTCTTCCTACCAGTTTTGATTTTTCTTGATCAGTATAATGTTTTCTTGGTTTATTTAAACCAACAGATATGATTATTTAATCATTATGTGTGTGTTGCGCCGTAAAATCACTTTTACACTACTCGGAAATATTGTGATTCTCATAGGCCGTGCCTCGATAGCCCACTTGTGAAAGAGCAACGGATTAGCAATCGTAGGCGAGTTCGAATCCAACCATAGTCGCGTTCAAAGGGGTGGTGCACGTTAAATCTATGGTCGTCTCAAATGTACTCACGTTAGCGTGATGTGAAAGTTTGGAGAGTGGGTGACAGCTCAGGTGTGATCTCGTCATCTGACTATGGTCCTAAATTACCTGGTATTATCCTCAGATTTTTCCATCCGTGTTTGATTCTGGATTGTTGCCAATAGCCCGTCGTGTTGCTCCAGTTTGACGTTAATTAAATACCTACCTACATAGGCTTAAACCATTTTTTTTTTCACTTTATCAACAACAAAGGACGAAAACATTAAGTTTTATGAATCACTGGCAATTCATTAATCAGTCTTCCTGTGGGGTGCATTTATCTTTTCTGAGTCAGTAAAACTTTTATTGTGTGTGTTTATTACTTGATATTGTATGTCCTGTGTCGGCGCATTATGGCCAATATGGCCATAGAACCATAAATCCCCCAAAACTAACCACCACCCAACCTCATTAATCAGTCAAAATGTATTCACTTTATCATATTTTAGTCTGTTTCAATTTAAAGACTTAAAGTAATTTATTAAGAATTAACAAATAAAATATAAGTCTGGTCATTGAACCTTCACCTCATCACATCTGCCGTTCAAAATAGTAGTTGCTATTGAAACCATCGATTACCATCTTGAAGGACAGCTTTATAGCGAGAAAATAATCGACATCGCCTAAAAATAATTAATTTAGAATGGCTAACAACGATGAATACAACAACAAATACAATCTGACATTTAATGGTTCCAAATCATGTTTCGAGGTCACAGCAGTTCGCTCTTTTCTCGAGATTCCACCCTTACCTGATTATTTCAAAGTTTTCAGACTCATTACTTAAATTACATAGATTTTGCAAGTATTAATTAGACTTACGGAATAGTATTGGGGAAAGCTATGCGGACGTTTATGTATGAAAATGCATTAAGAAATATGTTTTTGCGTCAGGTTAATTTGATGAACCGTGTGTTCCTGACTTGGTCTAGCTTTGGAATTTTTGGATTTGGAAAACAGATTTTGCAAATAGTTATTAAGACTTACGGAATAACATCGTCGAATAAGGTATACAAAATTTATCCATGAAAATGCACTGAGAAATACGTTTTAACGTCACCTTAATTTAATAAACCGCATATTTCGGATTTAAGCATTGTAGATTTGGGATTTGTATAACGGATTGTGGGGCTACCAGTAATGTTTCTTACTTTATAACATCCTGAAATATATGGAAAGTTTTTCTATGAAAATGCATTAAGGAGTACTTACATTTCTGACTGGATAATCTCATCAACGGATTGTTTTGGATTTGGTTTAGCAATGGATTTTTTTTATTTGGATTAAAGATTTTTCAATCGGCAATAATGCTTACGAAATAATATCGTGAAAAGCTAAGTAAATTGTATTATCTATGAACATGCATTAAGGAATATGTTTTTATGTTAGTTTTTGACAATTTCGCCAACCTCTGTCATGTTCTGAACTTGGATTATTATGGGCTTTAAAGTATTTAGGCAACGGATTCTGAAACTATTAATTAGTCCTTACAAAAATATCGTGAAAAGCTATACAAAGTTTATCGTTAAAAATGCATTGAAGAGATATGTTTCGGTGTCAGGTTAATTTGATTAACCGTTTATTTTCGTCTTGGTTTAAGCATTGGAATTTTTGGGTATGACTAACAGATTTCTCAACCAGCAGATAGTACATGCGAGATAATATCATAAAAAGGCATACAAAGTTTACTCAAGAAAGTCATAAAGGAATATTTTTTATAGCACGCTAATTCAATTTACCACTTGTTTCGAACTTAGTTTTGCATCGGATTTTTTATGACAGTTCTGTTTTTAATTTTTATGGAAAATTAAACGCATAGAACTGAACAAGAACAGTCCTCCGTAGTTTGCGTCATTTATGGCGTAATTGCATTACTTCTTTTCTTTTCCCAATGACCTTTTCCACTGAACTCGATCATTGATTGAAACTGGCTGCAAATGAAGATTGGTGTCCGTATTCTCCCTTGGGGTATTGCTCTTTTTCAGTAACTATAATTTGATATGTTCAAATTACTTTACGCTTTTCGCGCATTGTAGAGTAGCTGCATCACAGGGTGCAAACTAGATTACGTTTTGTGACTGCATCCTGGTACTTTTGTGTTTATTTTTATGCCCGTGAAGTGGCATAATCTTATTTTTGACCAAGGCTTTTCCAACAATCGGCGAGTCTTTTTTGAATTAGAGTTCTGTAAAGCTAACAGCTCAATCAAACTTAATTTTTTTCCGAGGGGCATGGGGGGGGAGGCATTGTTATTATTGGTTTAGTCCATTTATTACAAACATGATGAAATATTCATCCTTTACCCTCCAAGTGGTTTCGACGAGATATCTCGTCTTTCACAATATTGTCGATTTTTTTCTTGGTGACAAGATCAAGATATGGTTAGTTTTGACAAATGATGAGTTATTTGGACTTTCAAGATCTGGTCATCATTAAGGCAACCTTCAGGAAGGTTAATGATGTGTGCTTGTGTTTTACAGATATGTTTTTATTTTATATTTATGTATTTTTTTTATTTACATTTAATGAAATGCAGATTTCTGTATAGTTCTATTTTCGTATAACACTTTTTCTAAGACTGAGTCTTTTGAATTTAAGTTCCTTATACTAACAGTTCAACTGAACTTCAGAATTTTTCTGACGTAAAACTCTGTAAGAATTTTTGAATGCATCCATTCATTTTAAGAATAACTGAATATATATTTTTAATATTGAATTTAATAAATTATATATATGTGTGTCATTTTTGTAATACTATAGTTTCATGCGACATCTTACAGTTCTACCTCACAAAAACATAAGCTAGTTGATTCGAAAATTTACTCTCTTCACCATTAGATATTTTAGAGGCAACATTTTTAACTAGATCTTTTATTAATCTAACATAGGGTGTTTAGACAGAGAAATCAAATCAATTGGTTAATCTACTTGTAGTTTTTACTATTGTGAGAACTTAGTTTTGAAAAATGATTACAAGTGATGAAAAAACCACAAATCAGCAACTAGCAGCATAAAAGCATCCAATTGAAAACTTCACCCTTTTAACAAACACATAGTGTATTTAAAATTTGGCTTCTAATTTTAAAACGAGAATGTTAGAGCGCGAAATAATTTAGAAACTAATCAAAACTGTGTTTGAAAGTCAACATGGATTTAAAATATTCAACTAGTTACCACCGCCCCAGCCTAAGCCATTCGGTGTATCGCCACGTAATTTTGAACCACGGTCAGATGACGAGGCAACATCTGAGCTGGCACCCCACTCTCCAAACTTCCACACCAACCCAACGTAAGGACTTTCGGCTACGACGAATTTAAGGTGCACCAGCCGGCTTCTATCCCATGCTCTTACAAACATCCATGCCTGATTAGGCAATCTGATATTTCATAGTAAACAGTAAAACCACAAGACAGTGCTAAAAGTACCTTAATTGAAACAATACAAATAATTTCCTGTAATTCAACATTCTATTCACAAAACGTCTACTTAAATCAATTCATGTAAAAAATTGTTTAACGTATTCTTAATAGATACCTATGAATCGGGTGATATAGACAGAACCTTGTGTTTCTTACCCAAATGTATTTTAACACTGTGAACGTATCAAATCGTTTTCCATATATAAACGTTCTGTTCATAAAATGGTAGGTAGGTATTTAATTGAAGTCACACTGGATTAAAAGAACGGACTATTGGCGACGGTCAGGGATAAAACCCGAAATGAAAGATCCGAGAACAATACGCAAATTTTAACCACGGTCAGATAACGAGGTCATACCTGAACTGGCACCTCACTCTCCAAACTTCCACGTTACATCACCGTGATTACATTTGAGGCCACGACAGATTTAATGTCTCCCAGCCCCCCCCCCTGTACACGACGGTCTTTGATGTACCCAGTATCGAATTCGCACCCTTCGGTTGCTATTCTGCTACTCTACCAACCAGGTCACCACGGCCTTGTTCATAATAATGAATGCAATTTTTTTTACCATACTAAATAAATTCTTATAGCTCTGACAATACTGAAAATATAGTTTCTTCTAACTAAATATATTTTCCTAAATGAACCAAAATGGTTTCCCATATTTTAAATTAACACACTTTAGCAATAGGTTAACTAAAAGCTTACTTAGTAGATTAACTAATGTAAAATTTTATGTTACTTATTCTAACAATTCTATTGAATCGGACGATTTATTAAGTCTTGTGTTACTACATTTTAAAAGTACTTTCATTTGCCAAATAAATAAATTTCTAATAATTTTAGCCCCTTGGGGGATCTTTAGGTGCTGATTAGCTTCCCATACTTGGGGTACCTTTGTTGTTACCTTTGTTATACTTGTTACCTTTGTTGGGTACCATACTTAGGGTATTTTCCCGTGAGGATTACTGTTTCTGGTAAACATGGGAATCACAACCTCAGGCTTTACCGAACGATATTTCTTTACTTTTTTCTGTCATGAGCTGGCACCATACTCTCCAAACTCCCACTTCACGTCAACGTGAGAGCATTTGAGGTCACGACAGATTTAAAGTGCACCAACTCCGGTCTCTGGATGAATCGAGTATAGAACTTGCAACCTCCAAGTTGCTAATGCTATACTCTTCGACCGTACTGCCACGGCCCTCACATTTTGGAGGGAGGTGAATAAAAATATAGTATTAAAGCAGTAGGAAAGAATTTATTACAATACCATTTCACAAAAATTAACTATGTTTCCTTTTAAAATCAAGTTATTTATAGGCAAATGCATTCATTATTAATATTGCCTAGATTTGAGATTCTAAATTGTGGAAAAGAACTTTAATCGCCCAAAGACAATTTCTGAAAAAGTCAGATTAATATTATATATATACATATATAAAAGACTTATCATTATACATCTCATATATTTATTTCAAAACAAAATGTTCTTATAAATTTATAGACTGTGATTGAAGGATAAATGTAACTCTCCAATCAAAAGACTGGAGTAAGCAAAACAATTAAATATTACTCGTTCAATTCCCGTGTTGTGTCTTTTTACTTCTATCTTCCAGTCTAATAAGTTGAAGTAGCACTTATAAATAAGTGTTTTTCTCAATTTTGGTCGTCGACAGCAAAAAGAAATTATAAGTAATTACGTTTCTGATAGACTGTACGAGAAAAGTATAGTAGGAGATAAAATGTATTGATTCCGTTTTAGGACTTAGTTTATAAGATAAATTCAATTTCCTTTTTTATGATAGATTATGAGAGGCCCGATTCCCTATACAATTATTTTAAGTCGTTCTAAATTTAATCAAGAGTCCTCGCTCAAGCTAGGCTCAATTTATTTTATAGTTATCCAGGAGATTGCCCGTTTCTTAAATGCCCAACATCATGCTTTTCCTCAAATCCATTTCGAATGTTGCTACCTTTTTCACCCAGCAATGAATATAAACGTTTTAATTTTCTTAAAGCATTTAGTTTCAGACATTCATTTTAAATTTTAAAAATTTGAAGCAATTTCTTTATTCCAGTTAAATTTAATTAATCCTTTTAGAATATGAAAATTAGCTTCTTAAATAAATCTAAATATTACTCTTCCAATCATTTGAGTTAATCCGTAGGATCATAAATAATTTAAAGAATAATACCTGATTTTTTAAATAAGTTTTCGATTATGTTTCTTGATATTTGATATCTGAAATTTGCAAAAATGTGATATAAATATTATTAAGATAATTTTTAAGAGTGGAGAGAATATATTTAACCACTTTTTTTTGTTTATCTTATTGTCCAAAAAGCCTCTGATACAAAGACCTGTTCTGAAAGCTCATCGATTCTCCCTTGGAGAAATAGGGATGTTTCGTTTCGACGAGATTTTTCGTTTTAAGCAAAACTGACCAGATCTAGATGGACTAGATATCTCATCTATTCCAAGGAAAGGAACATTAGAATCTTTCCAAAGGTTTTAAGAATCCATGGATTCATTAGAAAAATGTGGTTATATATTCATTAATAATGCTGTGAGGTAAAAGCAACACTACACAAGCAAATCTCGCAACGTCCAAAGGTTTAAAACTGCAATTAAAAATGATGTCGTATGATTTAGATTAAGTAAGGTTTAACCAAATTCTTGAGATCGTAGATGAACATTATATATATGTTTTTATGCTTACACACAGAAAGAGAAACTTATAATAGAAACTTATACACTTATAAAAAATATGTAGGGTTTAACTTATAATTGTTGAAATCGTAGGTGATGTTTTCATGTTTACGAATAGAAATAGGAAAATTTATAAAAATTTATAAACTTATAATAGAAACTTAAAAAAATAAGTTGGGTTTAACTGAATTATTCTTAAGAGATCGTAGATAAAATTTAGGCGATGGGTTTCATGCTTATGAATAGAAATAGAAACTTATCTCGTTTGTGAATTACTATCGTCAAAGTAAAAATTGAAACACGTCAATTAAATATAGTTTGTTGAATTGGGATGGAAAGAGGCTTTTCAGTGTAAACATAAACAAACTAGCCATAGAAAGAAAAAAATATTTCCTGTCCGGAACTAATTTAAATTATCATCATTATGGAAAAATTACATTCGATTGACGAGACAAGTTACGCCGCAATTTACGAAAGAGGATAACCAAAGCACTCTAGTGCCCGCTACATCCAGCTTGAACTAAAAACCGTATGAGATGGATTTTCAGCGTAAGAAAACAAACCAGACGGTTTGCGAAGATTTTACATCCGCTCTCTAGATGCTCTCTACCATGATATGCCTCGTCGTACATACCTCGATACATATCGAGGTTACCGAAATATGTAGCTTATTGCCATTTTGAAAACGTTTCGAGTTAAATCTTATAGGTGTTGACTAATCAGCTAACCTACGTATATAAATTCAGCAGGAAGGTAATTCAATTTACGTCGCAATGGATCAACATAAAGGACTATCGGCGACGGTCCGGGATCAATACTGAAGGATTTAATGGCAGTTGAATTAACATCGCAGTGGAGCAACACAGCCAGCTATTAACAACGGTCCAGAATAAATCCCAAAGAATCCCGAAGGGAACGATCGAAGGACATCTGATAAGCTTGAAACCATGTTCAGATGACGAGCCTGAGCTGACACCTGAGCTGGCATCCCACTCTCTTGGCTTTTAATCTAAAAGGAATTTAATTTAACTAATCAATCATCATATATCAATACGGTATTTATTCTTTGGAATTTTTATTGGTGAAATGCTCTCTCTCTCTCTCTCTCTCTCTCTCTCTCTCTCTCTGAAAATGAGGATTTGAGTACTACGGAATAATTGTTTCTCTTTCACGAGGGCCCGTTTTCTATACGTGAGTGGTGTTTTCATTAGTAAACAAACAAACAAGATGGTGTACGAATAATTTGCTCCTGCTGTCTAAATGTATTCGTATTAAACATATTCGGGTTACCTTAAAATGTAGCTTATCACCGTTTTGGAATTGTTGGGTGTTTAGTATAATTAGTATTGATCAATGAACTATCATAATTTGATTCGGGATTCCCTCTAGCAATTATACTGGCGAAGTGCTAAAATCGTATTAAAAAACAAGTCAGCTGACGTCATGTTCAGAATGCATACAAGAAACACATATAGCCGCAGAAACACTACCTCCACCTATATTTAGCTTAACAGAAAATGCCTCTAATAATAGGCGTTACGTCTAAACTACTTTAGAATTATTGTAACGGGTCTGACACTCAATGTAAAAATCAAATAACCTGTATAAAGCATTTAATTCAGATTGTTTTCTCTGTAAAACATACAAGTCTATCGTTCTAGCCAACTTCTAAGTATCTAAATAATGTTTGAGACTTTTACCCCAAAGTTTTCATTAGATAGGTTGGATTAGATATTTTGGGATATGATTATTTAAAAGAAAAAAGTATGCCACTTTAGCGTGCGGAGTAAAGGTAACTCGGCACAATAGGCGGTAAAATGTCAAATCTTTCATTTGCATGGATATTAAAAATTAAACACAGCGTCTGTATCTGAAAAGTTGTGCACCCAGCAGAGTTTCGTGTAGAAGATTCTTGTAGAGTCACATTTCCTTATTCATTTCTTTAAGACAGGGTATTGCAGTTCGTGTATGAGGCACAATTTTTCTTTTTTGATGATTACAGTAGGTCACGAAATTATTTGGCTACCTCGAATTTCTAACAATTTTCAGGCATTTTATAAAGATATACTTAAAAATAAAGCCATGAAATTAAACCACATCGAATCTCTATGTCTCTGTTTTAGCGTACTAACAAAACAATTGAATAATTAGAAAACATTTTGATAAAAATATTTAAAATATAGAATAACCTACGGAAGGAGGCACACAATAGTATTAGACCACCCAAAAAGATATATGATATGCATTTCATATTCATTTAAATTTACATATTTTAGAATAGTTAAAGAAGCAAGAAGTAATTCAAGTTAGTTAGAGAAGTTATCATCTTTATTTAGAAACATTTATTGGAAAATATAATTTATGTTGTAGACCTTTTCAGAAACTAGACCTTTTCAGAAAATAAAATTTATGTTCTAGACCGTTTCAGAAAATACAATTTATGTTCTAGACCGTTTCAGAAAATACAATTTATGTTCTAAACTCTTTTTATACAGTTCCACTTGAGATAGTGTCATTTATATGTAACAAAGAGATGCATCTCAAGTACCCAATGCTTAATTTACCCAAATGTATAATTTTTTTCTTTTCTCTTATGCATTTGTTCTTTACCTCTATCATTATGAACACAATACAAGTATTTTACTTCAAACTTATAAAACACTGCAATTATAATAAAAAGTATTTTTGTACATTTTCCCGACCCCCTTCAGATTTCTTGTCCTGGTACCATGATACCCTGCAGAGTCCCTCTAAAAATAATAAATTAGTTGAAATTTACGTTGAACACTTGAAGGTTATAAATTTAACCCCAAATTAAATTTTCTGAACACTTACATATTTCGTTTAAATCATTAAATTACGAATCTTAAATAACGAGTTCTTAAGGTGAACGCAAAATACTTCACACACTACAACTTTTCAACCACTAATGTAATCCTTCCATGAGAGGAAACGTCGCTTGAGCAACTTAATGTAAAAGAGCCACAATGCCACCTCTGCTCGGAGTGACAAGTGATAGACGTAACTTATCTGTGAGCATGGTTATAGTTGCTATTCTTAGAGTTAACTAATGAGACTCATTTTTATGATGACACCAAAAGTCCTTTCCGATTTGAAGATCCATAAATGGTGTGCTAGAGTAAGGTACACGATCCGTTGACTGTACTTTCGTTAATGAGACTGGTGGCACGAAACATAGCTTAGATTATGAAATATTTGAAAGCATATCTTTATTTTATTCGGCGGAAAACCTAGACCAACACATTCATAATCGCAAACATTTTAATGGTATCTCTTAATATCTTCACTTATTAATGGTTATATACCTATATTTTCTATTTACAGTTTCACTATTATACGATTCAATCAACGCAATCTTTAATATTTCAGAATTATTATTATATACTTGAAAAAAAAGTTGAAGTTATTCCGATTATGGTAATTTGACAGGTTGATTGTTGAGTTTTTGCAAAAAACAGATGGCGATATTCTGATTATGCTAATTTGTCCGATTGATTGTTGAGTTCTTGCAAAACGCAGGTGGTGCTTTTCCGATTACTCTAATTTGTTGTTCTTATACGGCCAATCCCTTGTTCAAGCATCAGAGGATTGTCGAAGTAAGACGTACAAGTCGCATAGCAATAAATCGATTGAGAAATAGGCGTTTGTTCTTTCGTACTTTACAATATACAGCTATTTCCGATTGACTAGCTAAAGGTTAGCCGAAGCAGTAAGTGAATTAGTTCAGCCAAATTATATTAGTTTACAGATTTATTTTTATGGTGCCACAAGAATTCCTCCCCGATTGAAAGATCGATAAATGCATTGATGACATAAGATCCACGAAAATATTCTTTGTTGACAGAACTTAAGTTAATGAAACTGAAACACAAAACATGGCTTATGAAAGACGTGCAAGCAAATCTCGGTTTTATGTGCCATTAGCGCTAACCTAAAGCACTTAGACATTCAGCGAAGTATATATATAGTCGAGTAGCCATAAATTCTCTTAAGACATCAATAATTTCGTTACTTATAAGTTCATAGATTATAAACATGTATGTTCTTGTTAATAGTTTCACTCTTATGCTATTAAGTAAACGTGATCTTTTATTAATGTTTCAGATTAAGGTAAAATAATCTATATAATTGTATAGCCGGAGCAGTAAATTGAATCAGTTCAGCAAAATCACAATACATGTTACAGGGTATAATCAGATACAAATCTTAGAGACGGGACTGTCAAATTTTGAGACTCACTTTTTATGCCACCTGAAGTCTTTTTCTATTTTAAGATCCATAATTGCTTTGCGAGCATAAGGTTCACGAAAATGTTTTCCTTGACTGAATTTAAGTTAATGAATCTATGGCACGAAACATAGTTTATGAAAAATTCGAAAGCAGATCTCTACTTTATGTAATGGACGTGCCAAGCTAACACACTCAGCTTGAAAATAATGAAAAGTAATTCACTTTCTTAACCATCTTAGTGGTTTTGACAAAATATCTCGTCCATCAAGGTTTGTCAAATTTTGCTTATGGCGAGATATCTCTGGCTATCAAGATATTGATAGTTATTTTTTATGATGACGAGATCAAAATATCTGATCAGTTTCCTTCTAGTAACGAGATATCTCTCCATCAATATATTGCCGATTTTTTTGCGCTGACGAGAGCAAGATATGGTCCATTTTTTCTAATTGCTTAAAAGTATAGGGCAATTTGTTGACCCCCAATTTGTGTGACAATTGTAGGTTTGAACTCCTACGATGTTCTTTAGGTAATAGAAATCGAAACAGGCTATGCCCTCTGTTGATCGAACTGTTATTTTTAAAAACATTTTCGCAATTATATACACTTTTAAAAAGTGTTGATTGTATCATAGTAAATTTTTCAGATTGTACATTGTATGCCCCCCCATTTCCTAATTTTCGAACTTCGATCACACGTCCTAGTTTCTTTAACCCTCTCAGAGGTTCACACGTATATATTCGTTCTGAAACCTAGTCTCCTCTGTATGAATTCTAACTAGTTTTGACCTTCCAGACCAATAGAATCTCATGATTCTTTCGAGCATTATAGGTGTGGTTAGTTAGTCATTTTGTGTTGTGTATTGGGAAATTCAAACACGTACAATACTACACTACTCGGCTATCTCGAAATGCTCAGATGGTTAAGACGAATAATTTCTTAAATTAAGCAATCAAGAATTCAACACACATATATTCCTCTTAAAACTTCAACTATTATTGGCTTCGATAGACGCAATCATTTAAAACTTAAGATTAAGATAGGTTAACTAATTCCTTTGCTTGAGTGGTAAACGGATCGATTCAGTCAAATATATTGCAATTTGCTTGAGTTAAATCGGATAATTGTTAAGACCATGTATCTTCATCTTTCGCACTGTCCAATCGTTTAAAGACCAATTCCCAGTTAGGGATATTACGGGCACTTGAAACTCGGTAGAGATTTATTGAAGCAGGGACGTCCAGTAAAGCACTTTACAATCATGTCTTGTTCATTAGTTGCCGTCCTAAATAAATTAACTTGAAAAGCAAGTCAAAAAGGAAAAAATAACTACATTTTATTCTCGAAATCGCTTTTGAAGCGCTGTGTGTTTTCTTTATATTTTTTGTAAGATTGACTGATTATTTATCATACTTTCCTTGCCGTCTGCGCAGGAAGAGATTTTCGATTAGTGTAGTATTGTTTGTACTCTATAACTAAATAACCACATCTATTGGTCAAAAGACTTTTAGCCTACTAAGGGATTCACATACTACATTCCACGTCGTAACCTGTTGTTTTCCATGTAGGACTTCTAATCAGTTTTGACCTAATTGACCAATAGAACCTTTCCTAGGATTATTTCAAACAATGGATGCCGTTATTTACCCATTACGTTTATTGAAGGTATAGGCAATGCTACACTGCTTTGAAATCCGGTGACGCTCAGAGGGTAAAATGTTACATTTTTGTCTAGTGCAAAATACGTTTGACATAAGAGGATAATCTCCACGCCCTTTTTACAAAATTTTTTAGAGGCAATATCATTCAAAGGATTACGATTAATAAATACTCGAAAAAGCAAACGTTTTTGTTTAATTAAAGCATCACACAAACTCAAAATAAAAGTTAATTGTTCAAGTTTTACGATCCCGTGGAAGACTTTCGCACTGTATAATTGCTAAAAATTACAAGAGGATCTCAAAACGCCTTAAGTTTACTTTATTCCATAGTTGTAAATCTCATGAGAAACGAGAATTCTCCAGGTATTCAAAAGCAAACTTTTTAAAGCTGGACATATAAAGGTTAAAATATGCAAACATTAAAATAAACATTGAAAGTTAAGCTAATAATGACACCCATTCGTGAAATTTGTCTGAAACTTTCTCAAAAGCTTGTACAAGGTTATTGATAAAATCTCCCTTGAGATAGTGCTGCTTTCATGCATCATTCAACGCTTGATAAAATCTTCTCTTCTCAACTCTGGCCATTCTATTATACCATGGTTGTGAAACAAAACGAAAACTTCGGTTTGAATATAAAAGATGCCTTTATAATAAAAGGAAATTTTATCCATTCATTATTTATTCCTAACAATGAAACTCCTAAATTAATTTAAATTTACCGGTGTATTGCTTCAGTGCACTATAAATTCAACTACCTATTTAAAGTAATTCAATTGCAGAATACCAGTAACTTAAGCTATTGACGGCAAGACCCCAATTTAATCAATCGTAATATGTTTTGCGCAATTAATATTTTGCTAGTTTCCTTTTCTGACACACACAAAATAAGAGTAAACAATCCTTCTTTTAAACTAGGGTAAATCAATTTATTATGTAACCGATGTCCTTTGCACGCAATGTTTATCTCAAATATCCTTTTATTTTGTTACGTTATTTAAAACTGCGCTGCAATTTTTTTTATTGCTGTTTAGTCTGGAATAAAATAAATAATCTGAAAGGCAACATAATTGGATTTTGAGTTGCTCTTTGTAGAATGGAAAGAAG
This sequence comes from Metellina segmentata, assembly GCA_947359465.1. NCBI lineage: Eukaryota > Metazoa > Arthropoda > Arachnida > Araneae > Tetragnathidae > Metellina > Metellina segmentata. The sequence goes on along the minus strand of OX375872.1, from coordinate 66,361,182 downwards.
ATTGATATTATTTAAAAGAATATACTAGGGACAAGGTTTATTCTGGAGCTCCAAGATCCCGAGTTTAAAGAACTCATTCATCACGCTAACTCCCAGTTGCGGTATGAACTAAAAATCAAATTATAATATCACACCGACAGTAATATAAATAATCACCAACAGTAATGTCTTTATCTGATTTAAACAATACGTTTCACTTCAATTTTTATTGAAATATATTACCAAGGTAGTTATATGATTACTATTCAAAAGAATATTTTATGAAAAGGGTGCAAACCGGATTTCGAAGATCTCGATCTTAAAAAAAATCTAATTCATCACAACACCCAGTACAGGTTTGAACAAATTGACATGGTTTGTCCCGGTTTGAAGTAAAAATAAAATGATAATCCCACGCATATGTAATGTAACTTATATCCGACAAAATGTCTATGTCTGATTTAAACATTAAATTTTACTTCAGTATTTCATGAAATATATTTTAAATTGTCCTATGTTTGTTGCTATTCAAAAGAGTATCCAAGAAAAGGGGTATTCTGGAGCTCTATAATTCCAATTTTGAAGAACTCGTTTATCACACCAATACCCAGTTCTCGATTTGAACGAAAAAATAAAACAGTAATCCCACATATATGTAACATAAATAGTCACCGACAGCAATGTCCGATTTCAACAATAAGTTTCACTTCGGTTTTTAATGAAATACATTGTAAATAGTTACATCATTGTTGTTATTCAAAAGAAAATTTTATGAAAAGGTGTATAGGTCCCCCCTACATTAAGACCGTGATTTAAAAACTATTTCAACATTACGCCCAGTCGTGGTTTGGACGAATTATCATGAAATATCCTGTATTGAACTAAAATGAAATAACAATCCCTCACAAATAACTATAAATCATCACCGACAGTAATTGCTATGTCTGATTTCAACATTAAGCTTCACTTCAATTTTTAATTAAATACATTTTAAACAGTTATATGATGATTGTTATTCAAAAGAATATCTTAGAGAAGGGGTATTTCGGGAGTCCAGGACCCCGATTTCCAAAACCCAACCATCACACCAACTTCCAGTCCCAGTTACAACTAAAAATAAGATAATAATCAAACACATGTGTGTGTGCAGTATAAATCATTATCTACAGTAAAGTCTACTTCTGATTTAAACATTAAGCTTCACTTCAAATTTTAATGAAACACATTTTAAATTGTCACAAGAATGTTGTTTTTCAAACGAATATCTTAGATATGGGTTACTTCGGAGGGGTCCAGGACCCAGATTTTCAAAAACCCATTCATAACACCAAATTCCAGTCCCCGGATTGAGCTAAAAATAAAATAGTAATCCCACGCATGTGTAATATAAATAATGAACGACAGTAATGTCTACGTCTGATGTAAACATTAAGCTTCACTTCAATTTTTAATGAAATAAATTTTTAATAATAATTAAATGATTGTTGTTATTCAAAAGACTATATATATACACCTCATAAAAGGGGTATTCCGAGCTCAAAAGAACCCGATTTTTAAAGAACTCATCCATCACATCTCCACTCGGTCCCAGTTTGGATTAAAAATAACATGGCGACCCGACGTGTATAAAATGTAAATCATCACCGACGGCCAACGTACTTTCAATCTTTCGTTAAAATGGGAAATGGAGTCGAAGTCGCCGTTCCAATTAGAGCACTGTCAGTCGTAATTTCTCACTGGTTTCCCGAAATCGCAGTTTGGAATACCGATTTAATTGCTTCTCTCCTGAAAACGCAGGAGAATTTGAATGACAAAAGGCTTCATTGATCTCGAGTTATGATCTTTAGCAATACCCATAATGTACTTTCTGTAGGATTAATGACTTTCCGCTCGCGGTTTCGATAAAATAGTTTCATGGTGTGTAGGTGGAAACTGTATGTGAGTATTTTCGCTATTCGCCTTTTTGCAGTTTTAATTAAAGTGCAAATTACATGGATCTACACATTTAAAGAAAGGACTTTGGCTTCTAATTTTCGAGGTTGCGGTAGGGTAGCGGTTTAGCAACCAGAGGGATGATCAAACAAAGACCGTCCTATATTTGGAGGATGGTGTACGTTAAATCTGATGTAGGCTCAAATGTTGTCACGTTGGTGTGGTGTGAACGTTTGGAGAGTGGGGTGCCAGCTCGGTTTTTAACTCGCCATAGGACTCTGGTTCAAAATTACAAGGTACTGTCCTCGGATCTTTTAATTCGAATTGATCCCAGACCGTTGCCAATAACCCGTCGTGTTGCTTTCGTGGACATTAATTCAACTCCCTCTGCTTTAAATTTTCTTGCAATGTAGCGTTGCTTTTTAATCTCAACACAAATAGTGAGTAAATAACGTCGCATATTAGTTTTGATAATCCAAGGAAAGATTCAATTGGTCAATAAGATTAGAACTAGTGAGAACTAATACAGGTAAGACTGCAGGGTGGCGAAAGTATACACCACCTTACAATAATGGTCCGGACAGCAAGATGTGATGATATAAGGGAAATAATACATGCTTTAATAGGGGGATATTTCCCCACGTGCTGCAATTACACTAGCAACCTTTCTGGGTATACTTTCAACAAGGTTTTGATACACAGCTATGGGTATTTCTGTCCATTCCTGCTGCAAGAAAGTCGCCAGCTCAGCTGTAGATTTCGGACGTGGTTACCTAGTCCGTAAGCGCCGTTTTACCTCGTCCTATAAATGTTCTATGGGGTTTAGGTCGGGACTCTGAGCAGGCTAGGGAAGACGTTTAACATCCATATCTTAATACCACTGCTTGACAGAGGCTGCAACATGACACGGAGCGTTGTCGTCCTTGAAGTAACAATCGTCCATTCCATGAAATTGCCAGAGCTCAGGAAGAACCTGATTGTCCAAAATGTTCATGAAGGCGTCGGGGTTCAATTGACCAGGAACAACATGTCCCAGGCCCTACCACGAAAAACACCCCCAAACAAGTAGTCGGATTTTATGCAAATCCGCTGGCGTCCGGTCCATTATTTTAGGGTAGTGTATATGTGTGTCAGAAACTCGGAGAACCACAAACCCCTCTGAGCATCACGAGATTTCCGCGTGGTCTAGTGTTGTTTTTCCTCTCAACGAAAGTGGCCACGGTTGCCCGGTTGTAAGAAAAACGGATTCGCAACAGTAGGGTTGCGAGTTAAAATCAGAGGCCATCGTGGACAAAGAGGGCTGGTGCTAGTTAAATTTCTCGTTATCCCAAATATCCTCACGATGGCGTGGTGTGGAAATTGGAGAGTGGGGGGACAGCTCAGGCGTTGTCATCGTGGATCAAAATAAAGGTTTGATCCAGGACCGTCGACAATAGCCATTTTGTTACGCCAGTGTGACGTTAATTAAAAGCCTACCTACCTGCCTTGTAAAGCTTAAGCACAGAGGACTTTAGCATACTGGTAACTCTCTCTTAATTTGTGACGTAACTTGGCTTGTTACTTCCAAAGCAATTTTAGCATGTTTCGTATAAGAGATATTTTCTTTAGCTAAGCACATAGGGCGTAGTAACTGGTGACTCTTGTCGCAACTCGTGACACAATTTGGCATGTCACTCAATTTGCTCACGTTACGCGATTTCATCATGTTGCGCGCATTGAAAATTCGCATCGCTGAAATGGCAACAAATCCAATTAATTTTTAACTGAAAGTATTTTCTCTTCTGATGGTAACGGTAATTTTTTATTAAAATCGTACTAGAGCATCACAGTAGGGTGTTGGCGACGGTCCGAGATCTCGGTCCGAAATACAGTGTCCGCTGTTAATAAAATCACCAAAAGCAGGGTAGTACCAAGTACATAGTTATGTTTCCAAGATTAGATTCTTATCTTACCAGGATTAGATTCAGACAACTTAATCCTACACAGGCAAATGGTGATTGAAAGAAAATTAGAAAAGCATTTTACTTAATAACCTGTCTTTAAGTATGAATTTTATGTCATGCGACACTAACTCTCCCTCTGAAAATATGAATTCGAGCTTCAAAAGGTTCATGCGAACTCGAATTCCATTAATAAAAATGAGACACCCTCACATGAATATTTTATAAGCAGAAAAGTATGGATTGTTGTGCGTTCGATCTAAAAACCCAACGTTCGATCAATGAGCACTTTTCGAAGGAGCAAGCCCCCAACAGTTTTTTTTTTCTTATTTTTATGCTAACTTGTAAAAAATCTATTACAAAGGTATACAGTATCTTTGTAGCATTATTTCCATTAAATAACGGCTATTAAATAATCTAATAATGAACTAAGCATATACAGGCATAAAGCTAATGAAATGTTTTGAACTGTGACAACTATCCTCACATATCCGCATAGCTAAATATTATGTCAACGTTTCAAAAGTGCCTCAAAATAACAACTGAATCTTGAAGAATGGAATGCTTATTCAATTCCAATTTAATGTGAGTATTGATATTTGACTAAACAATCTTTGATCTGTGTACAAGAGACAACTTAGATGTTTAACTTTGGTACTTGAATTAATTGTTCATTAAAATTTAGTCTTATGACCATGTAACAGAATTTTAAAAATACCAATAATATCTGAAAATCTTTAGTTTTGATGTCTTCAGCTAAAAATTTAGTGACAAAATATAAGATAGAGTTTCAGCCAAACTTTCTGAAACAATACTAAGGTCTAGATCCTTATTTTTCTGTACATTAAACCTTCACCGCGGATCCAAACTTCGAAGCGTTGTCTTCGGATCTTTTCCTTCGGGAATGATTTCGGATCGTAGAGAATAGCACCTGTGTTGATTCAGTATGAAGTTAATTTAACTACCTACAGGGCACAGTGGCAGCCCAGTTGGAAGATCAACGAATTAGAAAACGGAGGGTTGCGAATTCAAATATCGGTTCAGTCAAAGATCGACGTGTACATGAAGACTGGCTCAATTGTCTTCACGTTGGCACTGTGTGTATGTTTGGAGAGTGGGTTGCCGGCTCAGGTGTGACCTCGTCATCTGACCGTGGCTCAAAATTAGGAGGCGTGGTCCCTGGAGATCTTTCCCATAGGACATCCCGGACCGTCGACAACCGCGTGTTATGTTGCTCTAGTACGACGTTAATTCACTACCTAGATACATCGGATTTTTTCTATGCAGTATTTCTCCTGTGTGATGCAAATTCAATTACCTACCTATCAAGTTGAAGTATGATATTTTATTGATCTATGTTAACTAATACCTGTATTTAACAAATATGCAGGTAGAATTGTATTTTCTAAGAAAAGCATCTCCAATTGTGATAAGGTGGTAGAAAAAAAAACGAATGGTTAAAAGTTTCAATTCGATTATATACTTTTATTACTCGACATTTTAACTTTATAAAGAGCATTTTCTATGAGTTAAGCTTTATATGGAATTGAAACTGGTAGCTTTTACTGGATTCAGAGTTAAATAAAACTGAAAACTTCTATTCTGATTGCATCCTTATTTGCCCGTGGAAAATTATTTTTATTATTGCGTAAGGCAACCAAGTCGATCCAAATTATTCACAATTTGCAAGATTTATTTCCTTTAGTTTTCTAGAAAGAATTTTGATTTTACTGTGTTTCACATTCTTGGTTATGCGATTTCGAATCTACATTGGTGTGATGCGAAACTTGAGCAGCACCATTATTTCTGATGTTACAGCCTCAAAATTAAACTCAACAGCCTGTGGGGATTTGTATTACCGAAGACATTCATTAGAAAGCCAGGTGCATATAGAAAGTTTGTCATTGTGATAGTAGAGGCTCTGACATAGGATAGGATGGGATTCTTATGCAGCAGAACTCACCATCAACTTCGTTCTACGTTTGCAAACTCGTTGCAAAGCTTGAATCAGTGTTAGGTCATACAGCTTCCAAAGGACCATATACTCTTTGAGTTACCTTTTTGTCTCATGGAACCCATTAAGTATCATCACTTCAGTTCAGACTTTTTAATGTTCTTTTCTATTCCTGTTAACGTTTAGGTTTTCGTAATAAGTTCTTTAACTATCGACGTACCTTTTGTACCATTTTTCCACCTCCTGGTCGGGCCGCGGTAGCCTGGTTGGAAAAGTAACGGATAAGCAACTGCTTGCGAGTTAGAATTCAAAATTCGTGTCGTCGTGTAAAAAGAGGCTGGTGTGTGCTGAATCTGTTGTGCCTCAAATGCCCACACGTTGGCGTGATGTAGAAGTTTGGAGAGTGGGGTGCCAGATCAGTGGTCGCTTCGTCATCAAATTACGTGGTGTTGTCCTTGGATCTTTCCTTCGTGTTTGATCCCGGACCGTTGCCAATAGCCCTTCTAGGTTGATACAGTACGACGTTAATTCAAATACCTACCCACATTCAGGTTACTTAATTATAAAGTAAGAGCTGAAAGCATTGCTGCTCCTTAAGTTTCGTACGCCGCGGCATATGCAATAGCATAAACCAAAAAAGAACTCATATTTGCATAAGAAAAAGATAAGTGCATTTTAAGACTGTGTTCAGATGTTTAAATCACGCAGAACATAACACTCTAAATTTCCTGGAATTTATGAATTGTATAAGAGGTTTTATTTGATTTATTTAAACCATTTATTTAATGATTTGGAATCTCCACAGAATATCCTTATGAACATCTCCTGAAAATATCCTTATGAACAGCTAAATATCTCTTCCTGGAGAATGAACAAACTTATAGCGATTTCTGTCGACTACAGATCTTTAGGTTCTAGATGAAATACGGTAACACACACACCGTTGTATAGCATTTGTTAGCTGGTAATCTAGCGATAGGTATTAATACCAATCAGTTTCCTAGTACCAATCAGTACCTAGAATTATTTAAAGAAATTGTCAAATCATAGGAATATTTAGAATATTTTAGTAAGAAACATATGCCAAATATTTTGAATATTTTAGAAAGAAACATATGCCAAATATTTAGAATATTTTAGAAAGAAACATATGCCAAATATTTTAGTAAATTCAACAGAATAATTACGTGGTAGTTACCCAATGATTCATGAAGGCTTATTGCATCTACATGCATTGCCTAGGGAAAAAATGGAAAATGTTTACTCTTAATCATTCATAAACCTCTTCTGTTAATTAGTCTATTGACTCGAAGACAATGGCATATTTGACAACAAACAATGGAACATCTTTAATCTTCGCTTTTGTACTTCGGAAAATGAACTTCAAATGTTCATTATTTATTCAACGTTGAGTTCTACTCCACTAAGAACCAATTAACTATTTAACTCATATCACACGTTTCAATTTTTAATTTAATGAGATGGACGCAGTTCGCATTTTAAAGGGAGTTCGAGCTGAAAATTTTAAATCAGGTAGATTTTTAAAGGCATATTTTTTATTATATTTCAAATTATGCTTCATTTTTGAAACACCTCCTGTTATAAGGTCTTGAAATATTTTTTTTTTAATAAAACCAATAATAAATTCACTTAAATAAACTCAAATGTTTATCAGTTTGTACAATTTAAGCAAAATAAACATTTTATATCTTCGAAGTGCCTTTATAAAAAATTACTTTAAATTTTATTTTCTAAGTAAATATGTTTTACATGTTCTGTCGGTTTTATAAATGAACTGTGAACTGAAAACTGGGTTACAGGAAAGTACAAAATGTTTTACAAATTTTAAGATAAATTTTTTACGGCAATTTGATTTTTTCTAGTTATTTCTATATAGTTAAAAATTTTATAAATATAATGCTAAATTCTCGCATCTAAATAAATAAATGTTGATTCAGAACAAAATTTAAACCTGTAGAAGTGCACACATTGAAATTAGGTAGCCAACAATGCTGACATTGGGTATTTTAATTCCCTTTCAACAAATATTTCGATATAATAATACGTTTTATGGTGTATTTGAAGTGAAAATAGATGGAAATGAAGATGAATATATTGTATTCAATTGTGTGATAAAATTAAACATCAGATGATTGTTTGAATTTTATGGAGCTAGGACAATATTTGGCCAAGCATAGCCAAACACAAGACAGAAGACCTAGACATTAGAAGAGCTATGATTTAAAGCAATTCCGACAAAACCTAATGCTTGAGACATAATTTTACGCGGTCAATTCCTCTATCAATTAGACTAATGACTAGACGACAACGACGCTCTTGATAACAAACCATGGAATCTCTTTAATCTTTGCCAAGAGAACTTTGCAAATGAAATTTCCATTGTTTTCATTTATTTACTGTTGAATTCCATCCTCTAAGATCAAATTAACATTTTAACTGGCACTGCAATTTCTGGGTACTGGTTCTCCTTTCCGATTTCAATGTCAATTAACACGGGGTTCTCCTCTTACTTAACAAACCTTTCAATATAAGTGATGGCTTTTCTGGGTGTATTTCCGATCCATCCAACTCTCGAATCCTTGAGATATCGTTTTCCTCGGAATAATCTTTTATTTAGTTAAATCATTAGAAAACAATAGCGTATATAAGACAACATAGCCTGTAACCTCTTTAATCTTCACCTAGAGTAATTGGGAAAAGAAATTTCAAATGTCCTTTATTTGTAGTTGCATTCCATTCCATTTACAACAAATAACTATTTAAATCGCATTACGCGCTGAAATTTCAATTGATCGAATTAGAAAAGGGAAGAAGCTCCTTTAATTTGTTTAACAAAGCTTTCGACAAAGTGATAATTTTTACAGGTGCATTTTAAACGTCTGTAACTAAACGCAGCGGAGGGAACATTATATTCTCTAGTGATAATGACTAGACATTCTAAGAGTTGTGATAGAAAGCAATTTAGACGAAGCCCATACTCGATTGCTCGATACGTCATTTTGCTCGGAACAATCTGTTAATTAAGTCTAACGACTAGAAGACAATAGCGCACTTGACCAACATACCCTGGAACCTCTTTAATCTTCGCCTACAGTACCTCATAAAAAAAACTTCAAATGTTCTTTATTTATTGTTGAATTCTAACCCCTGAAAGCAAATTTACAATCTAACTCATACTGAACGTTTCAGTATAAATTAACACGGGAAGAAGTTCTCATTTTACATAACAAAGCTTTCAACAAAAGTGATAGTTCCTCCGTGTGTATTTCAAATGTTTTAAAGGCTGGAAATGGCGACGAATACAATCTATTCACTCCTGATAAGAAATAGGCATTTGAAGCTCTATGATTGAAAGCAATTCAGCCCTCGCACAAAGCTTGGAAGACGTTCCATTTACCTCAGGGGATGGAGGGAACTTCTGCAAAAGGAGGATAAAGCTTTTACTCTTGTCGTTGCAATAGCTTTAGCTTGTCATTTTGTTTGCTTGGAGCCCCCGAGGGAATGGACTTATGAAAAGATGAGTATTCCTTCAAAAAGACGATCTGTTTTCAAGTTTCGTTGCCCAGCCTGAATTTGACACAAGAATGCTATCCAAACACTACTCGAATGTCACGGATATATTGTGCTAATTTCGAATTTTAGAATCTTTTCAGTCACTGAATTACATCTTTTATACAAGGATATCCCCAGGGCCTCTTTAAAGGCAAACATAATATGTAATTTTGAAGAGGTACGATAGTTTAACTGTAATGACAGAAATTCAAACCATTAGTTGCCAACTTTTATTTAATCAAACTTAAAACTAGTATATTAGTTTGCTACTAATTGTTGAAAGTTAAGATAATTTAACTTTAAAAAAATATTGATGATATTTCAATTCGAATGTATATCATTTGTTTAAAGTAGCCTCCATAGTAATAATTTAAGCTTTTGACTGTAATTAGAAACTGATCTTTGAATCGTCATCCATTTGAACTTTGAAAATGAGTAAATATGAATGTGCTGATTTCCAATAATTTGTGAATGTTATGCTGTTTTAATACCTGTCTGATTTTTAGAATATTTGTCTCTACGACAAATACTCTAAAGAAACTGAAACTTTTATGTTTTTACCTCTGTTTTTTAACCAAGAGAAATTAAATTTATTTTTAAAAATCGGTGTTTCAAAAGTTAGGCATTACGTAAGTTGAAACTATTCTCATTTGTTATGTAATAGAAATATTGATAGGAAAATTCCATTCTTGCAATTTCTGTTCGAAGTATTTAATTTAACAAAGAATTTATAACATAATTTAATAACAAAATTTGTAAAATTAATTACATTTAAATTTATCTTATTTTTAAGTGTAAAATTTGTTATAGAATAGAAAATAATATTTTTTAAATCAAATTAAAATGTATTACTATAACACTAAAGCATGTAAAAAGATTCCTTCATATCTCTAAGTGTGGGTGCTTTTTAAGAATACAAATGGTTTTAAATTTTAAATTGATACGTTGAAAGCTTTCCAACAAATGTAGTTGTAATCGTTGAAATAGAAGTAAAAAGGTTTAACGCGCTATCTAAATTCAAGAATATGTGTTTATGGATGCCCGATAATAGACGTTTTCTTTTATATATGTATTTTCTCACACACCGCAATTATATTTATGGCCGAAATAATATAAATATATGAGTACTGAAATATTTTGTTGTGAATTAAAATACGAAAAACATGAAAAAATTAAAAAAGCATTTATAATCATACTTTTTAATAACTCTGTCAAATTACAAAAACCATGAAAGCAAATAGTTATATTCAGATTACATTAGGATTAAGTTAGAATCAATGTTTATGTATTGTGTGTGTGAACAGATTTATATAGTCACACTTCTGTCCCAAACAAACACCTAGGAGTATGAAAATCGTGATTTCAAATAACATTATAGGCACCAAATGTTATATAAATATTACAACATTTAATTCATTACATAAATTACATGTGGTAAATAATTACTGTGACATACAACTTTCAACAACTATAAAAACCAACGTATACTATACTGTGGTGCTTAAAAAGAAGACAATATCTCAAAGTTTAGTATTTAGAATTAACGGTTACAAAAATTATTCGTTTAATGTTGTAAAACAGTTAGGGCACTTAACCTACAATTGGTATAATGATCATACTGTTATTTAGTGCTAGGGATCTATTAGATGTTTATATATGCAACATGTAACATCCACTCGAAAAGATTGCACTTTGAGGTACTACCTTTTGGTCAACACGGCAATATAATAGACAATGACTCCAGTCTGACGTTCGATATATTTGATACTCATGTATACAGCATGTAAGAAACATCCACTCGATAAAGCTCTGATATACTGTCTTTTTGACAGCGTGGCAATCATCAGACTCCAATTTGACGTCAGTCGTATTGAGTTGATTACATATATGCCGCATGTAATAATCATAAACTGGAAAAATGTACTGCCACTTTTATAAAGGCCGCAGAACAGCTAGTAAGTACTATAGTGTGATGTTGAACGTATTAGATAATTTCATACGTAGCAAGTAATAGTCAACTCGAAAAGACTAAATTTGAAGACACTGTCTTTTTTGATGAATATGGTAATTGAACAATAACTATAGTCTGCCGTCAGTTGTATTTGATAGTTATGAATTCAGATGTACCAACTATCAACAAGAATAAATCTATATCGGAAGATACTGTCTTTTTGATACTAATATAATATAACAGCAGACAATGATCTTCCAGAGTGCAATCAGATTCACTAGACTACTATATATGCAGCATGTAAAAATCCTCAACTTGAAAAAATACACTTGATGATACTGCTTTTTTGACTAACATGGCAGTACAATAATAACTCCAGTCTGCCGTAAGATATTTTAGACACTTATCTATGCAGCAAATAATAAGCAATTTGAAAATACTAAACTTGAAGATACTACATTTTCGACTAACATGGAAGTACATCAGACAATGACTCCAGTCTGACGCCAAATGTATTTGATTCTTATGAATGCAGCATGTAATAATTATCAACGCGAAGAAAATTAATCTGGAGGTACTGTCTTTTTGACTCACACAATAGGACACAATATAACAGCTGACAATGACTCCAGTCTGAAGTCAGATGTATTACTCTAAAGTATGCAGCATGTAACAATCACATCAACTCGAAAAGATCAAACTTGGGGGTTCTGCCTTTTTGACTATCACAGTAGTACAACAGACCATGGCTCCAGTCTGACGTCAGACAGAAAACAAATCACCCCAACGGAAGTTCAAAGTCACCTCAGGCAGCATAAATTCACTTCGCTTTTTGTCGAAGTCGTTTTTCCTGCAGTTTGAGCAATTACCATAGCTTGATGAATTCCACCGCACGAGTACACATAGGACTGGAGCCTACAAGTCAATGGTTCGGTCGATACCTTTGGGGATTGCCCCGTATTTAACTGCCTTATTTCTGAAACGGGGCTTCACTCCCTTCGGCATGACGTCACTTTCGGGTCGATGGATTGGGGAGAATCCAACGAAAGTCTCAAGGGTCGCGAGAAAGCAAAAAAGAACAAAGAAAACGAGACCTCCCCCTAACTAGACGCGTATTTCGAGGTTGTGTTGTGATTGAGTGATGCCTTACTTCCCGTCTAAGCGGCACCGAAGAGGGTGAATTTTACCAATCATTCGCGCAATCAAATATTTCTCAATCTTTCACATGCAATCTGAAACCCCCAGAGGAATTCACATTCATGATTTCACATTGCAACCTGCAGTCTTCCTTGTATGACGTATAACCAATTTTGACTTTCTTGACCTACAAAAACTTTTCAAATGATTATATTCAAAAGAATGGAGCAAAGGTCAAGAATCTGCAGTCTTTCCTGCGTGAATTATAACCAATTTTAACCTTCTTGACCTACTGAAACGTTTCAAAGGCATCTAGTGTAAAGAAAGAAGCAATGGGAATCTTCACTATACGAGTGATCGTATGTTCTGTGAGACCGTCGCAATTGCAATGACCGAGTTGTTAAGGCAGAGAATTCGTATCCAATTTCCCGTTAAACTTGAGAATTTGTCCGCAAAAACTAATCAGGTGATTAAGTCTCCCCGATGGAAGACACTTAGTTCTTTCCACCGAAAGAAGGTCGCATCAACGTCAATACCATGTTGACTGTGGTTTTTGATTATGAAGGTGTTGACCATCATCAGCTTGACCCTTCAGGTCAAACAATAAATAAGGAGCACTATTTTGATGTTCTTCACCGGCTGAGAGATGCCGTACGGAAAAAACGACCCATCTGCATGTAATTGGTGATTGGCAGATTCATCATGACAACGCGTCTGTCTATTCATCCACTCCAGCAGAGTATTTTGTCAAAACATAACTCACTCAAGTGCCTCAGATCCACGCAAAGCCCAGATCTGCACAATGTGACTCTCGGCTTGTCCCAACACGCCAAGGTCACCCCTGAAAAGGAATAGATACCAGACCGAGCATGGCTATTCAGGACAACGTGACGAGACAATTGATGGCAATATTGGAAATCAATTTTGCAGTGTTTCGAAAAGTGGAGGAGACGCTGGGAGAAGAATGTGAGATCCCAAGGTAGCTACGTTGAAGGAGACTAAGAGAAACCCGTCCTAGGTTCAATTTACTTTATTTTATATCACATGGTTGGGTACTTTCTGGACAGACCTTGTATTTTCAATGTGTTACCAGTTTTCCCACTGATATTTTATTCGATATGCATGAAGTTCTCTTTGTAAAGTATTTAATTTCTTGTTAAATTATATAGTCACGTGAAATGAAGCGCTTAACCCTTCTTTGCATGATTTTTTCTTTATTGGTGAAATAAATCAAGGTGATATAATTCATGTTCAAAAATAAAGGAAAAATGGTTAAAAAAATCTTAGTATATATTTATAGTATAAATTTAGCAAAAACCAATATGATGGTATCATGTGGTATTTTTTAAATGAAACGCAAACTTTTTCAGAAATTGCTCTAAAAATAACAGAAACACATGTTACAAACCTTTCTTCCACTCATTTTCACTTTTTTAGCAATAGAAACTCAAATATAATAAAACAAAATTAAAAACGAAATCATACGTTTATTGCAACTACAACAAACAGCGGAATGACAACTTCAAGCTCGTTTTACTGATAGTGACACTTGCTTATTTTTGACAGCTATGTTTTTTTATATGCAATGAACATTAAAAAGGTATCCAGACACGATCAACTTAAAGTGAACTTGTTCTTTTGTATAATTTTTGGGCATTCAATGTTATGATGGAAATTTCCACCATTATGAAAAGAAGAGTTAAATTGAATTTATGGATTTGCAAAGGTAAACAAAGGGATTTCAAAATATGTTAAGATAAACTACGACAAAATGTAGTTTACTAGTCATGTTGCAAGAAGGAATCAAATCCTAGAAATCATTATTAACTTCAGTGAAATTCAATTCTAGAAGTTTGCATTTGATTGAAGGGGTTTTAAATGTATATTCATAAAAGTAGGTGATATGTTGAAACGTAAAAAATTCCCTACCACTAGGCGTCGTTAGCGCAGAATCGTTTTCTGAGTTACTGAGAGATAACGAGTTGCGGGGTAAAGTTTTCCATGGTGATTTCCAAGCATGTTCATGCCTATAAAAACAATTTCCTCTAGAGAGCTGAACTCTTTTAAAATAAAATTCTTGAAGGTCATCTGTCTTCTGATCTCAGTACCACATTATATGCTTTTTTATATTAGTAACCATATAATCCTAACAACACTCAAAGACGTTATCTCTTTCGAAATTTTAAGTAACTTCTGCACTCACGAAAATTCTCAAACTCAATTTTAAATTCAAAATAGATTAGCTGATATCACTCTGCAAGTACTCACATTGTTTCGTATAAAATTTTGTCTTTCACTCCAAAATGCTGCATTTTGTAGACTTCAAACAGTTAAAAACTGTACCTATTACACGAAAGTGCCATCACCCAGTTAAGTACATGTCTTATGGTTTCCTACAGTTTAAATTCAACAGAGGAGTTAAAAACACAACACAAAGTTAATAAAGCAAACGAAGGTTTCTTAACCCTTCTAGTGGTTGCATGAACAAAGTATCTCGTCATTAGTAAAACGGATCATATCTTGATGGTAGAGATATCTCGTCATTAGAAAAAAACTTGCCAGATCTTCAACTCGTCATCATTAAAATCTTGATGATTACTCACTCATATATCTCCGTTGTGCATCCCACAATACAACAACAAATATAACCTCTTACTAGTTTTGATTTTCTTAATCAATAAAATCTTAGGATTCTTTCAACCAATGTGGTTATTTAGTCAGTATGTGAGTTGAGGTATAAAAGCAACACTCCATTAATCAGAAATATCGTTACGTTCAAAGGATTAACTTGTTATTATAGTATAACACCTTTAGATACGTAAAGATCATGACAGGAATTCAGATCATCATAATAAAAATCGATACAGAGTAAAGGATAAAAATTTAAACTTTAGCCCAACTGGTAGTTCTCAAAACTTCAAAAGTATCTAGTAAAGATTCTTACAAATCGCTAATGAAGGTAGACTGACTTTTAATAAAGACGCATAGCACTGTCTTGTTAAAATACACTCGTAATTAAAACGAAAATCTTTACAAAATAAAAAACATCTATGGCCTTAAAGATGATCGTACAACCTTGAAAAATGTACAAAATACTCGAATCATCAAGGACACAACTCAAAATAAATATAATGCAAAAGCAATTATATATAACAGAAAATAGAGTGAATGTGGAATAGTTTACGTTTAACAAATAAGATGATCAGTCTCTTGGAAGAGCAAGCCTTTTTAGAGGTAAATGCATATTTAATGCTACATTCGAGGTAGGTAGGTAGTTAATTAACGTCGGAGTGGAACAACACAACGATCTATTGGCGATGGTCTGGGATCAATCCCAAAGTGAAAGATCCAAGGAACTTTGGTAATTTTTCTTAATTTTGAACCACGGTCAAATGACGAGAACACCTAATGTTACATTCAAATGTATAATCTGTCAATGCCTGAAAACCAATACAAATCAGACACGGATATGCGTTTATAGTTTGGAATTTCAAAATTTCTCATGATGTACCTATACCTCGGAAGCCAATGTCCAACTACACCATGTCCAATGCTTTTGAAAAAATACTTTTTCGAATAATTTTGTCCCACGTTTTTGCTATTTTTAATGGTTTAAAACATAATAATGGTCCAGTATAAATACATAAAGATCTAACTCTTATAAATAATTGAGTAGTTGAGAGGTAAAAAATATTTTAAAGAGAGAGAATTCTATATCCTAAAACATTTTATTCCTGCGAGGACCTCAATGAAATTCCTCAATGTGTTCAGTTTTCTCTTTTGTATCAGTAATAGTTTCATTGTGTATTTATGTTAATCCATTTGACATTTTCTGTACCAGTTTGGGTCAAATATGGCCCGTTGCGCCATGAAACCTAATACAACCCAAACAACCTAATGTTTTTATTTTTGTTTCTGTCCTATGACTGAGGTATAGTAGATATATTAAGGTTGAATCTCAATCTAAGGGTGTAAATCTCATTAGAAGATCATATACAAAAACTCAATTGAAGTAATGTCATTCGTGTTTTTCGATAGGCACATTTAGTGCGTTCTATACGATTTCTAGTGACTCAATATATAAATTGAGGGAAAAGTAGAAATAAAACTTTAAACTACTCTCCTGAAAATAATTAACGTCATCTGACTGAGGTTCAAAATTACGTGTTGTTCTCGAATCTTTCCCTTTAAGTTTGATCCCAGATCGTCTCCAATAGTCGTTGTGGTGCTCCAGTGCTGCGTTAATTAAAATACCTAAAATACCTACCTGAAAACATTAATATCTGTGGCATACTTTCCTGTGCCACTATGTTAAAGAGATAGTAAAGATAAATTTTAAATTAAGGGAGTAAACCTTACTTAGGATACCGTAAACAAAAACTCGATCAAATTCATGTCAATCATGATTTTCGTTACTCATAATCTTGTATTTCGTGCGATTTATACTATTTCGAGTGACTTAATATATACATTGAGGGAGGAATAGAAACACAAAACTAAACTTATATCCCGAAAATGCATATTTTGCGTCAGTTTTCCGTGATTCCGAGTTACAGGTATATTAAAGATCAACCTCAAACTGAAAAACTTAGGATCGCTCTGTATTTTAAATTTATGACAATGAGCAGCAGGTTTCCTGATGTTCTAAGCAGAACAAGCATCGCCAGAACTTACTTAGGCAACCATAACCAAAAACCTGATTAGAATGATATCAATAATGGTTTTTGGTAGGTAAAATCTTGAATTGAGTTCACTCTAAACCATTTCGAGTTATTCAATATATGGCTTTTAGTGCTTCATAAATTCGGATCTTTCAGTAAATGCTAGATAGATTACTTTTAAAATCCCGATTCAATTCTAACTCTGTCGTCTTTTGACAGTTTTATTTATACGTCTGATGGATATGTTTTAAAAGCTATAGATTTCCTTTTTTACGTCTTTTGTTCACTTCTGTGTATTATATCGATTTTTCTGAGAAATGGCCCCCATCGATGAAAGGAGAGCGAATGGATATTGATTTCTGCTTCGTTGATAAACTCTAGAAAGGAGATCGTTATTTCCTATTTGAGTTTGAGACTCCTGGACTAATATCAATCTGGGATTGTTTCTGAGATTAGTGGGGACAGAAAATAAGTGTTTAAAGGGGTACGGGTCTTTTGTAAGATCCATATCAGCAGTAAAAAACGAAGAAGATCTAAAGTTCTTTAAAAAAATGCCTTTTCCATAGAATCGAATTCAGATCTTTTATAGTTTTGATGTTATATTTGAATATGAAGTTATTTTAATGCTTATCTCTTTTATTTTTCTGTTTATGAACAAAATTATAGGGAAATATTTTGGCCAAATACTATTTTACCGTCCACAAAACTGAATTACTTTGTTAAAAGCGAAACCAGCAATATAATTAAAAATAATCTAATACAAACATCACAATTTGAGTTATCTTGCGGATAGTAGAACCTCAAAATTAGTACTTTGTCAAGATTTGTTCTTATATTTTCGTTAATAAACAAATAAATTTTGATTAAAGAGTTAAAATGATTTCATCTTTAATTATATATTCATATTATCAAATTCTTAAAGTTAAAAAAGTTCCACAGAAAAAAAATCTTTAACGTGCTTTCACTGAAATTCATATGATTTGAAAATCCTTCATTTATTGAGATAGGTTTCAAAAAGCACATAAGGCTGTTGAATAACTACGCAATAATAATTTAATATTATTATTTTCCACAATTCACAATATTTTAAATATCTAAATCATATTTTAGTATATCTAAATCATTTTAATATATTTTAAAACTTGATGTGTGTCTATTTTAATTATTAAGAAAATAATGTATAATGTATAGTATTAAAACATTAGTATAAAATATTCCAGTTATTAGATTCTGTAGGAAATTATTTCTATTTTTGTCATTTGTTTCCAAGTCCTGTATTTTTTAAACAGGGTCTTCGTTTATGAAAAGGACATCTGGCAGTTTTCAAAATTGCTAGGTGTTATATCCTTGGATCTTTCCCTTTGGGATTGATCCCAGACCGTCTCCAGCATCCCGTTTTGTTACTCCAGTGTGACGTTAATTAATTACCTACCTACCAACATCGTTTATGTGAATAGAACCTGTTATTGCTTCTTCACGTGAAAAATTGTTATCTTTACTTCAAGCGAAAAAAATTGCATTTAAAACCAGATGGTTAATACAAATGAGAAGAGAAAAAAATTGTAGAAGACTTAATTTACTCCGGTTTTCAAAAGGTAATGAAAATAAAATAAGTCAAGAAAATATTATGCTGGAAAGTGCAATGGTTTTTGGTTCAATTAATAAGAAGTCACTAGTTATTTAAGTATCTAATATCTTTGAATAATTAGATCGATTTGACTCGTCACTAAATATATAGCTATTAAATCTCAATTACTCCATGATGGATTTATATAAATCTCAATTATGTAACAATCAAGTAAATATACGAGGAAGAGTCATAGTTATTTAATTACACAAGCGATAAACCCTCAGAACGTCAGATTTCCTTGCAGAGTATTGCTTTTATCCCACAACAAATGTGATGACGAAATAAACACACCTCCTATGTACGGAAAGTATCCATTGATTCCTTCAAGCTTTAGAAAGATTTCTCTCCTAAAGCTTTCCATATATATATATATATATATATATATATATATATATATATATATATATATATATATATGGTTGGTCAGTTCCTTACAGAGGAATTCTTTGGAAAGACTATCGGACCTTTAGAACGCATTTCTTTGAAAATATTCTGTTCGTCATTTCCTTACAGTATAAGTTCTTTGGAAAGACAGTTGAACCTATCCTACGAATTATTCTCCCTTTAGAGATTATTTCCTTCAATAGCATTTTAGGAAAACAATATTCTGTTGATCATTTTCTTTGAATAGGAAACCTTTGGAAAGACTCTATCGGATCTTTCTTTAGAATAGATTCCTTTTGAATGATTCTGCTACTAAATCCGTAGAAAAAACCTTTTTGTGTAATTTCCTTCAAATAGAATCTTTGGAAGGATCATATTTTGCTATTTTTTTCGGTTATAATTCTTTGGAAACATTCTGTTGGCCATCTCTTTAGTTACATTGATTATTATTGATTGCATAGATTCAAACATATTTTTTTCCTCACTCCAAACGAGTTGTAGAAAATGAATATCACAGGTTGACACATTTTATTGTCAAACATATTTGATGGACTAGTATAAATTTGTGGTATCATCGTGAGATAACACATCAGTTTCGCTAGATTATGTCTGGATTATGTGGTTTGTAAATTAAATGGAATTTTGAATAGCTTTGAAATTATAAAATATATGGAAATAAACATACAAAATATGTTGGGTAGTTTTAATAAAACATCGTTTAATAACAGTTTGCTATAACAGATAACCATTGGGATTGCTGTTAATACAGAAATAATATACAGAAATAAACATAAAATACATAATGACGTTTTAATAACAAATGCTTTCATAACACTTTGTATTAGCTCATCCGCTTTCATTTAAAAAAGTCCAGAAATATTATATTGCAATAAGCATTTTCTTTGTCTTGTCTTCACCAATTGATTGCATTTTGCGTGAATATGTACAGCTGGAAAATATTCTAGAATGACAGGATAAAAAACATAAATATTTGCATGTGTGACCTGGAACATTTCGACTAATTAACATATGCATAACAAAATGTCCTATTAATTGATGGTAGGTGCACAAAACCTTGGGAACTAGAGTCAATTCACAAAAGCTACTTTAATTTTTGAATTCAGTACTACCCCAAACAAATTCATTCAAATACGCTTTGTAATTTTTTAATATATATATTTTTTCAACAGTGTAATATGAACTATGTAAGAGAGTTTCTCCTTTCAATAAGTCTTGTTGCAAAGAAAACTGTTTTACAGAATCTTAGCATTACTGATCCAAGACCATACATTTTGCAACAAGTTCTTTTATTTGCAGCATGTAAAATTAATTTAACTCGAATATATGTAATGTTAGAAATAAAATATTCAATTATTAATATTAAATGAAAATTGTTGATTTATTTTTGTACTGAAAACAGAAATTTTAACTTAACTTAAAACTAACCGAGTAAAATTAATTTAGTGAAAGATTACGAATCCTTTAAGTCTGGAATTCACTTAAAATTAACAGACATAGGTGTAAATTAATTAACTTTAGATCAGACAATAAAAGTGACAGCAAAATATTTAAAATATTTGAAGTAAAGAGGTTTCGAGACTTAAACCAGAATTTATGTGAAATACTTGTTTCACTTTACCACCTAAAGCCCTTTTCTCATAGTTGAGTCGGAATTGCAAAACAATTGATTTACTCTGCATTCATATTTAATAAGACCACAATCAATTTCGCTTTCAAATTGTGGCGATATTATGTGTTGAAAATGAGTAAAAGGATTTGGCGACCATTTATTATTTTACATAAAATAAGAAGCTTAGTTGAAAATTTTACCATCATTAATCCTTAGCATAGAAACATGAGGTATGATGTGTGATGTGTTAGTGTTAAAGACAATTTGAAACGGATGGTACGAAACAACCATTTATCTCTATTACAAATTGCAAAAGAACCAATGAAGGAATTTAATATTTCGTTCAAACTGGTAACATTCATTAAGAGTTTTCCCTCTTCTTGAATTTAATATAAATATTTTTGACCGAGTGTGTTAATTTAATTAGATTTCAAGAATCGAGATGTCAGTATAGCATAAATGGGAATAAATCTTCTCTCTTTTGGTCGCCTCTGTAAAACATTAGTTGGATTTAGCTGGATCGTTTCCAACAATTTCGACGAAAGTTACAAAGTTTTGTTTGTAAAACACTCGGAACGTTGCGAGAGACTTTTGAGTAGTGTAGTATTGTGTCTACCTAACAACTTGCTGTATAACTAAATCATCACAAATACTTGTTGAAAGAATCCATGGATTCGTTCAACCTTAGGATGCTATTAGTTCTTTCTTTAAAATATTCCTTTAAAAATATTGCATTTCTAATTTCTTGTACGTTGATGGTTAAATTTAAGTAGCACTGGAGCAGAACAGAAGACTACTCTGTTTTGCATGTATCTCAAAAAGGTTATGTTAATTCTTTTCTTAAGTCCCCTGGAAAGATTATATTTTTCTTTTCATGTGTGTAAGTAGTTCAATTCACGTCACTCAATACAACAATCTGTTCTCCTTTCCTTGAAAGGAATCCGTCCATAGGAAAGATTCTATAGGTTCTTTCCTTTGAATAGAATAAATTAGTAAGATTGTGTGTTGATTATTTTCTTTGATCATTTTACGCTTTTGTTGCTGCTTTCCTTAGAATAGTATCTTCTCGATAGATTCTATTGGTCCTCTACAATGAGTATAATCTTTTTATACACGATTCTATTGGTCCTATACAATGAGTATAATCTTTTTAAATACGATTCTATAGCTCCTATACTAATAATATAATCCTTTGGAAAGATTCTACGGTTAATTTTCTTTGAATAAGATAATTTGTAAACATTATATTGCTCAATAAGATGAAAGATTGTTAGAAGTCATACATGTCAGATGCGAAATTATGTATGATAACCCCTCAGAGGGTTGAAACATATTAAAAGATATTATTTTCCCCACGCATTATAGTAGTATGGTAATATTAAAAAATATTTTTAATTCTATGTATTCCAGAATAATCGCATAGTGTTTAATAAATAAATAAAATTGAAAGAAATACGTTGTACAATTCTCTTTTCTTCGAAAATCAGTCATCTTTACTCAATTGAATAATTTGTCGTTTTTTAACAGAAAGGAATAGCAACACTTTATTCTTGTCTCCCTATTTATCGGTACTATTATATTACAAATAATTTTGAAACGTTTTCACTATTCAAATTCTAACTATTGATCTTTAGAGTTTTCAATAATTTCAGTTTCGTCTTCAGTTTTTAAGAGCTACCTCTTTTTCTACCTTAGTGTGAACGGATTAATAAATCCGAATTATTACAACAATGTACTAAGATCGTTTGATATATATTTTGGATGATAATGTTTATTTAACATTTCAAGTGATTTCAACGAGATATTTCGTACATCAAGATGTGACCAATTTTGCTAATGACACGATATCTCGTCATCAAGACATATATTGCCAATCTTTTGATGAGGACGAGATCAAGATCTGGTAAGCTATCTTCTGAAACTCATAAGTCTTAACGAGTGCTAAATAAAGGTATGCGAAATATTAATTTTATATGTTAAATTCGAAATAAAGTAAGATAATATTTTATACATTATTAAAACACGACATAAATTAGAATGACAAAATGTGAATGGTTTCTTATCTCTTTGAAGTTAATATTTACTCGAAGTGTTTCTTGGTTACAAAATTTTAATAAAAGTAAAACGCATTTGTACTCTGATTTTTGCATAACCTTATTGAATTACGTTAAATTAAAACATAAATTTTTTCTTCTATTCAATTTATATTGGTTTTATTTAAATATAGTTTAACTAAGTGTAACCATTAACAAACCATTAACATTAGTTAACCATTAACAGTAATTACCCATTAACATTAGTTAACCATTGACATTAACTACCCATTAACATTAATTACCCATTAACATTAGTTAACCATTAACATTAATTACCCATTAACATTAGTTAACCATTGACATTAATTACCCATTAGCATTAGTTAACCATTAACATTAACTACCCATTAACATTAGTTAACCATTAGCAAAGTTTTACATACTCGATAATCAGCATTTCAAATGAGTAATAAGTTTTATTAATGTTTTAAAGATTCCGATTTTGAAGAACTCATTTACCACTAGCCAGTCTCTATTAGAATAATTTAGCCCCAAGTATCCGGGTGTGAACACACAATTTACCATCCAAATTACCCACTTAAGACAAATTACTCTCAGATCTTCCGGTTCAAACAAATTACCCTCAAGTATCCTTGTTTGAATAAACGACCCTCAAGTGTCCCAGCTTAAACAAGTTACCCTTAAGTGTCCCGATTCCTAGAAATTACCCTCTCCCAATTGACCTAGTTTAAGCGAAAAGTGCACGATTAGAACAAATTACCATGAATTGACCCAGTTTAAACACTTTACCCTCAAGTAAATCTATTTGAACTAAAAATAAAATGGTAGTAATACTATATATCGTCGATTTACCATCAAAACATCGAAAGTCTTGATATCAAACTGTTTAGGAACCGCAGAAACTACATACCAAATTTTTAAAAAAAGTTATACTATACGAGGGTTTGAAACTCGTTGATACGGCCTTTAAAAGTGATGCAGATTTAATAGCTTTTAAAACAAGTTAATAAACATATTTGTATCCAAGTAATATTAAAACCTCCAAACCTAAGAGTTGAACTTACGAAGTTTTGATAGAAAAACGACTGTACAATGCGCTCATAAATCTACGCATTTAGAAAAGCTTGCAAATGGTTTCATTGCACTATCAAATCGCAAAGAAAAGGGAGAAAGTTTCACCGGAGAACTAAATAATTCCGTTAGAAAACGTCCATTGCCTGTCGATACTATCGATTTGTCTGACATAGAGAGTTAGATGACCACAAGAAGAAAAACCATCTAGAGTAATAAAAATGCACCTCTAACACCGGTTCAATTTCTCACTTAGACTAGTTGAAACGATTCCCTGTACTTTTTCAGGCAGTTCCGAAATTGAACTGTGTCATTATAGCTGGTCCGACTTGAAACGAACAAAGTCGTAGTAGTACCCGTACCTTATGTAACCATTTGAGATTGATTAATCTGGTGGAACATGAAAACATTTTCAAATCAAATTAAAGGAATGTGAAGTAATCTAACACGAATCCCATAGAATATAAATCGATTTAACATTTCTGGTACGTAAGAACTTCTTTGGTTTTTTGGTTATATCGCGTTCTATTAAACATTCCCACATGAATCATTCGTCGGAAGTTATACTATGTCTTTGCCGTTGGAAAGCTCTCTTTTGGCGATCGATTTATTAAAACCAATTTATTGGTATATAAATCTTCCTTATAGATTTTAGGCTCTATCTTGTTCTAATGTTCAATCCTATTCATTCAAGGAATTATACTTTGTTTTTTCTTTGGAAAACTATTTTGAGGATTGATTTGAAGAACATACTTTTGGTTTAAAAAACTCTCGTTGAATTTCAGGCTTGGTTCATTAAATACCCTACCTGAATCAATTCTCCAAAGAAGATTGCACGTTATCTTTTTCAATTACTTTGGAAAACTATGTTTTAGTGATTGATTTCTTAAAGAATATTCCTTACCATAAAATACAAATATAAAAATTAGTATTTTAGGATATATCTTGTTCTATTTATCAATACCACTCATAAAAGGAATTTAACTTTGTATTTCTTATTGACAACTCTGTTTTGGTGATTGATTTATTATAATAAACTTTGGGTATAAAAATATTCTTTGAAATCTAGACTCATCTTATTTTATTAATCAACTTCACATGAATCACTCCTTCAAAGAATTGCAATTTATCCTTTTCTATTACATTGGAATACTATCTTTTAGTGATTGATTCATTAAATAATTCATATCTTGGTACACAAAACGTTTTTTTGGATTTTAGGTTGCATTCTATTTTATATATCAACAATAGAGGAAAATTACTCATCTAAAGAATGGTATATCATATTTTTTTAGTGAAGTTAAAAAAACTCTATTTTGGTGATTAATTAATTAAAAGAGATACTTTCCACATACCCTTTATATCGAGTTACTTGTACATCCTAATTTGTTTCATTTAGAAA
The DNA here is from genome assembly GCA_947359465.1 of Metellina segmentata. Taxonomy (NCBI): domain Eukaryota; kingdom Metazoa; phylum Arthropoda; class Arachnida; order Araneae; family Tetragnathidae; genus Metellina; species Metellina segmentata. The sequence goes on along the minus strand of OX375872.1, from coordinate 66,335,881 downwards.
GTAAGAAAAATTCTTAAAACAGATAGATCAATTTTCTTTTAACACACAAACCTTTTCGGTTATATTAGAATCGATTATATCGAAATAATTATCGATTGCATTTGAAAACGCTCGTTTTTATTATTGATTTATTAAAACATATCGCATACGTGTTTAAAATAGATTGAGCTGTGCATTTTTTGCATTCTAATTTGTTATTTTAGAAAGTAATATAATTTTCTTAAGACCTAAACAATTTTATTACGATTCACGCACACAACATCAAACGTTATTTGTAGAACATTAACTAATTATTAAATTGAGAAAGTTATCAATCGAACGTCATCAGCCTAGAAACATCAAAACAATTACAATGCTGCCATAATCATGGCAATAACAAAAAATTTTAGTATTGCTGCTAAGAAAATGCTTAATATACATATAAAATTTCTACAATAACAATAAAATTAGTATAAATATATTGTAAAACACTATTTTAGTTATTTATAAAGAATAAACTGGTTCTATAGTTTTAGAAATTATTTGTATAAAAATTATTGAATTAAATTTTGATGCTCATTTCAGATTATTTTAAATCAGAAATACTATAAAGCTTGCATAGATAAATTGTTTAATAGAAAATGAAATAAAAGACTGCTGTCGTGAAAATACGCATAAACAAGTAAAATGAATGTTTTCTACCATAAAGTAAGTTTTCCTACCCCTTCATGGTTTCAAGAATCAGCCATATATTTTTATCAGTCGGCGCTCCGTCATGGCAGCATTACGAACAATCTCTCACCCTAAATCATATTTTAACTTCTTGTACAAGTATTTGAGACCTTTCCACTAACGCTTTTAGAAACTCCATCACGAATTTTATCACATTTATTGTATCACTTTCAGTATTCCTCACTTTTTTCCTTTTTACGCCACTCTGTATTTTTACCACATGTATGGTGGAATTACATTTGATTTTTAACTTTTAATAATCAACTTAAGCGGGAGATATTTAATCTTAGCCTTTTACGTCTGAAAATTTTTTAGCTTTTATAATTTGTTTTTCAAGAGTGACCCACGTATATACAATACATCATATTTGATAGAACTTTTAATTGTTTTAAATCGCGTAACTCATCAATTTTACATCAACACTCATCAAAGCATTTTATTTTTATATTTTAGATGATTTACTTTTAGATCATAATATGTTTTGATGTATTTACTTTTTACACGTTTGAATTATTTTGCTATTATATTTACTTACCTATATTTTATAACTTAGGTTGTTTAAACGATATTTTACTATATCCAATTTAAACAGAATTTTGTGTTTCTTGTGCTTGTTGCAGCTTATCCATTTTGAGATCTTCGCCCCAAAGTATAAGTCAGCTAACCAAACATACTTTCAAATCAGTTTCCGTCTTTGAACTTAATCGCCAGAGTTCCTATTCAGTTTAATAACAGGCTACAATCTTAGCATAAAACAATTAATATTTCTGCCTACCTTCGAAGTCAATGTTTATTTTTGATATGCTGCATCACAAATAATCCTATTTTCTAAATGGTAATATGCATTTTCCTAGAAAGTTCTCCTTCGAATGTCCCATTATTTTTAATGAAGACATCATTCGTTGTTATGGTAACGAAGAATATATCGGTCTTACGTCATCAAAGCACGCTAACATCATTTTGTTACTATGAGAGATGATAATTTAAGCCAATATTTGCGTCTGCGAGGACATAATGAAGTTTTTGAACTGCTCATAGAGACTGCAGTGCTTTTATCCGATTAAAGTTCCGTTCTAATTCTTCTCAACGCAGAATATTCTTGAAAAGACTTTGCCTTTCGTTCGCGCATATGTTAATCACAATGATAGACTTCCTAAAAGATGATGTTCTCTTCCAGAGGGAAATTTAATAATTATGGAGGTATTTTCAATAAATATGCAGCAAAGAGCTGATAGACAGTGCTACTTTCAATCTATGAAAAAAGTATTTCGTAATTATGCTTCGTTGCACAGATTCACGTACTGTTGTACTGTAATTAAATTTTCGAAGAGATGGATACTTATTTCCCATAGAACTCTAAAATTTAAAAGTGGCTGAATTCGATAGACGGTATTATTAGTTAACTGATCGCATGTGAAATCACAACGTTAGACATGAAGAAAATATGTGATTTTCCCGATTTAGATTCAATAAAGATTATAGAGGTATTTAAAAAAATTGCTGCAGCAGAGAGAATGTAAAGACAGTGCACTGAAATATGTTTTATTGCAAAGGTACTTATACAAAAACATCTATTAACTCTCATGTATCACTATGTAACACATGAAGTTACCACAGAACGAAAGGAAAGAACGATAAAGATCAACAAAAAATTCCAATCGTTTCAAAATTTCTCAAGCCTTTCAAAGTACGCTATTGGAAGGTTTGAGAATTTTTGAAGTCATTGGAATCCTCTTGATCTTTTCACAACATTTCTTTTTGTTCTATGGTCTAACGTCATGTGTCACATAGTGCTACATGGGGGTTAATAGATTCTTTTGTCTTTGTTCCTTTGCAATAAAAAAATCTTTCAGTCACAAGTAGAATTTAAAAAAAAAAGGAAATCTCTGTATATTCTTAACAATACTATTTGGATTTGTAGTTATCCATTACCAAATATACGTTAAATAGGATATAATAACAGCGAACATAAGATTTAGAAAAGAGGACATCTAAAACTCTAAAAACCGCACACCAAATATGAAATCGATAAAAAAAAACTCATTCAACATATGTGATACTATCTGCATCTTGGCACAGCAAGCAGAACGTGTTTTCTTTGGGATCCCAAATGCCCTAAACAAAGATAAATAAATAAGCAATTCTCGAAGGAACAGTTACAATTGCGGTCTTGTATTTCTTGGACAGGTGCCAAAGTCGATGAAACTAAAAGAATACCCTAAACTACTTACGCAGGTGAGAAAGTTTCTTGGGAGAAAGAAAAGGATTGAATAAATACTTGATTTATATGGAGGGAGTAATGATATTACTAAATACCTACCTGTTTGAGTACCGATTTACTTGAAAACTACAGTTCGTTCGGAAAATCGCAGAAATTTTATCATTTCACTTAAATCCTAATTTTAATATTTTCACTCTATTATATAAGGATTTACATATTTAATCTAAGGTTTTAACTCCCAAATATATCATCAATTGCAAATAAATGTCACTCAGATGTGGTTCTGAAATACCATATTTTGTGGAACTTCACATACTACCGGGTACACTGTTATTCCCCTTACATACCAATTAACTCAAAGATTTTATATCAAGACTTAGATCTGATCGATCTAACTTAAGAATGCCTTTCTAGTTAAAGATAAACTAGGGCTAACCTGAAAATATAACATGGCGATCAGTCCCGCTAAAAGAGCTAGTGGTTGGTCTGTGAATGTCTATGCACCTCTTTTCGGTTTCCCGAGTACCACAGTCAGTACCTTTGGGGTAAGATGATCTTGCTAACATAAAACATGACGACTCATACTTGAGAATAATCATTTGGGAAATTCTTTAAAAACAGGCAGAATTTAAAGTAAACACCACTTCAAGTACTTTTGAAGAAAAGCTGGAAATTTTATATCTGTCAAAGTCTCTACACTATTGCAGACAACCTAAGGATTCGTATAATGTCCACAGTTGAGGAATATTTTTCTGCTAAGATTCCAAAAACTATTATACTACCATTTTATGCATGAATTCTTTCCCTTTTAGTTCGTGGTAGCAGAACACAGGCACAGAAATGTGATAGAGAAAAAGTAGCGGATTAGCTGGTGCACATTAAATTTGACGCGGCTTCATATATCATCACGTTGCCGTGGTGCGGAATTCTGGAGAGTGTGTGTGGGGGGGGGGAATCAGCTCAGATGCGACCTCGTCATCTGACTGTGGTTCGAAATGACGTGGCTTTGTCTTCGGCTCTTTCCCTTCGGGATTTGTCTTGGACCGTCACACAAGAGCCCGTTGTATCGTTCCAGTGCGTCGTTAATTAAATATCTTACCTAACCTAACCTTCCCTGTTAATCCAAACATTCCAAAATGCTGTCACAGTCCATGCCAGCCAACACTCTGCATAGGAAACGTTCCTCACACTACCATAGATGCCAAAACGATGCAAATTTCCCTGGTAACCATGCTCTGTTAATTACCTAATCCCCCTCAGCTTTATAATAGGGTCGTCACAAATGGATTCCCATTTCCTATGTTTTGCGTAATCAGACAATGGAAATTTATACCTGTGTTTTAATTCATTTTTAACAATTCGAACTGCAGATCCCAAGGTACATCGTGTTGACAGTTTTGAAGGATATGCGTCGCTTTTTGACCTGTTGGTCTGCCATCTCATTTACATTAATACCACAGTGGACGAATATTGCATTTATATATTTGGTCGTGATGGAAACTACTGGTAAACATATAAGTATATAACTTTGGAGGAAATGTTTTGAAATTATCATGGAATTTAGATTTTTTATGTACTTTGTTATCGATTTCTACTAAAAGAAACTTCTAAATAAAGGACTAATGTAATCATTCTAAATGATTCATTTTTAAGGAAATGAGCAACAAGATTTTTCACAGGGTTTCTATTCTAAGGAAATGACCAATGGTATCTGTCCAAAAGATTCTTTTCCAATTAAAGAATCAATATAATCCATCCAAATTATTATATTCATGGAATGGATCAACATAATACATCCAAAGGTCGAAAGAAACTTTCGATTCTTTCATCTAATGCGTGTGGTTATTTAGTCAGTGTGTTTATGATGTAAAAGCAATACTGTACTGCAGCAGTAATGTAGTAAGGGGTTAACATTTTTATCAAAATGAAAAACTAATATTTAGCTAATTTTCAGCCTCATTAATTAATTGACGAATATATTTTTATGCAGTCATTCTATGAAATATTTTTACAATACCTTTTATTTTTAACATCACTTGTGTAAATATATAAATAAACTTCAGACACGTTATTCTCAAATAAATTAAAAGTAAGCAGGAAACATTTGCTTAAGCAATACCATGACTGACGTAAGAAAACATTTTATTTTTCTACTGTGAATAAAACTGGATAATTATACTTATATTTCCCCAATATCTACCAACAACGTTCAGGAGAAGCTATATGTAAAAGACATTTTAGTGATATATTAAACTATGTTTAGCAAACGTAAATTCTTCACCTTCAGTACATTGATTTAGAGGTCATCCAACTATGAAATACATGTTTATGGTACATTTTTTAATCTTTAGATCAGAAAAAATAAAAGTGGAAAATGATAGAGAATAGAAAACGGATGAAAATGAATTGCCATTGCTTGTAAATCTTTTAATATATTTCAATCTCGAATGTTTTCACATCATTATAATTGCTTATTTTTTCAGTGTGTTATTGAAATTAATTTTTAAATTTATGAAATGATGATTAATTTTGATTAAATTAGTTTGGTAAAATTAGAAAAAAGCATGGTTACGAAATGCTAAAAAAGAATAGTTAAAATTATAGAGAAAAGAAAATATATTAAAGTGAGTGATGATGAATAACAGTAAATAGATGAAAATGAATGATACTAACGAACAAAAAATAGATAAAAATGAATTGACATGATTAATAAACTTTTAACATTTGTATCTCACGAAATATTTTCGCAAAAAAGTTTATGTTTTGTGTTCTAACATTTTTGGTTTATTGATTGAGTATAAGTTTCTAAATTATGAAATGCTGCTCCCTTTTTTAATAAATTTCTATAGCAGAGTTAAAGAAGTGTATGTTTACATATACACAACATGCTAAATAGCTTCATTTTTTGTTTTAAAATTCTATAGACTAAGCAATTTTAACAACTGCAAATTATTGCTATAGTTTACAGGTTTTAAGATAAATATAAAGTATGCGAATAACCTCCATGTAAGAGCGTCACATAAATACCTAAAACCTAATCCATTACAGCCGGATTCAAGTTGCAAACCTAATAAGTGAAGTCATTCAATATAATCTTCTCAAAGTCTGATCTATTTTCGCAATATAGTATAGTCGAAGTCTGTTTCAAATACTTTAACTCTTGAGAAAATTGGAAATCTGAAATCCATTGACTTCGTTTGAAGTTTATTTTTGCACTTAAAAACAGCAAACCCGAAAACAGTATTCCTTTCATTTCTAGAAAATACTTTAACCTTTGAGAAATCTAAAACGCATTTACTCCAAAAGTTTATTTTTCTGCTTAGAAAACAGCAAACCAGAAAATGGCATTCTTTTTACCAGCGAATTACCTGTGACGAATAATGTTCGACATATACAAAGCGGTTTCCCCCTAATTTTGACATGTTAGCATATCTTCGTGTGTTTGCGCCAGATAAACACGAAAGAACAGACTGAGTATCTTTTAAGTACCTAACACTTGTTCGCAAAAGCTTTTCTCTTTTTCTTTAGCACTTGATCAAGCTTTACCTGGTGCACTCCAGGGAAAACTGATAGTATACACACATATGCTAGGGAATAAATTCTTTTCCCTGAAAGGAAATTCGGTGAATTAAATTGAGGAATGACTTAACCAGGTAAAGATTTATGTAAAAATGTTTCGTTCATAAATATTAACTTTTTTTTTGGAATATGGGGAGGGAAAAATATGATGATTATAAAATGAAAATAACTCTCCAAGTGATTTCGACGAGATATCTCGTCCGCCAAGATCTCACAAATTTTGCTAATGACGAGGTATCTCGTCATTAATAATACTGATTAAATTCCAAATGATGAGAAGCTATTGCCGTGTTTTGATGATGAGGAGATCAAGATTAGATCAGTTTTGCTAAAGAGGAGATATCTCTTCGAGATAACCATCAGTAGGGTTAAATACTGAGGAGATATCACTTCGTGATAACCGACAGTAGGATTAAATACTGAGGAGATATTATTTCTCAAACATTTGTATACTGTTTTTCACACTGATATCTAAATGTAACTTTAAAACTACACATATAATATGTGTACTTAAATTTCATAGCCCTTGAGTCTTAGTGAAATTTCAAAGTGAGTATTGAGGAGTTTCAATTTTCTTTAATCTGATGAGTATGTAAGTAAGATCTGATCAGTATACGAACTCTTTGAATGATCTCTTTGAGTCAGCCATACGATCAGTATATGATGACCACAGCTACCATAGGCAATTTTAATTGAGCCAGTTTTATGATAAGTTTATGAGGTTGAAAGATGACTTTGGCATGGTTTATCTCTATACGGTGATCTTTAGTTACACGAGGACTAACCTTTGAAAGATATTTTTCATTGAGTTTTACGATCAGTATATGATGATAAAGGTGATTTAGGTTTGGTTTGTCACTCTATTGACTTTTTTCACAAGGATTAATTATACACGAATCTAAGACAAATGATCATGATTGAGTAGGTTTTACAATTAGTATATTAGTTGAAAAATTATGTTGCTGAAGTCAGTTTTAAAACCAGTATATGAGGTTGAAAGATGAATTTGATTGAGCGTTACGATAAATATACAAGCCTGATCGAATATCGAGAAAAGTATAGAGTCTTATTTACACATTCTGTTTCAGTTCATTCAATTTTTTCTAAAGACAAAAACATAATCTGAGTCAAATTTACTAAAAGGATGCATATAAACCAGTGCTTATTAGTATATTCCCTATATGGTTCACAGAAAGCTATCACAATCAATCAGTATAGTTATGTAATTGAATTAGAAGCTTGCAGAATTTAGAAAAAAGATTCTCAAAGAAAATCCATTATGCGGTTGAAATTTTCAACTAATAAATGTTTTATATTTTTCATATTTTCTTGCTTGTAGTTTCACATATTGCTCATACACAATCTACTTAATACTCATGCATGTAAAAAACACATTTGAGCAATTTTATAGATTAATAATACCATGAAAGTTTTCCCGCAAAGCAAACTTCTCTTTTGCGCACTGTATATCTCCTCATCAAAATGATCGCTTAAGAATTTGATTTTACTGAGAAGAAATAGGATACTATTTATGCAACGGCAAAAAAAGTATACACTATCAAGAGAATTACGAAATAATTAATTCAAGGCTGAAGTGTGGTGTGGCGAAACAATTTAAAGATCATCTAATCAATTTGCATGTCCAATTACGCGGAATCTCTAATTTGGGTAATTGGATACTGAGTATGCTCTATTTCTTGTCGGTAAGTATGTATCGATCCTCTTCCCCTAAAAGTCTTTTTGAGCTTAATATCTTTAGCCTCGAGAAAAGCTCTCGTATCACAAAATTATTTTAGCGTCTGTTTAAGGTATTATGAATCTCGGAATTGATTGCAATATTTAAAAAAGTAATTTAAAAGTTAAAATTTTCCCGTCAAATGGATGCATTACTCAATGAGGGACTGCCCAACTGGGTCAGAGAACGATGATGTAGCTGAACGAAGACGATAGGAATATGCTTCTTTAATAATTTAATTAATGAACACTTTGAGAATTGATGAACGTTGAGGTAAAAAAAAATATTTCAATGTACTCAACGGGTTTAACAGAAACGAATAATTTAAAAGTGCCCTTTTGGTGAGACGCTATTTTAAAAAATAAATATAACTTATAACCCTTTGAGTCAGAAAGAGGGAGATTGCACTTATAAATTAACTCCAGAAGACATTCTTAAATAATACATTTCATAAGATGCAGATGATGTAGCTGAATAGGGACATCATAAATTAATGAATATACTTACATACTAAATTAATTGAAAGCATTGGTTTTCGTTGTTTTAAAAATAATTATAACTCAAAATTTTAAAACGACTGATTTTCCACAGCATATATTGTCGTTCTTTTGTTATAAAACATTAGAACTAGAATTTGTGACGATTATTTCATCGTTAGTCAATAAGATTGCTCGAAGTTAAGTAAAGTATTAAAGTTAAGTAAGATTAAGTAAAGTTAATTTTTCAAGTTCCACAATCTTAGCGTCGGGTGACTTTTACGACGAAAGTTGGTGCGATATAAAAATAAACCAAACTAAGTTTAAAATAGATCGAACAGCTTCGAAAGTCACCAAAATATGGATTTATTTTAAATCCAATCTCTGTTTTCGATTTAAGAGTTGCCTGAAAGATTTCAATGAAAACAATAAACCTTTTAAAAGAACGAAACTGTGGATATTGGATCAAATTTTCTATATGACATGTAGAGCATTGATGGCTGTGATAAAATACAGAAAAATTTACTTGAATCAGATTGTATAAGTAAATCATTGAGTCAGATTCGTGTACTGTGTAAAGAGTTAACAGGAGAAATTTTCTATTAACGCTGACTAAAAGTGATAAAAATACATTTAAGCTTATAATAACATTTATGTTTTCGGCGAAAGTGATTGAAGTAATTATTATTGTCACTCTTAATCATACTCTACTGATTCAATTTCATCAACGCTAATGTTCTATAAATTTGCTTGATCTTATATAACTAATGAAATTTCATTGCCTTATACACTTACACGCCTCCTATGAATATTAGTAGTTTTAGGAATTGCTTGCTAGGAATTTTCATAATTCCATATTCCAGGAGGTGTTAGCATAAACATAAATAAACTATTAGAAGATAAATGTACTTTATGTTAAACTAATTTGATTTATTGCAATTATGACTATGTTTAGCTTTAACTTATAATAGGGAAGTCTTGTTTTGTCAATATAAATAGGTAGTAGTACTGTTTTCGTTGTGTAGTATTCTTCATGTACCTTTCCATGCGTGACGTCAATCGGTTTGTTTTTCCAATAGGATTTCAGCACGACACTAATAGAAATTCCAATAGAATCCGAATTTATTGATAGTAGTTAATAGGTTAAAGTCGGTTAGAGTAAACTACAAATGTCACCAAAACGGCAATGTATAACATTTTAAGGTAAACCAATATGTATGGGCCACACGGTATCCCAGTTGATGGAATAGTAGATTAGCAATTAGAGGGTTGCGAGTTCGTAACTTGGTATGTTACTTGAATGATGTTATCAATATCCAGCACCCTCTGTATTTATCTGTACAGAAAAACCATTTTATAAGGTATGTCGAAAATATATTTGTTCCTAATTAATATACACTACCCTAATATAATGGACCGGACGCCAGCGGATTTGCATAAATTCCGACTACTTGTTTGGGGGTGTTTTTCGTGGTATACCCTGGGACCTTTGCATGTTGCTTCTGTTCAATTGAAAGCCGACGCCTAAATGAACATTTTGGACAATCAGGGTCTTCCTACGCTGTGGCAATTTTATGGAATGGATGAATGTTACTTTCAGGACGACAACGCCCCATGTCATGTTGCAGCCTCTGTCAAGCAGTGGTATCAAAATATGGATGTAAAACGTCTTCCCTGGTCTGCAGTCTCGATCTAAACCTCATAGAACATTTGTGGGACGAGTTAGAGCGACGCTTACGAACCAGGGAACCACGATCGAAATCTGCAGCTTATCTGGCGTCATTATTGCAGCAGGAATGGACACAAATACCCATAGCTGTGTATCAAAACCTTGTTGAAAGTATGCCCAGAAGGGTTGCTAGTGTAATTACAGCACGTGGGGGACCATTCTCCTATTAAAGCTTGCATTATTTCCTTTATACCATCGAATTTTGTGGTTCGGTCCATTATTGAAGGGTAGTGTACATAGCGATGTTTAAATTTTTATAAAAACAGTTAATTACAACTAATAGACTTCAATAAACTGTTAAATATAGTTATCAAAAACACAGTTTATATATGTTATACGGTTATCACGAAAATAAACTTTCCTTCTGGAACGTGAACAGGTCTATAAAAGAAAGACAGAATTATAAGTAACTTTAACATTAAATCTCGCAAAAGATATTCGACCAGTGTAGTGTTGCTTTTAACTCGAAACACAAATGACTAACTACAGCTGTTGATTGAAATAATCCATCAATTTTTTTCAACCTTTAGAAAGATTCTAGAAATACTTTCTTTCGAATAGAATCATTTGGAAATATTTTCACTGGTCCTTTTCTAAGAACGAAAACCTCTGGAAAGATTCAATTAGTCCTTTATTTAAAATAGAATCCACTGTACCGATTGTACAGTACAGGAAGCCCAAAAATGATTACAAGTAATGCAAGGAAAATTACAAGTGTAAAAAGGTAAAAACGAAAGTCATGCCACTTGTGTTCCACTAACCTTGCTTGACTTTTCGTAATTAAAAATTTTTTCCATATTTAACATTCATATCATGGATAAATCCATTGGAAGAAATCATAAAAACTTCACTCTGGTGCAGAAAACCCTGTATTGGAAAGCATTTAAACCCTCTAATGGGTTCAGACACATCATTCCACACTTACTATAACCCCCCCCCCCCTCCACTTCAAACCTATTTAAAATTTTCTTCCCAATAAAATATTTCCAAAATTTCTATTCTGAGGAAAGGACCAATCAGATCCTTTAAAATTATTCTATTCTGAGGAAAAGACCAAGAGAATACTGCTGGAGGTAAGAACCAATAGATTTCAAAATCGGTTCCAAAGGATTAGGAACTTATTTTAGCTAAAGTAAATAGGAACCAATAGGTTCCAAAGGATTCTATTATACGAAACATACCGATAAATATTATTTACCAATAGATGTGGTTATTTGGTCATTTTTATATGTTGTGGTGTAACAGCAATGCTACACAACTGGAAAATCTCATGACGCCCAGAGGGTTAAAAATGAAATTGCTCCAAAGAATTCTATTCTACGAAAAGGACCAATAAATACTTTAAAAATCCCACGAATTCTTTACACCAATATAGATGGATATTTAGTCATTTTTATATTTTGTGATACAACAGCAATGCTATATAACTCGGAAATCTCTTAAAGCTGAGAGAGTGTAGTTTCTTCCCTGTGCGTTTGTAAAATTGGTCCATCACGGAGTTTAAATGTAAGAAAATATTACCTTTTCTTTCTCTTAAATAACAGGGATCTCTTTTAGAGAGAGGAAGCAGGACAGGAAGAAGTGTTTTTTGAGAAGATTCTTTCCTACTTTTACCTGTCAAAGATGTCACTTTCTTAGACGGGGAAGAAGATTTTCTTATCGTTGATGCGTTGCCATGGTGCTTTTGAAATCAATGTTCCACGAGCTATTTTATTTTTACTCGCAAAATAAGTCCTCGTAGCCCTAAATGATGTCACTTTCAGAGTACTCTACTTTTTAAGATTTCAATTCTTAAAAACCACTGAAATGCTTGTATTATTTACTGGAATAGTCGATTCAAAGTTTTCAACTTAAGATACATTTCTCTCGAATATGATTTTGCTAACAGGGCTTTGAAATTTTTATCTTAACATTATGTAAGACATTATCAGTAATAATTTCTCTTAAAAATTGAAATAAGACCAGAAAACATTCTCCTTTTTCAGCTATGAGGGCAATATTTAATAGGGTTTACAAGTTATAGTCATACTCATTTACAGTAATTTTGTAAACATTGTTTCAAAATCTTAAAACTAATGCATTTCATGTCGTTTTGAGTTATAACATCAAAATAAGACCAGAAAATATTATTTTGATAGCTATAAGGTCATATATAAGAGCGTTTGCAAATCATCGTCGTTATCATTACCGTTAATTTTGTAAACATAGCTTTATAATCCTTAAGTTTAGACATTAGCCATTTCACGTTATTCTTACCAAACGTTTTCCTAAATATTAAATTAAGGACATCATTTGGATGTTGAGAAACATTCAAATATTGGCTTACTATGGCATTTGCAACTACTACCTCCGTATAAACTGATATCTCCAGGTATATCTTTAAAATAATAATAAAATATCATCGATAAGAAACCCGGGAATCGTTTCAGTAAAGGTAATTGTCAATACTCTCTAAGACCGGCAATTCCACATTATCCTATTTAAAATACTAATAATCTTCATCGTTTTTCTTAATCCTCCTAGTGTCGCAAAATTTACGAGTAGTACAACTAAATTTAATTTAAACCATAAAGAATCCATGGATTATTTCCACTTTTGAAAGATTGTATTGGTCTTTTCTTTGGAATACAATCCTTCTCCGGAATGATTATACTGGCTCATTCTCTCTCTCTCTAACTAAATTGGCCATTAAAACTAATATTTCGCCTTTAAAGAGATGTACAGTAAAAAAAGAAGTTTTGTTAGTTTCAACGAGTTTCTGCTCTAAATTAACGATATGAATGTATTACGTATTTGATGTACTGAAAGAAATAAACATCGTATAATTCAGAAACATTGCGAAAAACATCTACATCTATGCGCTTTTTGCATGTTGTAACAAGTAGAGGGAGCTTTACACCTGCAGCACCTGATCACTGTGGTATTTTTATGCATAAAAACCTATATTTTGTCTTTAACTATCCAAGTGATTTGACAAGATGTCTCGTCGAAGCTCTGGTTATATTTGTTGAGGACAAGATACCCCGCGTCGAGGCAAAACTGATGTATTACTCTAGGGAGAAATAATGATTCAAATAGAAAAAAAAAACCAAATTGTTTCCCTTCCTAGAATTAATGACAGTTTCGAACATGTTTTACATCAGAGGCTGACCACTACAGGCCAGTTTTCAAATCGAAGATACACCACCAGGGGTTTAAAGTGCTGTAAAGTAAAATTGCTTATAAAAGTTTCTGTTCTACGTCGACGATATCAAAACGTTAAATTTATTGTGCAAATCACTCAGAACCATCGGAAAATTCTATCTACCGCAATGTCCTATTTTCATGTTGAAAAAAGTAGACGACGCTTTCCCCCTGAAGCATCTGATCATACACCATGGCATTTCTTTTACCAAAAAACTAAACTTTAATTATTTCAAGATCTGTACAGCAAAAAATATGCGTCAGTTAATGCATTTCAAAATCGATATCAATTCATCATCTTTTTAATGTACTGAACGAAGTAAGGTATTGTGGGAATCACCCAGAACTGTCGTTAAGTGCCATCCACAGCAATGCACTTTTTCATGTCGAAACAAGTAGATGAAGCTTGCTTCTGAAGCACCTCATCATACATCATTGTATTTTGTTATACCTAAAAACTAAAATTTTGTCTTCGAAGGTCTGTACAGTTACAAATATTGGTCAGTTAATGCGTTTCAGCTCTAAATCGATGATATCAATACATCATATGTTTGATGCACTGAACGAATTAAGCCTTGTGCAAATCACCCAGAGCCATCGGAAAGTGCCATCTACAGCAATGACCTTTTTGCATGTCGAAAAAGTAAGAGTCATTTACCCTCGAAGTACTTGCATCACGTACTGTGGTCTTTGGTTCCTGGTAATGAAATTATATGAATCTCTGAACGTAGAAAAGTCCAGTCACGCAAGTACATTTCCTTTTGGCAAGGAAATGAAATTAATGTACAAGTACGCTAATGTCAAGAAGTTCAGATAATGCATATATGTTGGCTGGTGTTTTTATGGCTTAGGGACCAGGTCTGGTTAGATTAGCCAAGCAATTAATATATATCGAAAATATATATATCCTTTAGCTTTGTATGACAGCAGAAGCATATCGTAATAAGCTAATAACTTGAGGTGCCAAGATTCGATTGAAGCAAAAATAATCCTATGCTTAGCTTTAGACAACCTTATCAATCAATTCCTGAGGCATTTATTTCTTTTTCGCACGACACAAATCATTTTTAGCCCTAAGGTGAAGAAAAAGGATCCTTAAAGGCGCAGTTGCTCTCAATCTTGGCAATTCTGTACTTAGGATTCAAACGTTTCTTGGTAGGTAGGCATTTTAATTAACATCACACTGGAGAAACACAAATTGGTGACGTTCCGGTATCAACTCCCGAAGGGAAAGATCCGAGGACAACACCACATAATTTTGATGATGACGAGGTTACACCAGAGCTGGCATTCCACTATTCAAACTTCCACACCACGTCCACGTGAGGACATTTGAGGCCACGTAAGATTTAACATACATCAGTCTCCTTTAGTACACGATGATCTTTGTTTGGATTCGAACTCGCAACCCTATAATCCGTTACTCCTCCAACTGGGCTTCCGCGGCCCAACGCTGTCTTGGAGCTTGGTAGAAATGAAAAAGGATCCGAAAAGACACAATTGCTCCCAATCTTGGCAAATTCGTATAGATAATACAAACGCTGTCTTCTAGCTTGTGGTGGCAGACTTTTACAAAAGCGGGAAAATGAGGAGAACCACACACTCAAGGACCTACTGCGCATACTTTAACAACTGGATGATTATCTTAGTAATAGGGTATGGTAGAAGAGTCTGTGTTGAAGGCACCAATGACAAACACGGTTCACCAATTTTAGTAAGACACCATTTGAAGTACAAAATATCGGGTATACGTGTTCCCTCGATCAGAGTCTGACTTCGTCATCTGACCGTGATTCAAAACTTACGAGGCGTTGTCCTAGGATATTTCCCATAGGGTTTGATCCCGGACAGTAGCCAATAAAATAAATAATTGTCAATAGTAAAATAATAACTACCTACCCCAGGAAAGGAGCACTAAATCTTCAAAAAGGGTTCTTTTACAGGAAAAGGAACAGTAAAATATTTCCAAATGATTATACAGGGTGGTCCCGAATTCATGGTACAAACTTTAATGGTAGGTACAGGACATTGTAACAATGATTTATTGTATAGGAATGTATAGTCGCAAGTGACGCGGTGAGGCGTAAACAGGGGAAATAAAAGGAAAGAGAAATGGAGTGATCGGTTGGTATCATTGCCGGTAGAGGGCAGTAGATGTCTAGCCGCTGTTGAACATGATGCATCGCATTAGGGAAAAGCGCCATTCACAATTGTGCTGCCGTAGACGATGGGTGACTTTACGTATGCAGAAAAAGCAGACATGCATTACATGTACGGCCGTGCAAATGGTAACGGCAGAGCTGCGTTACGAATGTATCGCGCGGAGTATCATGTACGTCAATCGCTCCACCGACGCTGTCAAGCATGTATCGATACTGGTGGACGCAATTTTGAACAATTACTGTAAACATGACACTTGTCAACAACGCTTTCAATAAAATCTTTGTTTTTCCTTTCGGCCGTTATTTCCCCTGTTTTCGCCTCACCGCGTCACTTGCGACTATACATTCCTATACAATAAATCATTGTTACAATGTACTGTACCTACCATTAAAGTTTGTACCATGAATTCGGGACCACCCTGTATTCTAAGGAAATAAGCTATTGAATCTATTCAAAAAGGATTCTATTCTGAGGTAATGAGCGATACATTCTTTCTAAAGGAATTTGTTTTAAGCAAAGGAAGAGTAGAAGTTTTCCAAAGGATTCTATTCTAAGGTCAGGACTCGTCATCTGACCTAGGTTCAAAATCACGATGTACTGTCTTCTTATCATTCCTTTCAGGATTGATCTCGAACCATCACAAACAAGCTATCGTGCCGCTCATGTGCGACGTAAATTCAATTACCTATCATATTCCATGATTGGCTTTCTCCTGTAAAAATCAAGGACGATATAATGGAACTGGCGTCTCTCAGATTGACGCGTCAAACTGTCTATTTTGCTTCAGTTTTTATCGGTTTCTATTTTATATATTTTCTTACTTTTGCACAGTAATTTTTCCGAATATTGAGTTTTTTACTGCCAGGTGTTCTTGAGCATCCATGGACTCTACACTATTGGATGATAGTACAGTAGAACTCCAATTATCCGGATAATCAAAAATTCGGATAATTGGATTGTTTCCGAAAAAAGGGTTTAGTATGTATTTTAATTAATTACTGTATGTATGTTGAAAATGGGAGGAAAAAACTATTTTTATACAAAAAGAGCTTTTAATTAATTAAATGGAAAGGCAATACTTTTACATGTTAAGCGTACTTACAAATGCTATACATAAGCACAGTATGTACGTACCGTACTGTAAATGAAAGTCATTGCTTGCTAAACATCTCGGTCAAAGTAAGCTGTTTGACTGCCTTTATCCGTTTTCGGGCAACCAAGTCGCGCATCCGCTTGATAATGAGAAGTTGCATGTTGTCGCACTCGGGCTTTCGCTCCATCCACTTCAACGCAGTTTCTAAGTCGGCAAATGCTTCACTAGCAGATGGTCCCGTGTCTGTTTCAACTTCGACAGTAAGGTCATATTCTTCAACGACACTTTCTTTTCTCAAACTTTCAATAAGTTCATCATCTTTTAGAATTTGAAACCCAGAATCATTATTTTGCGAATCGCAATACGTTTCCGTCTTAATTTATTTTTTTTCTGAAATTCTGAAAGCGATTCGGATAGTCGGAGTTCGGATAATTGGAGTTTTACTGTATATGCAGTTTATATAGACAGAAATATGAGCTGCAGGATTGCGAATCGAGAGTCTAGAACAGGTGTACTGCATACGGCCTGCAAGTCGGATTCGACCCATGCAGCTCTGGTGTTTTACACTGGTGTAGACTGTAAAATTTTTTTTTATTTTAATAGTCCTTAACAGCTCTGAGAGTTTCCGAGATTCCCGAGAAGTGTAAAACTTATTAATTACCCCACAATATACTTAATAACTAACTAACCACATCTATTGGTTGAAAGAATTCATGGATTCAGTGCTTATAAGAATCTATTATTTGTCCTTTCCTTAAAATAGAATCTTTATTGGGAGCGACTCAATCCTTAGAGTACAATCATTTAGAAAGATTCTATTATTCTTTCAAATGGACTATTATCCTTTGGAAAGATTTTATTGATCAAGAAGGTCAAATCTAGTAATAAGAGGTATAGAGAAGACTGATGGTTGAAAGATGGAATTATGCATATGAACCCCTCAGAGGGTTAAATATCACATAAACACATTAACTAATTAAAATCAAACTATACCGTACGGCTGTTTAAAGATTAGCTATTTGTTTTTAGGTCGAAAGCTAAATATTATTATTACATTTTGCCAGTTTATTTTTTTCCAAACTGATTAAATACGACAACGTTTCTCTCATCGTCATGAATTGGTATTGGTATTGTAATTTTAAAATCAAACACACTGAAGCAACACGATCTCGTTGTCATAAAAATAAGCATTTAGTATTTCCTAAAAAATGTCAGTAAGGAGTTCTTACTCTAAGTCGAAAAAGCTCTAATATATCTCTAGTAAATTATCTTTATTACAACAAAAATTGATAATAGAACAGCTATAAAAACTAAAAGTGTCAAAAATAGTCCTTCTAAAAATACACTATCCACATTCCGTGTTAAAATTACCAGTATTTAGTCAGTAAAAGGAAAAAGTAAGTTTTTAAGTAAAAAGAAAGTACGTTTTTATATGAAAAGGAAGTAAGTTTTTAAGTAAAAAGGAAGTAAAGTTTTTAAGTAAAAAGGAAGTAAGGTTTAAAGTAAAAAGGAAATAAATTTTTAAGTGAAAAGGTAAGATATGGAATTTTAATTTATTTAGATATACATTCTTAAGTTAAAACGTTTATAAAATTCGGATTTCAAATATTTTACTCATCAATGATGGTAAACACGCTTTAAATATAGCTTCTTATCGATGTTTATGTCATGTTATGTTTTCAACAGTTTTTACTTATTATCTTTGGTATGAATACAGATTTAAATTTTAATGTTTTTTGCTCGAAATTACTCTGATACATTTTAAAATATAATATATGATATATGTGTCATATGAAACTGGAAAAACAGTAATTTTTAATGGACCCTTTCAATTTATAATACTGGTTCCTCCTTAATCTGCCAAAGAAGACAGATTAGGACATCTAATTAAAGGGTAATTAAAGACTACTTGATGAACCCACACTCATCATCCATCAAGCTGAACTTTCATGATCTGACATTCCAAGGACTTTCATCAATTGAAGCATGCAGCACTTTTTAATTATAACTAGGGCGAAATTTTTCTATTAATCTATTTTTTAGATAGTTAAATATGAACTTTATTTGTGTAAAGCGTAGGACCACACACATAATATATGATAATTTTAGATTTACGGAATATTCTATAGGTAATTCCATATTTGTGTGTCAAATTATAAAATAAGTCTATTTGAATTATTAAGCCATTTTTTCTATCATATTTGTAGGTATCAGTACGAAAAATTGTATCAGGATGTTATCTGTAAATTTTATATACGTATATACACAAACTTACATATATTTTCAATATACGTAAGATTGTAAATAGGAAAATCTTCATTATATGCCAAAAGATTAATCTGATTACAAATGACTGACATACATAGGAGTTTCGTAAATTGACATCGTGGGTATTCGATATTCCAATCCCAATAATTTCTTATAATATGCAACGTGAAAACAACTAACTATTTGTTATGAAAAGTAACTATTTACGAAATAACACTAGGATCTGTTTTGTTGCAGTTTAAAAAACTTATTTTTTTATGAATGAGCATCATCTGGGAATATATGGTATCCGTATCAGGTCTGAGGGATGCCTATTAATAATAAGGAATCCGTATTTTGTCGGTGGGCCTGTAAAATTATGTGGAGTGTTATATATAGATTGTAAGCCAGGTAAAAAAAACTCTCTGCATGACCTTTTCTAGACTACGTGGTACTTACACCTATTCGAGGAAAAAACCGTATCTCGTATGAAGGTCTGATGTAAACCTATTCGCTACAATTAAGATATGTTACGTGTGCGGACTTTTTAGACGCCCCCTGATCCACAAAACAAGAGCATTGGCTTTTTCTCAAACAGCTAAAATAGCTAATAATAACCATTAAATGAAAAAGCTGGAACAACCGTCCAATTTTTCTGGGTTTCAGCACGAGAAATTGCCTAAGAAATAAAGTTTTTCTACATACTCAATGTCCGTATCCACTTAAGTTTGCAAATACATGAATCTGCATTGCACGGTGAAAGTCCAATTGCAAATTACGGATAAAACAAAATCCAATCGCGGAAGAAATAATTTAATTACGTCCACACAAAGGAAAGAAGTCTCCGAATTAAAAAGAAACCTAATTAGATTTCTCCAAACGCGTATTTACTTTCCTAACTTAGGAAAAGACTTCTTGCATGATCCTATTTCTTCTGATCTTGCGATTTTAGACAATCGGGCTCCTTAAGTTCAGTTAATAGAGAACTGCGTTTCTGAGCCATAAACCCCTCTACGATCAATTTCGTCGCCATGTTAACTGAAGGGATTAAAACCATGCCATTACGCCTCTTAAGTTTTGCTAGGGGATCTTTTATGGTAATCCTACTGAGTTCCTCAATTTCCCCGATTAAAATTTTAAGGTGGATTTTCTTTTTTCGGCGAAAAAGCCGATTTTGTGTTTCTTACGCAATTTTATGTAATTGGGGTGTAAACCTTCCAAGTGTTTCGACGAGATATTTCGTCTAAGACCTAATAAATTCTGTTAAAGACCAGATATCTCGTCAAGACAAAACTGCCGTATTACACCAAGGGAAATCGAGATTCAAGTAGGACAAACAAACTATCCCTTGCCCAGAACTGGTGATAGTATGCAATAGGTTTTTGAAATAAAGGCTGGACAATACAGGGTAGTTTTCGATACGAATATAAACCATCAAAAGGTTTAAGAGCATGCGCTAAATTTGAAGTTGCAAATTGGCTAGTTAAAAACTAATGACAGACTAGGCGTGCAGGTGTAAAATGTGGATGCAAATTCTATAAAGCAGACTTGCAACCATTGGTTATCAAAAAATGGCTATCAGATTATCACTATTATCTACAGCTATCTACACTACTGCTTTGTATTGGAATAGCAGATTAGTAAGAAAATACTATAGGTACAAACTATGCTTCCTCTAACTATTCTGAAGCTTTAAAAGCGTTTTTCTTGGAACAGCTTTTCTCTATTTGTTGGCAGGATATAGAAGAAACTATTGGATTGACGGAAATGAAAATTTTAAAGCATGTCTAATAAGCATCCTTTTATTCTTGAATAAACCAAAAAAGCTATATATAATGTTTTAAATTTTTTATAGCAAAAATGTCGGTCTATGTTTTGAGCTATATCGATGATTTTGAACTTGACAAGTCACCATTTACTCGATTGCTTGAAAACTTTTTTCTGGTTCATTAGATGATAGCTATATGTGTAATGTATATGAACAAAAATTATATTTATTTTCTTTTGTTTATTATCACTTGGGGATTGAGAAAAAAGTCATGCTAACCAACGACCATGATGTTTCGTTTGGCGTCATTATCGAGAAGGTTAGGAAGGCGCGATTCTTCAGAAAAAAACAAACATTTTTTAAACATTTTGTGAATAGCTAAAATAGTAATATACGTACAAAGTTTGGAATCACTTGATTCCATGATTTGGTCGATAAAAAAATGTCTCCAAGTGGTTTTTTTTAAACTTAAAAAGAATCGCATTAAAGTTATGTTTTCTTCTAGAGAATATTTACCTTGGCCTCGTATGGACGTTTGGAAAGTGGGATGCTAGCTCAAATGTTGACCTCGTCATCTGACGGCGGTTCAAAATAACGAGGTGTTGTCTTCAGATATTTCCGTTCGGGATTAATCCCGAACCGTTACCAATAGCCCGTTGTATTGCTCCAGTACGATGCTAATTTTATAGCTTATTGGTCAACATCAATTAGATTAAAAGTTGAACACTGTAAAAAGGACGATAAACAGTTTTAAGGTTACCTCGATATTTATCATGCGAAAGTATTTCTACAGCAGTAGTAAAACCTTCGCAGACCGTCTGGTTTGTTAACAATAAAATGTTTCAATAGCTCGTTTGTTTACACTAAAATGTTTCAATAGCTGGTTTGTTTACACTGAAAGGTTTCAATAGCTGGTT
Source organism: Metellina segmentata (assembly GCA_947359465.1). Classification (NCBI taxonomy): domain Eukaryota; kingdom Metazoa; phylum Arthropoda; class Arachnida; order Araneae; family Tetragnathidae; genus Metellina; species Metellina segmentata. Next base: position 66,314,059 of record OX375872.1, on the reverse strand, counting down.
TGTTTACACTAAAATGTTTCAATAGCTGGTTTTCATTCCATGAAATTATAGTTTCTGATTTTAGATCTAAAGCAACATACGACAGTTAAGTAATAGAAGTCTTATTCATATACTCATCACTCGTATTAATATTTTCTAAGCAAATAAATCTTTTATTTATTATTTAAACCACTAATGCTTATTTGTGCCGTAATAATACAACATTATTCTCATTATAAATTCTGCCGTGAATCTTAAAACCACAGAAGTGTAAATCGAAGTGAACTAATTTAAGCTGTAATTCTTAAATTGGTTTCAGTAGTAAACGTTTGCTAGTAAAATAATTCCTCTAGATATCTACAAAATGGTCAGCATTATCTACGATGCTTGTAGGACATATTGCTATAATTTCATAAACCAAACTTTTAGATTTCAATTATAGATTTATGGGGTGTATATGTATATATATATATATATATATATACACAAAAGAATTCAGTGTTCACAGGAGAATTATTTCTCAGAAAATCCCTTAATGCCTCTTTATCTAACTATCCGGTAGATTAGGGCACTTCAGCTAACTGTAAAGAGGGGATCAGGCGGTTGGTTATGAGGTCTGTAGAATTGCTTTTTGCCATGAAAAAGATGGCTTCCCCTTAATGGAAAAAGGATTACTTCACAAAAACCCTTAGGCAATATTTTCCGTCTCAGTGGAATTGTCATTACTCTTACTGCAGAAAATGAGGATTTTCTCTCTTAAATAAGGAATCTACGTAGCAGTAAAACATACAATTTAAATAGTGTACGTACTGTAACTAGAATAATGCTTACTTGAGTTAGGTATAGAAATTGGAATTGAAATTTAGACTACAATGTTTCAGATTTGTAAGAAATAATTGGATTTTTAATAATATAGTTCCACAGACCTGCATAACTTCCGTAATCATCTAATAATAAGGAAAGGTTGTACATACTCGGTAAATTAGACGTAATGCCAGCCTGAAATTCAAATTCATTTGAATTAAATCCGGAAAAATTATATTTCGGATTCGACCCCTCATTAATAGAATTACATTTTTCAGAGCTTTACGTTTGCACGCCGAAATATTGATCAGTACGCAACACAGATTATAATGGTGATTGTTTAAAGTACGTATACTAATGTTATTTTAATAGTATAAAGTATTAAGTAAGAATTGCTTAAAGTATTAAGTAAAAATAGTATAAAGTATTAAGTAAGAATAATATAAAGCATTAAGTAAGAATGGTATAAAGTATACTAATTAATAGTAGCAATATAGGATGAAGTGTACTAACTTAAAATAATAATAGCATAAAGCATATAAAACTTACAGCGTAACTTACTTACTATGACTCGACCAGATATCGTGCTATCATATGAAAACTGACCAGATATTGATGGACGAGGTACCTCGTCATTAGAGGACAACTTACCTTGATGTCATCATCATAAAAATATTGGCTATAACCTGATAACGAAATATCACGTCATTATCAATATTGGTTACATCTTGATGGACGTTATATCTCGTCATCAGAGGAAAACTGACCAGATCATGATCTTGTATCTTTTCAAATTGAGTAAATTAAGTCCGCGTAAGCAACACACTTCAAATTATGGTATATAAATAGGTAACTAATTAACGTCGAACCTTTTGGAGCAACACATCGGACTATTTGCGACGGTCCGGAATCAAACCCAAAGGGAAAGATTCAAGGACCACACCACGTAATTTTGAACCACGGTCAGATGATGAGGTCACACCTGAACAGGCATCACAACTCATCCATTTGGAAGTCCACTCTTGGTCCCATACCTCCTGGGGAATGTAGAGATGAGGAATCTCGTCACTAGCAAAACTGGTCAGATCTTAACCTTCAGACAACGGCTGGTACAGCAGTTGTTTTTGATCGAGCGCCAATAGAAAGAATTTATACTACGGCCAGAACAGCAGTTGTACCTTGAAAGTTATAAGAATCACACCAAGAAAGAATTTAGACTAAGGACAGAACAGCAGTTGTACCTTGAAAGCTATAAGAATCACACTAAGAAAGAATTTAGCTTACGGCCGGTACAGCCTTAAAATTTATAAGAATCGCGCCAAGAAAGAATCGCGCTAGTTATATCTATAGTCGTAGTCAGTCAAAATATTAATGAACGAGGTATCTCGTCATCGGCAAAACAGACCAGATCTTATCCTTTAGACTGCAGCTGGTACAGCCAGTTGGTACTCGCGCCAAGAAAGAATTTATATTACGGCCAGTACAGCAGTTGTACTTTGAAAGTTACAAGAATCGCACCAAGAAAGAATTTAGACTGCTGCGCCTTTAAAATTATAAGAATCGCACCAAGATAGAATTGCGTTAGTTATATATGTAGTCGTAGTCAAGAGGTTAATAGACGAGGTATCTCGTAATCAGCAAGACTGACTAGATATTGATGGATGTAGTATGTCGTTTTTAGAAAAAAGCTGACCAGGTCTTGATCAGGACAAAAAAAATTGTCAATGTTTCTTTATGACGAGATATCTCGTAAATAGCAAAACCTGGTCTGATCTCGATGGATGACATATCTAATCGAAAACCATTAGAAGGATTAAATTCTTGAATTTCAAAGTGATTGAGTTTTCTTTGCTGTCAAATATTAGAAACAAAAGAAGTAATTGATTAGTTAATATGTATCCTATGTTTCTCGTAGGGTTCTAAAAAAGGCGTTAAATTTGAAGTGGATTGGTAAAACATTGTAGGTTTGTATAGAGTATAGACAAACGCAAACTCAGCTTTATATATCTGTATATTAGTAAAAAAAATATCACTATCCAAATTTCCTGATTTTGAGTTTTGCAAGGTAATGAAAGTCAAAAAAATATATATCCAATTTTGCTCCTGTCAATACTTTATTAAAGTATCAATACGCTTAAAAGTATTTTTTGTATGCTGTATTAACCCTCCTGATGGTTTATCTCCACGTCGAAAACTAATCTAACTAGCCAGCCTCTGATACAAAAACTTGTTTCGATCACCATTTCAGGGCAAAGGACAATTCATTTTGCCTATTTGTATCTTCATCCCACTTGGAGAAACAGGGCAATTTTGTCTCGACGAAATATCACGTCATTAGCAAAATTAACCAGATATTGGACGAGATATCTTGCCAAAACACCTGGAAGATTTACTGAAGGTAGGATACCAACTTCTAGATTTGACTGTCGCTGACCTCTGAAAGATGATAGGTTCTGGATTCTACTAGTTCACAAGTAACATCAAAACTTTGAGTAATCCAAAATACTCTAATAAATTTGAACCAAATACCGAGAATATAAGATTTAAGAGGGTCTAGTGTTTTCGCCATTTTGTTGCATTTTAATTTTCCCTTATTACAATAGCTCAAATATTTTAAGACATAAATTAATTAGGCATATTTTGATATAAATTATTTGATTCCAAAGAATCTTGGATGAGATGCTTCATCAAAACATTTAAAGATAAAATAATAAACATTCAAAATGAGCTGTAACCAAAAACTTGCAAACCAGTCAATTTTCCCTTTTCTACCAAAGTAAAGATTTATTAATTAAAAATATATATATTTTTTTTTATTTACAGACAACAAATATTAAATATTATAACCCAAAAGGTGCATAGAACCCAAAAGGAGCAATATCTCTTGAAGTAAAATTTCTCAATCTTTTTCCTTAAAAACTTTTTCTGAATGTATGGTAGTCTCATAATCACATTCAGTCTTAAAAATAAGCAAAAACGGAATGGGAAAATTTTACAGGTTTAAAAATTAACAGAACCAACAAAGTTTTATTTCTGTTAGGCAAAGAAGCCTCCATTCCAGTAAAGTACTTATGGCTCTGAAAATTAAATGCCCACATTTATTTTTATAACTGAGTATAATCTTATTTTATAATTGTGGGGAAAGAAAGAATATTAAGCATAGTATAATCTTTGCTTAGATATTTTACTAGGTATTAGATATTTTGTTTTTCTACCAATTTATTTCTCCTAATTAAGCAATATATGACTTTAATTATTAAAAAGATAGATTTTTCAACGAAATTAGTAGACTTTCAGTTGTGGTGATTAAGCAAAATTTTAAGTACTTATATATACTTCGGTTCCTTTACAAAAAATCCTGTGCAGTGACGAATCGAGTTATTATTGCCCTTTAAATAAAATTTGTCATGAATTTTGATACTTTAGTCTGTTGATTAGAAATATAATTAAATTATCCTTACACTCTAAAAATAATTCGGAATTCTCATCATAAATGTATCTCACTTCAACTCTTATAAAAACGAAAAACACACTTTTGCACTGATTATAACCGAAGAATAAGATTTAATATTACATGTGTGTATGATCAAGTAAAATTTTATATTTTTAAGTATTTAGCTTTTTAAACAATTAATTTGATACACTAATGTATCCAAATTGTTATATCGTTTTAATTATAATATTACATCAATTTTGATATTTTTTATTGAGTTATTTGAAAGGTAATTTAATTATTTTTCTTACATACTATATACAAATTAAGCATAATGCACCATCGAAATTTTACCTCTTACTTCCATTGTGTCGAAATGAAAAATAAATATTTTGGCTGAGAATCTCCGGTGTGGGAGTTTGGAGAGGTGCCAGCTCAGGTGCGGCCTCGTGAACTGATTGGGATTCAAAATTACGTAGTGATGTCCTCGAATCTTTTCCTTCGGGATTGATCCCGGACCAACGCCAAAAGCCCGTTGTGTTGCTCCAGTATGACATTAATTAAAATATCTATCTACTATACACGGCTGCTATATATTCCTGGAGATGTTTCAAATTTATATGTATTACCTTCTTGTTGTACTCGTTTTCAACAGTAGTAATCATCAAATGCACAAGTTCATCAAAATACAAATCGCCATTAGGTGTCGAGAAAGATGTTTATTTTAATCTTTTCTTTAGATTTGAGAACTTGGACTTGATAGTAAAGCTCGTCTCCCCTACTCATTATATAATCATCAAAAAGTTTTTTTTATGTTTATTAAAAAGTAATTTTAAGTAAACCGCAAAAAAAAAAGGAAATTAAATTAAAATGCAATTAATTGCAATTAACTTAATATGACTAATTAGCTTTGAAACTCGTAGTTACTTGATTTATTTCAAACTCATTTTTCATGGAATAGAGCCGGGTACGAGAAAAAGGTTGGAAATGGCTGGTACGTGAATTTAATGAAAATTTATTTAATTTTTGGCATTACAAAAAATGCGTAGAAACTGAATTCAATTACTCTAATAAATTATGCAAGTTTCTCGTTCATCGGCTGTTTTGTAATCTGTAAGTAAACAAAAAAATGTAACTTCTCATTAGTTGTCTAAATTAGCTCCCATTTTTAAAAATGAATATTTATTAATTTGAAACTCATTTTCAACACTGGGACTTTTACCGCTGAGAATTTCCTAAAAACTAATGCATCGTCTCTTTAAATTTTATAAACATAATAGTGAGTCTCGGCATTTCAAATTCGAAATAAACGAAACTTTCATTAAATTAATGAAATTAGGCTGCTGTCTTTCCTTTGTTAGTTTCCACTTTTAAAAATGAATATCTCTCTCAATATTGAAAAACTCGTCCTTTTTTTAAGCACTTTCTACAATTCTTTTTCCACCACTAAGAATTTTTCTATTTCCTATTTAGAGTGTTATACTTTAAAAATAATATATAGCTCATCTCATTTTAAATTTAAAATGAACGCAGATAAACTTTATTAATTTATGAAATGCACTGTACGACCAATCTATATCATCCAGTTTTTGTTTTATATTTTTATCTAATTTATTCAACACTTTTTCTCAACAAAAGGAAAATAAATTAACTCTCCTAGTCGACTGAACTGACATCTAAATCCTTCAAGATTGAATTTTATCAAAAATATCAGGGCATATTTTCAGAAATTGGATGGATTTAGAGGGAGAAAGGTTAAAAATATTATCGAAAAACTGGAATATTATGTTCGGATTAACTATAGATCCTGCTTTTGGAATTTTACTTGTCGCAATTTGTTTTCAGATTAAACGCTTTACTGTATTCATTCGCATATCCCCTTTCATAGCTGCGGTATTCTTTCTTCTGGAGTTCAGCTGAAGTACCTCGATTGCAGACGGATTTGATTTAAAGTATCTCAACGCGAATTTACGAAAAATATTTGTAAAAAGTATGAGATACATCTTGGATAGATCTGTTGAGTTTTTCATTACTACGTTTACTTTCAACATGTACATTTGGAGATCCGGCGTTGAATTTCGAACCGCCGCCGTGCTATTCCTATGTTTGATCAAATACTTCGCGAAGTGTTTCTTTTATTCAACTTTTATACCACTCTGGATATTGGTTGCACAGCTGCTGAGTTTCTACTGGGTCAAAATCAGTACTAGCAAGAGAATTTAAATTTCTTTTCAGAAATGTTTCATATGAGTGGTGTATCACTTTGAATACATGTGTACATACAAACATAAATATTGTACATTTCGATCTTACGTATGCTTACACCGATTTTCTCTCTCTGCATACGAATATCGATGCGTCCATACCATACACAAACTGGCGATAGGATCATTAAAATAAATGCGAATATTTCTCTCACGTGTGGTGTATAGTTTTGAAAGTTCTTTTGTTTTAACCATAGTTTTCCATAGCGGGTGCTTGCCCCCGTGGTTGCTGAATGAATCGTGGTGGGAACCAATGGATATAGGGAGGCATTGAAGAGCAACAATGGGTAAATAGATGATAACAATTTATAGCTTAAAAATGTAGAAAGCTAATACCTTATCCATTAGACACACTCATTTCTGCTGAGTTTCTTCTGGTTTCAAAATCAGTATAGCAAGATAATTTAAAGTTTACTTTCTTCGGAAATATTTCTGGAGTAGTGTATCACATTGAATACATGTCATATATAAATGAACAAAATTTTATATTTCGACAAAAGTGTAGGTAGGTAGGTTTTTAATCAACGTCACACTGGAGCTACACAATGTACTATTGGCGATGGTCTGGGATCAACCCACGAAAACACCACGTGATTTTGAACCACGGTCAGATTACGAAAACAGAACCTAATCTGGCACCCCACTTTCCAAACTTCTACACCACGCCAACGTGAGGACATTTGAGGCCACGACAGATTTAACATGCACCAGCCCGCTTTATACACGATGGTCTTTGGGAGGATTCGAACTCGCAACCCTCCGTTTACTAATCCGTTGCTCTTACAAACCGAGTTTTCGCGGTCTCCGACAAAAAGGCAATCTTTGGTCATGTTAGGTCCTTTCTTAATAATAAAAATTAAATTGAATGCAAAGAGAAAAGGCTTCGAAATCAAGGACCACAACTTCACCAATTTTGATCGCATGGTGGGAATTAAATTTTTAATAAAAAGGCTCACTGAACCCTGTACATGAATTATCGATTAGGAGACGTTGATATCTTAATTACGAAAGTTTACTGTAAAATAAACATGATATACAAGTGTGATCAAAAGTCACTAATAGAATGGTTGAAAAAACACAAAAAGGTTAATCATGGTTTCAAATAAAAATAACAAGAGTTATTGACACTAGACAACATAAACAACGGAACATAAATGAATGATTAATAAATTGGAACTTAAAATAAGAAGGGGAGAAAAATGGTAAAGGACGCTAAGGGAAAATTTGGGTTACAATTAAGTTTGGAAATACGGTTCACGCGGAATTTTGTAAGAGTGGTGTTGGGACAGTTCGTCCAATAAATACACCACTCTATACTCTGCAGAGTGAATAAGAAAAAAATAACACTTAACGATAAGGTCCCATAATTCGAATGGCAAGCAAGCCACGCGACGGTAACGTGCTTCTAGCACATGTTGGCGGCCGCAGAAAAATCAAGAGAGAGTGAGAATCGTTTCGCACGGGCTTTTAACTGCTGTGTTAGTGTGACGTCAGCAGCGTCTATCGATAGAGAGATTGCGGTGGTTTGGAAGTAGCGCATTGTGGATGGCTTGTGAAAGTAGCGTTATGTCGTTGGAGGCATAACAGTCAATCGATTTTTGAATATGTGTGAAAGGTCGTTAAGTTGAGGGCTTCAATACGCTAAAGCATGAATAGCGATGGCAGTGGATACTTTCCCGCACATCAACTCACTATAGCTGCTGTCGCTTACGGCACCAAATGATAAAATCAGAGCCAGAATCACCACTAGATACGACACTTGTGAGAGCGCTTTGTTTACGATCCAACCAATAACCTAATTTCAAGAATAGACTTGTCCAAATCCACGTAGGGTCAAGCTAGTCCAGTAGGAAGGGCCGCAAATTAACAACTGAAGGGTTTGAAACTTGATCTAACTAAATTCCGCCGTGGAGACTGGCGCACGTTAAGTCTCTCTTGGCTCCAAATGTACTCATGTTTGCTTGGTGTGGAAGTTTGGAGTGTGGCCGTGCTAGCACAAGTGTTTTCCTCCGAATCTGACCGTCTTTCAAGATTACGAGCTGTTTTCATCGGATCATTCCCTTTGGAATAGATCCAGCACCTTCACCAATAGCTCGTTGCATGCTCCAGTGCAGTGTAAATCCAACTTCCTACCTACTTACCAAAACAACGCGACTCCACTTCTTTCTAGCGGGTGTAGGACTATAGTGCTTTTGATGTGGGATGTCAATTTACTTGATTATTATTGGCTGGCGAAGATTGGCCAAATGTGCCCTTGCATTATAATACCTGACCAGCCTGAATACTGTGTGCCAGTAACAGTTTTACATTAGTTGTACGTTCGACCAATAGTAATCTTGACGTCGTAAATGAATGAATTACCTTGTAACTGGCTAACAGATGATCTGACGAACATAAAATGCCCTATAGCAAATTCAGGTGCTGCTGGCGGACAAACATTCCTATGTTTGAGTAGGGTTTAATTTTGTATTCTTATATCTCCTTCGGGTCGCGGCAGCCCGATTGGAAGAATGACGGATTACCATCCGGGTAGGGGGGACGAGATCGAATCCTACCAAAGACCGTCGTACTTGTGCACATTAAATCTGTCGTGGCTTCAAATGTCTTCACGTTGGAGTGGTGTGGAGGTTTAAAGAGTTGATTGTCAGATGAGGTGTGATCTCGTTATCTAACCGTGGTGTTGTACTCGAATATTTCCCTTCGGTTTGATTCCAAACCGTTGCCAATAGCCCAGTATGTTGTTCTCCAGTGTAAAGTTATGTAAATATCTAACCCAACCTAATCTTCGCTGTTAATCCGAACATTTAAAATTATTTTTACAGTCCATATCAGCCATACCTCTGCATTACGTTTCGTACTACCATAGAAGCCAAAACGATACAAATTTTCCAGAAAATCATGTCCTATCAATTTCCTAAAACTGGTCCTTAACTTGCCGTTGTATGTATTGTTTTTGGCGCACAGACTTTCCAAATAAAACCACTTCCATAAAAACTCCATGCAATTAACCAATCGAACTTGGCTTCACATGGCTTGTTTTACGAATACGATTTCCACAATTCTCTAATAAGAATTCGAAAGAATGAATCCTGAATAAAAAATAGACTGATTGGTGAACCTCAATTTTATCAAACACCGAACGTCGCCAAAATGTTGATAAACTACATTTTAAGGCGACCCTTGTATTGGGGTTGCGGGAGTAAAATCTTCACTTTCCGTTTGGATTATTTGTTTACACTGAAAATCCCTCTCGTAGATAGATCAAAAGGACGTATAGAATGGTATATTTTTGCTGGGAAATACCCTCTCGCATTCATGAGGCTTAAGACGGAGAGATAGATTTCAAATCAAAGCTCAGCCGCAAGAATATGTCGAGATAAATAAATTATTCAACAACAAATGTTCGTCCTATGGAAACCGTATCGTTTTTCTAAAGCTGTAGCATTTTGAATGGCTGTTTAAAATGTGATCCGTCGGCAAGCCTTACTCAGAAGATAAATCCCAATCTGTTTAGGAGAAGGGTATTAAGAACCGATACGTCTGTTCTTTTAAGAAGGCTAAAGTGAAATACACATAAATCATTTTAAAATTGATATCAAGCCCTGTGAATAGTTCACATTTGAAAGGTAATTTGAAGTACATGATAAGAATAAACCTATAAAAGATGATATGAAGATCGCAATTTTTAAAGAAATGCTTTGTATTTTAACGATTTAATAATCACTAAAATATACGAGAGTATTTGCTAAGTGCATTATACGTGAATAATATATAAGCAGGTTTATTAAGAACATTAAGTTAATTATATTTATTAAGAACATGCAGAGGTTGGACAAAAATATGGAAACACCTCGTGAAATGACAGAAATTTTATTCTAGTGAACTGTGTAGGGGGCGCTGGTGTTTTCGCCTACTGACACCACCTCTACAACGTAAATACGCGGCGCAGGTCAGTCGTTGTCGAGGCACTGTTCTGTGAAGTTGTAATTGCATCAAGTCAGAGCTAACAGACTTCGAACGTGGGAAAATTGCTGGAGCTCGTCTGGTGGGTGCTTTCACAAGCAAGGTAGCCGTAGTGTTTACTGTTTCAAGAGGTACTGTATCTAATATTTATTATGCATATTTGCGGACGAAAGTGTGTATTGAGTGATCGTGACAGACGATCATTAAGGAGGATTGTGACTAAAAATAAGAAGACCACAGCTGCAAAAGTTACTGCTGAAATGTCGTGCTCACAAACCCTGTGAGTACCAAAATAATCAGAAGGGTGTTCCATAAGCAGGGTATTTCTGACCGAGCTGCAATTCAAAAACTATTCATCAGTGATGCTAATGCCTGTAACATGAAAAAAATTATGTTTAAGTCATAAAGCCTGGACTAGGAGCAATGGAAGACAGTAATTTGGTAGGATGAGTCTTGTTTCCCACTTCTGACCGAGTTTATGTTTGGCGAACGCCATCGCAAGCTTATAATACAGAGTCCTTGTTGCCAAGAATGAAACATGGCGGGGGTTATGTGATGGTTTGGGCAGCCATATCGTGGTTTTCTGTGGGCCCCATGATTACTCTGCAAGGACACATTAAGGCCAAGATGGATTATGTGAACATTCTGGCGGATCAAGTCCATGTCATGGTACAAACTTTGTTTCCCAATGGTGATGTGTCTTCCAATACGACAAAGCCCCTGTTCACACAGCTCACATCGTCCAGGATTGGTTTTCTGAGCACGAGGAGGATTTTTCACATCTCCCCTGGCCACTACAGTCACCAGACTTCAATATAATTGAATTTTTGTGGTATACATTGGAGACGAAAGTGCGTGGTCGCTATCCACCGCCATCATCGTTATCTGAACTTGCCACCGTTTTACAGGAAGAATGGTGCAAGATTCCCTTGTCAAGCATATACAGGAACTGTATTTATTCATTCCGAGAAGACTGCAAGCTATTTTGAATGCCAAGGTTTTCCTATACCATATTAAGCAAGGTTACATGTTTTTTTTAAGTTTTTCCATATTTTTGTCCGACCCTTGTATGTTAAGCATGTTTATTAAGAACGTAAGATAAGTATATTTATTAAGAATATAAGTTTAGTATGTTTTGTGTTGATATGCTGCTGTAAAGTTCTGATTAAATTGGAAATGCCTCAAAATGAACCTTAATATAGCTATTAAGGTATATAACTATCTGCATGTGGGTTATGATTTTAAATCTAACTTAAAAGGATTAATTATATTAATCCAGAACGAATATAAAATATTTGAGGGTATAAGATGCATTTTGAATATAAGACGTTACTTAATTGTGCATGAAGTGTTTTCTTAAACAAAATGCTATTTACTGCTCAAGAATGAATTCACATTTTTCATGTTCTTGTGTCTAGAAAAAGAAAAATTTGGACTAAATTTGACTAAAACTAACTAGAAAATCTAGTCTAATGATAACATTATTTTAGTAGCTTTGTTTTAAATTTTATTCATTACCATTTTGTTTAAACCCTTCCGGTGGAAAAGTCAACGAGGTAGAGTATCGAATTTAGAAAATAATTGGCTGGATCTTGATTTCTTTATCACTAACATCTTCATGACGAGATATCACGTCGAAACCACCTGGAGGATTATAAAAGATGGCTTAAAATTTTATACTCCCTCTGTTCCAATAGAAATGCTACACTTAACGCTTGAATTTGTTCGAAAATAGCTGTCACGTTTGTAAAAAAAAATGGAAAGGCAATAGATTGAATCTTAAATTAACATGTTTATTTTTATAACATTATTAAACATTATATATCAAGACAGGTTTAAATTTTTTCATCTAAGTTTTTCTAAATGTGAGCAATATCTTGGAGGAATTACTTCGATATGATACATTGCACTTTGTAATGTTAAGAAAATGTTTCTTTATGAATGCGGGTCCGTCGTGACTCAGTGGGTATGTCTACTGCGCCAGCAACCTTTGAGTTGTAGACGTCGCAGTTTCTATTCATATCAGGTGCATTCCTCACTGGGTGTATTTCTGTTTTCTGTGTCAGTAAAAGCTTTCAATGTGTGTATGTGTCTGTATATTACTTGATGTTGTGTGTCTTGTGTCTGGCGCAGCATTACCAAATATGGCCCTTGCGCCATAAAACCCCAAAGCAACCAAACTTATGGGTGCACTTTTGAAAACTTTATCTCTTCAAATTTCTGTCAGTAGTTGTTTTTAATAAAATAAGGTGACTGAGTGCGTTCTTAAGTTGCCTTATATTGTTAACAAAATTGGTTGCCTTATATTGATACAAAAGCCACACACACAATGTAAATTAACATAGCTATCATTCTTAGATAAGTATTCTTAACTGATTCTATTATAACGGTGTTTAAAATATAATTACGCATAATAAAGATTATATACGCGCGTAGATTACGCATTTAGCATCAAAAATATCATGTAAACTGAAACTACTTCAGGTTGGTATTAAATAAGACGTTACGAAAGCTATCTGTATTCAATTATAATTTCAAAATTGCTATTAAATTCTAACTAAATATGTTTATTACATTATTGTATTTGTATTCGATAGTCATTTTACTCTGCTAATGTAGTTAGCTTTCTGTTTCTAAAAATTTATTACTGTTCAGTAATAGTTTTCAAGTAATACTTTATGTTAAGTAATAAATTATTCAAAGTTAAAAACGTTAAGTATAAGAATTTCTTGATGTTTTTAAATAATACGTTTTTAATATTTTTAATAATAAATTCTTCATAATTTTGAGTAATACATTCTTAACACTTTTAAATCATAAATTCGTAACATTTTTAAGTAATAAATTCTTAATATTTTAAAACAATAAATAATCTTACGTAATTTTTTTTAAAACCAAAAATGCATATTTTTCAAAATTGTTAGTCAAATTACAATCATATCAAAGCAAAAACCCGTAAAAATTAAATCCACTCAATCTCAACGATGAAAATCAGATTCTAAGCCAGTTTTTATTTGCGCTTCGAATCTTTTGAGTATCCGTTCTTTTCCGGTAAAAAGATGGCGCGTTTAAAAACCAGCAATCATTCCTTCTACCAATACCTAAAACGACCGTAATACTTGAAAAAGTAGAGAGTATTCGTTCGAAAACTAGATAGCTTCGTCAGAGACAGCTCGTTCTTTTGGGAACATGAAAGGTAATTATTTTTTTTGCTTTTCCTCAAAAGATCGCTGAGGGCGTTAAATGGAATAAAGTCTCCGTTTTGCTTTCTGGTCATGCATTGGTGATCTTTTTCCCGGGAAAAGAGCTCCTCTTTCCGTCCAGTATGCATCAGGAATTCGTCCCGATTCATCCTGAGCTGGTAAATATTGAAGCTCAGAAGGCTAGACGGGGATTTTTGTCAGATTTCCTATTGGAAAGCTTTCATTTAAAGCTTTCCCCACACCCCGGATCTATTTGAATCTATTCCTTTTATCTGTTCGTGAGAGATTTGTTGGAATTCCTATTGCTTTTGCTGCCGAGTTGACAGAAGTGATGGATCAATTTTATGAAATATGTGCAACATGTGGATTAATTGGACTTTCTCTGCACCTTTAACATACACTCAGCAACCCTCTTTGGAGTTTTAAAGGATTTCCTAGGAGTTTCGATTAGATACATTGGACTTACTGGGATTCTAACATCGTTTTGATAAGAGTATTCAATGTAGATGTTTGACTCTTCAACTTTTAATTCAACTGTAAGTGTTACTAGCAGTATGTGGTTGATTGGAGTTTCTTTTCACCTTTTTTCACACTCAGCAACCGCTTTGGAAGTTTTAAGAAATTATTTGGTGAGATATATCTTAACGCTTGGTGTTCTAACAGTATTAAGAGAGGAGTTTTCAATGCAGTTTTTTTACTCTTCAACTTTTCATACAGAAACACATGCAATGCATGGATAATTGGAAGTTTTTTTGCATCTTTTTGACGCATTCCTCAGTCCGATTTGGAGTTTTTAGGACCATTCTCGTCATTGTTATTGGTTTCTGAAATATATTCCAATGACTGGGATTTTAGAGAAGAGCAGTTATTTAATGCTAGTTGGTTTACTCTTTTACTTTTAATACAACTATAAGAAGTACGTGCAATACATTGGATGATTGGAGGTTTTTTGAACCTCTTTGACGCATTCAACAGCCCGCTTTGGAGTTTTTAGGAACATCCTTGTAATCATTTCTGGTTTCTGAAAAAAATTCCAATAACTGGGATTTTAACAGAGCTTTCAGAAGAGTATTCAATGCAAGTGGTTTAATCTTCAATGTTTAGTACGAATGTAAGAATACTTGCAAAATATGGATAATTGAAGATTCCTTACACCTTTTAGACGAAATCAATAATCAAAATTGGAGTTTCTAGAATATCTTGGGAGTTTTTTCTGAGATATTCCCAGTGGTTGGGATTCTAACATTGTTTAGAGAAGAGAAGTCAATGCAGTTGTATTACTTTTTACTTTTTAACTCTCTGAGCGTTGCGAGATTTCCGAATATAATGTATCATTGTTTTTCCCCTATACACCTAATCACTAAACAAACATATCTAATGATTGAAAAATCCACGAATTATTGCAGCATTTCGAGAAATAATCAATTCCTCCTTACGTTAGAAGAGAATCCAAAGGAAAGATTTATTACTCCTCTCCTTAGAATAGAATCTCATGGAGAGATTTATTACGCCTCTCCTTTGAGTATAATTCTTTTGAAAGATTCTATCGGTCCATTCCTTAGAATATAATTATTTTGAAAGATTCTATTGATTCATTCCTTAGAGTAAAATTCTTTAGGAAGATACTATTATATAAAGAAAGGATGAATTGGATTTTTTAAATTACAAACGATTTTATTCTAAGAAAATAGCCAATAGAACCTTTACAAACGATTATATTATATTTTAAATAACCACATCTATTAATTGAAATAATATATGTATTCGTTAAACCAACAGATAAGGCTATTTAGGCATTTTGTGTGTTGTGTGATAAAAGCAATTCTACACTACTCGAAAATTTCATCACAGAGTTAAGTATCACAAACCCTTCGTTCTTGCTGTGATGGAAGATCGAAGGAAGTCAGGGGGAAGTCAGGAACACACCCTGAGGGTGTGTTCCAGTTCATTTAAATCTCATTTCCCCGGTTGCTTTATTCAGCTTTTGGAACCTCAAAGTCGAGTTTGAGACATTTCTCCTTTGGGGATGCAGCTTTGAAGAGACGTGTATTACATTCTATGACAAATACGGATAGATGAAGGAATTCCAGACAATACCTCATTCGTCTTTTACCACACACTTCAATTTACTTAGACTGTCGTGGAAATAATATTCTCCGACGATGTCTTTTTATTTTCGGATTGTGGTTGTCACTCTGAGAAATTGTTTTCTGTACATATTTTTCTGTAAAATATTCTGTTTAACCTGCTGAACGTCTCGAGTTTTTAGAGCAACATATTATTACATTTTCCCCGCACACAATACACATAAGACTAAACAACCACATCCGCTGCTTGAAAGAACCCACAGAATCTTTCTACCTTTAAAGAGATTCTTTTAGTCCTTTCCTTAGAATTTAATACTTGATAAATATTCTATTGGTCCTTCCTAAGAATAGAAACTCCTTACGAAATATTCTATTGGTCCTTCCTTAGAATAGAAACTTTTTACGAAATATTCTAATTGCCCTTCCTTAGAATACAATCCTTTGAAAAGATTATATTCGTCTAATACACCGGTTGCCAATGTGGTCGATATAGACCCTTCAGGGGTCGATATAACATTGTTATGGGTCGATTCGTGATCAGGGATTTATAGAAAAATGTAAGACATCACTGGACTGGTAATATATTCAATTCGGTTGACGTGGATTAACTCCATCGTGATTTACAACGCAATTAAGAGTGAATGTAGAATTTTGTGGCGATTTAAGTCTGGAACATACTAATTTTGAACCCAATATTACTTACTTGTCAAGATCACACACTTTACATTGACAGCGCTAGTAAATTGTGTGCTATAAGCTAATAAAAGTCTTATTTTCATATGTAAGGAAGATTGTTGTATTATTGTTATCTATAAATTAAATTTTGTATTTTACTTTTTATTTATCCCTTTCAAATATGTAATGTTAAGAAGGACAACAAAACCTTAAACCGATTCCATAGAAGCAAATATAATAATATATACTATATTATGCATTCAATAAACAATGTAACTATAAAATAAACAATCTAAAAACGCCGTGTTTGCTTGTCCTATTATAATTACGTAATTGTAAAATAGAGGGAACCAATAAAAAGCCAAGAAACTCTTAAAGGGGTCGACTGTCAAAGAAGTTTGGCTATTCCTTGTCTAAGAGGTCAGACATGCTTAGAAATATTGCAGGTAAAGCTTCAGGTTGAAAGCTAGAATTATGCGTGTGAATATATTAGAGGGTTAATACCCTACAGTATGTTTGGGTGTTTCAAAACTTCCTGTTCAAACTTCAAGGGGTACTAGAAACACAAAGTAAGCCGTATTCACAGAGGGATGGATGTGCGCAAGTGGACCCTCTTGGGCTTTAGACCCCTTGGGCATAAATGAGACTACAAAGTACGTGAACTATTTTTTTTTTCGTTTCAGTTTATAGTTTTGCAGTAGTTGTACATTTACAGCTAAATAATAGGTGCTCAAAGTTGTAATCATCTCCAATAATATCCACTTGACAGGATCGACACAAAGGTTGCCGTACAAACTGAAAAACTCCTTAGCTTCCAGGTAGCCCTTGAGGCGGACACACATCATTATGTAATTTTAAAGATTTTATAATAATATACTAATTCAGATTTTCATCAAACCTGCAGCTTTCCCTGAACGACTCCAAACCAGTTTCACTCTTCTCTCCTACACCATAAAAATTTTCCAAGGATTCTATTCTGAGGAAAGGATTAATATTATTACATTATCTTCCATTCCATCCTATTACATTGATCTTCCCAAATCATTCTTTTCAAAGAAAAGGATGAATTGAATCTTTCTTTAAAAACGATTTTATTATAAGAAAACCAATAGAATCGTCCAAACGATTTTGATATAAGGAAATGACTAATTGAAAGAATCGCGCGCATTCCCAATGATAAATTTTCTAAGGATAGAACCAACAAAATATTTCCAAAGGAGGATATTCTAAAGAAAAGACTAATAGAATAGTTTCAAAGTAAGAAAAGAATAATCGAAGAAATTCTAAGAAAAATAATTATATAACTTATCTGAAAGTAGAAGAATTTTCCAACCAATAGAAGTGATTATTCAGGCAGTCGTGGGGGGTAAAAGCATTACTATACTAATCAGAAATATCGTGACACTTAGTGAGCGACCCTTGCTGTGGTCGAAGATTAAAAAAAAGATCAAAACACTTCGCCCTTGCTGTGGCCAAAGATCGAAAAGTTCAAAACCCTTCGTCATTGCTGTGGTCGAGGATAGGAGAAGGTCAAAACTCTTCGCTCTTGCTGTGGCCAAAGATAGAAAAAGGTTAAAACACATCAACCTTATTGTGGTCGAAGATCGGAACATCAAAGCTCTTCGCTCTTGTTGTGGTCGAAGATCAGAGAAGGTCCAAACCCTTCGCCCTTGCTGTGATCAAAGTTCGAAGAAGGCCAGGGAAAGGCCGTGAGGATGTGTTCTATTGTTCATTCAAATCTGATTTCCATATTGCTTTTATGCAACCATTGGAACCTTACAGTCGCGTTTGTGACTTCTCTCGTTAGGGATGCAAGTTCTGGGAGACTATTTTATTACATTCTCTAACTAATTCCGACAGATGAAGAAATCCTAGCCATTACCTTATTTTGTATATTTCACCACTCACTTCGAATTGTTTAGACAGTCGTGGAAATAATGTTCTCCGTAGATGTCTTTATTGTTCTTTTGAGGTTGTCACTTTGTGATAAAATTTTTAGGAACATTTTTTCTGATCTATTTTTCTGCTTTACCTTCAGAGCGTCAAAGGATTTTCGAATATTGTATAATTGTTTTTGCCCCACGTTACACACAGAACTACAAAAGAACCACATCTGAAGGTTGGTTAAATCCACATAATTTTTCTACTTTTAGAGATATTTTATTAGTCATTTTCTTAATAAGATACTCTGTAAGGATTATATTATACCTTTCGTCAGAATAGAAACCTTCAAAAATTCTATTGTTTTTCCTTAAAGTAGAATACATTTTAAATGTTCTATTAGTATTTTCCTAGAATAAAGTCTCTTGGATAGGTTATACTGTTCAAGAAGGTCAAAACGGGTAAGAAATTATGTAGGAAAAACCACAGGTTGCAAGGTGGAAGCATATGTGGGAACCCTTTAGAGAATTGAAAATAAGTTCATTTTTATTACATAAGACTATGTTTCGTGCTATTATATTTCTGGAAATTTTTTGTTTATGATTAACATTTAAACTGTGAACAGTTTTTCCTCAGATCTTTGTTTTCATTGATTATAACGTAGTTGAAATGCCAAATTTTTTCGTGTATAGCTAATTTCGATTGCTAATAGCGATATTTCAAAATTTATGTAGCGATTTTCTATAATGTACTTGATAGCTTTGTGCAGGGATAAAAAAAATTATAAAAATATTTTTAAATTTAAGCAATGAATCACTACTTTTTTGTGTTCTTCATAGTGCTGTTATAAAAATAAGAAGATGTTTGCAGAAAATAAATAACAGTATTACAAGTAATCCATGCAAAAAATTGCGAGAAACATTTCTAGGAAAATAAATACACACACATATGCAGGAAACTGATCTGTATATAAATATATGCAGGAACTGATATATATATATATATATATATATATATATATATATATATATATATATATATATATATATATATATATATATATATATATATATATATATATATATATATATGTGTGTGTGTGTGTGTGTATGTATAGAAAAAAGGAGCAATACAATATTTAAGAAAGGGTTGTTTTCAAAAGGATTATTTTCAAGAATTGTTTCAATCAATAAAATTGTTAAAAAAGGTTTTATTCTAAAGAGGAAAACAATGAAAAATCTTTCCTACGGATTTTTTTAAAAAGAACAATCGAATCGTTCTAAAGGTTGACAAAATCCATATATCGTCGACTTAGAGAACGAATACAATTATCTGACATAAAACCAAACTTACACATTGCAAAAACTTCAAGCGTTTAAAAACTATTAGTGTTTTGGTCCAAACGCAATTTGGCAGTGTTATACTTTTGTTCAAACACGACAGTGTATTCATCATCACAAAAACTAGCATTTAGTGTTAGAAAACGCACTTCCGAAAAATTGCAATTACCGAGTTTCTGCTCTTAATCCAACTATTTGTGGTTATTTAGTCATTATGTGTTATGGTGTAAAAGCAACATTACTCTGCTCTGAAATCTCGTGCCGCTCAGAGGGGTTGTCTATAAATTTCTTTTCACAACACTAAAACCCACATGGTTCTTAAGTTGCTTAACACTTAATGACAGGAAACTTGTGCATCACCCCCAACTCTCACATAGGCTCTCTTGATTTAGGAATTCCAAGCAAATTCCCGTACAATCGCTAAAACACCTGTTTTGGGTGTTTTGCCAGACGAAACCAATTGTTGACATTCGTGATAGCAATACTAAAAAAGAGCATCGGCAAATTGCCAAGCCTCAATCCAGACTGTTTGCTTAGGATGAAAGGCAAAAAAGTCGTAAAGTTTGGGATAGGGGAGGCTCAAGATCGTATATACTTTGTAAACTTTTTTCAGTAAGTGTTGATCTCCATACGAAGTATTGCTTTTCTAAGTTTGATTATCCTGTTTACAGCTCGTGAGATAGATCTATCTGAAATAAACTATTTTTCGAAATCATATTTTTTTTTGACAAATACCGATTGCGCTTGAGAAAGTACTTAATTAACTCCCAAAAAAGGTTTCTCCTAATTGATTAAAATATCATTTTATTTTTATTATGAAATTTAAATAAGGATATTTGTACCCAACACATGTTTGTATGTAATGTGAAAACTTGAAAGCTTTCTAATCAATGACTAATAACGATTTAAAAACTCGATCAACACAAAAAATAATGCTTCGGTAATATACAAGATCGTCAATGGCTACTTCGGCGGAGCTCATTAATTTAATTTTATTCAGCTTAGTTTTATTTAGCATTTAATTTTGCTCTCCAAAGATGTTTCCATAATTGATTGATATGCCATTTTATATTTTATCATAAACAGTTAATACCGGTATTTATGTTTAACAAGTGTTTGTAAATAGTGAATATTTGAAAGCTTTTTTAAAGCTTCATCTTTTAGATGACTAATAAAGATTTAAAACTTTGAAAATGCACAAACACGCTTCGTCTATGTAAAAAAAAAATCCAATGTCCATTTCTATCCAACTGATTCAGTGGATTTCCCCAATAATGGAGGAGCAAGACGTTCGCCATTTGCAAGGAAATGCTTAGTTAACCCTCCAAGTGGTTTCGACGAGATATCTCGTTCATCAAGATCTGATCAATTTTTGCAGTGACGAAATTTCTCGTCATCCACATAAATTACAATAACTTGACGAGATATTTCGCCATCGATATATCGTAATTTTTTCATGATGACGATATCATGGTCAGTTTTCTTCTCATGACGGGATATCTCGTCCATCAAAATCCGGTCAGGTTTGCTAATGACAAGATTCTTCGTCGAAACAACCACAAGGAAGGTAAAAAAAACTGAGTTGTGGTAACACTAATCTAGAACAGCAATACCTTTTTTGTGACATAAGTCCAAATGATAGTGAACCTCATAGTTCCATCGAAATTTCCATTTACTATGGTTTAGATTGACGAAGTTGATTTTTGCTTTGAAGAAGTTTTTTAAACGTTTTTCGTTTGAAGGTTCTTTAATTTTTACTATCAATTTTTATTACTGTTTCCATCTGTTTATCTAAGTGTGTAAAACTTAATATTTTAGAAAATATAAATAAAAATTTTTTTAATCTACTTGTACTAGCATCTTTACTTGTAAAACTAAAATTTTAAAACAATATAATACTATTAGAGGGTAAAATACTTTATCTACATTATTTAATAGTGGTTCTGGTCTGTTCGTAATTTTCATCACAAGGCACTTTAATATCGGTGTGGTAGACTGTTTAACACTTACAAGCATAAATCCCTTTATACATTTATAGCCCGTTGTGTTGCTCTAGTACGACGTTAACTAAAATTACCATTACCATTACTACCCTTTATACATTTAAAATTTGTTTATAAATATATTCCTTATAACAATATAGAATGAACTTGTTTGCACAATGATATTCTGTTGAAAAACAAAAAATTCTAAAACTTTCATGCCTTATTCTATGAATACTTCAGTCAAACATTTTGTTATTACTGCTCCGTAAAATTTTGTTATCAAACCATATGTTGATAGTTCTCTGATGTTCTTCCTTTTAAAGATAATTCTATGGTATATTTTAATGCTACTTTTGTAATGATAAAAATTTTATAAAAGATGAACTATCTCATGAAATTTGGGGGACATTTTCTCAAGCCTTGTTCTAAAATTAACCTTTGCAGCAGAATACGCATTAAAGTAACTATAAGTAAAGTGAGAGTAAGCATTAAAGATACTTCTATCAAGCATGCTGTTGAGAAACCTATAAAAATTTTAAATCAAACCATAGTCTTCTGTTTTAAATTCCTATTATTAACTGTGGAAACAAAATTGTTGATTCCTTTTGATGCAATTTTTAATGTGAAAAGTAAATTCGGAAGGTAGGTAGTTGAATTAACGTCGCACTAGAGTAACACAAAGGGCTATTGACGTCGGCCCTTTATCAATTCCGATAAAAAAGATCTGAGGACAACACCACGTAATCTTGAACCTCGGTTATATGACAAGACAACATAAAAATTTGAAAGAATAATAAAAAAATTTTAGATGATTAATATAATTATGAGAGATCTTGCAGTAATTATGTTTCATATCAAATTAGGTTATTTAAATACTGTTATCCAATTAATATAGGCATGTAACAAATGCAGACTTTATAATTTCTTGTTACACAAGTAGTGATAATCTGGAGGGGGGGGGGTGTTACCGTGTTAATTTTATTTAATTAATAAATTCATTTCACACTCGATTAGATAATATTTTTCGTTAGTTCATTTTTAATTACTAAATAGTATAGAAGAAGACGCAATTTTAAATATGCTAATAAGAATCTTGCGTGCTACGTGAAGTCCAAGGGTACAGTTTAAGAAATGCTAACCTGAAAAGTTTTTTGGGTTAATTTAATGTATTATAAAATCTGTCATTACAAAAAAAAATAGAAGTTAAACTAGCCACGTGACGACCATTTTTATTCATCGTATATTTTGTGAAGAGCATCGCGAAGTTTCGTTTCCTTTACAATCCTGCTTCTTCAAGTTTGCACAAGAGTTCAAAAACTCGGCGATTCGTTTCAATATCGTGAAACGAAAAAGTCGTAATTTTCCAACAGGTTACCCTCCACCCCTATCGAGAAGGAAATGGGTCTTCCCAGCATTGATCGTAGCTGTGGTTGAGCCTTTACATTCCCTCAGTCAGAAAAGCACTCCTGTACCGAAACCAGATATCCAACGCTCTGTCCCATTCATAAATTTTGCCATTGAACTGTAATGTGTTTGTTTTGTTCCCTGCTCTACGCTCATTCAGTTTTAGACTTGTTTCTTGTTTCAGCACTTGCGGAGTGCTGCTAAAAGTGGTTTCCGCATAAAACCGACGTCTCGATGCAGATATGGTTTGTGAATTACCGACATCGTCAAGACCAGTAAATTACCGACCTACCAGTTTTCACCGGTTATGAGTTTTAGATTTTTCTTTACGGGAGTTATTTATGGGGTATGGTTATAGTAAATGCATCGGATACTAGTGTCGTACTCATGAATCCAATTGAAAAATGATCTGATGTAATATCGACACTTCATACTCAACCGAAAATTTAAAAGAATATTGACAATTACTGCTGCGTATTTATCAATCTATTTTACTGAAATGGTTTACTTTAACACAGTTGATGAAATTGAAATATAAAACGGAATGAGTAACGTGAAAGTTTTCGAAAAATTTGTTTCAATTCATTTTATTTATTTCTTGGAATTTAATTCATTTTTCTTATTCATTTTATTTATTTCTTGGAATTTTATCCAATTTTATTCACTTTGAATTTTTATTCATTTTTATTCACTTTGAATTTTTATTTCAATTTTGTTTTTAATTTTTATTTACTTCTTGATCATTGTCAGAGGACATCAAAGAATATAACTTTATAAACACAAATTATAATTATTTGGGAGCTGAAAGAAAACGAATCTTTAACGCAAAGAGTCTTCAAAGTACTACTTATATTTCTTACTGAATTTTTTTAAATAGTGAGTTGATGAAGCACAAATTACCTAAAGCAACTTTAATCAAAACTGAGAAATTTAGTAGTCATTTCCAATAAAGCGATACATTACTTATTAATCTTCAATAAATAATGGTACTTGGATATCAGTTTCATCCACTATGTCTATAACAAAAAGAAAAGTTATTAATATTATTTAATCTCACGAAAACAAGATTTACCTGTTCGTGTATATTACGACTAATACTTTTTTAATTAGTTGATAAAAACAAAAGAAATTTCAAATAACCTAATGAATACTGATAAAACATTTACTTATTATCAGTAACAACTTATATTTATTCAAACAGTATTATTCATTATTTTCCGTTCTAAAATATTCTAATATATATATATATATATATATATATATATATATATATATATATATATATATATATATATATATATATATATATATATATATATATAATTATAAAAAAATCATTTCTTCAGATAAAAGAGTTAAAATCTCCAATCATCACATTATTTCACCTTATATTACCGTTATTCCGAAATTTCATGAAAATTCTATTAAATTCCGTTATATTACCTGTGGTACTAGTTCTTATGTGATTAAACCCGGCTCTTTCTACTTTTTAAATATTTAAAAATTATCCTTGCTGCCATTATTGATGAAGGCTTTACCTGTATTACCTGTGATAATAAGGTTTTGAATTTTTTGGATAATAATATTATTAATGATATTCATACCTATGATTTTAAAGACCTATTTACTAGCATACCACTGGACAAATTGAGAGATGTTTTTAACTATTATTATCATGATTTTAAAAACTTAATTGATCTGGATTTTGAGGGATGGGAGTTTTTGGTTAATTATTGTATTTTTAATAATTTTATTTTTAATGGTGAGCATATATACACTCAAGTTAAGGGTATAATTTTTTCCCCAAGGTTCTAATTTTTCTTCTATTCTTGCTAATTTATTTCTTTATTATTTTGAAAAAAACTTTTGCCTTCAGATAAATTCTTCCTCTAGATTTATTGATGATTTAATTGTTTTTAATAGTAACAACTTTTCTAATATTTGGAAATCTATCTATCCAGATGACCTTTCTTTAGTTAAAACCAATTTAGATAACAATACTACTGATTTTCTATACTTAAAAAATTCTGTTTGATGCGGTAAAGTTGACATTAAAATCTGCGATAAACTCAACGATTTTAAATTTCCAGTCATTAAATTAATATTTCGGGACTCTAATATTCCTAAAAGAATCTACTACAATACGATTGCTGGTCAATTGGTACGTTTCAGAAAAATTTGTAACTCTGATTCAAACTTTCTATTATAGTGTAAATGTCTCAAAAACACACTTCTCAATAATAAATACCCTTTTTAATTTTTTATACTATTCTTGAAAGATTTATTAATTTCGACATCTACACAATCGATGAGTAATTTCCTCAGAGCCATGTGAGTTGCTTTTCAATTTTATTTTACTGTTTTTGAATATCTTTTTGAACAGGGGCTGGGGATTTTATTTTAATTTTAATTTTTCTGCTTTTTATTTTTGTTTTTATGAACTTGTTGCGACGGATGTTTGGTGTTAGCATTTAGTTAAATTGTGCAATTGGTGGTATTTGGTGGAAATTTTCAGGCTTGGTGTTGTTGATCTCCTGGCTGCTGCTGCGGGTTTGAATTCGTCTTATTCTTGTTCTGTTTAGGTGTTTTGATTTTTTGCTTTTTGGTGGCGTTTGGAGGAGTGTATGAGCAATTTTTTCAGCCTAATGCTGCTCACATGTAGAAAACACCATTTTATGTTGTCTGGGTCAGGCTCCTCCCTGATGACGTCCTGATCCACCAACATTTCTTCATTTTTTAACACTTTTGTTGCAATCTTTTTGAAATTCCTGTGTTCTTGAAATTTTATATGTACATATATACACATAAATGAGCAACAGAACAATTCCAAAGAATCCTATTCCAAGTGGGTGGTTAAATTAACGTCACATGGAGCAATTAAATGGGCTATTGGAGATAGTTCTGGATCCATCCTGAATTCCAAAGAAAAGACCAATATAATTTTTATAAAGAATTTTATCATATTATAAAAAGGAGCAGTAGAATTGTTCAAAAGAACTCTATTCCAAGGAAAGGACCAATAGAATCTTTGCTAATAATTCTATTTAAAGGAATTGATTAGTTCAATCTTTCTAAAGTTTGAAAGAATCCATTGATTCTGTAGAAAAATGTGGTTATTTAGTCTTTACAGTCAAGAAACTAATTTTGTATTAATCGTCTTCAATGAAGTGCTTTTATATATGAGAAACTATTCTAATATTTCCTTTCTTATATTTTCATGGCAAAATTTGCAAATAGTGTAGCATTGCATTTACCTCAATTAATCAATTTTGAATTTTTATCGTGCTAAAATTATAGGGCAATAAAAATCCAATTATGTGTCAACACAATACAATTGGACGACATTTTAATGCATCAAAACAAATTTACTTTACTATGTTTTCGTTCAGCTTTCATGGTTGTTTCTAATAGCAATCGCTGAAATTTTATTTATACTAAATTATTAATTTTTTTCAATATGTTCGATTATGAATGCGATTTTATCTATTAAAAATAAAATAACACTAAAACCTAATCCTACATAAGAAATCAACATATTTTATAAACTAAAATTAAATGTACGTACTCAGCTATTTTGCCGTCTCCTTTATTTTAATTCTTTTAATACAAAGACATTTTTAAACTTATATTTCTATCACCAAAAGCAATTAATTCATCAGAAGCTATTTATCAAAAACCTCATTCCACATCCTATAATTTCAGCGCAATGAAGATTACTCGAAAGAATAACCTGAAAATAAAAAGGGAAAATATTCAAAGTACTTTTTTACGAAACGTGCCAGATGATTAATGAAGGATGAATTTCTCATTTTCATCATGGAAGAAGTTTTTATGAGAAAAGGACTCCAAACAATTTGTTAAATTGGTAGTAAAATTTCATCGCTTTTTCCAGGAAAATTGCAAAATTGCTGTATGGATTTTTTTTATAGTAAATGTATGGGACGTTAAATGCTTATTCTTTCAGTTTGAAAAGTTTTTCATTGTAAAATGGTTTTAGTGCCAAGGAATTTCGTTCCCCCTTTAAATTTTATTTAAGTGAGAAATAAATATTACACAAAAGGCGTAGAAATATTGAAACACTCCGAGTAATATTTGAAATATATATATTTAAGAATAGAAGATTTGGAAAAAACTAGAATATCTTGATTATTTCAGACCTTTTTATAGTTGAGTTTACAGTTCAATCATTCTTTCCTAGTTTTTAACCTTCCAAATTATTGAAATAATTATGACCAGATATCTAGTCAAGATATGGTCAATTTTTCAAAAATGAGAAAACCTCATTCATAGACAACTGGTCAGTTTTGATAATTGACACAAAACTGCCCTATTGACTAGGGTGGGCCGATTTTGCTGTCACATTCTAAAAGTGCGGAAAAGTTGGTTCATGCAGTAAAACTAATGTGTAAAAAATTTCATCCCGATTTATTGATATCTTTTGCTTTCCCAATGGGTTCAAAACCTTCAAAAAGATAAAAATTCAGGCATTTCTTTATAAAAAATAAAAATGTTTACAATTACGTTCTAATAGTGCACCCAAAAGTAAGATAATACATTCAATATAAACGGTAAAAAAAAATGTTTAGATCAGTACATATCTTCAGCCTCTCCAACGGGAGCCAAATAGCAGAAGAAACTGAAAAAATTATATTTTTACAAAAGATTAGATTGTGACTAATGTAATTACGGTAGAAACTGGTGATCAGTTTTTCTGCTATTTGACTCCCATTGTGGAGACAGAAGATATGTACTGATCTAAACAATTTTTTTATTGTTTATATTGAATGTATTAGCTTACTTTTGCGCACTATTAGAACGTAATTGTAAACATTTTTATTTCTTATGAAAATGCCCGAATTTTGATCTTTTTGGAGGGTTTGAATTCCTTGAAAAGGCAAAAGATATCAATAAATCGGGATGAAATTTTTTACACATTAGTTTTACTGCATGAGTCAACTTTTCCGCACTATTAGAATGTGATAGCAAAAAAAATCGTTTTTTCGGACCACCCTACTATCAAACTCAACCTTACTCAACTCCATCATGGAGTATTGATCGTAAAAGAATTTGCGGTAAAAAATTTCCACAATGTATAAGATTACTAGAGGTGGGCGAGGAATAAATTTTTAATTAAAATCAAATATTTCAAGATATTAACCATCAAAGGAGTTCCGACGAGATGTCACGTCATCTTTATATTGCCGATATTATTATGAGGACGAGATCAAGATCAAGTTTCTCCAAAATTGAGATACCTCGTCCATCAGGATCTGCTAAGTTTTGCTAATGGCACGAAACTAAATCCAGACAACCACCGCGAGAGTTAAAAATCCAGGTGGTTTTTTCTTCACTTCAAAAACTGCCCTGTTGGGGCCAGCCTCTTATGCAAAAAAATTGCTGTAAACTACCTCCAGTACTGAGCTAGGAATATTTTATTTCCCTACATCAGTCCTCCTTGGTAATAATGCGGTAATTTTTTCCTGGCGAGGTATTCCACTAATAACAAAACTGATCAAATCTGTATGGACGAGATATCTCATCCTTTGCAAAATTGAGCACATCTTCGACGAGACATCTCATCAAACCACTAAAAGAGTTAAATGCACAAACAAGTTCTGATATTTTTACTGTAGGATCTACCAAGTTGCAATTAAACACTATGACCAGTATTCATTAGACGGGAAATATTTTGAAAGAGTAACGGATTAGCTACCGGAAGTTTGTGAGTTCAAATCCAACCAAAATAAACGGGACTGGTGCATGTTAAATCTGTTGTGACCCCAAGTGTCCTCACATTGGCATGGTGTGTAAGTTTGGATAGTGGGATGCGAGCTCCGGTGTGACCTCATCATCTGACCGTGGTTCAAAATTACGTGGTGTTATCTTCGGATCTTTCCCTTAGGGTTTGATCCCAGACCGTCGCCTAAAGTCCGTAATGTTGTTCAAGTACGACGTTATTAAAATATCTACCTATCCACTATTATAAATTATGGACATGTTTCTATAAAAAAATATAATTGCTTTACAGTTTGTTTATTTGCGTCACCTTTTTCTGTAGATTTTCAAGTTAAGCATTTAATTGTAAGATGCATTTTAAACTGTTTTCGTAAATTTTCCGTTTAAGGTACTAAATAAATTAGTTTATCTTTCTCCCATTTCAAAATAGAAAATCCACACTGCTTTCCTCAATTAGAATACAAACGGAATATTTGATTCACTATAAAAAATCAATTAAAGGTATTAGTCAGAAATATGAAATGACCCAGGATAACTCAATAAGCTTCACTTTAATTGCGTTTTTAAAAAAGGATGCATATTGTGGGAGAAAATACTAACAATGAGAAGATTGAAGATTAGAAAAACTAGGGAGTATGTAAACAAAGATCACTAAAAGTTAAACATGATTAATTGTCCTTATCTTTCGCTTAATGGAGTTCTTTAAAATAAAATTTATTTCGCAGCTTGAAACCTATCTAACTTTTGTGTCTATTTAATGAAGAATAAAGGGTGTCTGGTGATGAAGAGTTCAAATGTTACTTGATTCTATAAATAGAGTCCTTTTCTGATTTTATTTTAAGTAATTCGATACATTAAAAATTATATTTCACAATCAAACCAACAATTTAAACAGAGCAGAGTAAGTGATTTACTTAAAATTCAACTTCAATGCATAAATTATTTTATTAAGATACTTTTTGCCTCAATTAGAATTTAAAAATTTAAGGTTTATCACTTCGTTTTTTCTGTTAACATAATTAGTATACAAACGGAGCTTTTGTAGCGTTGCATGATAATCAGTCAGATGTATTAATCGGAAATACGGAACACAGCACAGGCTAATTCAAATGCTTCAATTTACTTGAGTTTTCAAAAAAGGAGACATATTGTTGGAGAAAAATACTAACTGTGATAAGATTGAAGATAAGAAAAGCTAAGGAGTATGCAAACAAAGAACACCAAAAGTTAAATATGATTAATTGTCTCCATCTTTTGCTTAATGGAGTTCTTTAATTAAAAATCACCTTCTTAGCAGCTTGAAACTTTTCAAACATTTGTGTCTATTTAATGAAAAAAAAAATGCAGAATAATATACTTTTCGTGATGAAAAATTCTAATGTGACATGATTCTAGTCTCCTGATTTTGTGTTTTAAATAATCTGATACATTACAAATTATGTTTCACGATCATTCCTACAATTCAAACACAGCATGTGGCAACTGCTTAGTTTAAATTAATTCACATTTAATGCATAAAAAATTTTAAGACACGTTTTGTCTTGAATATCAATTCAGAAATTTGGTGTCATACTTACAGTATGTATTTTCTTCATATTTTATCTATTATCGACATCGTTGGTATAGAAACGAAGCGTATTTAGTCAAAGGTATTTCTGAGAAATATGGAATAATACAGATTAAGTTAATATGCATTAATTTAGTAGAGTTTTCAAAAAACAGTGTCTGAGAAAAATACTAACAATACACCACAGATAAAAAACAATCTGTGGTGTATGCAAACAAAGAACACTGAGAGTAAAATATGATTAACTATCCTCAATACTTGTGTGTGATTAATGAAATTCTTAAAAATCATTTTAAACGTTCTTCTACATTATATGAATCTTGTTTCACAATTAATCGAAAAATTCACACAAATCAGTAGTTACTGTTTAGCTTAAACTTATAACTCTAAGCGTAAAAACTGTTGTATGATACTGTTTATCTTCGAATTCAATTAAGAAATTTTCTGTTTAACCATCAGTATATTTTTGTTTTTATCGTACTTTATCTGTTAAAGACATCATTGTCGAAATATTTTTATTCCTCTGAGTGCCATGATTCATCCGAGTAGTGTAGTATATCCTGTTCCCCACATCATATATAATGACTAAATAACCCTTTTCTATTGATGGGAGGAATCCAAGAAAATATTCCATTGATCAATAAGATAAAAATTGATTAGAAGTTATTTAAGAAAGACTAGGTTTCAAAATGGAAACATGCATGTCAACGCCTCAGAGGGTTAAATATATAACATAAAACATTTACCTATAAGTTGATCTTAGTAACATATCAATGTTATAAGACGTATCTGATTAATGAACGCTGACTTTAAAAAAAAAGTAGTTATTGAGCCTTAAAATTGATGCATTTACTCGCTGTTAGCTGTTATGCGATAAGAGAAAACGATTTGAAAGAAATACAATATGAACAAATATTAACCTCTAGACACTGTGTGTAACAATTTACAGCTACAACAATCTCATAAAATGAAACTGCCAACATTTATGAAAATATGCAACACGAATTTATCAAATACAGAGTAGTAATTTTAGTAACGTTACAGTAGTATTTTTGTAATTTAAATTAACTTCACTGGGAAATCACTAACATATTTTCATCCATAAGAGACCGATGAATTTGAATTGAGGAAAATAATTTTAATTATATGCAAGAAAACTTATTTCTAAGCGTTTGTTAAAAAACACGCTGTTCTTACTACGGGTAACCCTTGAATATATTCACACGGGAGGTAATTTACGAAACTTTCACTCCTTCACACATTTCGGAAAAAAAATTTCCATTAATACATAAATAAGTACTCTCTTCACGTTTGTTGTTTCATCGAAAAAATGTTTAAATGAGCACTAAACGATCACAGTTTCACCGTCGACTTAAAAATTGTTATAATAATATTTTTCAAAACATTGTTTAATGCTATAATACCGTTAGGGCACTATTGACATCCAAAAAATATTGTTTGCCCTATACTCGCCCGTGCGCAATACATAATAATTTTAAAAATAAATATCACTTCTCCTTTCCGTTTATTCTGATAAATTCTTCCGTTTATTCTGACAGCAGTATCAACGATTACAAACCCGTTTGTAAAAGTTGAAGTTAAGAAGTAAAACAAATATATGGACACACCTCCGGACATAAATAAATAAATTATTTGTTTTCACAAAATAAATGTAGAATAAGTAGAACCCGTATTTGCAGTACAAGCGATGGAAGTGACATTAACAATTAAATATATTTATCTACAAGAAATACAGGGAACTTATTTACAAGTTAAACGTATCTTTACATCGGGTGTTCATCAGACATGGCCATACACCATCTTCTTCTCTAATATCAATCTCTGGAACTGTCTCTGCGGAATCTCGGAGGACTTGGGTCGCCGGAGTCTGTCTGGACATTGCGATGCTTGTTCACTTCCTGAACACAGGAAGTGATATAGGTTCTACTTATTCTTTACTCTACGCCCACATAAATATTACTTGTTTCCTTTTATTTGTTCTTATAAATTACACGTTAACTAATAAATTCCCGTTGGTGCTATTCAAAGTCAAGAGGCAATAACATATGTGAATCTCCAGAACTAAATAACTTATTGATTCCTTTTAAAAATTAATATTACTTGTTTCCTTTAATTTGATTCTCATCATCTGACCGTAGTCTAAATTACGAGGCGTTTTCCTAGGTTCTTTCCCTTCGGAAATGATCTCGAAGCGTCACCACTAGCCTCCTGTGTCTCCAGTGACACGTTAACTAACTACCTACCACCTTTGGTTTGGTATCATAAGAATCAGTGTCAATGGATAAAAACCCAATAAACGAGAATGATGGTAACCTAATAAACGAAAATGATGGTAAGCCAATAGATGATGATATGATGAATTTGATAGGAAAGAAGTGAAAGCTCAATTAATAACAACACTTGTAGTGGCGAAATAAATGTGCCTCATAATACAAAAAGAATTGTTTCCCTTAAAAGAACCAAAGAGCGTCGCAGTTTTCCCAACCCATTCTATATCCAGTTCCTTCAACTCGTCAATGAATGGATCCATACCCCATGTCTGGCATTTACGACAGCAAGCGGCCATCTTGCCCTCGATTGGCGCCCTATTAACGATCTAACGCATCACGGGATTTTTTTCACTGGCGTGATATCCTTTTGTGATATGGAGAGTTCATCTTTTTATTCCCTTCTGTATTTCCTACCCGTGCCCATAAACCAGATGTTGAGTCCGATGGTCATGGAGTTTGGTCAATATCCGTAATGAAATTTTAAATTCAAATTTCTCGAGATGCATCTTGGGATGCGAAATGACTGCGAGGGAACTGGAGAACTTGGAATTATGTGGTGGTGCTTTGGTTTTTCGAAAGGTTTCGTTTTGTTCTAGCTATAAAGTGAGCTCTAAAGAAATGAAAGTTGGCTTTAAATCTGGGAAGAAATGTGCTTCTTGAAAAAAATGTTCGTTAACAGTCCATGTGGTTTTCTATCATATATCTCGTCCATCAAGATCTATCCAATTTTGTTAATGATGAGACGTTTTGTCATCAAAATGTTGCTGATTTTGTATGATATCAAAATATGGTTATTTTTCTTCTAATGGGCGTCTCTTTGGAACCTCTTTCGACCTCTGGGAACCGAATCGAATGGGAACCTCTTTCGTCATGATCTGGTCAGTTTCGCCATGTTGGCGTGGTGTGGAAGTTTGGAGAGTGGAATGCCAGCTCAGATGTGACCTCGTCATCTGACCGTGGTTCAAAATTACGTGGTGTTGTCCTCGAATCTTTCCCTTCGAACTTGATCCCGGACCGTCGACACATCCCGATGTGTTTCTACAGTGCGACGTTGATTAACTACCTACCGTGTTAGTGCGATCTTTATTTGTTGGAGTTATCTGCTCGTAAACCTCCTTTTCCAGTCAATCAACTATAAAAATCAATTCAGATCAATTATTTAAGTATTCATTGATAAGAATTAAGCGAATTCGTTGACGATAAGATAATTTTTCATTCTGATATGTTATAAGAGATCTAAAGCAGTAACTCGTCTACTTTTGATGTAAGCTGCTTTATAAAAATCTAATTCAAAGTGCTATACTAGATTAAACTGTAAATCCTCAATATTAGTTTATTACACTTGTTTAAATTCAGTTTGATGCAAAGGAAATAATGCCTGTACCGACAATTTCTGAGGAATAAAATCTACAGAGTATATATTGGTAGATAGTCAGGTAGTTGAATTTACGTCGCACTCGATGATATATAGGAGTTTGAAGAATTCCGCTGAAAAAATTGAATAAGGTCTTTATTAGATTACGCACATGACGCAGACAAACTTGGCCGAAGAAATACGTGCTTTTTTAGGGGCGAAAACCTGTGGTACTCGCTTTCCAATTTCAATTCATTCCGCTGAATGGTTCCAGGAATTGCAGTCTGAAAATCTGCAGGGGAGTTAAATTATTTTCAGAGCTCAAGGTGAAGTTATCATTACTTTAAGCTAGATGATTTCACGGGTATTCAATTTGCGAAGAGGCAATCAGATTTCATGCGTAGAGGACTTATCAATCATTTTAAGGGAATGTTAAAACATTCAATTTTGATAATCCCACTTGCTAGCTTAGGCGATATATCTCGCGCACCAAGATCTAACCGATTTTGCTGACGACGAGATATTTCGTCATCAAGGTACTGGCGATTTTTAATGATGACAAGACTAAGATCTGGTCAGTTTTTTTCTAATGACGAGATATCTCGTCCATCAAGATCTAGTTGGTTTTGTAATGACGAGATACCTCGTCCAGACAAACCACAGGGAGGGTTAAAACTCACATTTTGTCTAATGTTTTGATTGCTTTTATCCCCCAGTTGTCTGCAAATTTTATCTAACTCATCCTTCTTTTCTGCATACAAAAGTGTGCCTCCCTCCAATAAAATGGCACAGCTTCGTAGGTTCTTACGTGATATTTTTAGCCCTCCAAGTGCTTACTAATTTGTGCTAATGACGAGATATCTCGTCATCAAGATACTGCCGTTTTTTAATGATTATGAGATCAAAACTTATTTATTCATTACTGAAAGTTTTTCCCGGAATATGTGTAGGAGAGGAAGTCTTAGAGTTCGTAAAGAAACTCCTTAGTGAATATATTCGAGGCTTACACATAGATAAAAATAATAACAGCGTGTTGTATTAGCAAACGCTTAGAAATACGTTTTCTTGCTGCTAATTAAGAATTTGACAAATTATTTTGCTTGAATCAAATGAATCGATTATTTATGGATGAAAATATATTTACAATTTCCAGTGCAGTTGGCGATAAAAAAGAAAATACTTCCGTAACATTATTAAAAATCCTCTTCTGCATTTGATAAATCCGTGTTGAATATTCTCAAAAATATTTAAATTACCATTTTATGTGATTGTATCTGTGTAGTGTTGCAGTACCATACGTGTCTATCGATTAATCAAGTATATTGTCCATCAAGATGTGGCCAATATTTTTCTAAGTACGAGCCACTTTGTAACAATCACCAGATGAGTTAATGAAATAGATTATAAATAGTTTGAAATTATATATATGAAAATGCTTTTACAGTTTTTTGTATTCATAAAGTCTATAAAGGATTTACACACTAACATCGCATTGATTTGCAATGTGCTTTACATTTTTGGTGATCAATTTTTCATGTACAAAATTAAATTATTTTGAGTATTAAAATTTTATTTGTCGGTGATAGTATAAGACTTTTCAATGAACCGTCTAACGTATTTTTTCTCTTTATGTAGATCTGTGATAGATAATGTTCAGCTGATGAGAGCTTATAGAACTAGACGATCCCGTGCATTCCTTGCTATACTTCGAACTGAATGAGTTTCTATTTGAGAAATATCTCTTGATACTGTATATAGGTAAGATTTATTAAAACTAAATTATATTTATGCTAATAAAATTCGCGACTGATATAAATAAACTGGTCTCTTAGTAAAATAAGAAAAAGTTAGTTATAAAATAATTATTTATCATTCATTGATCCTGAATTGATCAGCACCTTTTCATGAGTTAGCTGTTTAGTTACAGAGTAAATACTGATAGTTTTTCAGATCATGTGAATAAATAAAGAATTTAATCAGACTACTGCTGTCAGCATATCTTACCAGTAAGTACTTTGTAATTTGTTAGAAATACGGAAAACTGTATTGAGCTGTAAAACTGAGAGCAAAAATTTTAAAGGTAAGTACATCTTACTAAAAGTTTGGTCTCTGAAGAAAAATTGCAAATATATTTTTTATGCATGAATTTTTCCATGAAAGGTAGGTCAGTGACTTTACGCAAGTTTATCAAAAACATAAGCGCGTATTTGGATGCTTTGTCATTAAAAAGTATTTATATTTTAAACTAGTTGTGATAGAAATTAAGTATAATTGTATTTTTGGTGTTTATATCTTAAAAAGACTAACTCTTGTATATGCAGGAGATTGTGCGATAATATTTTTACTGTACAATTTGAAAATCATGGCTAAACCTGTCGCTTTATTCATAGATACTTTCATACTTTCTATTTAAAATAAAAATATGTAACATAAATCTTAATTTTCTTTTAAAATAAGATAAATATGTGAGTGGATTTATAGTTCATCGTTCGCGTTAAGTACTTGGTAAATACGTGAATGTCGGAAATGAAATATATTACGTAAGCAAATACACAGAATGAGTGTAAAGAGTCAGATACTAAAAACCGTGGCATGTTACAACCAACAAGTCACGCGTACCTTAACCCTTTCAAGTTACTACGCTACAACAGTGTTTCAGCATGTAACAACCTTCATCTCGCAAGAAACAAATATCACAAGTTTTGAAGACAGTCAAACTGTTTGATTGGTAATATATAATGTCTTACGGGTATTGTATTTTTGTGTGAGGTCTAATCACCACTCAAACAAATGTTTGAGTGGTGAGTGTTGTTATATATATTCGATGTTATATACATAGCATGGTAACAATTATCAACTCGTAGAGACCAAATTTGGGCATACTGCCATTTGACTAGCACGATAGTATAATCATCCCGACTGAAAGATGTGGGGATATGTGAGTGTATTTAGTTCATAACACGGTAAGTGTTTGGTAAATATGTCTCAAAGCACGGTATTTATGTAACATGGCAAGTGCATAAATACCTAGAACTGTTATCTAGTATTAAATGTCAGATGCCTATGTATACAGAATGTTACAATCGAAAACTAACCAAGTCACACGTCGCTTGACACTTTAAAGGTCACAAAGCTGAAACATATTTTCGAAAAATTAATCTGGGTATAAAGACAATTACTTATTCTAATGTCTTAACAGAAACTAAATTTTTAAAAGAATCAATTTACCTCTCTTTACAGCGTATCCACAGAATGTAGATAGACCACTTATATTTTCTAATTTGAGGTGATTTTCTTTTTCGGTGAAAAAAATAGGTTTAGTATTTCCTAAGTAATTTTATTTTTTTAGTATTAAAAATATGTATGTCGAATTTGAAATCAAAACTCGTAAAATTGGTCTAGTTAAGCCATTAACAGTCTCGACTCGTGGATGAATAATTTGGAACGTACACCACTTCATTAAGACATAAATTACAAAAAGCCGATTTACTACGATTTATTATCTATATTTGTTAGTATGGTGATCACAAGATTTCTTGTCTACAGCTATCTACATTTACGTACTGTACTGTATGTCACGGGTATAGCAGATTATCAATGTATTGTAAGTACTCACAATGAATAGATGTAACTGCTTGTTTGGAACTGCTTTATCACGAGTGGTAGGCATGATATCCACAAAACGATTGGATTGATCGACATTTTAGCATGTCGAAAAAACATTGATTCGTTTAATGAACGAGAAAAGCAACATATTTTTTTTTTGTAATTTCATAAACTCGATCGATTATTTTTTAGCTAATTCAATGATTTGGGATCTGATCAATCACAATTTCCTCAAATATTTTTTTAAAGTTTTTCGGGTACATTAAACGATACCTACAAGAATATGAAGTAAAAATACAGTTCAATCGTTTTTGCTTAACCCTCCTGGTGGTTGTCTCGAAGAGGTGTCTCGTCATTCGAAAAACTGACTAAATCTTGATAGCGAGGTATCTCGTCATCAGAAGAAAACTGGCCAGTTCCTGATCTCGAAAAATTGTATCGAATCTTGATGACGATATATCTCGCTGTAATCAAGACTGGTTGGGTCATGTTGGTCTTGATATCTCGTTGTTATCAAGACCGGTCAGGTCTTGATGGGCTAGATATCTCGTCAAAACTACTTGGAGGGTTAAGATGACCTTCTGTTGATAAATCATGCACTACAGCGACAACGGAACACGGCGTCATGGTTGTAACGTAGTGGGTCGAGTGGTATGCCAATGAACACAACGACACAGCCTAAAACAGGGCTCGAAATACCCGGGTGCACAGGTTCACTGTGCACACGAAAATAAAATTGTGCACCTAATTTTTTTCCCGCTAGGTGCACGCAGTGCACCTAACGTTAAAAAAAAGGAGAGAAACGTGTTTTATGTTATTTTGATGTTGGAACAAAATATTAGTATCGACCACTCTCGCTCTAAAGGAACGTAATTAAAATTCCTAAATACACACTATGCGAAAGAAAATCGCTGGTCCGTAACTTGTTTATACAGGAGGAAGGTTTACTTGTGCCACTGCTACCAGAACTTTCCGCTGATCGAAACATTTTCCAGATGGCGCTGTTGAAGCGACTGTTGCGACAGCCGTGCGCGGGAGAAAGGAGAATTTAGATGTTTAAATATTTTTATTTACTATCTACTACTGACTTTTATAAACATCCCAACTAATAAAGTATACATTACATTAATGCTCGTATATTACGTTTTTTTTAATATGCACCTAAAATATAACCTGTGCACCTAATTTAAAAACTTAGGTGCACAAAGTGCACGTGTATTAAAAAAATCTATTTCGAGGCCTGGCCTAAGCTACAAATAAAGAAAGTTTATTTACATTAGACATATAGTATCTACATTATATACAATCAGGCGTTTGAATCCCTTGGTCGTGGGCGCTGTAAGTAGGGGAAAATAGGGTCTATTCAACGACAGGCCTTGAACGAGCACCACATAAAAAACTTGTGCTCAGCTCGAGTTCTGCAACAGTTCTCTTCTGTTGCCAGTTTCCCTTGGAGCCAGTTCAATCACAGGGCGTCGGCGTAGATCCCTAAAACCCATCTGGACGGCAATTAGACCACCGTGGAAAACCACTGCGATACATGTTTCGAGATATTCGGCCGGGGGTCATTGGTGTTGACCTCTTATCCCGAGCTTCTTGCTGGGTCGTTTCTTGGCCGAAGTTTGTTAACAAGCGTGATTTTTCATAAAAATGGTTTAAAATATTATTTATTATTGCTTGAAATTATAATAAACAGACGTATAAGTTTTGAAGCATTATTTAATTGCATGGTTTCACCAATAAAAAATCCCCAAAAGCAGAAATTTCAGCAAAAAAAAAATCATCCTTTAAAAAGTGCGGCGTTGTGCTCAAAACTGTGATAAGCCCTGATAAAACTAATTTCATTACGAAATAAATGTACCTTATTTTGAAAATGTTTCAATTCAAAAGAAAATGGGGGAAAAAAAAGAGAAGATCAATTTGAAAAGTGTGTAATTTCTTCATATATAAACGCAGTTTTTAAAAACAAATTTAAATTCAGTTATAAAAACTCCACAGTTTCATGACAGATGACAAACATGTGCCTTTGTGTTCCTTCAACACCTGAAATGTTAATTACCACACGCTGTTTTATTTCTAACACGTTTCTGAATAAATGAAACTAAAATACTCTGCGTAAAAGAGCTATAAAGGCGAGGAAAAATTGTAAAAAACTAGATAGTGCCTATTTTGCTTTTTGACATAAAGCATTCTGGTAAATAAATACTTAAAATAAAAATATATCCAGACATCCAGCAATCTCATTTTAAATTTTCCTTTGAGTTCCTTTTTTGTAAATTATTCTTTTGACGCCTAAAACTATTTTAAACAGTTCTACTGTTCAAATACCATAAAAATGAATTGACTTAAGTCAATTCTTTTTTTATGTATTCGCAGTGTTCGAATTTATTAACCTTTAGAATACGGCCGGTACAACAGTTGCACCATGATCGCGCCAAGAAAGAATTTAGACTATGGCCAGTACATCACTTGTACCTTGAATGTTATAAGAATCACGCCAAGAAAGAATTTAGAGTACGCCGTTACAGTAGTTGTAACTTGAAAGTTATAAGAATCGCGCTTGTTATATAGTATATATATATTCAGGCCTCGAAATACATTTTTTAATACAGGTGCACCTTGTGCACCTAAGTTTTTAAATTAGGTGCACAGGTGTGCCTAGCTGGAAAAAATTAGGTGCACAGTTTTTATTATTTTCATGTGCACCCGGGTATTTCGAGCCCTGATATATATATATATATATATATAGATATATATATATATATATATATATATATATATATATATATACAGATTACTCGCATGTGAAATCTAACTGGATAATAGCAGTATAGGACATCATAAACTTTAATACTTATTTTAACAACCGTTAACTCTAAGGGTAAAACTTGGAGATTCTGCCTTCTTGACTAGCAGGGCAGTATCTATATGATGGAATCTGAAAAAAGTGTTGCCATATGCATTAAGTTTCAATTTAACCCACTGAGAATCGGGATATTACGGAGTAGAGTTGTTTTGTTTTTACCAAAATAGCAGAACTTAATGAATATAGAACCACATTCGTTGGTTGAAAGAATCTACGTATTCTTTCAACAAATGGATGTGATTCTTTAGTCATCCAAAGATCATTAGAACAAAAAATCTATGGATTCTTTCAAATTTTAGAAATTTTCTATTGTTTCTTTCCTTAGAATGAATCCTTTGGAAAAAGTATAGGATCTTTCCTTGGGAAGATCCTATTGCTCATTTCCTTGGAGTATATAATCTTTCGGAACTATTCTATCAACCCATTCTGTATTACTAATTTCCTTATAATAGAATTCTTCGGAAATATTCTATTGGTCAATAAGGACAAAATTGGTTGGAAATCATGCAGAGAAAATTACAGATTGCTAGATGGAATTATGCGTGTGAGGGGTTAAAATATTACTTCATTTGAGGTTGGATGTATATAGGTGGCTTAGTGCAGAAACTCATCTAATCACAAAAAGAATATTTTACTGTGCTGGTGTTTTGATTAACTTTCAGCTTTTATGTCAAAAAATAAAAGTGTAAGCATTTTGATAGCTCCATATATCTTTTAGACACATTATAAAAGTACTATGCATTTCTAATCATGAAAATAAGCAATTAATGTCTTTGAAAAAATGTCAGTTAATTAGTTTCTGCTCTAAGTCAGTTATATGATATATAGTGATAAATAAGAAGTTACTAATTACTACAAAATGTTTAATACATTTAAGCGCAATTATTATTAAACGGATTATTTACTACAAAGATTTTAATTACATACTGTCATTATTTTTGTGTTTGGTTTCAAGATTTAAGCAATTTATTTCCAGTAAAATTTGAATACACTACCCTTTGAACATAGTTCAGAAAATGTATTCCATAACGTGGTCAAAACATTTAACGAATAAAATTACAGAATTGAATAGATGCTCCCTCTGTTCTAAAATAAAAGTCACATTTGCTCAATTTTGTTTTGAATATTAATAGGGAATTGTGCTAACGATGCACGTTTTAATGATAACGTTTGTTAGTGGAATAAGGCAATCTAAGAAAGACAATAGACCGTCATTTTTTATTGTAAACAAAAGCTGGTAAAATATCGAAAAAGGAACTTTAGAAGTTCACCCGTTGAATGTGAATGTAAAAATTAGGATAAGATTATCTTTACTTTGCAAACAATGTCTGAAAAGCGTAAAGTCATGTGGAACTAATGGCACAAAAAATGTACATATTAAGAAATAAAAACTTAGAGTTGAAAATCGCATTCCAAATGATATCAATTGTCATCCTGAAGCTTTATCAAAAGCTAAACACTCGTAACATGTAATATTTAATCATGTAAGAAAAATAAACCTTTTAATTTATAATTAAATCTTTTTCTCTCAAATATTTTTTACAGTAACAATCTCGGAATAAAATTCAAGTGTTAAAAGCGACACTTAGTTTGAGTACTTAAAAATAAAAAGTTGTTTAATTTTTAATAACATCAAAGCTTTTCAGCGAACAATAATTATTATCTCAGGTTAACTCGTTAGTAAAACATTTACTTGAGAAACAGTCTATCAAATAACAATGAAATTCTTTTCTTGGTTTGCATACCCTCAATCACATTGTGCCCTCCTTTCAACAATCTGTACTCCATTTATACTTTTTTATAAGTCAATAGGTATCATAGAGGACGCACTTCAAAACCTATGCCGTAATATTCAATTTTTATATTGATAATATTTTGTGAAGGGCTCAGGAAAACAGAATTAAGCCATAAAAATATCTTCCGTAATGAACAAAATTCAAAACAAAATATTCAAAAGGATATTTTTTTTGTTTGAATAAGTACGTAGTGCTTGAACGTTTACGATAACATAACCTCTTATAATGGATAAATCTTATTTGAAATTTTTTTTAAACTTGTAAATTGCTTGCTTGAAAATTTTGAAATGTAGCTTATGATATTGCCCAGAGACCTAAAAAATTCTTGACGGGCCTTTACATCTATGCTCCTGGCCTCAGTGCCAACTGGAATGATGGGCTCTACATGAAGCAAAATCATGTAACGCAAATGTTAAATGTTTAACCTTATACTACTGAAATGGCCTAAAAGGACGATATTTTCCAGTCCTTTTGTTACAGGCTGGTCAAATTGTTATGTACTTCAGGGTATTTAAGAAACAAATCCCTGGCCCGAATCTATTAGGGTTTTCTTCTCCTCTTTTCCATGCGACAAAGAGGTTTGGGCGTGGAAAGTCTCGTCACCCATGACAAGGATACCGGGGACCAGACTTGTGGTTCGTCCGCGCTAATCGATTCTCTTCGATCATGCAATCTTTTCATAAGGTGATGTGCTTTCAGAAAAGAATTGGTGCTTGACGTAGAAAATGGGAATGTTAGGGCATAAAGAATGACCAGACATCAACCTTCTCTATCCGTACAAACAACGCAGGAAACATTTCGAAGGACCTTTGTCTGTAAAAGCCAGGTGATAATCTTTCACGTGCTTTTGACGAGATATCTCGTTCCTCAGGATCTGACAAATTTAGGCAATGATAAGATATCTCGTCTTTAGGATACTGACAAATTTTGTTACTATTACGAGATCGCGATCTTGTCAGTTTTCTTTTAATGACGAGATATTTTGTCCATCAAGATCTAGTCAGTCTACCTCAATCGGTCTTGTTATTACTTTATTCAAGAAACTAATGTCATTGTTTCACATTTAATGGTTTAAAAAATAAAAGTTGCGGAAGTGTATTCGTGAAGTTTATCTATCCAAGTGGTTTCGACGAGATATCTCTCCGCCAAGATTTCACCAATTTTGCCAATGACGAGATATATCGTCATCGAGATTTTGATTGACGGTTTTTTGAGACCACGATCTGGTCAATTTTCTTCGAATGACGAGGTATCACGATCGTCAAGATTTGTTCAGTTTTGACTAATAACCAGATACCATGTCGAG
Source organism: Metellina segmentata (assembly GCA_947359465.1). Lineage (NCBI taxonomy): Eukaryota > Metazoa > Arthropoda > Arachnida > Araneae > Tetragnathidae > Metellina > Metellina segmentata. Next base: position 66,270,519 of record OX375872.1, on the reverse strand, counting down.
ACAACCACCTGGAGGATTAAAGAGTCCTCTCAGCATCTTAGAAAGTATCATACCCTTCCAGTCATACCCGCAACACAATAGAGCACATAGGATAAAGTCATAAGGTCATAAAGTCCATATGCCCACGCTTTCTGGGAAAAAGCATCTCAGACAGTCGCATAGGCAACCGTTGTTCAGAGGTGATTAAATTGGCATAGAAAATAGCTGACCTACTCGAAATCATGTAAGTTGCTTGCCTTAGCGGATTATTTGTTTCACCAATTCGCCATCGCGCTTCTATGGCTTCCGTCACGGAACGATCAACTTGGATCCGTAAACGATTCTAAAGACGTCAGTTGTAGAAATGCTATGTTTAAGTTAACCTGCCACAAAAATAAATCAATAAACTCGTCCAAAATCATTCGACTCAAACACCAACTTGCCAGACAATGACAGGCATTTTTTGTCAAGCTTAATATGGGCGGTGGTAGCATTCCAAACGTTACACCAGTTGGCTTGTTTTACGAATAGGATTTCATCGCTTCGCTAGTGAACAGTCCAAGAAATAAATTCCTAATGGATGTGTGGCGTTTAATTGGTCAACACTAATTAAATTAAATCCCAAACGCTGCAATACAAGAGGATGATAAACATCCTTTTAAGGTAACTCCGATAAGCGAGAAGGTAAAATAAGGTCAGATCGTCTGGATTTGTTTATTTACATTAAAAATCCCTCTAATTGATGTTTGCTTTAAATCTAGTCTGGTGTAGTTTGTAGAAGGACGTGGATAGAGTGCAATTTCAGTCAACATGAAAGTACTTCATGAATGAGATTGCTTTTAACTGAACTTAACTACTCTTCGTGAACTCCTTACCCACTTAAAGGGGGTAAGCCCATGAAGTCCCAGAGTGTTTGAAAATAAAATTAGCAGCGATTTCTTAATGTTTTTTAAAATTAGCAGTTAGCATACGTTTTCCGTCTTTGATCATAGTGAAAACGTCTTGTGAAAAATATAAATACGCAAGCATCATGTAGATTTTATAAAAATAATGTGAATCGGGGTAAGTTCGTTCAAAAATAAGTGTGACCGCTGAATGTAAAATATGTCAGTAATTATAGTTAGGGGCTCATGATGTAAATTCTTCGAGGTTGGTTGGGTGGATTTGGGTCTTATGGCGCAAGGGTCATATTTAACCATGCTGCGCCGAGCACAAGACGGACAATGTAAAGTAATGGACACACACTCACAAGGAAATTTTTACTGGCACAAATGAGAAAAAAACTCCCAGGGAGGAATTGAACCTGTATCAACCACAACTCGCAGGTTCTTCCGCAGTGAGCATACCTGCTGAGCTACGACGGTACTAATTCTTCAAGGAGTTCTACAGATTAGTTTCACCCCTAGGACACCTCGAATTTCGATATCCTTGTAGTAAGCCTTATATTGACCAATGATCATGAATTAAATGTTATGTTTTTCACCCACTAACTATAACATCACATTGCAAACAAGAAAATAGTTCGTGGAATGCACGTACCCTATCATGAGGGCAAATGTGACTCCATGAAATAGCATTGGGAAGTATTTTTTAAATTATATCAATGGTGTGTTGAAGCAAGTAAGAGAATGTAACCATGCATATTAGTAAAAAAGTTCGAGAATTTTGAGGTAAAAATATGAATTCTTTAAAGAGAGACAGTATAAGGCCATTTTTTTTTTGTAAAGTTTGAATATGAGATAGCACTTGCCCAACCTCACCCTGTATTAACAATCCTGAAAAACAGATATTATAACTTTCTTTTTAGCAAAAGGTACTGATTTCGTGTTTAAAAATTTTATCTTTTTGAAAGCTATTGCAAGACTTATTTTCATTTTAAAAAACAACGAAATGTAGTCTAATTTATTTTTTTTAAATTAATTAATAGAAAATTATGTCTGCAATGTTAGTGATTTAATAGTTTTTTATAAAAATCCACATTCTCTAAAACATAACAATAGACGAGAGTATATAGGCACCTAAAAAGCGACACAGTTCAAAATGAAATATTACAGAACCAAAGATATTTTTTGCATATTTTAAATCTGAATTTGTTATGTCTGTCAAAAATACATAACGCACTTTCACGTTTGCTTTTGTTTAATAGAACCGATTGTTAACTGAAAAGTAATCTCCATTTTGAATTTTGATATTTTTCTCGACAAGGTGGTAGGAAAGGTCATGATGATAAAATGATCCTACATCCATTCTTCATGTCTGAAAGGGACCAAAACAGATTCATTAATTTTTAGCATACTTAAATTTGAATTTAAAATTTGTAAATTTCGTTCTAGTCTATCAAAAATATGTTGCGCAGTTCAATGTCTGCAAATTTTTTAAAAGAAGCGTTTGTTAATTAAAAAAATAGTCTCCATTTTGAATTGTGAAATTTTTCTCGACAGTGTGGTAAAAAAAGTCAAGGTGATAAAATGATCCTACATCCATCTCATCTATTCTATTCTTTTGAACATCAATGTTAGACATTCGTCATTGGTGATAAATGTATCATATTCATCTCCAGCCATTAACACTTTCAAGGACGATGGGAATAATTTGTAACATATTTTATATTTGTACTTGAAATATGTAAGATTCGTTCATGTTTGTCTGTCAAATGTGTAGCCACTTCAGCGTTTTCTTGTGTTTAATATAGAACCGTCTGTTAATTAAAAATAATCTCACTTTTGAATTGTGATGTTTTCCCCAAAGGTGGGTAGAAATGGTCAAAGTGATAAAACGATCGTACATCCATCATCTGTTCTATTCTTTTGGGCATCAATGAAGGACATTCGTCTTCCGTGAGGAATGTATCATATTCATCTAGAGACATTAACCATTACAAGGGCAACGGTAACGTCTGGTACGGCACCATGTCTGAAAGGGTTAATATACAATATGTTCTAGTTATACTAAGCTACGGTATATAACTGTTCTTTGTTTTCACATTCTGTTGTCAAGGAGTGATCTACAATACATATCCAATGGGGTATATAAGATTTTCCACCATCCTTTAAGTGATTAACTTTTCGTTGTGAACAAAAATGTGTCAATACTAATTGCACAAGGAACAGGACCTTTGATCCTCCAAGTGGTTACAACGAGATATCTCGTAAATAAATACTGACCATTTTAGCTAACAACCAATGATTTCATTATAAGAATATTACAGAGTTTTGTATGATGACGACTAGATCAAGATATTGCCAATTTTTGTTGTTGTCGTGCGGGCCATATATGGCCCAATTGCCACGGAGGGTTGGACTTCTTCATGCATGACACATCCGTTTTACAGGAAGGTCCATTCATTCACACATATCGTAATTTAGATCCCAATCAGAGGCCGATAACCCCCTGATCAGGTACCACCAGAGGTATTGATTTGGTATGGGAACATAGGGGACTTTTTGACCACGACCTATTTAACGTGCCCCAGCCACCGTTAGCGAACATGACGGTCTTTAGCCAGGTCCAAGCGCCGATCTCGCAACAATCAGAATTGCAGGCTCCGCCGGGGACAGGACCCACAACCATTCCAATGCGAGCCCGACGCTCTACTGACTGAGCTACCGCGGCTCGCTAATTTTCTTTTAAGATTTTATAATAATTTAAGGTAAGATTTTTTCTAAGGACGAGATATCTCGTCCGTCGAGATGTGGCCAGTTTTGCTAACTACGAAATACCTTATCAAGAGAGCCATCAGGATGGTCAAGTGCTCACATTTCAGTTAAAAGAGGTAAATATTTCAAAGCTCCGAAAAATATAGATTGTTCGATGGATTTTTTTCTCTTCTCTCTTTTCTCTTCTTTTCAAATTTAGAACTTTTCTAGTATGGATATTTTATTTTAGAAGGAAATCTGTTTAGAGCTTTTATATATAATTTGATCAAATTTTTATACTTAGAACAAAAATATAATCACTTTTGCCCAAGTGTCATTTGACAGCCAACAAAATAACTCACTAACTACTTACTATATAAAAAGAAACTTAGAACACTTATAAGTTACCTATAAAATGACTTACTCTTAAAATTCTAGTTTAAAATTTCCTGTTTTTTTTTTTTTTTTTTTGCATTAATATTCTAATATGTACATAGAAGAGGTAAGATTTAAACAGTTCTAAATCCATAAATAAAGTAACTATGAACCTATAATTATGTCATTTTATATGTAATGGATTTTACAGTAAATTTGTTCAGGGTTTCATTATTGTAGAGTAATTAATTTCTAGAATATCTTATGAAACGCAAAACACCACTTGGGCAAAATGGTTTGTACAGGTTTTGTTCATTAATCTAAAAATTTTAATGATAAAAGCTTTAAAGTGGTTTCTTTTTAAATATAATATTCATGATATAAAAGTTTTTAATTTAAAAAGAATTCGCACAAAAACAATTTTTTACAGAATTTTGAACCTTTTACCCCTTTTAACTGAAATTTGAGCTTTTATATGTAGGGTCCCTCCCTGAATGATCTTCATCCATAAAGGTTTTTTTGCCCATTTTTAGAACAGTCTCTTTCTTAATGATTAAAATATATAATATTCATTGAACTATGGCATTGAAATGTAATTATATCAAAAAGCAAACTAAGAACTTTTGATTATCGTATTTATTACGAAATAAAAAAAATTTACAGAATTTTGAACCTTTTACCCCTTTTAACTGAAATTTGAGCTTTTATATGTAGGGTCCCTCCCTGAATGATCTTCATCCATAAAGGTTTTTTTGCCCATTTTTAGAACAGTCTCTTTCTTAATGATTAAAATATATAATATTCATTGAACTATGGCATTGAAATGTAATTATATCAAAAAGCAAACTAAGAACTTTTGATTATCGTATTTATTACGAAATAAAAAGTGTTTAACTTTTGAGAAAATGTAGGAAAACTCAAAAGGTATATTTCAAATCGAGATAACTTTACAGTTTCAATTGATACCAACTACAATTTATAATCAATAAGATCCTTAGCAAAATTTTCTTTATCTGCTTGGATCCAATTCCATATCACCTCTCTTTTTTTTTAACACTTATAAGGGTTCGTTAGTTGCTCTAAGGTTATTATTTGCTACAGTAGGGTTAATTAGAGGGCTACAGCTTAAAGAGGATTCCAAATCACTTGGAAGATCAATGATGGGATTCAAACTCGGATATCTAACAACTCGGCAGCAAAGCCGGCGTACTTATGAGGAAAAGCAAACGCTTATATGGAAAAGCAAAAATTTAAATATTTCCATCATGTGATTTCTTTTTAATGCATGAATACTACGTATGGAAAAGCAACTCTCATTTGTGACCCATTTTCTAGATGGTCTTGTAGAAACTAAATATGAAAACAATAACAAATTATACACAATAGAAATTACCTTAGTTTGAAAGTGAGAAATGTACAGAATTTAGTTCGAAACCAATCAAGTAAATTTGTGAATCATAACCATTTCATGATGGAGTTCCATTTATTGGAATTGCAAATCAGATGTTGTCCTATAAAATGTGTGTGTGTCCTGTATAACCTATTTAACATCTTATGAAACATTTTGAAGTAATCTATTTCTAGACTTCAACCAGTAAACTAAAAATACTTTGTTTTAATTCTAAAGGCAGATTTATTGTATCGTTACCGGTGAAATTAACCGTTTTCAAATTAAAATTAGGTTATTCTACAAGTTAACCAATCTTCCTGGTGACTATCGCCTTCGAGTTATCTCGTCATTAAAATATAACATACCAGATCTTGATGGACAAGATATCTTGTCATTATAAAAATACTGACCAAATCTTGATCTCTTTATAATAACAAAATCGATAGTATCTTGATGAGGAGTAAGTCATCATTAGCGGTCAGAGCAGATCAGATTAGCGGTCATTGATTTGCTCGTGATGGACGAGATATCTTATCGAAACCATTTGGAGGGTTAACACAAAATCACGCTAGAACTTTTTATATGAAACTAAATACGGAAGAACCTTTTAGGAAATACGTTCTTATAGTTCACATAGCGCCGCATCGGGATTGAAAGTGGACACTACCGGACAGTCGCCCATCGTCCGTTGTATTCCTTCAGTGAGAAGTAAATTTAACTACATACGTTCACGTCGCGTAGTGAAAAATGACTTGGTGACAAATCAAAACAAACCAGGCCAACCTTCTCGTTCATGCTTTTGAGGTTCTCAAATATATTCTACCATTTCAGTTTAGGACAATCGCTTGAAACAATGAGCTTAAAATTACCAATTTTAAAGAAATGGATTAAGATTCCCTTTCGGTGTCTCCAGAACGGAAATTCATTGGGTACAAGTATAGAAGAGGGGTGTAACCAATTGCGTGGTTGATCAAGGTGTGATTTATTATATAATTACTGTACCTCAGATGAAAGAGCTTTAGATACTTTACATATTTTATTTGTGTATGCTGAAACGTCAAGAGTCTTCACAAATCAATCAGTCGACATTACCTACTGAGTACTAAACACTACGTACTAAATACTAAGCACTAAACACACACCATGTACTGTGTACTAAATACTAAGTACTAAGTAATAAATGCTGTGTACTACGCATACTAAACACCACGTACTGAGTATTTAATACTACGTACTGAGTAAATAATGTGTTATACGTTCTTCGTAATAAATTCTCTGTACTAAAAAATTAATACATACGGACTAAGTAATAAATACTGCGAACTAAACACCACGTACGAAGTAATAAAAAGCGTACTAAATAATAAGTACTATATACTAAATAATAACTACTATATACTAAATAATAAAAATACCACGAACTAGGAATAAATACTACGAACTAAACACCACGTAATAAGTAATAAATTATATTTACAAAGTAATAAGTACTACGTAATAAATACTATATACTAAGTACGTACCCCGTACTAGGTAATAACCCCTACGTGCTGAATTCTATAAAACTAAAATTAAATACTGCTTTGTATGTTCAAAATACTACGTACAAGTATTAAGACGTTCAAATAGTATGTATTTCTGAAAGTAATTGAAATATTTGCCTACTATCAAATGACATTCCCAGTTCTATCATTATATATGTTAAGTATAGTACATGTATCTTTTATAAAAAAAAACTCATACCCGTTACCAAACTTAAAGAATGTATGTAATGAAGTAGAGCCTACCAACCAGAAAAGTTTTTTAAAAAGACGATTTCTGGCTTGCTTACAACTAAAAATATTGGCGCTCTTTCAACAACAAAACTAAAAGGCTTTCTTGACTACTGTAGAATATACTATCTGGTTTTGCTTCCAGGAAATTATCCAGTCTGTGACCTTTTGCGTTTGTTGAACCCTAGATTTTAATATAAATGTTTATTATAATGCCGTTTGTAAGTACTATTACGGAGTAAGTACGGACGGTACAGTATTCAGTACTATTGCTGAGTACTGTATATTCTGTACCAATTGACTGATTTATTTACGAAAATATTGAATTATTGTACAACGTATTTTAATTTCATGATAGACTAGTGCTGGAAAGTAAAATAAATTAACTAGTGAAAATTTATCATCGATTTAAATTAGTTGAAGTAAAAAGATATTGTTTGCTTTTTTTTGCCGTCAGTAGACAAACATCGTAGAATTTTGTATAACTAGGCAAATCAGTGGAACCTTAATTTTGGATCTTTAGATTAGGGAAGCCACATCTCTATAACGATGTTTTCAAAACATCGATGCTTTTACTATCGATTTATTGGAGCCGATGTTTGTCAAACATCGATGTTTTTACACTGTCGATGTTTTCACGTTGTCGATGGTTTATTTTTAAATGAAAAAAAAGTACCAAAAGTTTTTCTAAAAAACCGTGCAACTAAGAATTTGTCAGTGATGTCGACATCCGTCCCATCAGAATGAGTTTTTTCCCTAACTTGTGGGATAGTTAGTGAAGAAAGAAGTCGGCTTAAGGGGAAGAAAATTAACAAACTTCTTTGTTTACAAACTGTAAATAATAAATATTAAAGTATATAATAATTATAGGCCCCAATATTTTTTATTCACAGTAAATAAAAAATAAGCTTGGTATGTTTTCTCCAAAGTTGATCAATAATTAATAATAACTAACAGTAAAATTATTATTATATATATATACAGTCTATAACAAGAAAATCAACGAAATCATCCGATTGCTTTGAAATTTCGTATGCAAAAATGTTTTGACCAAATATGCAAATGATTAAAATTTGGTGTCCAATGAATGAATAGTACGATCTCCAGCGCATCGGAACTGCGCATCCAGCAGATGTATATAAGGAGTTGTTCTTCAACTGTTGCTAAAAATTTCTGCTGCATTGCGATTTAGGATAGCTTTCAACGACTGAAAAAATGTTTCGCCGCAGGATTCGAGCTCATTACGAGCAACTTTCAGAGTTTGAAAGAGGTCGTATCATTGGATTAAAAGAGGCAGGTTGGGCAAATCGGAGAATCGCTCGTCATGTGAGTCGAAGCGATGCGGCGATTAGAAGATGCTGGCAAGAGTGGGTGGACAAGCAGATTTCAGCGTCATGATGGTAGCGGTCGACGTAGGGCCACAACAGATCGCGAGGACAGAGTGATTGTCAGATCATCTGTCACAGCTCCTGATTCATCACTATCAACCATCAGTCGTGCGACCCACACACGAGTGTCCACCATGACCATTTACAGACGGCTGAGAGAGCGAAATCTACGCTCGTACCGACCGTTACACCACCTTCCACTGACGTCTGCACACTGTCGAGCCAGATTACAGTGGTGCCTGTTTTGCTACCATTCCTTCCGTAGTACCCTGGGCTCATTTTTCAGTAAGACAATGCCAGACCACATACGGCACGTGTTGCTATGAACTGTCTTCAAGCTTGTCAAACACTTCCTTGGCCAGCCAGATCACCAGATCTCTCTCCCATCGAGCATGTCTGAGATATGATGGTAGGGAATTTTGATGACGTAGTCCGACAATTGGAGCAAATTTGGCAAGAAATACCGCAGGAGACCATCCTTTATCGGTCTATACCACGCCGTGTGGCAGCTTGCATCCGGGCTAGAGGCGGGTCAACACCTTATTGGGCTCGTTACTGTAACTCTGAAACAAATCATTCAATTGTTCTGAAATTTTAATCATTTTCTATTCCGTACATAATTTTCCTATCCAACAATATTTGTCTCCATCGGACAACTCTATCTTGGTGCGTCGACTTTTTTGTTATAGAGTATATATATATCTATCTATCTATCTATCTATCTATCTATCTATCTATCTATCTATCTATCTATCTATATATATATATATATATATATATATATATATATATATATATATATATATATATATATATATATATGTCTCATAGAACTCCGTCGGCTGCGAGAAGAGCCTCCTTAGCACGACCCGTTTGAGTGCCGTCGTCAGAATCAAACTTCTTACCGTCAAGGAACTTCTTTATGTGTCCAAACAGATGAAAATCGGAGGGTGCTAGGTCCAGGCTGTATGGACGGTGCTCCAAAACTTCCCAACCGAAACCCTGCACTTTTGCACGAACTAGGCGAGGCACATACGGGCTAGCGATGTCATGCAGCAGTCGAATCTGCTGATTTGTCGCACTCCGCTTTGGACCCATAAAGAAGTTTCTTGACGGTAGGAAATTTGACTCGAACTACGCCACTCAAACGGGCCGTGTGAAGGTGGTTCTTCTCGCAGTCGACGGAGTTCTATGATATCGGGATTTTCAAACTGATCCATCGTTGGGGAAAATGCCTCAACCTGCATGAAAATTATGTGGAAAAGTAATAAATGGGTAATACTTTCATTTCTGTTTCCTATTGCCATTAATTGCTTTTATTATTATTTTTTTTTACATTATGTGCGGTACTTATTGATACTCCCTCGTAAATATCAGTAGACTGAGCTTTGATATTGCGAGAGGAGCTTCAAAAATGTGAATAACATGTCTATCTAGTAGTCACGTGACTATTCTATAAAAATTTCACTTGATTGGCCGATTTGGCATCCTATCGCCTCGTATGGAGATATAACGACAAGGTAGATGTTATGACAAGGTAGATGTGCCAATGTACATTTCTGTACAGTGTCGAAAAAAATTAGTGAAATCTCCAGTCTACTACGATGTCGCGCGCGGACCAAACAGATGACGAATCAATGGATGGTAGTCTTCTCCCATCTCGTGGACCAATCAGATGATGAATGCTTACTTCCATCCGGCAGATAAAAGTAATCTAAGGGTTGCGATACTTCTTATTTTGAACACAAGTTAGGTATATAAAATGTTTTTCATTACTTCCTTTTATATCCCGTTGTACTGCTCCAGTGCGAGGTTAATTAAATGCATATCTACTTACTAACCATTTCTCACTCTACTTTTATATCTCCTCTATTAAACCTTTTTTTTGTATGTATGCGTATGTCTACTACCTGATATTTTATGTCTTGTGTCTGACTCAAGCATGGCCTGATATGTCCATTGCTCCATTAGAAACACAACTAACCCCTCCTTACCCTTTTTCTCCAAAGTGTATTTAAAAATATTTTTTTGAACAATTTATTTACTATACTTGCAATAGTAATCCATAAGGTCACACCAGTGCCGTTCTTACGGCACACTGTTTGAAAAACCCTGCTTTATACATACGTATTTTGCTCATGCCAAAGATTTAGTAGGTTTTTAGAGCGTTAAGGCATTAGGGGGCCCTTAATGTCTCACAGGCTATCTAAGCATTCTCATGCATCATACAACCCATCTCTTCTTAAGTTGTTAATCACATATATTCCACCGTTTGTAGAGAGAGTAAATTATTAAACATTTCCCATATCTAATATGTTTTGCAAACATACATCATGTTTAATATTTTTCCGTGATAAATGAAATCGAATACTATACCGTCCTTACCTCTTTGGAATATTGTGCGATTTAAAATAAATGACCACCAAATTTTGGATCGTGTCCAATTGATCGCAGCAGACTCTCAAACAGCCAGCAATGACACATTTCGAAGATCATCAATTGCAATCAGGAAATAACAGCACAGTTTCGGTGCTCAATCTATACTTCAATTACCTCTCTTGAGGTAGTGGACATTTTTGGAAACCGACAACAACATTTCCCACTGCTCAATCTGTTAATGGAAGAAACAATTTCCGCGGAAGAAAGTGTGAAATAAAATAGATAAACGAGAGGAAAAGGTTCACTTCGACGGAACTTGGAGGGGTGATAATTTCTTCATTTATACATTTTTCCTCACACTCGTTTGACCGATAGAATCGATCGTGGAGAAAGAATAAGTGGTGTCATTTATTTCTTTCACCGCCACTAGCTAAATAAAGCGCTGCTCTTTTTCTGCTAACGGCGGTAGAATTGCTGTTTGCCAATGCAAGGTTGTGTAGGTTGCGTGAGGGGAAAGTGTGTGTCTACACTCTGCGTGAAAACGCTACTACAGTTGCGGGGAAACATTGTCAACGATTTCTTGCGTGAATATTTTATCTGCTTTTATTACAACGTGCCAGTTTAATAAAAGCGCTGCGAGCAAAAGGATATTGATGAAATAAAACTTAACCCTCTCAGAGGCGGTGGAAGTTTGGAGGTCCGCCTTTTCATAATGTGAATTGCTGCTGTGTGAATGTGAATTGTATTTAAGCGGTGAATTGCGGTTCACCGATAAATTCTTGTTTTTACACTGCACGAAAGGGATATATGTGTGGTCAAGGAGAATAACTGTATAAGTCAAAATTTGGCAAAATGAGATAAGTGCGTCTATTAGAGGATGATTTGTCCAGGGGTCTTAAACGTTGTGGAGAAGTGGATAAGTCCTGTGCAAGAGAACAGAGTAATAAAGAATACAGTCAAAATAAATTATTACAAAAGCTCAATTTACAAGAAAAGAGCAAATCTTAAATATGTGCTCCTGAAAAGTAGTTTATAGACTTATCCAGTAATTCCCCTTGACCACAGATACGGAACAGTTGATTACCACAGTTGATGGAAAAAATTGTCAACAATTTTTTGCGTTAAGTGCAGATATAAAATATTGAACATTTTATATTTCGTATATTGTACAAGAGATAAATAAAAGCTGTTCATCGTCTATCTCTACAATTACCTGAATAGTTATCCTGTGATTGTGAATTGTTGTTTTTATGAATTACTGTTCGTGAATGTATAGTAACATAAGGTGTATGAAAGGAATACGTGTCTTACTCTATGCAAAAACATTAACCGTTGAGGGATAACATTGTCAAAAAAATTTTCCGTTGTTAAGTATAGATCTAAAAACATTGAATATTTTACCTTTTTCGTATATAATACAAGAGAATATTAAAAGCTGTCCATCGTCTTCCTCCATAATTATGTGAATAGCTGTCTTGTGATGCTGAATTATTGTTTTTATGAATTTCTATTTGCCAATGTATGGTAGCATAGGTTGAATGAGAGGAATATATGTCTACCCTCAGTGAAACAAATCAAATAGTTGCGGGAAATCATTATCAACGATTTTAGAACAGTGTAAAACAAAGTCATACAAGTATTGTCTCTACAACCTGCACATTGCTGTCCTATAAACGTGAATTTTGTTGCATATAGAGAGCATTTCTTTACGCTTATGAATGTTGCATAGGTTGCGTCAGGGGAATGCGTGTCTACTCTGAGTACAAAAAGGCTAATGATTGCGGTAAAACATTTCTATAATTTTTGCGTGAATATTGTATCCCTGCTTTTAGTGTAGTATACAAAAGGTTAATAAAAGTACCAAAATCTACCTCTACAACAATATGAATTGTAATGCTGTGAATGGGAATTGTGTTTTATGTGGTGAATTGTATTTTATATGGTGGATTGCTGTTCGTCATTGAAGGGTTTCATAAGTTGCGTGAGGGGAATGCGTGTCTATAAACTTGTGCGAATATACTAATCGTTACGGGGAAAACATCATCAACGACTTTTCGAGTGAATATTTTATCTCCGCCTTTAGTGCCGTCTAGAAGAGGTTGATGAAAGTATCGTCATCTACCTCTATAACAATGTGAATTGATACGATGTGAATGTGATTTGCGTTTAGTATGAAGAATTGCTGTTCGCTAATGAATGGTTCGTAAGTTGCGTGAGGAAAATGCGTGTCTACACTCCGTATGGAGAGACTAATCGTTACGGGAAAAACATCCACAATCTTGCGAGGATATTTTATCACCCTTTTTAGTGAAATATACAAAAGAGGCTGATAAAAGCACTGCCATCTACCTCTATAACAATGTGAATTGTTGTGCTGTAAATGCGAATTGCGTTATTTATAGGTAATTGCTGTTCGCTAATGAATGGGTTTCTAGGTTGCATGAGCGGAATGCGTGTCTACTCCCAGACAAAAAGGCTAATCATTTCTAGAAAAACATTAAATACTTTTTTACGTGAATATTTTATCCGTGCTTTTAGTACAATGTACAAGAGGTTGATAAAAGCACTGCCATCTACCTCAATAGCAATTGAATTGATGCCCTGTGATATGCGTTGTAATTGGTATGGTGAATTGCAGTTCACCAGCGAATGGTTGTAGAGGTTGTTTGGGGGGTGAAGAGGAATGCGTGTCTACACTCAGTACGAAAAGGCTAATAGTTGCCGGAAAGATTAACTATATTTTTGCGTGAATATTGTACCCCTGCTTTTAGCGTAGTATAAAAAAGGTTAATAAAAGAACCAACATCTACCTCTACAACAATATGAATTGCTATACTGTTAATGGGAATTGTGTTTTATGTATGTGTACTGTGTTTTGTATAGTGAATTGCTGTTCGTCAATTTATGGTTTCATAGCTTGCTTGAAAGAAATGCGCGTCTACCTCTGTGCGAAGACACTAACCGCTACAGAAAAAACATCTACAATTCTGCGTGAATATTGTATCACTCTTTTTAGTGCAGTATACAAGATGTTAATAATAGTACTTCCATCTACCTCTATGGCAATGTGAATTGTACTTTGTATGGTGAGTTGCTGTTCATCAATGAATGGCTGCATAGGTTGCGAGGAGAGTGAAATGCGCGTTAACACTCTGTGTTAAGACTAATCATTAAGAAAACAAATTAGCGATTCTTGTGGTGAATACTTTACCCTTGTCTTTAGTACAGCATATAAGAGATTAATCCACCAAGTGTATTCGACTAGATATCTGATACATCAAGATCTTTCCTAGTTTGATAATTACGTGATAATACGTCATCAAGATAATGTCAAGTTTTTGGTGATGACGAAATGTGGTCAGGTTTCTTCTATTGACAAGAAACGACGAGATATTGAAGGATGAGATATCTTGTCCAGCCAACCACCATGAGGGTTATTAAAAGAATTGTCCCTCTAACCCTGTAATGAGAATTCTGTGCTACAAATGAGAATTGTGTTTTATGAGTTGAATTGCTGTTCGTTGGTTGCTTGGGTGCAATGAGTGTCTACTCTCTCTTTCTGTGAAAAGGCTTATCTTGCAGGTAAACCTTAAAACACAATTTATTAGTTTCTCTACGAAACTGAAAGTCTTTATTTTGTTAGTGAAAAATAGGCCCTTAAAAAGGAAACGAGAAACTTAAAAGCAACTTACATTTTCTGACAATTTCAGTGTCAAATTGAAAGTTTGAATTTTACGAACAAAAATAGTTAACTGGATATTCTTAGTTTGCCATATCTATAATGAACTGCAAAGGAGATCTTCAAAGAGAACGTTGGCATTGTAAATTTGTGTAAGGCATTGTAGCTTTGTGTACCCAAAAATACTTCATGTTGGAGTTGGATAACACTGCTATATATACATACTATTGTATTGTAAGTTAATTTTTGAAGTGGTGGCTGAGATCACCACAATACCCCTCCACCATAATTGAGCAATAAATTAATTTGATGGTTGCTATCACTAGATCATAGGTTACTAATTGTGTGAGACCGATGCTACCACTTGTTAATTGATAACTAAATGTGTGAGACCGATACTATAACTAGTTGATACGTTTCTAGTTGTGTGAAACCGATTCTATCATTAGTTGATACGTTACTAACTCTGTAAGAGCTGTATTAAGATCAAGGGTGCACCCTGTGCTGAGTGTTAGTGAAGCGGCAATTTGTTGAAATGAGGCTGAGCAGCAACGGATAGTGAAGCTATGACAGAGAATAAGAGTAGTGTCTGTTGTCACAAGGCTTCAGATAGTTTTTGGATGTGATAGCAATTTGCTGTTCAATGATTCATTCTCAACCATCAATAGAAGTATGGCAAATGTGGCGTGATCCATCTCGAATTGTCTTTAGAAGCACCATCCATTTTGTTTTTAAAGTACCCAAAGCGTGTGGGTCTGTGATATGTGCGTATCAAGTTCACTACAGATCAAACGTTTTGTTTATATTTCCAAAAGATAATGCTTTCCTAATACTCATCAATAGTTTTAAATATTATTGGCTCCTATTTATTTCAACTGAAACCACGCGAGTACACTTTAATCCTCCTGGTGGTTATCTTGACGAGATGTCTCGTTATTAAAAGAATTGAAGAAGACCATTTCGTGACGGGCCTGATATCTCGTCATTTGAAAAAAATTGACGAGATCATTATCTCGTCATCAAAAAATCGTCAATGTCTTGAAAATTAGTTATCTCGTCGTTAGCAAAATGGCCAGATTTTGATGGACGAAATATCACGTATAAACCACTTGGAGGGTTAAAAAAAACCTTTATTCAATCTTAAGAATTTTAAAAAGGAAAAAAATTTAATTACTAATTAATACTAAGAAAAATGTTCTAAAATAATGGAAAAGCCTAAAAACGTGAAAATACGTAACAAACGTACTTAAATCACAACATAGATCTTTATAAAACACATTTCGATGCACTCGAATGTGTTTAATTTTTAATAATTTAGTCTTGACAAAAGAAAAAGAAAAATAATTTTTTTCTAAATCTTAAACCTAGTAACAACTCTTAACCATTTCCCCTAATAATGAATAAAATAGCTCGTTGTGTTGCTCCAGTGTGACGTTAAATAAAAAAAAATACCAAATACCTAATAATAATTAAATTATTAAGATTACAAATGTGCATAGTTTCTGTTTCACAACATTCGTAGTGCGTGAATATCCACAATAATAAAACTAAAACAGAGGTATTTTTTTAAAACAACTTCAAATCAGCGAGCCCTATAAGTTTTTATTTAATTTTAAAAGTTAAAGCTCAATCATAAGCTTTTAGTTTCATTCGTCAAAATAATGAAAGTTTTCTAATCAGTGCCTAAATTATACTTTAGTAGTGTTTAATGTCAACTAAAATACAAAATCAATCTTCGAAAATTTATGTCTGAAGCTTTCATAGGGTTACATTTAATTAAAACTCCTGTCCCAGTCATTAATAAACTTATATCTTCGTTATTTTTTAGGGAGAAATGAAGCCTCAATCCTGAAGCTTCACCGTTAAAATATCGTCTTATATACTGCTGCTAATTTAATGGGGTTTTAAAGTTAGATTTTATGCCAAATTTCGAAACATCTAGAACCTCTAGTTTTATTTAGTTTTGGAATAAATTTATGTTTTCATCTTAACTTTACTCATTGCATTTTCTGAGTTATGTCTCTCAACTTAAGATGGTTTTTAATAACTTTTCACTACATATTACAATTTTCATGCAAAATATCATTTACATGAAATGATGTGCTACAGTAGATGTCGTTTTAATGTAAATTAAATACCACAGAGTGTGTGTATATATATATACTACCGATTTATATCATATTATTCAAAACAATTTGAAAATTTGGAAACTTGCACTCCTTAGATGTCTAGATTTTACAAATGTTATAAATTTTTTTTATCAAAATTATTTGTTAACACTCCAATTGGTTTCGACAAAATATCTCGTCCATCAATATCTTAAAAGTTTTGCTAATGACGATATACCTCATCAAGATCAGGAGGGTTAATTTCTAGTTTAGTTATTTCTCGTTGAAAAGTTGCATTAAGTTCGTTTGAAATTCTTTTTTACACTTGCTATTTTCAGTACTATAGAATGAAAAGCTTAGAAATTGAATTTGTAATTTTTATCAGCGTCCAAACGCATAAAACTTTCCAGCTATGGTTTTTAAATATATTCCTTAAAAAAACATTCTAAAAGTAAATAATTTATTATACATAGGTAGTCCTTTTTCACGTTTGAAAATCGTAAGCAGAAAAACATTTAACCGTAAAAGTTCACAACATATATCATTAGACGTCCAGTAAAATTTCTATATTTTTTCTGTTACTGTTTTATTTCCTTTAGCTATAAAAGGTTTAATGCAGTTGTATGGGTTGTTAATTAGTTGATGTTTGTTAGAAAGTATTTCATAATAAAATTGATATGTGAAAAAAATGATTTGTATATTTCGATTTAATTAACAGAAATAAAAATGCTTGAAATATGTCTTGAGCGGAAACTCAAAAACTGACATATTTCTGAATTGTGACTTTTGACACTCGTGTTCATGATGAAAAATACACTGCTATATTGTAGTTTGAACAAATATATATATAAAAGTATCAAAATTCTTAAAAAATTTATTTTTGCCCTAAACACTAATAATTAGTCTTTAAATAGCTGTACTGTAAAATTTGGTATTTTGTCAGTGAGGATTTGCTTTTTAAGTCCCCTCAATATATTTTTAATTCACAAGTTAAATTTTTGAATTACTGTATTGAATGGGTATCTCAGGTGGCGTATTAGGATCCTTGAATATATATGTTAATTTAAACCTAAGGTGCCCAATGGTATAATAAACTTACAAAGATTTACAAACTTCAATATACAAGCTGTTATAACATTTTCACATTTGCTTAGCCCTGCTGATCTACGAAATAAAAATCAGGATCTTATTTAACTTTTATAGCTTAGAATGTACTTAAATATGTCAAAACGTGGAGTTGAAAATATTAAAAATAGATGTGTATCGTAATTCTATCTTAAAATTTTCATATGTAGACGCTTTTGTTTCTTTAAATCCCTCTAAAGTAGTTGAGTTTCAAGAAAGAAAACTAAACATCCACATACGCAGGGTGTCCAAACTAAATTCAAAATTATTTACTTTGACCCAGGACAGACCTGATTCACATACTCAAAGTTCATGCATTCATTGCGCATTTCCGTAATTAAATATCTGCTTATACTATAGAATTTTACCCTATGTAGAGCTTCAAGACAAAACCGCGCATCCCAACCCAGACAAAAACTGTATTGTAACCACGGATTCACCTATGTAAATGTTCACTGGACATTCAGGTGCATTTACCTGTGATCCATGGTTATAAAAATAAGAATTTTGCGCTTAGTTGAATTTCAAGAAGAGGCAAACTCAATCGTCCACATATGTGCACCATCGAAACGATACAACAGCCTAGTAATTTACCTTTCATATCTTACAAAGTGGAGGGTAAAGTTTAGAGACTTCAGTTATTCAACCGTACTGGTGGTTGTCTCGACGAGGTATCTTGTCATTAGAAAAAATGAACAGGTCATGTTGGACGAGATATCTCGTCATTAAAATAAAACAAACCAGATCTTGATCTCGTCAGTTTTGTTCCAAATCATCTTTTCGAATCATCAAAAAAGCCGCAATATCTGGATGACAAGGTATCTCTTGATTACTAAAAAATGGTCATATTTTGATAGACGAGATATCTCGTCGAAACCCCTGGTAGGGTTAAAAAAGCACTACAAATGTAATGTTACTAAGTTTCCCTGTTAATTCCATTTAAATATAATTTGATGTTAAGTATATCCTTAAAATGGTGGATATTTGGCTCTGGTGTAATATTTTCTCTTAAAGTGATTCATTCATCAGTAAGCTACTTGTTTTCTCACTTTATGCCTTAAGTAAACGACTGTTCTTGTTAATGAAAGGGAAATATTGAGCTATTATAAAATTAAAAACACGGCCACACTTTATTCAACTTATATGGTGTGAAATTGTTTTTAAAATTACTTGAACATCAAACTGGTACGATACAATTCCATAATAAACAATTTATTTCAATAATATATTAATAAACAATTCATTTCCAATTCTTTGAATAAATATTTCACACTTCTCATGGAGGAGCTCGCTTTTGTCTTTGTTTTTGTTACTGCCGACAATTTTTCCAGTTGTTTTTCTTAATATTATTTCTTCGCGTTAAATTTTCATGTTATGCAATTTTGTTTTGGAAAAAGTTTGACTAAATTCAGTTTGACACTAAAAATACGCAAATATGCTGAGCTACGAAATTTTATTTTAAACCGCCTCCTTTTACTGACGAAGCCCGTTTTATTTATCTAGATACATTTTTTATAGCATACACAGTCTTCATCAATCTATATTTACGGTGAAAAGTTTCAAAAAGTAACCATCTTTTGAAAAATTGGTTTTCAATGAAATGGGCAGTAAATTCCCATTAAGGGGGAGACGTTCAATAAGATTTCTCAGAAACTATCAAAAGGTTTAAATATAGAAAACAGTACCGCTGGGTATATGTGCTTTTCTTATTCAATAGTTATAACAGGAAGAAAAGACCATGTATTGATGAAAAAGAAAATAGCGTACTTTTCTTTACAATAGGAAACAGATTTCAACGAAAATCTCTTAAAGATTTAAGTTCTTAATAATCATGTAACATCATGTATTATCTCTCAAATAAAAGGCAGAAAAATTAATAAACTAGTTGTATTTAACTTTATATCGAGTATTAATAGTGGAGGCAAATATTTTGCAAGCTTATTTTTTTTATTAATTATTTACATTTACGGAGCTAGAATAGAAAGCTTTTCGATGTAAACATAAACAAAGCACGGAAGATGAAGTAAATACTCCCGTTCAAGAACTTGTTTAGTTTATCTTTGTTAGCGTTAATTTTTTATTTTATCTTTAGAGAGGATTTTCAGTGCAAACATAAACTGCTGGCACAAAGAAAATTCAAAATATTTGAAGGCATAGGGAAATGCATTCCGCGAAAAGAAAATATTAGCATCAAAAGTCGCCGATAGAGGGAAACATTTGGCACTGTTGAAGCTGAAAATAGTCGAACATTTGGATGAAACGAATTAATTTGATAATTTTTTTTAATTAACGTCGTACATGAGCAAAAACACAACGGGCTATTGACAACGGTCCAATCCCCTAAGGGAAAGATCCTAGGATAACATCACGTATTTTTGAACCACGGTCAGATCGAGGCAACAACTTAACTGGCACCCCACTCTCCAAACTTCCACGTGGGGACTTTCGGCCACGACAGATTTAAGGTGCAAGAGCCACCTCTACACCATACGCTTACAAACATCCATCTCGAACCAGGAACCTTCCTATATCTAGAGGCTAACACCTTAACCATCAGACCCGTTTGGATGAAACGCAGATAAAACAGATTATGTGAGATTAAACTGATGTAAGCAACAACAGCAGCACTATTTCCAGCTGGATATGTGGGGCGGTTAATGAAAACACTGGTTATAGACATGCAAATTAATATAGATTCAACTTACAGGAAATAATTTTTTTATTGACCAAAATCATGTACCCCTTGACCACACAGACCAATTTCAGTGTTCTAACCTTTCTTGTGCACCACAAATTACATCCTGTGTGTGAGATGCTCTACAGCTGTGTGCAATGAGTCGTTTAGCACAGACAATCACTACAGAGTAAGATTAACGCGTTGAAATTGGACAAGGGAAACCTTCTGGTAAATGAAAATTTGTTTCCTGCGAGTTGAATGTCATTTTTTAAATTTGTATGTCGATTTCCAGTTTTTTTAATAGCGACGATAAAAATATCCAGCTGGAATTAGTAGCCGGATTGTTGCTTAAGCAGTCGAAACTTAGCATAATCCATTTTATCCATCGACCTTCTAATGAAATAGACGGAGCATGTGTACCCGCAGCTTCATGCTATTTCTTTCAGTTGCTAGCTTTGAAGATATGTCACGTGGTTGTGGGTAAAAGTATGAATCTTAAATTATTTATTGGATAAAATATTTATTCACCTTTATCACACAAAAACGCTAGTCGACAGCCAATCGGATTCATCAATTTGTAAGCCCGCGCGATTTACCCTTCAGAGATCTTGGAGCAGCGACTCTGTCCACATGCTCCGTCTGTTTCATTAGAATATCGATGACTTTATCTGCGCTTCATTCAAATATTCGACTGTTTTCGACTCCAACAATGCCAAGTTTCTCCAACCGTCAACATATGAAACTTTAATCATGATACGAAAATGCGGACTGCACGTTCCACCCTCAAAAACGGAATATTGCATGCCAGAGTACCGTATTGTACATCCTCCCAATTTGCTTCTTGTTTTACACTCGTTACCTGGACTTTTAAATGATTAAATTTAAATCCAACTGTATACTTCAATCATTTATAGCGTTCTGTTAGAAAAATGATCACATTCAGAACAACTGTTACTCATTATTTCGATCACAAATAGAAGGGTTTAAAAATCCACAACATTCTTACTTCCGGTAAATTACCGACGAAAAATATAATTTTTTACCAGTATTTAGTTCAAATTATTTCATTAGAAGGAATCCCTGGGCGTGATTTATATCTTGAATCGGGTACTACACCGGCGTACAAAATCTAAGGAACACTACGGATTTCAGCTGCTACTTTGCTGTGAAGTTACCTGGGTATGAAAAATGATAACAAAGGTATTTCCTGAAAAACCGAACAGATGTGCGAAAACAAAACGATCACAAAAACAGAAGTGAACTGTAAATAAAGTCGTTAAACTGAAGTGATGACATTCCATTGGATGCCAGGGTTTGGTAACAGTAAATCTTACTGATCTCCAAAATCGATAGTTACTTAAAAATATAAAAATACCTCAACTAAGACAACCTGTAGGATGTCTTGGTAACGGAAATTCTCATTATTCTTCTAAATCTATAACTACCAGTAAACCATATTTAAAAGCTAGTAAGCACAGACATTTTTGTATTCTGAAATCCACTCACATATTAAAAATTAATCCAACCAAATGCGTTCTAAATGTATTCAATCCAAACACGACTTGCAATCGGAATTTCGTTGAAGCCAGATGTACCAAAAGCATGGACTCTTCTAAAAAAGCTGTAGAAGCTCATACAATGAATATATTGTTTTCTTTTCAGGTGTTTAAAGTTTTGAGAAGGAGGTTGCTTTGCGCAAACTTGCCCCAAAATTGACAGAACGTCGCAAACCCAAATTCCTAGAGATCCGAACCCCTTACCCGGCGCCAAAATTTCGTTCTCAAGCTTCAAACAGAGTTTCGCCTCCACCACCAGTTATCTGCGGAGGCGATTCTCTTCAGGGGATTTATCAGGTAAGCAGGCTTTAAATTCTTACAGCACTTAAGCCATGGTCAATAGGAAGTGCAAGGCACAAAGCTACACGCTAAAACCAATCAGGTGAAAACGATCTGCTTTGGCCTGCGCGTGTACCTTTGAGCCTTGCGTTTCTTGTTTGACCACGACTTTACTTTTTCAGTTGTTTTTCTACTTTACAAACTATCTTTTCGTATCCATTTTACCAATGCTTGAGATCAAACCTTACTATCTATTCGGTCCAATGAACTTGGAAAATCTATGATTTTTGAGATTTGGAACAAAAATTAAAATTCTAACAAATGAAACAGTTTTTATGTTTCCAATAAAATAGTTTAACTTATAAAAACAGATCCTGATAAGTTCGCTTTTCCGGTATCTTTCTATAACATTTTAGGAAGAAAATAATATAAGTAACAATTTAACTTTTTAAATGTTTTGAATATTTTATCAGTTCTAAAGCAATTACCAGAAGAAAACAATAACAAGAATTAAGATCTGAAAAGCATGTACGGTAGAACTCCAAATATCCGGATCAATTGTGATCAGACCCCATCCGGATAGTAAAATATCCGTATAATTGATTAATTCACGAAAAAAGGCTACTTAAAAATTTTTTTTGATTTAGTATGTAATGTAATTTAATGACTATGAAAACAATTTTGTTTACATTTTGTACTTACATTGTATTAAAATGGTATCACTGCTGGAACATACTGGTCAAATTCAATTGTTTCGCTGTCTTTACTCTTTTCCGTGCAGCAAAATATCGCATGCGTTTGACGGTGAGTACTTGTAGATGATCGCACTCAGGTTGCCGTTCTATTTATTTTAGCGCTGTGTCAAGTTGAGTAGCAATGTCATCGTCATCTTCCGGGTCATCAATAAGTTCTCTCATATTTTGAATGAGTACATCGTCACTGAGAATTTGAAATCCAGAGTCCGAAGAATCCCACATCAGTCACTCACCTACATCCACTGCACTACACCCAGAAAATCCAGGAATTTTCAATAGGATGTTTCTTATGTCTTCAACTGATACTTCGTGTTATTCGTTTTTATCATTCACCGATAAGAAACTTGTAGAATGCGGAATTTGCCAAATTCTTCATTTCTCAAAGCGATCCAGATAGTTGGCGATCCGGATAACTGGAGTTCTACTGTATCTAAATAGCCGATTTTTCATCTTCAAATTTGGCTATAAAACACAATCCTAAGAATATTTACAAGGTTGTTTCCCCTGAGACATTTCGGGTTTAATATTTATTGAAGAGTGGTTCAGTTTTTCTTTAAGTTAACTGCTGCAATTCAACTGCATTAATCTGACGTTTAATTTTTATGTTTCGTATATATATATATATATATATATATATATATATATATATATATATATATATATATATATATATATATTAACGATTCCCCCCCCCCGAAAACCTAAACAATACAATGCCAGTCAAAATGTTTTTTTTTGCTCTCTTTCACTGAAATAGAAGAGGGCAAGAAATGCTGCGTTTCCTGCCCTTCGCGTTAAAATACAATCTGTTTATTTTTGGAAAGCTAAAATTGACGTGACATCACAATCTCTTGCGAAAATATAAAAGATATATTCAATTTAAAAATTATTTATTCAAAGAAAATCATATTTTTAGGTATGGATCTAATGTGAAATTTTCCGCAGATTTCAAATCCGTTGAAATTTTTACTCTATCTTTAACGGTCTAGAAAATAGAAAAAAGAACTACATTTCTAAAGAAAAAATTTGTTTTTTTATCGTCTGTTGGAAAATTATTCCTCCGCGCAAAATAAAACGGAAAAAATATATTTAGAATCTGTGATCTCTTTATGGTGTTGCCATTCCAAAGAAAACAATAATAATTAAATTTCATTAAATTCATTTTAAAATGTTCTAGATTGAATTTTAAAATTCGTCGTGACCCTAAAATTGCAAAAAGTTCCGACTACCTGTATGCCAATAATATATAAATCAACACATCCGTTGGGATGAATTCAGAATGTCTCGTTTGGGAATTTTTATTTTCTCTTGTTAGTCATATGGCCGTCTGATGGCTATGAATAAGGGATATTTACTGGACGAAATCATATCAACTGACTAGTTGAGATTATTATGGTCATTTGTTATTTTTCTCTCTTGTGAGTCAGATTACTATTCTTTCCTATATCAGAAAGGGATATTTACTGGACAGAATAATATCAAGCGTGTTAGAGCAAAGCGGTATAAGTCAAAAAACATATTTTTCACGAGAGTTTTTATTGAGTGCATTTTTTACGCATCCATTTTAAATCAACTTAATCATTTCAACCAGCATTTTTATCTCTGCTTTTATTCATAGTCAACTTATAGCAATTTGACTAAATGAAAGATAATTTTTTACATGTGCTAGTTTTACTAGTTACTAGTGCTAGTTACTAGAACAATTTTAGACCTATACTTGTTTAGCACAAACACGCTACATATATCAACATACAAGTTGATATTATTATGTTCATTTGTGATTTTCTCTCTTTAGAGTCAGATTACTATCCTTCCCCAAATAAGAAGAGATATTTAAAGACGAAATAAAGTATCAACACATACGAGTGAAAATGACTTACTAATGTCTCATTTGGCGATTTTCTCTCTTGTGAGTCAGGTTTTCCCGTATACTAGAGAAGGATATTAATCACTTCTACAGAGGCTTATTAGCTTTAAACTAAATTGAGGTTAATTTAGCTCGTTGTGTTCACTGCAGACCTTCTCTGCCTGATCGAATATTTTTCCGATGCTAAATGAGCCGTCATCGCTTATTAGAAAAGAGAAGATCAGGACTGCAATTAAAATATAACGATACGAATATGCTTAATGATCTTTGCAGTGTTTCAACTAAAAAACGATTAGTCGAGAGAAAGATCATGGACCCATCTACGACAAGAGAAGAAAAAACCATGCAAATTTCTTTCGAAATGAATTGTCGACGGTTCAAAATTTTTTTTCTAGATTCCCAAACTTCAGGGTAATAAGAAAATAATGAACGAATGTAAAAATAATTATTCTTGGGGTAGCTCATTCTGAAACGATTCGCAATATGGAAATCGATGTTTCGTTGATGAGTTGGGGAGATCGATATTTTCCTCATTCCATTAGGACACAAAAATTGTATTCAGAAGCCATGAAAATTCTAACGTTTAATCAAGCATTAAATGTTGGATACTTTAGAATTACAAAGCCTAAATTTCTTTTTTCTGACGGTAGTTTTTAAAAAATTTAAATACACAAGCAGTGTGATTTTTTATTTCGGGTTTTATGGAGCTGCTGTTCACCGTACGGAATGAAATGTCACTATTCCAATATGTATATATCTTCTAAGTGAAGAACTGACAAGCACGTCTGGTCGAAACTTGTTTGCTTCTACCGACGTGTGACTCGACGACCAAGTGAATCTAATAGTAAAAAAAGGAGTACCAAAATATCAAACTCTCATATCGATATTTTTGAAAATATTGAATTCCAACTCCTCTCCAATCGCATAAGTTGCTGTTCACCGTGTGAATATTGAGATTTTCAGTGACAAGCAAATTCGTCTGGAACATGTTTTCTTCTATCGCAGGAGAACTGGACGACCAGGAGCGTCGGAGACCAACAATTATATACTCATCATATGTGTCATTATTAGTGTTATTTGTATTTGTAATCTATAAGAGTCGAGTTGGGTGAAAAATGAATCGAATAGTGTTTTTTTAATCTAATAGGAATAAAAAAATTTGTATTTTTTTATTTCCAATGGCAAGGCTGGGTACAAATTGCAAAGACAAATACAATACATAATATAATACAGAAATACAATATAGTACAGAATTGACCGAAGTCATTGTAGCCTTATACAAGGCCAGAAGTGATGGTCACTTGTGAAGGGGCACCCAGTTGGTGGACCATCATTGTCCCTAACAAAGGACAGCACAATTTACATCCATTCCCTGACCCGGATTCGAACCAGGAACATTCCGATCCAGAGGCCAACACCTTGACCACTAGACCGGTTGGTCGGCATAGGAATAAAATAAACAACTTAAATCTAAAACATAAAAATCCATAGGGTTTGCTCGGTTGGAAGTGTAATGGATTAGCAATCGGAGGGTTACGAGTTCGAATCCAACCAAGGACCTTCGTGTACAACGGCCTCCGATGCACGTTAAATTTGTCGTGTCCTCAAGTGTTCTTACGTTGGCGTGATGTGGAAGTTAGGTGAGTGGGAACCCAGCTCAAGTGTAACTTCGTCATGGGACTGTGGTTCAAAATTACGAGGTGTTGTCCTCCAATATTTCCCTTCGGGATTGATCCCTGTCCTTCACCAATCGACGGTTGTGTTGCTCCAGCGCGACGTTAATTAAAATACCTAACTACCAAAATTGATATTTTTGGAACCACTGGTAATTGGTAATTATTAGTTAACGTCGTACCAGAGCAACAAAACGGGATTTTGACGACGGTCCGGGATCAATCCCTTAAGGGAAAGATCCGAGGAGAACACTTCGTAATTTTGAATCACGGTCAGATGACGAAGCAACACCTGAGATGGCAACCCACTCTCCTATCTAGAGGCTAACACATTAACCACTATACCGTCTGGTCGGCTTTGGAACCACTGGATTCCAACTCTCTTTAATCGTACAAGCTGTTGTACAAAGTTTGAAATTCAATTTAGAGATTCTGAGTGACAGGTAAATCTTGTTGAAACGTGTTTGCTTCTACTGCACGGAAACGCGACGACCAGGTGTGCCCGACACCAACAATCACCTACCTTTAGCCCCTTTCCTCCCATCTGTGTTCATTAATAGTTTTAAACCCTCAAATCGATATTTTTGGAAATATTGGATTCCCTCAAATCATAAGTTGCTGTCCAACGTTTGAAGTCCACGATGTAGATTCTGAGTGACAGGCAAGTCCGACTGTAATCCGTTTGCTTCTACCGCATGGGATTTTAATGACCAGGAGCGTCAGACGCCAACAATTATCTACTGCATCACATGTGTGCATTATTAGTTTCGTTTATATATTTCAAATCTATTAGGAGTTGTATCAAAAACTAAGAACTATTTGAATCAAATAGGAATAAAATGGGCCAAATCTTAAACTTTAAAATCGATATTTTTGGAAATATTGGATTCCAACTGTTCTCAAATCGATAGTTTTGGAAATATTGGATTCCAACTTTTCTCAAATCGATAGTTTTGGAAATATTGGATTCCAACTTCCCTCAAATCAGTATTTTTAAAAACATTGGATTCCAGCATCCCCTAAAATCACATAAGTTGCTTCCCACCGTTTGAAATCCCAATGCGGAGATTCTGAGTGATAGGCAAATTCGGTTGAAACGTGTTTGTTTCTACCTGAAGGGGAACTCAACGACCAGAAGCGTCGAGCACCAACAATTATTGACTGTATCACCTGTGTTTATTACTAGTTAGTTTTATTTATACTCTTTAAAAAATCAGTTAGGAGTTTTATCAACAATGAAGAACCTTTTGAATTTTAAAGGAATAAAATGAACTATCCGAATCAAAAGTAATCGATATATACTTGGAAACATTGAATTCCAACTCCCCTCAAACACATAAATTGCTTCCTACCGTTTGAAATCCCAATTGCAGAGATTCTGAGTGATAGGCAAATTCGGTTGAAACGTGTTTGTTTCTACCTGAAGGGGAACTCAACGACCAAAAGCGTCGAGCACCAACAATTATTGACTGTATCACCTGTGTTTATTACTAATTAGTTTTATTTATGCTCTTAAAAATATCAATTAGGAGTTTTATCAACAATGAAGAACCTTTTGAATCTTAAAGGAATAAAATGAACTATCCGAATCAGAAGTAATCGATATATTTGGAAACATTGAATTCCAACTCCCCTCAAACACATCAATTGCTTCCTACCGTTTGAAATCCTAATTGCAGAGATTATGAGTGCTAAGCAAATTTGGTTGAAACATGTTTGTTTCTACCTCAAGGAGGACTCAACGACCAGGAGCGTCGAGCACCAACAATTATCGACTGCATCATCTGTGTTCATTACTAGTTTTATTTATATTCTTAAAATCTATTAGCGCATGTACCAACAGTGACGAACCTTTTGAATATTATACGGAAAAAATTGACTATCCTAATCAAAAGTAATCGACATTTCTGGAAACCTTGGCTTCCAACTCCCCTCAAATCACATAAGTTGCTGTTTACCGTTTGAAATCCCTGATGTGAGTGACAGGCGAATCCGGTTGACACGTGTTTGCTTTTGCCGCAGGGGAACTCGACGATCAGGAGCGTCGGATCGAACAGCAGGGAGAAGATGGCACCACGGAGATCCCGCAGTCCCAGGAGCCGGACCTGGCCCTTCACGTCCGGCAAGGCACTACCATCAGTGCCCCCACATCGCCGTCGAAGAACGTCCCCGCGTTTCAGCAGAGGGCCAACTCTGTGACAGCAGGCTCAGTGGTGAAAGCTCCTTCGGCCAAAGACAAACACAAAACCGTGTTAGTCATCGACGACCAGCATACGGATTGGTGAGTGTGAAGCTAACTCTTTAATGTTCCTTTCAGAAGCGTTGATGGATCCGCGGTTCTAAGAGCGATGGATTAGCAACCGGATGGTTGCGAGTTCGAATCCAACCAAAGACCGTCATGTACACGGGGGAATGTGCACGTTAAATCTGAAGTGGCCTCAAATGCCTTCACGTTGGCGTGGTGTGGAAGTTTGGAGAGTGTATCAGTCAGGTACGATCTTTCCTTTCGGGACTGATCTCGGACCATTACCAATAGCCTATTTTGATGCTCCAGTGCGACGTTAATTAACTATCTACCTCAGAAGCGGCGGTGGCGTTCCATCTAACACAAACGGTTGAGGCTCAATCTTTGTGTTACCTCGTACTAATGAATTAAAAATTTACAAAACCAGGGTCTGATCCTGAAGCACTTGTTTGTAACTACCTTTCTAGTTTGTTAAAGTTCATGCATTAAACTTACTCACCCATTAAAATGGAGGTATTCGATCGTAGTCATGTCTATTCTTAAATAACTTTTAGCCTTTATTTCAAAGGTCACCGACATTTTTTATGTGTCTCATTTAAAACATCATAGATAATTTAAACTACATCATTTTTATCAATTTTAAGCACAACATTTTCAACTAACCATATTTTTACGATATGATTTTATACAAATTTCCTTTCAATATGCTTGATTAAAAATACAATGTTTGCTCACTTTTATCAGCCCTTTAATGATTCCGAAAAATTCATTCGTTTCGTCAGTAATTTTCATTTTACGTTTGATGCAGCTTATCCATGCTTGTAATTTGCGCCATAAAACCTAAATCCAACACCCGACCAATAATCAGACATTAAACTAACGGTATTATGATGGTTTATTTTCGTCTCGAAAACTACCTTATAGTGCCTAGCCTCTAGTGGAAACCTGTACCAAACTGTCACCAGCTCTGAACAAGGAACAATTTAATAATAGGGCAAGGATCTAACTGGATCTTCATTCTCCTTAGAGTAATAGGGCATTTTGTGTCGACGAGGCGCTTGTTCTGAGCACACACTAAAAATTCACTAGATCTTCAACGAGATATCTCATCGAAACATTTCGAGGCTTTACAATTAATCATAGTATAATTATGAAAAGTATTAGTACTGTTAATATACTTTATGTATATGTTGTTAAACATAAAATTACATTTATACCAAAATAGGCGCTACATTACATTTAAACCGAAGTCCTTGTCCTCGTTTTATTCATATTAAAATTTAAATCTGTGGACTTATTACTTTTAAAAAGCCACAGCATTCGCGTTAGAAACAAAAAACTCTGCAATGCGAACCTGGAAAGGGCAGTATACGGTATTATTAGATTAAACCTTCCAGTGGTTGAGCGTTTGTGGGAGATACACTAGAGTTGATTTTAGCTATGTATTTTTAGACCAAATAACGCTACGAATACTCGATCTTGGCTATTCCTACCGCTCACTTAGAATTACTTTCAGTCATAATTTGTGTAATAGGTCTCCCGCAGATCCGTCATTTGTATTTAACAGATACGCACGACCGTTAAGGTAAGTTTTTATTATGTCTGTTTTTTTAGTCACAAGAAATCTTTATTATGTTATTTATTATTTTATTTTGTTACTTAAATGTAAATAATTCATTAACTATATCGACAGTATCATTCCTTTAATTTTCACCTCATTTATACAATTATTTGGGCATTTTAAATTGTATTAATGCCTTATATTTACATTACTTATATTATATATTAAATAAAGAAATAATATAGAAATCTGAATAACATTTCTTTAAATAAATTGTATTGATATTATATAAAGCATAATTTTAATAAATACATCCTTTACATTTTAAATTTTAACACCCTTTACATTTTAAATTTTAACACCCTTTACATTTAATTTTACATTTTAAAATAGTGTATGTAAGAAATACCCGCGACCTTTCACGTTGGTGTGGAGGGCGCGACCGCTGGAAGGTTAAGAACCGGATACAGAGTGCTCTAATCTTCAATGTCAATGATAAAATTTGTATACTTTCTTGGCTGATTTTTCAGTGACATTTACTACAAATATCAGGTTATTTGAGTCGGAGTTTTTTGATACATCACCGATTATTCTCCTCAGAATATTTCTACTATAAAATATTTATTCTTCAAAATTACTACAAATATCAGGCTATTTAAGTCTGTGTGTGTGTGAGCTTTTCGATACATCACGAATATTACTCTCTTCAGAATATTTCCACTATAAAATATTTATTCTTAAAAATTGCTTAGAAAACTGAAATGACAAAATTACAGACCCTCTGAGGGACCGGTATAATTGATGCCAGAGCGACCAACCTCAAAAGAATTTTTGTCACGTGCAAAATACCCTCATATAAGATGATAAGACTTCCCCATAAAGTTTTTTTTCTTCAAAAACTGTTTCCGTATACTGCCCTTCTTAGTCATAAAGCACTTTAAAAAGAGGGATTTGACCTACGTGCTTCCTATCTATATTCTCTGAATATTTATTTATTCATAATGTCGTACAGAAAAGGTTTTAGGCTATGTCCGCTACTTCTGTATGTTTCTATAGGAAGTTTTCAAACACCCTGTATAGATTTCCCGTTTGATATTTTTCTAAATAAACTATCTTAGCGTCATGAAATTGCTGAGTAGTGTAGCATTGCTTTTTCCTTATAACACACTTAATAGTTAAAAAAACGCATCTATTCGATGAGAGAATTCGTGGATTCTTTTTTCTCTTGGAAATATTCTATTGGTGCTTTCCTTCAAATAGAATTCTTTTTGAAATATCCTTTTTGTGTACAATTTTGTAGAATATAATTCTTTGGATGGATTCTATTGATATTCTAGATAAAGTAAATGGTCATCCCTTGAAATTGTGGAAAGAATTGGCTGTATAAAGAAGCACATTTTCGTAAACGTGAAATAAATAATATTACTTTGAAATTTTCAACGCAATCGATCATAATGTAAATAATCATTACTTGAAATTGTGAACGCGAGTGGTTATATACAAAATAAATACACATTTTAGTTAAACGTAAAATAAATGACAAGAATTCTGTAGAATAGAATTATTTGGATGGATTCTATTGCTATTCTAGATAAAGTAAATGGCCATCCCTTGAAATTGTGAAAATAATTGACTGTATAAAGAGGCACATTTTTGTAAACGTGAAATAAAGAATATTACTTTGAAATTTTGAACGCAATCGATCATAATGTAAATAATCATTACTTGAAATTGTGAACGCGAGTGGTTATACACAAAACAAATGCACATTTTAGTTAAACGTAAAATAAATAACAATCTCTTGTCTTTAGTAAACACGGATGTAAAGCACCCGGGATACCCAAGAGATCTTTTCTGCTTTCATCCCATTACTATATTCCCCAATCTTCTTTTATTCCTTTCCTTGAGGATTGATCCCGGACCGTCGTCAATAGCCCGTTGTGTTTCTTCAATATGATGTTAATTTAAATACCTACTTACCTCTTTCATTCCACTTCACGACATTTTTTATGACTTTATCTCGTGTTTTGCGCACCTTGGCTAAACATGGTCTTTGCGCCATAAAATGTCAGAACAACCAACTATCCAAGAAAATAAGCAAAATAATCTTTCAAAAGGGTTCTATTCTAAGGAAAGGAACAATAGAATATTTCCAAAGGTTGGAAAAGCCCATGGATTCTAGTATCCAATAGATGCATCCTTAAAGCATAAAGTTAATATCAATCTCTTGAAATTCTGCAAACAATCAATCATACACAAGAATATATTCGTTTCGTGTTACGTAAAGAAAATAACAACGACTTCCAATTCTAAACACAATCGATCATCTAAAATATAAACGTGCAAAGAAAATAACAATGAACATCCAACCCATGTCCAGATGATAGAATTTACCAGTTTCTTCAAAACTCACCCTTAAGACCCACGAAAGCGTGAAAATCGCTGAGACTTTAAACAAGTTTCAAAGAACTATAAACCGTGGATACAAAGTTCATCCCGATATGAAAATGTACAAAGTGGACATCCACTGTAGAAGGAGCAAAAACAAATTTTTAAATTGAAATGTAAATATCTTGGCGCTTCCGAGCAGTGCCCACGGAGCTGCTGTCGCTAAGCAACGGATAAATAGTTTGGCCATTGACTTCAGCCATTGGACGGTTCGGCAAACATTGCTAAGAATACTGAGGCCAGATTCGGAGGATCATTGGATCGAAATGCGAATGTGGAATTGGAATATGCTTCCCCTCCTAACCAAAGAAAAGGAACTTCGTTTGAGTTGATGGCCAACGCTGCTAGACTGGAGTTTTCTTTCGTTTAAGTTTTATGGAGGAAAGTTTTCAGCAAACTTTTAACGGATTCTTTGGGATTTATAATGCAATGCCCATCGCTTGATGAAATCACTTCCGTTCTAACGAATTTGATTTTATTATGCGGATTCTTATGAGAGGGCTTTTCTGTCAAGCTAAATGTGTGTGGTGATAGTAATTCTGCGGATGAACGTGCTTCCGGGACGTGTTCCGGAAGTGACGTCACGTAACTAGTTTTTTAACATGATTTCAGCACGTCGGCAGTAAAATTCCAAAGAAAGAATTTTGAATTGATGTATGATACTTAGTTGGATCAACGTCAATTAGATTAAGCACTAAATGTTACCATATGCCAATAAACTACATTTTATGGTAAACCCGATATGTAACATGCAAGAGCATTTGGGTAGTAGAAGTAAAATCCGGTTTGCTTGTTTGCACTGAAAGTTCATCTCATGGTATAATACAAAATAAGTGAGTAAGAAACATTGAATTTAACAAAATTAGGTATACTTAGAGTAAGTACTTTATCAATTAATATCATGTTACGATGATTGGTATGTGTAACATGCCGACATAGTGTAGCAAAAATATGTAAATGCGTAACACAAATCTGAAACGATTGCATATCAGGAACTATTATAATATAAAAGAATAAAACTTTAGAGTGGGTTACACAGTTTTCGTAAATCTTAGGAGTCTGGGTTATTTTGGGCAGAAAAACAATTGCCTGTCAGGGCTTATTAGAATTTGAAGGAATAAAACAATATAGTGGGCTGAAAGGATTTTTTTAACGTTTAGGGTTCTTCAGATTATTTGTACTCAACTTTTGTAATATGTAAGAATGGTTGTTTGAATGTAAATGGTTGTTAAATATTTAAAACATGTATGGTTTACTACAAAACTTATATTAAACGTTTAGATAAAATTGTAATCTAATGCAAAAGTCACAATTTGTGTACTTTTTATTATTTTATGATGTAATGGTATGCTATTTAATGTTACTTTGAGCTATTTATAATTTTTTTTTGTCACATTTAAAGACTACTTTTATAAAAATTATAGTGAAAATAAAACGTTCGAATATCAAAATGTTTTGCCATACTTTTTTTTATTCAAATCTGTTAAAATCAACAACAAAATTTTGATTTCAATAATTACGGAACTATTAAAAAATAAAAACATCTTAAGTTTTGTTTGTTATTTTATTTATGATTCAGAACTGAATAAAAGATTTTTTGGAATGAACAAACTTATATAATCCGAGAAATATCTTAACTTACACTTTAACTGAAAATGAGTACTTACGATAATTTTTCACTTTATTATCCCATAGACTCTGTGATTCATACGTTACATGAAATGTAACTAATGTTGTTTTATCTTTCACGGAGAGAAAAGGTTTTGAGAATAATTAATCTTCGTTTTGTAAATCAATAGTGTTTTTTTTTAGATCGAATTTAAAAAATTCACCACTAAATCGGACACTAACATTGTCAAGTTTATTGGCATACTCATTGCCTCTGATTTATTTTTTATAGTATGCAATGTAACGTATGTTGTTTTATTTTTCACGGATAAAAGGTTTCGAGAATAATTAATCTGCGTTTCGCAAATCAATAGTGTTTTTGCGTTAGATTGAAATAAACAAGTCACCACTAAATTGGACACTAACGTTGTCAAGGTAATTGACTAATTCATTGACTCCTATGTATACGTTATAATATAAAATGCAATTTGTGTTGCATTTTATATTATAATATACTATGCGTTTGAGACTAATAATTTTCGTTTTGCAAATCAATAGTGTGTTTGCTTTAGATCGGTCAAGACCAAATTGGACTCGAGCATTATCAAGTTAATTAACTACCTTGCGGGTCGGCAAAATTTTGAGACAGAAGAGCCAAACCTATCCCTTACTACAATTTGAAAATTATCCGGGGGCCAAAATAAAATAAGGACAATTTTAATTAATATTGTAACAAGTTATAATATTTACTGTATCTTTATTAAATGAAGAAAATATCGCAATCAAAATTCTCTAATTTTTTTTAATCAGTGATAGCAATGAGCTTGCATTTTATTAGGAAGTTTCTGTGTGTCCAGTTTGCAACTAAGCGTTTTTAGTTTAAGGCACGTTTCCAAGTTCGCATCAGTAATTTGAATCCTCAATTTACGTTTAATGTTATTCATTTTAGAAAACGATTACTTACACAAGTAAGCAGACCCGAAGATACTGAGAACACCAAATTCAAATATTTGAGAGTAATTAATCTTCGTTGTGCAAATCAATAGTGTCTTTTATTTTGGATAAAGGTGAAAAATCACATTTACATTGGACACAATTTAATTGGCATTTAACAAGCATTCATTTACCATCAAAAGAATTGCTTTTGAGTAAAATCATGCGGCATATTTTCGCACTATTTATTTTAACTATTTATTGTCGCAAAAACATGTCCAGTATAACTAGGACTACTTTACATATAAATTAAACTGGGATATAAATTTAACTACTGAATAATTCAAGCAAATAAAATTACGCTCGAATTATTTCAGTTATTTCAAAAATTAAAAAAAAAAGGTGTATGTTCCATTAAGTATTTAGCAACGTCAAAGTTTATTAAATGGCACTTTGCAATTTAAATATAATTTGTAGGGTTCTCTATAGATTGTTGAATGCAAAGAATCTATGTACGTAAATTTAAGGAACTTTCTAAAGTAATTTTCTGTCTTGTTTACAGCAAATTTTATTAATAGGTAAAATACTTAAAATAGTTGACGGTCGTCTGTTTACTGTTAATTTCAACTAACCAATAAATTAAGTGGCCAAATTAGATAGTTTAGATTTGATTAGTTACAAATCGCGTCCTTTAAAATGTTAGATGTTATTAAAAGAGAAAGTTTTATGTATATATTTAAGAAATAAGTATATATCTGGAGGAAATTATTAAATATATGTGTGTGTTCTGAAATTTTAAAACAATCAAAACGATGAAGATTTTAAACAGTAAATAGGGCTTTTGGATCAACAAATAACATAAATATTTAATAAATAAAGAGAAATTAAATTTTGTGTTTGGTGATGACAGTAATGCAATCCCTTTTTAATTATTTAGTTTGCTTAAAACTGACATACTAATTTTTCGTAAAAGTATTACTTTGTCAGTTTTTTTAACCATCTGCAAGTCACGATATTTACGATTAGTGTAGTATTACTTTCCCTCCAACTCAAATAATGACTAAATAACCACATCTAATTGTCCAAAGAATCATAAAGATCTCATTGGTCGAGAAGATAAAACTTGGTTAGAAGTCGTGCAGGGAGGTCTACAGGTTACAGGACGGGTATCTACGTGTGAACCACTCATACGGTTACTGTTTATATTTCGTGTTATTTTTATCTAAAAGAATAGCATACTTGAAATAAAGGGAATATGAAACTAATTAGATGTTCCAAAACTGTTTCTTACAGTTACTTGTTTTTCCTAATATAACGCTACTTTAAAAAAATAATTCCTCTATCTCAAAAGTGTCAGATTTCGAACATTACCCCTTCAAATGGTTCAGACGTGATATTTCCTCCATCGAGATTTGGCCAGTGTTGCTAATAACAAGATCCTTCGTGAAGACAACATACAGGAGCGTTAATTGTTTGGCCTGAGGAAGGGTACTCGTGATGGACTCCTTCCTAATCGAAAAACACGATCATAAATAGCCTCGACATTTCTGCAACTTTGTCGTTTCTTCTTCAGATGGGACGGGCTAGACGTCTTCCATTGGAAATACTTAATCATTTGAATAGATTCGAAAGACAAATTTTCAAGTTTAAGGTAAAATTTGATACAAATTCGAAGTTCTGCTTTCTCGGTCATTGGGAATGCGACGTTCACACGAAATATACGCTCACCCAACGAATAGTGCAAAGTGTTCGTGACATTCATGCGTGTACTCCATTGTCTTCTCTCCTTGGCTACGAAGTTACATCAATGACCCACTAACCGTTCTGGAAGTGTTAACTTTCAGAACGGTTTGTGGGGTATTGATGTTCGTCATTAATGTGCGTCATGATGTCTTCCGGAAAGAACCCAGTGCTCTGCTGAGCTCTTTCCGGAAGACATCATAAATATCATGCATATCTTATGATAAAAATATAAGAAAATAAAATACAAATATGTACACAAACCCTTAAAGATATATAAAAATGTCAAATAAATGCATACAGAATAGGAAAAAAATTCTCTCCCGAAAATGATCCAATGTTACAAAATTCTAAACAGTGAAAACTTTTTTACACGTTTTGGAAATAAAGAAAACTACTAGAAATTTAGCTATAACACAAAAAGTTGTTCGTAACAAAAGGCAGTCTAGATGAAAAAGATTATAGTTCCTTGTTTAAATATCTCCTCATGTTGCTGAAGGAAGAAAAATGAATTATTTCCATCTTTTGAATAGTTTTATAATTTATTACGGAATTGAAAGTCATGTTATATTACAGCGAAATGAAAGATCACGAAGTTTTTAAAGTCTTTACTACACAAAAATAAAACTTCAATACGGTAAATCTAATATTGAAATTGCAATAAAAAATTAGATTGAAAAAAGTGTTATTGGATCAGGCCGGATGAAAGCGCCTTCTACTTTCGGGATAGAAGAAATGATGGAGATTAATTTAAAGACACGAAGCATCAGACTGAGACCTGGTCTGAGTTCCTTGTAACATAAAATGCGTGTAACAATAACTAATTAACCATCTGAAGGGTTCACACGCCTATTTCCACCTTCCAAACTGCAGTCATCCTCCAAAGACTAATTTTGGTCTCTTTGACTAACAGAATCTTTCCAAAGGATTCTATTCTAATGAAAGAAATAATAGAATATTTCCAAAAAAAGGATTAGCAAACGGATGCGAGTGGTTGCTAGTTCGAATCCAACCAAAGACCGTCGTGTACAAACGGGGCTGATGCTAGTTAAATCTGTCGTGGCCTCAAATGTTCTCACGTTGGCGCGGTGTGGAAGTTTAGAGAGTGGGGTGCCAGCTTAGGTGGGACCTCATCATCTGACTATGGTTCAAAATTACGTGGTGTTGGTCTCAAATCTTTTCCTTTGGGTTTCATCCTTGAACGTCGCCAATAGCCCATTGTGTTAAATACCTACTTACCATCTTTTAACACGACCTGAAAAGGCTTAGTTAAAAGAGTGAGTTGTGGCAACATTATTCCTGAACAACGACATTAAAACTCACATTTTCTCCTTGTTTTGCTCTTCATTTTGCTCCACCGAAATGGCCATTGACGATCTTTCCTAAAAGTATTTTCTATCTTTGTTAGTCGTTGCTTTGAGGTTTTTCAATTTTGACTACCAGTTTGACTAAGATTTTCATCTGTTCACCTGACTGTTATATATTGGGGAATAAATGCACCAATCGAAGTCTTTGAAAAGGGCATCGCATGTAGTAATTCACAAACTGCACGAGAGATTTCGGATTCACCGTTCACGATTTGCACTCCCCACATGGCTTATATGGAGTGTTCGGGACCACAAATGAGAACCCCGCTCTAAACCAGAGACTCTGAATATGGAATTGTCGTAATTGAATATCATTACATATGTGTCAATCACTGATTCCTTGAATTTCTGAACAATAGTTCTCTATCTTGACTACTCTACAGCTGTAACAATTCCATTAGAGATCACGATTTCACGTGTACTTAATTGAAAAGGATACAAGTGAATTCATAAAACCGTATTTAATCCGATTGGAGTTTCCGTTACTCAATGATTTTGCCTTTTGCTCTGGCAACTTGTGAGATGAAAGGCAGTGCAGGTTTGATTCCTCCCTGGGTATGTTTCTTTTTTGTGTCAGTAAAACTTTCGTCGCGTGTGAATCCATGGGCTTGCGTTGTATGTCTTGGTCAAAAATAACCCTTGCGCCATAGAAAAATCAACCAAACAACTTAATCTATTTAATCCTTACTATCCTTGAACACTCTAAGACAAAAAAGTTGCTCCTAGATGGAATTGTCAGAATACAATTAAATTTATAAGGGTGGTAAAATGCTTATGAATGAGTAAATGGTTAAAATTTGAGACTTAAATACGCAAACTTTATCGAGAAAAATTAAAATAGTGGTATCATTCAGTATGGTGTATGACCGCCATTATTCCTAATGCAGCATGCCAAGCGCTTTGGTAGTGAGTCATACAGACTCTTTATGAAGTCCTGAGAAAGTCCATCCCATGCTGCTTGAACCCTGTCACGTAATTCCAGCAGATTATTCAGTACAGGATCGGGGACAGGTCCGTTAAGTATACCGGCCATGGTAAGATATCGTTGTGTTGTAGACAAGCTCTAGAGATGGCAGCAATATGGAGTCGAGCATTGTCTTGTTGAAAAAGCGTGTGAACCTGGGAGTTCAAGAATGGAAGTGTTACGGGCTTTAAAATTTCCTGTACGTAACGCTGGCTTGTCAAAGAACCCGTAACGAATACCAAAGGTGATTTGGCATCATAAGCAATTGCACCTCACACCAAGACATCAGGTCTTCTGGACGTGTGATGCTGCACAACAAACCGTGAATCTTGGTGATGACCACGTTGCCTCCATACACGGATTCGATTGTCGTCTCCACCCAGACAGAAGCGGGTTCGTCAGTGAAGACCACTCGATGCCATTCAACACCTCATGTCCGTCTGGAACGACACCATGCCAGTATTTTACAGCGATGCAATGCTGTTAAAGCCAGTCGTAATGATCTACATTAGTTTAGTCCCACGTCGTAACGTCGTCGACATATGTGCGATGACTTATTGGATGATTAAGATAGGTTCCCACTACCAGTTAGATGTCTGCAACAGTGGCTGTTGGATCAGTTCGCGCATGTCTTACAACACGTTGATCCTCTATCCGTCCGGTTTCTCTAAGACTTTCTGAGCCTGTATGACGGTGGCATGTGCCTTCTATCCACCGCTGCCAACAGCGTGCAACAGTAACATCACTACAACCAATATGTTACGCAATCCGACGATTATACTATCCACTTTCTCTGAGGACAATTACTCGCTCGGCCTCTGTCAAACTCTCCCAGTTGCTTGAATTGCTTGCGAACTTTTTCCGTGGCATAACTCAATGAGAAAATATGTAACCAACACAACAGAATGAGTCCAAATGAATTTGTGCGCTACTGAATGTCATTTTATGTCCCGGTACGCAGCGTGTTTGGGAGCTGCCCTGCGCGTGACGCATGCTCAAACGATTCTGAAAATTTGATCAATTGCATCTCCAACGCAGATGTATCACTTCTCCAAATTTTATTTACACCGGTCTATTCCTTCCAGGTGCAACTTTTTTTTTCTGAGTTTATATACCCATGAATATGGTTGTGAAGCGAAAGCGTTCACACAAAACTCGTCAATATCATGGTATTAAGATCACGGTAATGAAGTGAAACTGGTAAAAGAATAATAAAACCAGCTAATATCCGTGTGTTAAGAATGTGTTCATGAAGTGAAAGCCAAACACTGATAATACGCACGGTCGTAAAGTGAAACCAGTACGCGAATAACTAAACCGGTAAATATCAATGTATTAAGAACATGGTCGTGAAGTGAAACTTGTACACGAATAATAAAAAGGTCCATCA
This sequence comes from Metellina segmentata, assembly GCA_947359465.1. NCBI lineage: Eukaryota > Metazoa > Arthropoda > Arachnida > Araneae > Tetragnathidae > Metellina > Metellina segmentata. The sequence continues at coordinate 66,229,626 of OX375872.1, read as the reverse complement.
CCAAGTTATGTGGGTAGGTAGGTATTTTAATTAACGTTGAACAACACAACAGGCTATTGGCGATGGTCCGGGATTATTTCCCGAAGTCAGATGACGAGGTAACACCTGAGCTGGCACACCACCTCTCCAAACTTCCACACCACGCCAACGTAAGGATATTTGAAGCCTCAATAAGTGTAACGTGCATCAGCTTCCACCTACACGACGGTCTGTGGTTGGATCAAGTTGCAACCCCCGGTTGCAAATCCGCTACTCTTCCAACCGGGCTACATCGGGACTGTTTTTATCGAGATTTGTATTTAATGAACGCGATCGTGAACATGATGTCAGTTGGCTTGTTTTTTTAATTCGGTTTTAACACTTTTCCAACAAAAATTCCAAAGCCTAAATTTTTAATTCATCTATTACAGTTGATTTCCCAACTCTAATTAGATTAAGCGCCAAATGTTTTAAGGAAACGTTACAATTTAACCCTTCTTTGCATGATTTTTTCTTTATTGGTGAAATAAATCAAGGTGATATAATTCATGTTCAAAATTTTAAAGGAAAAATGGTTAAAAAAATCTTAGTATATATTTATAGTATAAATTTAGCAAAAAACAATATGACGGTATCATGTGGTATTTTTTAAATTAAACGCAAACTTTTTCAGAAATTGCTCTAAAAATAACAGAAACACATGTTACAAACCTTTCTTCCACTCATTTTCACTTTTTTAGCACACAATAGAAACTCAAATATAATAAAACAAAATAAAAAACGAAATCATACGTTTATTGCAACTACAACAAACAGCGGAATGACAACTTCAAGCTCGTTTTACTGATAGTGACACTTGCTTATTTTTGACAGCCATGTTTTTTTTTTATGCAATGGACATTAAAAAGGTATCCAGACACGATCAACTTAAAGTGAACTTGTTCTTTTATATAATTTTTGGGCATTCAATGTTATGATGGAAATTTACACCATCATGTAAAGAAGGGTTAAGGTAAACAGTATATGTATCATGCGAGAGTATTTGTAAAACAGAAGTAGAATCTTCAGTCTGGTCTGTTTATTTGCACTGAAAATCTCACTCTTGAAACAGAATGGTAATGAGCTCAACTTGTCGACGTTTGAATAGCTTAATTGCAAAATAAACTGAAACCTTTCGAAACGCTCGCGAAAGAAGACGAAGTAGTTGAATTGAAAAGCTGAAACGAATTCAGTGGACTCCCTAAATGAATCACGAAATTCAGAGAGGAATCTAACAATCGTGTTTATTCCTGTTGGGGAATCGAGTAAATATATCCAGAAAGCGATTGTCGAAATCCCAGAGAGTGTCATTGAATTGCAGTTTCACGGCGTTGACGAAAAGGAATTATTAAAGCTACTGTTACAATCCTTGGGGTAAAGCTGGTAGCAATTAAGCTAGCACTGCAAACTTTCGATTTAAATTAAAGGCGTCTACACCCGCTTGCTCCTCTAATTACACTTAGTTTGGCAATGTGTGTTTTAGAAAGCCTATCTCTGAAATAACAGTTTCCAGATGTTACTAAGCATATGATGTTGTTGCACAATAGATTAAGTATACATTTTAAAATCAAATCAATATGCTAACATTGCGGATGCAATGTTAATAATCATAAATATATTCAAGGATTATTAGAATATACATTATCGTATGAAAAGGGTATTTAGTGTAAACAAACACAAACCAGACGGTCTGCGAAGATTTCATACTACAAATTATGAGACAGCAGCAATTTGAAATTTGTCAGTTAACCTTCAGATATAGTTTTGTGGGGTTGCCCTTGGAGCTTTCCATTTGGGTTTCATAGCTGACTTTCACCAATTGCCCGTTGTGTTGCTCCAGTGCGACGTTAATTAAAATACCCATAATATATATACATATAGTAATATAATGTATACCTATAATATATATACCTATAATATATATATATATATATATATATATATGTATACCTATAATATATATACCTATAATATATATATATATATATATATATATATATATATATATATATATATATATATATATATATATATATATATATATATATATATTGTTTTGTAAAAACATGCAACACTGTGAAAGAGTTATCAGAATTAAATGAAATTTAATACACAAACGGCTTGTATTAGTACAAATAAATGAATAAATTTTCAAAGCAAAAAAACAATATTAAGTGTCCGAAATCAGTATTTGGTGTAGCCACCACGCGCTAAAATAAGTGCAGCTATACGACGTGGTATGGAGTGAAACAGATGTTGAATGTCTGCTTATGGAAGAGAATTCCATATTGTTTGTATGCGCACCCAAAGTTCGTCTTTTGAAGCTATGGGACGCGGATCGCGAGCGAGACGCCGACCAACCAAATCCCACACTTGCTCAATAAGCGACATATCGGGCGAATAAGCAGGCCCCAAGGAAGAAGTTGCATGTGTTGGGCTGAAAAGAAGTCTCGAACATTCCTTGCAGCATGTGGATGTGCATTATTCTGTTGAAAGATAGCTCCAGGCATGCCTTGAAGGAAGGGAACGACTTCGGGCTCTAGCACTTCAAGGACGTACCTGTTGGTATTCAGATTACCCTCAATTCGTAGCAGCTGAGATCGTCCATGATACGAAATCGCACCCCAGACCATAACTCCGGGTGTTCTATGCCTATGACGTTCGATAACGCACTCTGGAAGGCAGCGTTCACCGGCATTGCGTCTAATACGAATTCGGCCATCATGGTTATACAAATTAAAGTGGGATTCGTCAGAAAAGACAACTTGTTGCCAATCAGCCTGCCAGACTCTGTGCTCATGAGCCCATTGCAGACGCAGCAGTCGATGGTTTGGCGTGATGGGGATCCTGTATAAAGGAATCCTTGCACGCAGTCCACGGTGCAGCAGACGTCGGCGAATTGACGAAGCCGACATTAGTACACCTGTAGCAGTAGACCAAAGAGCTGCCAACTGCCTAGAAGAAGCTGTACGGTCATTCACCGCCATGTGAACCAGGTGTTTATCATCGCGCGCTGACGTCACCTTCCATCGTCCACTCCCAGTTTTTTCGAGTTGTCCGGTGCTCGTCGATCCACTGCTTAGAAACTCGCATAACTGTGAAACTGTTCGCTGCACACGAGCTGCTATTGCTCGATAGGAAAATCCTCCTTCACAAAGGCCGATGATTCTCCCCCGTTCAAACTCCGTAAATTGTTGAAATTTCACGTTGTTGAAGTTTACCTATTTCGTCGTGGAGGCATAGTTAGGTCTCACTAAACGTTCGCAACTAAAAAATAACCATGCACTATTTTCAACGTCCCGCTACAGCCCTCTATTTATACGCTTTTAGCATGGGTTCAGAGGGCGCTGCTCACACCACGCATGCGTGGGGGCTCTGAAACTTTACTACTTTGCATAACATCCTATAATTGACATTTGCTGCAAATTTCATTTCGTTCGGATGATTCCTTCATGGTGTTGCATTTTTTACAAACAGCTGTATATATATATATATCTATTTTTATTTACTTATTTTTTTGTCCGAAGGATTCTAGTCTTAGGAAATGTACTATGAAATATTTTTTTTTCAAACGATTTTCTTATTCTAAGGTAAAGAATAATTGGATGGGCGAGAGAAAAGATTCCAATTTGATATAAAGGAAATCTTTTGACCCATAGAATCTTTCCAAAGGTTTCTATGCCAAGGACAAGAACAGCGCAATTTTTCCAAAAGACACTATTCTTAGGAAATGAGCCTAAAAATTTTTTCAAAGGATACTATTCGAAAGAAAAGGACAATATGTAGGGTATAACATATTTCGTATGATGTAAATAAGCCTTAAGACGATCATGTCAAGTTGCCAGATGAAGAGTCAATAGCCTTTCCCCTCAGACAATTCGGCAAATTTGCGTACCGCTTCCTCAATGATATTCTTAATTATTAAGTGAGCTTGGACATGGAATCTTATTTTTAAATAGGTAGTGAGGTAGTTGTTTAGCGTGTCACTGGAGAAACACAATGGGTTGTTGGTTATGATCCGGGATCCATCCCGAAGGGAAAGATTTAAGGACAACCCCTCGCCAATTTGAACCGCAGTCAGATGACGAGATCAACACATCATCTGGCACCCCACTTTCCTTACTTCCACGCCACACAAACGTGAGGACATTTGAGGCCATGCCAGATCTGTCATCCACCAGCCCTCATGTACTTGACAGCCTTTGCCTGGACGAAGTTTCGAACTTGTAACCCTCCGGTTGCTAATTCGTTGCTCTTCCACGGCCCTACACTGAGAAGATAGGTAGGTATTTTAATTAATGTCGCACTGGAACAACACATTGGGCTATTGGTGATGATACGGGATCAACCCCAGAAAGGAAAAATTCGAGGTCAACTCCTCGTAGTTTTGAACCACGGTCAGGTGACGAGTCTGAACTGTAAAAGGGAATAGCAGATTTGAATGTATTCTCGGTAATGCAGATTAAACTTTGATGTTTCTTTTATCGAGGGCCTATGCTGTCCCATTACTGTGAATTCCACCTTAAAATGGACACCACTGCAGAATAATTTTCTTCTGACATTGATCTAGAAGACATAGGTATGACCTTCAACTCCTTGGTAAGAGACAGGTTGGTTCTGGTTCGCAATTGCGTTTATTGCAGCTGTGGAATCGCTCAAATCTTGCAATCCGATGCGAATTGATGCAACTTCGCGGTCGGAAGCACTGTTATACAATCTTAATGGCAGGTAATGGGGGAAAAGGCCACAAAAGATTCCAGCACCGACCATTTCTCCCAAGCTCCAAGTCTACTCTTAGACCCGTCAGTATAAAATGTAGCCACGCCGTAGAAGGATAGCGGTATGTAATGGTGATCATAGCAGAGGCGAATACAGTTTCTGTGCAGCATACACGGATTTTAATACCATCAAAAAGGTCCAAACGGCATGAAATGTGGTTGGATTGGTAGATGGTAAAAAGAGAACAGGAGAAAAGTTTAACTATACGTCCACTTCAAGCGTTTTCGATAAAATATCTCGTTAATCAAGATGCGACCAATTTTTCTGATGACGAAATATCTCGTCATGTAGAGTTGTCTCATGACCGTTTCTTGATTTCTTTATGATGTCAAGATCAAGATCTGGAAGGTTTTCTTCTAATGGGCGAGGTATCTCCTCCATCAAGATCCGACCAATTTTGTTGATGAGATATCTCGTCATCAAGATAAAAAACTAGAATGTGAGAAAGAAAAATACTCTTAAATAATTATTTGCCTAAATAAAGTCAGTTTTAGTTTAACAAAAGAAAAATGCTGCAGAATTCGCTGTTTACCAAGTTGAATGAAATTGTTCTTCAAAAATATTACCGTAAAAACTTTTACTGTACTTTCAATTATTTTCTTATAGATAAAATTTTCTTTTTAAATATTTTAACTACTTGTACTATAAACAAAAAACTTTTAAAGTCCCCTTTATATGAAAAACTTTTTAAAGTCCCTTTATATGAAAAACTTTTAAATATGTTTTGAAATTTAATAAACCCACATTCCTGTACACGAAAAATAAGACATGATTCAAATTCTCTTACCAATAACAAATGAATTTATGAGAAAGTTATACTTAACATTAAAACGTTTTTAAAAAGCTGTTTATTCTGCCTAAAAAAGTCGAGTGCCAGGGATTTGTAAATTTTGATGCAAATTTTGAACAAAACAACTTCACAACGCATAACATAACAGAATCTTTCGGAATGTCTTGCTGTGACATAAAAATAAATAATTGTTGAAAAAAAAATGTGTAATATGAATAAATGTACCAATTAGATTTAGAATGCCGGGGATGAATTATAAAAACATATAAAAGCTACCAATGCCAAATTAGTTGCGTTCGCAAGCATTTTTTATGTTAGCCATTTATAACTATCCCCAAGTAATATTACAAAATGTGAGATTCTCTGGAGTATTCAACCTCGTTTCCATTCAAATTGTTTGCAATGTGCAGATGGAGTTTCAATTGAAATGAAAAATAAAGCACACCATTTTTCTGAGGATTTTTCAACGATTAACGAATCATTCAACTAAAAAGAGGGCGCATTTATGCAATTTTGTATAAGTCACGTAGGAATGTTTTGTGGAATTCATCCTTTCAACTGAACCAATTTAATACGTCTCTAAGTTTTTTTCACAAATTATTTTTATTGAATGATGGCTATGAATTAGAGTAGTGCTATTTTTGTAGTTTGGGTAAAATATCTGGACTTGAACGAGGATATTTAAGTGATAATAGTACATATCTATGTCTGGTATATAAGTGTACATATGAATTGACTGGGTGCTTCAAATCTTCGTGCACAATCCTCTGTGGGAGAATGTCAACACAAAATTAAACCACATTCACACAGGGATGTATATCTGCAAACACCACCCTGATATACCACAGATAGGTAGGTAAGTAATTAATTAACATAGCACTGGAACAACACGGGCTATTGTATATGCCAGAGCATATACTAAGGTGCGGAAAGGAAAACTAGCTAGTATGTGAACCACATTTTTACCAGTCTAATTTGACAGTTTGACTGTAGTAGTACATTTAGTTTCGCATAAATTCTCAAAGTTGTGACCACCAACACTAAGGCATTTCCGACAAGGCATGGATTTGCCTGAACTGCAGAGCAGCCAAGCAGCTTTCTCTGGCAAATCCAGGTGGCACTTGGGGACAAACATTCCTTTATGAATATGTCTAAACCCTCTGAGGGGTTCACATGTATAATTCTACCTTCAAATCAGCTTCTTCCTATCCAACCAGTTTTAACCTTCTCTCTCATCATAAGCTTTCCAAAGGATTCTATTCTACAGAGCCTTCAGGTACACATCTCATTTTAGATGTGTACGAGCTTCAAGGATACATGGTACCTTAAAATAATGCTCCAGGGATACCCAAGCGATCGTCTTTTGCCTTCATCCCACTACTCTGTTTCCCATTCACTTTTTTTCGTTCACATTTTTTACATGACGTTTGAGGCACCTTGGCCAAATATGGCTAAGATGTGGCTAAGATCAGGGTTATGTCCTTGTACCATGAAACCACGAACCAACCAACAGGATCTATTTTAAGGAAATGATCAATAGAATATTTCCAAATGACTATTCCAAAGAAAGGAGCAATAGAATCATTCCAAAGAATTATATTCTAATGAACGGAGCTATAGAATATTTTCATATGATTTTATTCTAGAGAAAGGAGCAATAGAACTATTCCGAAAGACTTCATTCGAAAGAAAGGACCAATATTATCACTCCAAAAGATTCCATTCTTTGGAAAAGACCAAAATTTTTCTAAAAGTTGAAAGAATCCGTGCATTTGTTCAATCAATAGAGGTGGCTATTTAGACATGCGGGTTAGAGGAAAACCAACCTACACTTCTCTGAAATCTCGTGGTCCACTGTAAGCCAGGTTAAGAGTAACGGATTAGTGACATGAGGGTTGCGAGTTCTAATTCACCAAAACACCATAGTGTTTTATGGGGGGCTGGTGAAAGTTAAATGTGTCGTGGCCTCAGGTTGGCGCGTGGTGTGGAAGTTTGGAGACTGGGATGCCAACTCAGGTATAACCTTGTTATCTGACCGTGGTTCAAAATTACGTAGTGTTGTCCTTGGATCTCTCCCTTGGGGATTGATCCCAGACCGTCGCCAATAGCCCGTTGTGTTGTTCCAGTCCGCAGTTAGTTAAATACCTGTCTGAGAAATATTGTGGTACTCAGAGGATTAATGTGTGCAGCCTACCTTCTCTTAAAGTGTTTGAGCACAAAATTCTGAAATACCGTACAAAGGTGTGCAGTCTCCAAGTGCTTTTTGAATATAGGTATTATAAATCCTCTAATTCTTCAATATGTCTACGTATTATAAGCCATTACGGTTACGATAAATACTGCTACAAAAATTTTCTTATGACTTATTAGTATCCTATTTCATGCATAAGTTTTTGACAGATTGCCATTTCTTTGTTATCTAAGTTTAAATATGAGGAATTGTGTAAAAGAAATATATATAACTGATGTCCGAAAAATAGGAATTCATGCTAATCTATTACACTAGTTGAACATTTCAATGACTTCGGATGATTTTGTTTCAAAAGATCGAATTAATTTATCCAATTTTTCACATTTTACACTAGGACGTTATCTGGAAAATAAATTTTAAATTTTAATTTGCAAGACTTTAGCTTCTTATTTATTTTATTAGATACTTTCTGCTAGGAATCGAATAATTTTAGATGAAATATCAGGATATATGTGTTATGTTTCTTGAAAAATCACAACAGAATATTATTATCAATACCCAAAAGACTAGTGCCTAGATACATATACGTTAAAGGAAAACTTTAATTCCTGAGAAATTTCAAATAAATATTTTACTGTAATGGAAATTAACCATAGACTTTCATCAGATTTCTACTGCCTCCTAAAATGGTTTCGGCCGACCAACTGGTATAGTGGTTAAGGTGTTAGCCTCTAGATCGGAAAGTTCCTGGTTCAAATCCGGGTCCGGGCATGGATGTTTGTAAACGTATGGTGTAGAGGCGGCTGGTGCACCTTAAATCTGTCGTGGCCGAAAGTCCTCACGTTGGGTTGGCGTGGAAGTTTGGAGAGTGGGGTGCCAGCTCAGGTGTTGCTTCGCCATCTGACCGCGGTTCAAAATTACGAAGTGTTGTCCTCGGATCTTTCCCTTAAGGGACTGATCCCGGACCGTCGTCAATAGCCCGTTGTTTTGCTCTAGTACGACGTTAACTAAAATTACCAAATTACCAAAATACCTAAAATGGTTTCAGTTCATTAAAATGCAATCAGAATTTAATTTATTAATGCCAATATTTTACCATATTTGCTTGGGTTTTCTTAACCTTTTCAATGCAAATAAAAATGTTTCGATCTAATTAAAAAAATATTTTTAAATATTTGAGTCCTTGCTGATACAAAAGATGTTGAATAGTGAAATATTTCACTTATTCAATTTATTTTACTAAACCATTGTCTTTGTAAATTAGGTAATTATGCAACATTTCAAACAAAACGAATTTATCTACTTTCCATAGTGCAATTTAGATTTTGAAATAACTTCCAATTAGAATTCCTTCAAAAGAAATATAATAAATATTTTCTCGGTAAATTGAAATAAGTTCTCAAACTTATAAAACTACACATGTAGTGTTATACTTTCTCAGAAATTTAATTACATATACTGTATTCTAAACATTACAGGGAAGTAAATCTTCGTGTAAACAAGGACCGAAATAACCTGCGAAATTCATTCAAACTGTTTATCAAAATGTTATGCCACAGCACTGTTTGTCTTTTGTGTACAAATATTGACAAAGAGTAACGTCATTTTAATCAGGAATAAAGTGTTTATTCGGGTGTATTGTTTAGCCTGTTAAAAGTCTATGAATTTAATTCTGTATATCTTAAGTTTTTAAAAGTTTCTACGTTTTATAGTTTTGCGTCTTAGTTCATCATCTTGTAAATATTCTAACATTCATGTGAAGTCAATTAAATAATAGTTTAATGATTTTATTAGAAATCTGTTACTGATAAAAACTATTGGGATCAATTATCTCTCAGTGTAAATGATAGGTAATGGCTGATTTTATAACTGAGAGATAAGTTTTAGCTATTTTAATAATAGCTGGGGTTTTTTTTTGTCGAGATGAGATTTAACTAGCCCGTCCACAAAAAGAGACCGTACTCTTCAGATATATCAGTTGTAACGAATAGATTAATTTCAGAGTCGGAGATTAAGTACTACCCTCGAAATATTCTTATCAGGCCTACACTCCAGTCACCGACCAAATATTTTTTGGCCATGATACCCGTTTGGAAGAGTAGTGGATTGACAAACGGAGAGTTGCGACTTGGAAATTCGATCCAACCAGAGACTGTCGTGTATGTGGGGACTGGTGCATGTTACATCTGTCGTTACCTCAAATGTCTTCACGTCCGTATGGTGTGGAAATTTGTGGAATGGGTGCCGACTCAGGTGTTAAACTTGTCATCCGACCGTGGTTCACAATTACGAGTTATTCTCAGATCTTTCCTTTCGGGATCATCGCCAATAGCCCTTTGTGTTGTTCCAGTACAACATTAATTCAACTGCCAACATACTAAAAGTTTTTGTCAGACTCGAAAATCAGATAGCCCCCCCCCCCCTTCTGATAGGTTTATCCAATCCGTCAGACAAATATATCCCTTGAAATATTTTTATGGGGCTCAAGAACCAGAAACAGCCTTCCACATGGATTTACCCGGCCCGCCGTGTGAATACTGCCCTCCAAAAAGGTTTACCAGGCGCCCAGAAGAGATACTGATACCAGATATTCCTAGATGATACTCATTTAAAGTGAAATAATTTTTAAAAAGTAGCAAATTAAGAGTCTTGAGTTATTTCGCAAATAGTTAAGATGAAATTTTTGCTAGCAGATTTGTATATCTTGTTTCTTGTTTTACAGGTCGAAATACTTTCGTGGAAAAAGAATACACGGAGATTGGGATATACGCATGGAACAGGTAGGAATTTAGTTTGTTGTATTATCTTATCTGATTTTATTTATGATTAGTGGGTATTATTGCAGATAAAGTGCAAAATAATGTATGTGGGACCATCGTCAATATAGAAGCAAAATATGTTATCACGTTTCGATTTCGTATTTCGATTATGGACTGTAATATTTAATATCCATGCAATTTATTGCAGAGAGTAATAATAATTAAATCTCTGTGTGTAATTCATTTATTATTCAGCTTTATAGCAATTTCAATTTAACTCAAATTTTGAACTTTAAACTCTATTTTCTCAAAGCCAATTCTACATTTGAGGTACGATTTTTAGGAAACTATTTAATCTTCTGAATGCATAATTAAACTTTGAAACCTGCTGTCTTCCCTGCATGACTTCTAACAAAGTATGACCTTCTTGACCAAGAGAATTTTTCTAAAGGATTTTATATTCCAAGGAAATGAACAATAGAATCTTTCCTAAGGATTTTATTCTAAGGGAAGAGCAAAAGTATAGAATAATTTCAATGGATTCAATTTTCAGGAAAGTAGCAGTAGAATAATTCTAAAAGATTTTAGACTAAGAAAAGGAGCGGTAAAATAATCCCAAGGGATTTTATTTTAAGAAAAAGAGCAATACGAGTAATTTAAAAGTATATTATTTTATGAGAATGAGCAATAGAATAATTCTAAAGGATTTTACTCTAAGGGAATAGGGATCAATAGAATAATTAGAGATAGTTTTATTCTAAGGAAAGGAACAATCTAACAATTCCAAAAGATTTTTGTAAGAAAAGAATGTAGAGAATTTTTTTTTCAAAAAATTAATTTCCAAGGAATGGAGCAACACAAACTTTCCGTGGTATTCTATTCTAAAAAAGAAGAAATTGAATCTTTCTAAATGTAGAAAGAAAGAGAGAGAGAATAGGTATAGATTCTTTCTGAAATTTCTTGACACTCAGAGGAATAACGTGAAAAGTAAAACTTTTCCAACATGTTTTACAAACCTCGTAGATTAAATTCTACAGAAGAAAGTTACCGTTATGGTATTAGCGGAGTAACCATTTTTACAAATATTAAAGAAAATTATTTTTATTTTTTAGTTAACTAAAAAAAATTCTGAAAAAAATGTCATGCTGTTTTCGTTAATTTCAACCTTTACTAACTCATCGCCCAAATAAACAAAAAGCTAAAATTCGGCCCATCAGAAATGTTTTTTTGAAAATCTGACCAAAAAAAATAGGTATAAGTTTGCTTAGTTCGCAAAAGAGTAATAATTATTATGTACTCCCTTTTTACTCCTAAGTGGCTTTTAAGAAAATAGCTTTGAAACAATTTATTTACGATACAACAAATAAAAAAATACTACTCAAAACTTTTATACGGGTATTGCTTAAAATTATTCGTGAACACACTTAACAAAAGTTCAGAACTTAAACGATGAAATGAAACAAACCTTTCACATATTAAACTGATTCACTCTCTGTAAGACACACTAATATACCGCGACGCACAAGTTGAAAATCGATGTGCTATATAATGCAATTCTTATCACGCAACCTGAGTAAATATTTATCGAGTACACCAAAAATCTTAAACGCATCTTCTGAACATTCTACGAAAAAAAAAGTACATGGAAATTAGGTTAATTAACATTCCCACTCCTTATAAATAAACGACCATTCTTATCCTTTCCGAAAACCACAAGAAAAAAAAAACGCGTTACTTATCCTTAATAAATCCACTTAGGATCGCCAAAAACCTCACCCTAATTCATTTATTCTAGTGGATTCAGTTCAGCCCATCCGGAGTTTTAGTACCAGCTTTGGCAATTTATCGCTAATTTTACCCGCACTGGTTCAAGCCATCGGAAGTTCCGAGAAACCCGAATCCGGTCGAAATGCTCGACCACCAAGTGGGCTGCGTGAAAACAAATAGAGAAGGAGATATCTCGGAGACCAGGACAGACACACCCTCTCCTCTGGGGAGCGCTAATGGCTCGCCACTCCAGAAATTGCTTGCTCACTAACAAAATAAATCTGGCATCGAGCGGTGAATAAAGACGTTACACCTCCACAAGGCTTCCTATGAATATAGACAAAGGAGACTTGTCAATTTTTAATGCACTGTTGATATCATTCCGGAAAGTATGCTTCATCATTCTTAATTGCCCTTGGGAAATGAATTTCCGACGCGAAATATTAGTAGGACACAAATGAAAACGTAACAAAGGAATTGCAAAACGGGACACATGCTTTTAGGTTTGTCGCTGTTTTTTGTTCCAGATAGTTATGTATGTAGATATTTTAGTTAACCTCGGCACTAGAGCAACAACAAAAAAAAAAAAAAAATTTTGCTCCAGGAGGATGAATAAGACATACGACATTTCCCTCCAAGCATATTTGGAGCCGTGATAGCCCGGTATAAAGAGTAACGGCTTATCTACCGTAGTTCGAAACCAACCAAAAACCGTCGTGTACAAAGGAGGCTATGGCTCATTGAATCTGCCATGTCCTCAAATGTCCTCACGTTGGCGAGGCGTGGAAGTTTGAGAAGGTTAATTTGTAATCGTAATCGTATGACGTCACCACAGCTGCTTTCATCTCGCGCGATAGTTAAAATGTAAAAACTCTGTTGTTTCGCTTTTCTTTTTTCGAGTTGCTTTTTGCTAGCAGTTTATTTATTGTAACCTCTTTCTTGTTACATATTGTTTACTAACGTTAAAATAAAGATTTTATTTATTATTACCTTTTGAGTAAATTTAATAGGATGTGTTAGGTTAGTCATCTTTCGAGGATCTTATATTCGTGACCTTTACGAGACTGAGCACGGAAACAAGATGGCCATTTGGAGAATCCTATAGATCCCCTCCTCTTTGGGATTGATTGTGGACCGTCGCCAATAGCTTGTTGTGTTGCTATAGTGCAACATTACTGACAACATCTTTCCAAGTAGTTTTGATGAGTTACCTGGTCTACTTGATCCATCCGAGCTCTGACCAATTTTGCTAATAAAGAAATGTGTCATCAAGGTTTTGCCGATTTTTTATAGAGAGCAAAGTTAGATCTGTGAGCTTTCTTCTGATGGAGAGATATTACGTCTGTTACTATCTGCTAATGGATTTGCTGATAACAAGATACCTCATCAAGACCACAAACAGGAGAGTTAGCACTTGGAGAGTCTCGAGTTTTGAGAGTAGTGTAGTCGCAGCTCTACAGCACATCCTACCCAACACTGTAGTTTTATCCTACAACACATTTAATGGCTAAATAACCACACCTTTATTCAGAATCCATAAATTATTTCAACCTTTAGAGAGAAATTCAATTGGTACTTCCTTGGAAAATTATTCTTTAGAACGATTCTATTAACTCATTCTGTTGAATAGAACCCTTAAAAAATATTTCCTACTCCTTAGCTTAGATTAGAATTCTATTGAAATTTTAATGTGCTCTCTTTTCTTTTGAATAAAATAATTTGGAAAGATTAAATTTTCTTTCATTAGAATATGAAGTTTTAGAAAGATTATATTGCCCGTTAAATAGAATAGGTTGTTTTCAAAAGATTTTATTTCCTATTCCCTTAAAATAGAATCCCTTAGGGAAGATTCTATTGCTTCCTTCCTAGGAACAGAATATTTTTGGAAAAATTATATTGCTTGTTTCTTTAAAAGAGAATTCTTTTGGAAACGCCATTACTCATTTCCTTAGAAAAGAAAACTTTTGATAGATTCTATTGGTCAAGAAGGTCATATTGGTTAAAAATCATGCGGTGAAGACTGCAGGTTACAAAGTTGAATTACATTAATTATTGCACTTTTTTAACGCCTTCCTGACTTATCAAAACTAAAGACTAACCTCTAGAGCAAGATCAGAATATTCTTATACGCGATGGAATTTGTAGTAAACCATGAAAAAACAAAGCGTTCGTGCATACAGGAACATAACCAGATTATAAATCTTACCTCAAGAACTCATTGGGCTGTCATGGGGTACGGAATTCAAAATAGATTGTGATTCTTTGACTTTTTTTTCCGATGCAGCAGGCCGAGAAGGACATTATCCTAACGCCTTTGGTCACGGCTGCGTAAGCGATAGTCATTTGTGAAAGAGCACCCAATGGGCGGACATCATTACCCCTAACAGAGGACAGCACAATTACATCCATGCCCTGACCCAGGATTCTAACCAGGAACCTTCCAGAAGCCAACACCTTAAGCACTAGACCGGGTTGTCGGCGATCCTCTGTCTTAGATGCCCGAAAACACAAATGTACTAGAAATCCTCATACCAAAATGCTGTCAAAGCTCTCGCATGCCAATTTATCGCTACACTTTTTAACGCCTTCTTCAGACTCATCATCAAAGCCAGTGACTTTAACCCCAAGAACAAAACCAGAATATTCTTATACGAAATTAAATTTTTTGTAAACCATTTACAAATAAAGCGTTCGTGTACACAGGACCATAACCAGAAGACTACGAACTTTGCCTCATAAATTCCACTGACTGTCAAAGGAAGGGCAATTCGGAAGTTTTAGATCCATTCTTCCAGAGACCCCAAAACACAAATGAGCTAGTAAAAGAACGCACCCGCTATAACTCTTCACACACCGATGTAAAAGCTCACGTATGCAAATATATAAGGATGTAACCCAATTACAAGCCTTGCCTCATGAGTTCATTGGGATGTAAAGGGGTACAGAATTCGAAAAAAATTATGTGCCGTCCTAGATGCCTGCTAACACAAATGCGCTAGAACTCCTCGTACCAAACCGATGTCAAAGCTCACGCATGCAAATTTATCGCTACACTTTTTAACGCCTTCCTCAGACTCATCATCAAATATTAAACACTGACACAAATATGCCTCATTTCATCTTGTAAAGTGAGGGGCTATTAGCGTCGGGTCAGGGAGCTTGCGCGTCGGAACCCCCTAATGGCGTGCCGGGGGAACCCCGCGTCCTTTTGGGAAAGGGGAGGTGGCTGCGCGGTGGGAAATGCCCGTAATCATTGACGTCCCGAAGAACGAGAAGTCTGGATAAGTAGTGGGGTGTGTCCTCATATTTATTGATTTACTAAAGAGGCGAATAAACTGCGATATTTGGAGCTGTTTTGTCGCCATCCCTGCTACTCAGTAACCAGGTGTGCGTTTGCCACTTTCTGTCGGGACGCGATTCAATTATTAGAGTGGGTTCTGATGTGGATTCAATCGAATCTCGTTAAGACGGACTCGCTGAGCTTGATCGTGCCGAACGGGGGGCCCTTCAGGGCCACGTTTTCTTTAGATGCGTGCGGGCTTTCCCTAGGTACCCTAGTGGTCTATTGTTTGACCGTTGTGTTTTCTTCTTAGTTGGAGGCGCAGCCCCTTGCTCCGTGTTGGAACCACCACAGTTGCTAAAACGTAACCCTTAACTGCTGTGTCACAAACCGTCTCGTAACTAGTGTGGAGGGGTCTCTCAGACCTCGCTCACTAAAGTGCGTATAAAGTTGATTAATATAACATATTAATGAAAGATTCTTTAGATAATTATTATTTATACATTTTAAATTTAGATAATTAAATTCTTAACATGAAATACATTTTATATTACTTAATAATATTATCCGAAATATTTCACTGCCATAGTACTCTATTTCCGACCAATTTTCAACAATATCCTGAATTTCTTTTTGTGTAAGATACACAGGTCGTTTTTTAGTAAAGTTTGTTGCCATTTTAGGCTCTCTGCCAAAATTCCCTACTCAAACTTAGATGATTTCATTCAACAAGAACGGTAACGCAAATGCCGTGAAGGGGTCTAAGAGACCACGCGGGAAATGCAAATAGTGTAAAACACGAAATAGTTAGGGCAGCCTAACCAGTCTTGGAATGTGGCTTCTGTTGGACGTAGTAGGAAGGTACTGAATAGGAAAGGGACCAATATTCAATTTAAGGGGTGGAAACGACCTGTCAAAAATGTCTCGGGGTCTGTGAGACCCATGACAGCAGTTAAAGGTTAACCTGTACGCTGCGGCAGGTAGACAATTGTTATCACTACTATTTCGTTTACACCGGTATGGATCTGTTATACGGTGATTGTTTTCCCCCTTTTTAATTGACCGCTGGTATCGATCACCAATTTACGAGCTGTCAGCAACTGACCAACTATCTAGAAGATCCCTCCTTTTGTTCGGTACCCTACCCTGTCGACCGTGAGGTGTGAACGCTTTGGGGTAAAGGCAAGAAGGTCGCTCACCACACAATACTATGAAAGGAAAGCGTCAGTCGTAAATGCCACTCAAGGCTCTATCACTCAAGTTAGGTAATTAGGTAAGGGGGTTGGGCATGCAGGTGAAAGAGCCGTTCCTGGAGACGATTGAAAAAATCTAAGCGCCGCAGCGTAGAGGCTCGTGTGGACTAGGGATGCGACATCGATAGCAAAACATCGATGTTCAAAATTAAAACATCGATGTTGATAATACATCGACCCCAAAACATCGATGTTTTTAAACATCGATGTTTTTAAAATTCAGTGTATTTAAACTTTTTTTCCCCATTTCTTAAAAATGGTTTACCAACTATTGATGCGATATTGACAGCAAAACATCGATGTTCAAAATTAAAACATCGATGTTAATAATACATCGCCCCCAAACCATCGATGCTTTTAAAATTCAGTGTATTTAAACTTGTTTCCCCATTTCTTAAAACTGGTTTAGCAACTAGTGATGCGACATCGGCTCCAATACATCGATGTTTTTTTCTAAAACATCAATGTTTAGAAAACATCGACATCGATGTCGCATCCCTACTTTTCAGATCCTTCATCCTTGGTCACTTTGGTCTAAAAGTATGTTCAATTTGCTAATTATAAAAATTATGCTACTTGGTTATTTTTTTAATTTTTATAATGGTTCTTTTTTCATTTAAAAATAAAACATCGACAACGTAAAAACATCGACAAATAGAAACATCGATGTTACCAAAACATCGACCCCAATACATCGATGATAAATACATCGATGTTTTTTAAAAAACATCGATGTTTTGAAAACATCGACATCGATGTCGCATCCCTAGTGTGGACATGCCCCTGCGCTAGCAATTGTGGGGATGATCAAGGACAAGATCGCTGGCATTTTACCTTGTGCGATATACGACCATGATAAATTCATGCTGCTGCAATTGGCTTTTCAGAAAAGTTTAAAAAATGTCGCTTAATTTACAGTTAAACTAGCTTTCTATAGTATTAACGGCTATCTTATGATGATGGTAATCAATGATGATCATCAATGATGGTAATCTATCACATATTAAAAACAAGTTGTTTGTTATATATATATATTTGTTTAAAGTAGCAGAAGATTCAATGATGTCTTCGCATAGAAACTGCTTCCTTTCAAAGCTATATATTACCTATCGAGCAAATATGTTTACTGGCTCAAATCTATTTTACTTAATGCGATGTCTGGTTTGGTATAACCGTCAAAAAAAAAAACGACTCACCCGATCGCAATTGCACAATTTACATCACAGAACAAAACGGAAGGTAGCAATCGAAAGGGATTAATGTTTTCTACAAATATCATTTCTTAAAATTTGTCTAAGGGGCCGTCTTCATATTAAATTGGGTGCTTGCTCCGATAATTTCAATACGAACCCCCCTCTTTTATCACAAATTTGGATTCTACGAAAGATTGCCAACAGATTGTAGGATTCAGTCAGAATGGATTGACTTTGTCACCATCTGAATGGACTCTATACCAAGGTGCCTGCAACAGGTCATTGACTGCGACGGCCACTACACGTCTTTATTAATATTTATAATGTGATTGAATTCCGAGCATTTATACGCTCCTTCAATGTTTTTTATGAATTTTCTCTGTTAATTTTACGCCTTTTTACATTATTTTTCCATCAAATCCGTCTGAAATTTCATTTGGAATCCAAATTTGTGACAAAAGATGGGGGTTCCTATTGAAATTATCGGAGCAAGCACCCAATTTAATATGAAGACGACCCCTTAGACAAATTTTAAGAATTGATAGTTGTAGAAAACATTAATCCCTATCGATTGCTACCTTCCGCTTTGTTCTGTGATGCAAATTGAGCAATTGCGATCAGGTGAGTCGATTTTTTTTGACGGCTGTACATCTTTAAACGATATTGTACAGAAGTGACCAATCACCTGAGGGGGGGGGGTGCCTTAACTAGAAGGACAACCGACTTCCATTCGCATTACGTGGGAAGGGAAAGCCAACAAACCCTTCCATAGTTGGGTGAAAAGGAAAGAACTTTACGTTTTCTCGGGTGCAACGCAACACCTCATTCGCAAGAGTTTGACGTAGGGTTTACTGCCGCAGGTAAACAAGGGGTTGTGACCCCAGGATCTCTAAGCAATCTTTATATATACTCTCTTAAATTCATCAGTTCTTTTCACATATACTTCCCACTGTCTGTCTTGTGTTTGCCGCATATTGGTAGCTCTTAAGCTATACAACCTAAAAGTAATCAAAAGGAGGTGGACAACAGCTGTTCAAACCCTCGTCCTTTTCTGTCTGGGTATAGTGCCCTTATTGAAAAATGTCTTGGGCATCAAAGTTCAAATGAACTAGCGGATTAGACACCCGTCCGGCCTAGTTAGCAACGAATCCAGGACCGTCATCAATAACCCGTTATGTTGCTCAAGTGCGAAGTTAATTAAAACACCTACCTAATCAGTTGTATTATAAGTGGGTTAAGGGGAGATTGCTCTCTCAATGAAAGTTTCACGGACACAGAAAAAATACACTCGTGAAGGAATGCACCAGACAGAAATCGACCTTGCCTCACCTAGAACTCACAGTTATCTAGAGCATACCCACTGAGCCATGATGTCCTCCTCCAGGTTATGAGAGGAAATTTCAGTGCTAAAACAAATAAGACGGGACAAACCAGACGGGGGGTAGGGAAATAAAAAAAATTTACTTCCAACACACAAATGCTCTTACATGGTGCTCCAGTGTGACGTTAATCTAGTTACTTCTTCCTACCGAAATGCTCTCACGAGGTTCAAAATTAAGTGGTGTTGTCCTCGGATCTTTCCCTTTGGGATTCCTCCAACACACCATTGCAAATAGCTCATTGTCAATAGCCCAGTGTGACGTTAATTAAAGTACCACCTTCCTATCCAAATACACTCGCATAATGCACGTCGGGGATCTTAATTAATAATTCAAACACCGCTATGCCCTCGTGCTCAAGATAGGTACATATTCCATTAACGTCACACTGGATCAATACGACTCTATTTTCCTTTTAGCCCTCCTGGTGGTCCTTAATGGACGAGATATCTCGTCGAAACCCGTTGGAGGGTTAATCACATGTACATTAGGACATGAGAGGACATTTCAGTACTAACACAAACAAGACGAAATGCGAAGATTGTGCTTCCACTATCCAAATGATGTCGCCATATTAGACATCGGGGATGCATTAAAGTCTTGTTTATCTCCGTTTCGACGACACGTTTGGCGTTTGATATAATTGACTTTGCCCAATCAACTAACAAATCAATTTGGAATTTTCGTTGGCGACGTGATGAAATCGTAACAAGTCAACTCCTATCACTTTCAGATTGCGTGCAGGTCTTTTGCCGTTTTATAACACAAGGACCACATATGGTCAAGCTGCACCGAAAACAAGACAACGTCAAGTAAAATATGTCGGGAAAGGGAGAATGGATTGGGAACATAGTAGTGGGATGAGGGCAGAAAAAGAACGTCTGGGTTTCCCGTCCCAGTGTTTACAAAAGACATTAAACCACGCGGGAAAAGAAAAGATCATTAGAGCACCTCGGGTTCTTGAAGCCCGTAAGAGAGAGGTAGGTAGGTAGTTAATTAACGCCGTACTGGAGCAACACGACGGGCAATTAATCCGGGATAAATCCCGAAGGGAAAGACACCAGGACAACTCTTCGTAACTTTGGACCACGGTCAGGTGATGAGAACAACACCTAAGCTGGCACCCCATTATCAGGGCCGCCCTAAGATATTTGGCGCCCGTTGGCTGCTAACAATAATGCGCCCCTCGTCATAAGAAAATACGCAGGAGAGGGGTGACTGGTGAAGTTTTAAAAAAGTTTCAGAACTAGGAAAAGTCAATCTAGTCAGTTACACGTTGGTGTCCAGCCGTCATACTGATCTGAGTGCAAGCAAAATTGCCGCCCCAAGTATCTGGCGACCCTTTGGCTCTAGTCTATTTAGCCCTGTAGTTAGGGTGGCCCTGCTCATTCTCTAAAATTCCGTACCACGCTAAAGCGAGGACATTTGAGGCAATGACAGATTAACGTGCCCTAGCCCCCTTGTATACGACGGCCTTTGATTAGACTGAGTGTCGAACTCGCAACCCTCCGGTTGGTA
Organism: Metellina segmentata; assembly: GCA_947359465.1. Lineage (NCBI taxonomy): Eukaryota > Metazoa > Arthropoda > Arachnida > Araneae > Tetragnathidae > Metellina > Metellina segmentata. The sequence goes on along the minus strand of OX375872.1, from coordinate 66,208,699 downwards.
TCCGTTACTCTTCCAACTGGGCTACCGCGACCCCATCTCCTTGATGGCGGATACGTACAGGAAGTACGTTCCACCACCAACATTTAGCTTTGCAGAAAATACCTCTCACAGTTTGTTGGATCTGAAAATATTTCACAGTTCAAAAAACGTAAATATAATGTTATTTGAGGAAATTAGCCGATACGGACTATTTGCGAAGGTCCTTCCTTAATCCCTTCATCCCTTCCATCCCTTCATTTACTATTAAAATATTCCTCAAAAAGAAAATAACACAGAAATTAAAGAGCTCGGGAAAACAACTTGAAGCATGAAAACTAATTACCTTACAAAGTATAAAAAAATTATTTTTAATCCTGAGAAGTTCGTAGATTTTTTCCCGTGCGTGTAGTTTAAATGATCATAGTGAGACAATTTATATCAAAAGTGAAAAGGGCTATTCGATTGTTTAAGGCACACACACAACCCTAAAAGTTTTCTTTTTTTATTCTTAATTGTCATCATTAAAAAAGACCTTTTTTTAAAGGTTTTTTCCACTTTTGTTCATTTGTCCTCTACTTTGTTCGACTTTTCAGTTTTCCTAATGGCTGTAATCTTTAAAAAACGGGATAATGACAACCTTTTCTTCCCGTTTCTTCGTTTGTAGAGAAATGGCTGGCTTGAATATCCAGAGGACATTTGTATCTCATTTTATTTTATTTCTCTTTATTGATGATTTTTTTATCTCATCCCCTTTTTACAACAAGATGATTTATTTTGCAACAAGCGAACTGCAGTAGCTATTCACTCCTCATTGTTTTCGCATTATGTACATTGAAGGAAACACGGCGTCCGAATTTCTTAAGTGTAACCGGTATTTTTATTTTATGTTGTTATAAAATGCAAAAATATTGAATGGGTGAGAGGCCTTTTTGTTAGTGCCTCAAATGCAAACACGGATGTGATGAATTATAATAAATGTTTTTAAAAGCCTTTTCAAATTCCCAGGATTTTCTTTTTAAAGCTATAAATAAATTAGATATTTGAAATTGTTTAAGGGGAAAGTAAGGAAAAACCCAAAATTCTTATTATTTATTTTTCATAACCTATTTTTTAGTGATAGTTAAGCACATATTTTAAAGCAATAGTCAATAAAAAAATAGTTTTATTTGCAAATATATTTTATGTTACGATTTTAATATGTTTTTTTTTTAAGCCGATATACACACTTTTTATAAACCCTACTCCTCTGTCAATTTTCAATATTTTTGAATGAAATAAATTTCTACAATATCGTTATAGTATATGCAAAAGACCTAGGAAGCGATTTCTAAAATTTATTTACGGGTTTTCATTATATATATGTGTGTGCGCGTGTGCGCGTGTGTGCGTGTGTGTGTGTGTCACTCATTATACGTTAAATTTCTATAAAAATTTCCAATTTTTTACGTTTATTAATTTTTATAAATATTTCTGAACTATTTGTGCTAAAAAGCTCTTCCTGTGTCTGTTAAACAGTTATTCAAGAACTAAAAATGTAAATAGTTTTACTCTAAGTGCATAATAAAAAAGTCTTAGTACTTTGAACTTGCAAAAAACTGATTTTGAGATAATCGCATTTTAAATACAAAATACAACAGAAATTAACGAAAACAATTTACTTTTTGCAGGTACTATTTATTTTAGCAATGTCTATTACATTAAGACTCTTAATCAAAACAAGAGTTTTTACCGTAAACTTGTATATATTTTTTTAAAGTCTGTTTTATCTCTGATGACAACTGAGTGATTTGTGATAATCCACTGAAAAATTATACATTTCTTGTATAATGAATGGAAAAAAAATTATTTTATTGTATCAGTACTATTTTAAAATAAACCACCACTGTATAAACCACACCTTCTTTTTTTCTACAGCTATTTTTTTTTTAAGGCCTTTTTTGTAGTGATACGCATGCGACGAAATTTAGCGCTATTTTTTCAATGTATTTCCTTCAGTGGCGTCACCACATGTTTTACACGAGGACCTGGATTTTGCCCTTTAGCTTTCGCCGATTGATAGAAAAACCAGGAGTCTACACCTTAAGGGTACTTAAAGTGTTTGGATAATCATCGGTATATACACTATGATATAATGTTGCATAAATGGAGGTTTTCATGGAAACCGAAGCCAATGGTTGGCAGTCGATTATGTAGTTGGAAGGCCATATAAAAGTTAAAAAGCAGCTGTTTGAAATTTCCTTTGACTCTGAAATTTCGTCCATTTGTTCATTAATATCTGATGCATCGTTTTATCCAATAAGCAGAAAAACACTTACAATTTTTTTTTCGAAATTTGGGGTTCGGGTCTCCCTTAACACGAGAGAACTCAATACTGTGGACTCGCTTATCACTGAAGTGTCAAAAAACAGGTACACTAGTCTAACGAATACAGTTAATACCAGAGATTGAGGCCCGTTCAGGGCCATGTTCTCCTTGACCTCATCAAGAGACCTCAGGATTTGCTTTTTAAAGCTATAATTGAGTAAGGTATTTGAAATTTTTAACACTATAACACTCAATACAGTAGACTCGCGTTACTCTGAAGTACCAAAAAAAAAACCAGGTGCTAATAACATTTATCAAGTGCAATATTGTCAATACCTGAGATTGAGGAACCTTCGGTGCCAGGTTCTCCATGACCTCATGAACAACACCGGTCTAATACTTTGTAGGCCTCCTACGGGGGCATAGAACTGTAGATATACGACGAGGCATTACTTCCACCAGCTTTGGGAAGTATTCTGTATATACAGGGTGTTTCAGTGAACCGTTTCAGAACTTGTAAGAGGGGTAGGGTACATCCTGACGAACCAAAATCATATACCAATGGGCAGTCAGAAATGCTTTCCTGACGCGGTAGATGGCGTTGTGCGAAAATCCCGAGCTTTCGTGTAGGGAATCTTCATTTCGCACAAGAACGCCAAGTTAGTAGGATGGATGATTACACGATCGCAGAGTTAGCCGATATGCATTTGGCGTACGGGGCTGCAAATTGTAGTGGGCCAGCCGCACAGCGTTTGTACGCGGAACGATAAATGACGAGGCGTTTCCCCAGTCATAATTTCTTTCCAAGACTGCACCAGAGGTTAGCTGAGACAGGTTCATTAGAAAGAGCTGACAGGGACAGGGTAAGAACAGCACGGACTGCAGACGTCGAACAGAATGTGCTGCAGCATGTACAGGGGAATCCAAGAACGAGTACACGAAGTGTAGCAAACGCAGTCGGGGTTTCCCATTGCAGCGTCTGGAGGATTCTCCGAGAAGAAGACATGCATCCGTTTCACGTGCAGCGTGTCCAGACACAGCAACCGGAGGATTATGCACCTCGTATTGCTTTCGCACAGTGATACCTTGGAAAATGTGCTACAAATCCCCTTTTTCCTGCTGAAGTGTTGTTTTCCGATGAGGCATCCTTCACAAGGGAAGGAATTTTCAACACGCATAACGACCATATATCGGCGGTCGAGAACCCGCATGCAATACGACGTCGTGCAGCACAGATTCGATTTTCGGTCAATGTATGGGCCGGTATTATGGGAGATCACCTCATCGGACCTTACCTGTTACCGTCTCGTCTAACCGGACCTAACTACTTGCTCTTTCTGCAGCAAGTATTACCACAACTTTTGAGAGATGAACAGATTTCTGTATCGACGCAACAGACAATGTGGTTCCAACACGATGGAGCCCCTGCCCATTATAGCGGAGATGTTCGTAACTACCTGGATGTCACATTTGGTCAGCACTGGATCGGACGTGGTGGTCCCGTGCGTTGGCCTGCTCGGTCACCCGACCTATCATGTCTTGATTTTTATTTCTGGGGTCATCTGAAATCGCTAGTTTATGACACCCCTGTTGACAATGTTGAGGAGCTGGTTGCAAGAATTGCAGTAGCTGCCGGAGAAATTCGAGATATGCCTGGAGTATTCCAGAATGTTCGGATGTCCATGCGTCGGAGATATGAGGCGTGCATTGTAGCCCGTGGAAGAAACTTCGAACACTTACTTTAATCCATGTACCTTTTGCTTCTTTTCATGTATTATTAAAACGATTTCTCACTTACGGTCTCTTTTCTTTACGGTGCTTCTGTGTACAACACCGCTTCAGGAAAGCATTTCCGACCCCACATTGCTGTATGATTTCGAGCAGTCAGGACGTACCCTACCCCTCTTAGAAGTTCTGAAACGGTTCACTGAAACACCCTGTATTAAACACCATACTCTATGATTCTTACTCGAGGGAAAAGGCCAATAGAATCTTTCAAAAATATTCTATTCTAAAAAAGGACGCAAGAATCCTTGCAAAGATTTGTACCCAATGGTGCACGTTAAATCTGTCACGGCATCAAATATTCTCACTTTGGCGTGGTGTGGAAGTGTGGAGAGTGAGTTATCAACTCAGGTAGGATCTCGTCATTTGACCATGGTTCAAAATTCCATGGTGTTGTCCTTGAATCTTTCCTTTGGGAAGGATCACGGATCGTGACCAATAACCCGTTGTGTTTCTCTAATGCAACGCTAACCAACTACCTATCCAGTTTTAAAATTAAAAAAAAAAAAAGATTTCCTGTCCAAGCTTACTAAACTATTAAGAATATCATTGAGGAAGCTCAGTTTTCTTCTAATGACGAGATATCTCGTCCATCAAGATTTGCTAATGGTTGTGCTAATGACGAGATACCTCGTTAAGACAACCACCAAGTTCGTTAATGAGTTCCATTTTGAAGGCATTACTTCATATGTCGTTACTTACTTTTATATATACATACAGGGGTTGGACAAAAATATGGAAACACATCGTGAAATGCATGTTTGAAAATAAATGTTTATTCTAGTGAAATGTGTAGGTGGCGCGGGAGTTTTCGCCTACTGACGCCACCTATACAACGTCGTAAATGCTCTGCGCATGTCAGTCGTAGTCGGGGCACTGTTCTGTGAAGTTGTAATTGCATCATGTCAGAGCTAACCGACTTCGAACGTATGGAAATTGTTGGAGCTCGTCTGGTGGGTGCTTTCATAAGCAAGGTAGCCGAAGTGTTTACTGTTTCGAGAGGTACTGTGTCTAAGATTTATTCTGCATATTTGCGGACGAAAGTGTGTGTTGAGTGATCGTGACAGGCGATCATTAAGGAGGATTGGGACTAAAAATAAGAAGACCACAGCTGCAAAAGCTACTGCAGAAATGAATGTCGTGCTAACAAACCCTGTGAGTACCAAAGCAATAAGAATGGAGCTCCATAAGCATTTCTGGCCGATCTGCAATTCAAAAACCATTCATCAGTGATGCTAATGACTGTAAAAAGTGGAGTTTAATCTAAGGTACTCATAAAGCCTGGACTATGGAGCAATGGAAGACAGTACTTTGGTCGGATGAGTCTTGTTTCACACTGTTTCCCACTTTTGGTCGAGTTTATGTCTGGCGAACGCCATCGTAAGCCAGATTTCTTGTTGCGAAGAGTGAAAAATGGCGGGGGTTCTGTGGTGGTTTTGGTAGACATATCGTGGTTTTCTGTGGGCCCCGTGATTACTCTGCAAAGCCACACTAAGACCAAGGATTTTGTGAACATTTTGGCCGATCAAGTCCATTCCATGGTACAAACTTTGTTCCCCAATGGTGATTGTGTCTTCTAAGACGACAAAGCCCCTGTTCACACAGCTCACATCGTCCATGATTGGTTTTCTGAGCACGAGGATGACTTATCACATCTCCCCTGGCCACCAAAGTCGCCAGACCTCAATATTAGTGAATACTTGTAGTCTACATTGGAAACGAAACTGCATCCAACGCCATAATCGTTACCTGAACTTGCCACCGTTTTGCAGGAAGAATGGTACAAGATTCCCTAGGCAAACATACAGGAACTGTATTTATCCATTCCGAGAAGACTGCAAGCTGTTTTGAATGCCAACGGTTTTCCTACACTATATTAGGCAAGATTACATGTTTATTTTTGGTGTTTCCGTATTTTTGTCCAATTCCTGTATATTTTTCTGGTTTATCGGGACATGGTTGGAAGAGGATCGGATTATCAACCGGAGGGTTGCGTGTTCGAAACTAAGTCCAGACTAAGACAGTCGTGTACATGGGAACTGGTGCACGTTAAATCTAATGTGGCCTTAAATGTCCTCACGTTAGCGTGGTGTTGAAATTTGGAGAGTGGGGTACCAGCTCAGGTATTGACCTAGTCCTTAATCATAGACCGTGGTTCAAAATTATGTGGGTTTTCCTCGATTTCACTTGGGGATTGATCGCTGATCCCGGACCGTCACCAATAGTTATTTGTGTTGCTCCAGTACAAAGTTAATTAATTACTATTACAATTTTCTGGTCTATTTTGCACTAGGAGCAACTTATGGTTTTTTTTTTTTTTTTTTACAAAGTGCCATAAAACCCAATTACAACCATACAGATGACATCACACTTTCCTTACATGTTTGCAATACTTAGAAAATATTTTCTAGCTTTTCAATTTTTCCAACAGTTGCAGCTTTTAGAAAGGGTGCTTCTTTCTCTTTTCCTATATTTCACCAGCCTTTGTTTACAACAACAAAAAAAGGCAATCGAATGTCATTCTAATGTTTCCTTATACCGCTAACAAAGTCCGTTCTCGTTGGCACAGTTCACTCCAAAACTGAAAAGAAATTGTTACTATTAGAAAGAAAAATGCGCAAATGTTAAACTTACTTTCGAAAAGAGGGATTATTTATTAGGTAAGTGACACACGAAGCGCTTCAAGCAGCACGACCTGGGTCACTGGATCTGGTGGGTGAATAGATTTCTACTACTCCTGTCACACGGGGTGGCGCTGCTCAACCATCAGCTACTCAGCCGCGATTTACAAGTCACGCAACCACGCCAACCAATTGTTTTCTTATGTGATCGACACACGAGGTGACTTGAGCAGCGCGACCGGTTAGCTTTGTTCCTGACATGGAAGAAAACCGGCTGGACACATGGTAACGCGCCACCTAGGTCTGTGTTGCGCTTCGCAAGTCGCCTCATGAGTCACCACCTATACTGTTTGCTATGAACGAATTTAGTAGCTGGATAATTTGTTTGTTGTTAGGCTATGCAATATTTGAGCTTTTTATATTTTTCCACTTAGGCTGAATTCAAGGACATAAATCTATCAGTGAACAGTGATAGTGGAACAACTGTGAGCATGGTAGTGAACAGAAACGGAACCAAAGTTGTAAGGTAAACTCATTTTACTTATTCTTTACCATAAAAAGCGATAAAAGTTTGCAATACACAAATTTGTGGGAATTGATACAATTCTCAAAATGGAAAATCATAAAATCATCAATATCGGTCGTGTCTACTGTTTCAACTCTTATATTCTATTTTGTACTGCATTAAATCCTCCAAGTGGTTTCGACGAGATATCTCGTCCATCAAGATTTCACCAACTATGGAAAGGACGTGATATCTCGTTATCCATGTACTGACGATTTTTTTTTATGATAAGATTATGATCTGGTCAGTTTGCAATGGCGAGAAATCTCCTCCATAAAGATCTGCTAATGTTTTGAAAATGACGATATATCTCATCCATCGAGATCCAACCAATTATGGAAATGACATGATCTCTCGTCATCAAAATATTGCCGAATTTCTTATGATGCGATTATGATCTGGTTAGTTTCCAATTACAGGATATCTCGTCCATCAAGATCTGCTAATGGGATTTGCAAATGACTAGCTACCTCTTCGAGACAACCACCAGGAGGGTAAATCATGGTACAGACATTTCTAGATTTGCCATCATGAAACCCTGGGAAACGGAATAATTCTGCAGTCAAATCTGTTGCAAATTCTGTACGAAAAACCTCGTTACCTTATACACTGTACTGATAAGTTACCGGACTCCTGGAAGAAAAACAAAACATTTATTTTGGGGTCTGACTGTAAATTGAAAATTTCAATTTCAGAGTCCACATCCACATGGGTAACTACAGAGCTAACTACTAGTCAGTATGGACTGAAATTTGAGAAAGAAAGGTCCAAATGTTTTGTATCAAAATCTAAACACTGAAATAGCAATTACTTATCCCTTTTTGCACACGTCCTAGGAAACTAAACTGTATAAAATTATTGACTCTCCAAAATGGTTGAGTCATCTAGAACCTTTGCTCATGATGGTACCTATTTAACATTCTAAATATGGATATTTAAGGTATGTAGGTAGGTTATTATTAAACGTCACACTGGAGCAACGCAGCAAGTAATTGGCGATGGTCCCGGTTCAATCCTAAAGGGAAAGATTCAAGGATAACCTCTTGTAGCTTTGAATCATGGTCAGTTGAGTAAACACCTGGGCTGGCACTCCATTCTCCAAACTTCCTCACCATTCCAGCGGGAGGACATCTAAGGCCAGTACAGATTTAACGTGCACCCCCCCCCCCTTCGAGTAGACGATGGTCTTTGGCTGGACCTAGTTTCCAACTTGTAACCCTGTGTTGAATCCAATTCTCTTCCAACTGGGCTGACATAGTCTGGATATTTAGGAATAATAAAGTGACTGCTGCTGCAGTTATTTAGATTTTGATTTATGACATTTGCCGACACAAACACATTTCTATGGGACATACCTTCCTTAAATTTCAGTCTATATCACTAGTAGTTAGTTCTGTAGTAACCCATGTGGATGTGGACTCTTAAATCGGAAAATATTAAAATTTATAGTCAGACACCAAAATAAATGCTGCTTTGTTTTTCCTTCAGGTGTCCAGTTACTTTTGTCAGTTCAATGTATATTAAAAGTGAGTTGGATATTAAGTACCACTACTCTTAATTTTCAAGGGAAATCTGGTCTATTGATAGTAGGGAAGCTATAAGATCTCAATATCAAACGAATGACGAAATGTCGCCGATGTCCACAATTGCAATCCCCAGAAGCCACGCCCTTCCTTGAAAAACAGATTAATATTCGGTGGCAAGAAAAAATTGATAAAACCTGAAGCAAAAATGTCATTTTTCAAACCGTAAATCAAAATCAAACGTCAGTTTGTTTTTCGCGTTCAGGCCGTGATAGACCAATCAGATTTTGGTTTGCTTTGGGGTTTTATAGCGCAAGTGCCATATATGACCATGCTGCACTAGACACGACATACAATATCAAGTAATAGACACATACAACATGAAAGTTTTACTGACACAGAAGGGAGAAATACACCCAAGAGGGGAATGCACTCGACAAGAATTGAACCTGCACCGCCTACAACTCGAAGGCTGCTAGCGCAGTAGGCATACCCACTGAGCCACGACCGCCCCTTAGCCCAATCAGAAAAGCAACGGATTAGCAATCAGAAGGTTGTGAGTTCGAAACTCGGTCCGGCCAAAGTTCGTCAAGTACACGAGGGCTGGTTCACGTTAAGTCTATCAAAGCTTCAAATGTCCCCAGGTTGGTATGGTGTGGAAGTTTGGAGAGTGGGGTGCAAGCTCATGTGTTTTTCTCGTCCCCTGACAGTAGTTTAAAATTACGAGGATCTTTTCCTCCGGGATTGGTCCGAGACCGCCGCCAAGAGCACTAGTGTTGCTCCAGTGCGACGCTAACCAACAACCTACCTATTTCACGTTCTTGGTTTTTCACCGTAAGAGTCAAGTCGTCACTAGCCCTTTGGGGTGCTCCAGTGCGGCGTTAATTAAATAGCTATTTACCATAAAAGTCAAGCAGAGCTTGATCCTTCCCTACTCTTTCTGCCTCAAATGGCTTTTTTATGATTGGTTAACGGTATTTGTCATTGGGCAATGGGGCATGCATATCTTCCACACAAACTCGTCTTCCATTTCCATACCCATATTTCCATCTGTCTCTAGGTCCGGTTAAGACCGGCGATCAGTGGTTGAGGTGTCTGACACCGAGTCGTTAGTATAGACGTTACCAAGACCAGTTACCTAATAGATTTTCTCTCTATCTACTTTCAGATCTTTTCGACCAGACTTTTTATTGGTTCGCCAACACGTAAGGGACGCGGGACACGAAGATTACCGTAATCTATTACTTGGATTCAAATACGGAGGTGTGCCAAGTGTGAACTCACTACACAGTCTCTATAACTTCCAAGACAAACCGTGGGTTGTAAGTAAAAATTATATTTTCGACCACAGTGTTTCTTAAAACCTATTAATCTGTGAGAATCCCACGTTCATAAGGCTAGTGATCTGTAGCAAACTACAAAAGAAAACAAATGAGTAAAGAAGAAAAAATATTTCGGAAAATAAATTTTAGCGGTATGTTCCCAGGAATGTTATCAAGATAATTGTTTGTTAGAAAATATTATTTATAAATTCTGGATAATCAAATAAAGAGGTTCTAGATTACAAATGTAGATGGCGCCACATGTAGATTGTTGATATTTAAAAAAAATTATCACTGAGGAAATTCAGAAACGAAATGGAAAGAAGACAAAAAAGTGAAACAAAATTATTTTATCAACAAACACAATTGTTAAAAAGTTTGTCTTTATGAAATTGAATTTTTTTTTTCATGCTGAAATATCCGCACTTCTATTAAAACTAATCTTATAAAACCAGTATCAAATAACTGATAAAAAGTATATTAAAATTTGAAAATTGAATTGATTTAGAAAATTATGAATAATTAAAATGATTAAAATTGAATTTAGAAAATCGAAGATTTCGCATGAAATATCCTTTCAATACTTTAAAATATTGTTAACGTTCCTCTGATTCGTAGTCCGTGATTGTAAGCTTGAAAATCATTTGTTCTTGTTTTATTTAAAAAAATTTCACATGGATACAAATTGAAATTTGAAATTTCTAAGTTTTTGTGGAACAAGAGAGCTGGGGGTATCTGTTGTAGTTCAAGAGAATAGCAATAGGATTCAAATATATTTTGCAAGTAGATTTTCTATATTATGGATAGATGGCAGCACGATCTCTGATTCTTTCAGATTACAAACAATATTATTAATGTATATCTTTACTCATCTTTACTCTCGTCATCTACAATAGGATAGAATTGAAATAATTGAAAAAAAAATGACGAATAAATATATGTTTTTTCATTTCTATATTAATATTATGCTAAATAAATGATTTTCAAAAATATTAGATAAAACTCATTTAAAAAGTTTCCAGTGGATAGTTTATATATTCGTTAACAGATGGCAGCATGTTGTGAGGGTTTGTGCAGATGGTTTCGATTTCGTTGCTTTGATAAAAAAACCTTAGCAGCAATTCTAACACTTTTCGTCCCTATAGAACGGCTATGTTCATATTTAAATAAAATTTTAGTGGAGCCCAAAGAGTTATCGCACACCAGATTGTGCAAAAAATTTGGGTGAATAAAAATGCGGTTAATATGTTTTTTAACGCATAATATTTTTAAATGAACATTTGTCTTCACTATACAAATTAAATAGCTTCACAATATTCAATTATGGTACATTTCTATGAATTTCGTGGGGAAAAAAAAAGATTTCTAAATGGGCTACAATTTTATCATATCTGGATTGTTAAATAAATTGTGAAGACATGTAATACAATATAATTTAAAGAATTAAGAAATGTATTACAATATATTTGATTTAAATTTTGAGTCGTGTTCCCTTTTCACACATGTTTACTATTATTTATGACATGTATTTTCTTACATCATTTTCACTTTTACAGTTGAATGGATCATAAATGCATTCTATATCTTTCGGACAGCTATATTTTCCTCACTAACTGCGTTAAGATCTACTTACTCTAAAAAAAGTTTTTGAAAAAATTTCAAGATCTATTAGCCAGATTATAAAATTGGACTCCTCAGATATATTTCTCCCAGATAAACGATTCTTGGACATTGCATGTTGAAAATTGAATTCGATATGTAACTAGTTAGTGGTTTATTTCATTAAAGCATTAATATACGTTAGGTTAGTTCTATTTGTGTTTATCAATTTGAAGTTTTGTTTCGATAATATGCAAGCAATTTTAATGAAATGTAAAAGTTAATCAAAAATAAATATTAACTATCTTACATTTGAAAATTCGACTCTGTAAAGAAATAAAGAAAACCTACAACTTGAATTCTCTATGATTTGCAAATTCTAGTCTGAACGCAATCAAAGATTAAATAAAACCAATAACTCGAATTGTATTTAATAAGTTTCATGTGAAATTACATATTTAATGGATTGGTTATCACTTTTGGAATTTTGATTTTGTACTGACAAAACTTTGCAATCAAATAATTTCAAATTTGGCTATTTACGGCTAAACTACGGCTATTTATTAACATATGAGGCATGCCCAAAAAACGTGCTTCATCATTTTCATGTAGAATAGCGCATGTTAATCCTCCTCGACTCAGCGAAGTTCCGTGGTCGCTGCATGGCTTGATTTCTCAAATCCAAGTGATGTTAATCGAAAAAATAATTTAGTTTCTCTTCATACACATTTTGCTATCATTTGATGAACCATTTGAAGAAGAAAATTGAGGAAATAGTAACTTGTCAAATAAAAAAAATCGCTTCAGTTAAAGCAAATTGAGATTTTTGCTACACAAATATGTAAAAGCAGAACACATTACTTTTGTGAATCATTAAACAATAAAAGGATGTTTTATCAACTTTATAGATATGCTAACCCAATCATGAAATACCTGTTCCGAGAAAAACGCATTTAAAGTTCCAGTACAGTAAAACGGAAGCATGCACAGAACTTACTCTATTTTCCGACTTTTCTGCTATACCAGTACCATACAGTGCTGTAATTAATATTTTTACCACCAACTTTTGATAACAAATCGTCGTCAATCAGCTTAATTGAATTTACGTCTTTTCGAAGCACACATAACAAACTCTACATCTGCGTGTAGAGTCTGCTAATGGCTTATAACCGGGTCAATTTTGCTAATTTTGTCTTGAAATTTAACACACGGGTTTTTAAGACCATAAACACAAAATTACATGAAAAATGCAAAATGGACTTTTCTCGCGAAGGAAAGAAAATTCCTCCTTAAATAGTTCCATTCAGACTGACATATCGAGGGGTTATAAAGTTAACGAGAGTCATAAAAAGAAAAATATCGCAGTATTCATCTCCCTTGTATTTACATAGCATTCTTTTCTGAGTTATAATTTCACAAAATACGACGGACTTTTCGCATTCATATTATATGACCTTATTTATCTTTCAGTTTTCGCAATTACTTCACATGCAGAGAAGGTTAGGCAAAGAAAATTTCCCCCTCATCGAACAGTCGTATTTCCCAAACCATAAGGAAATGGTAAGTGGATTGTTTTTTGCTTTGTCTTAGCTAGTGGTTCTCAGCCTATAAATCTCGACCCAAAATAGGGTCGTGATGTACTGATATGTCTATTTTAGCCTATACATATAAGTTTATTGTTACTCATAGAGAGTGCACGAAAACGAATCTATTTTTAGTGTTTGATGGAGTTAAATCGAAAGCAATAGTCTGGTTTCATATAATCAATTTAAGAATTATAACTAGTTTTATTAGATTAGTGTGGTTTGTAGCTAATTAGGACCCAACTATATTAAAAGCAACTTTAAAACCCTCAGTTGAAAGTAACTTAATACTTAAAAAGTGTGAGCTGCTTCAGAAATTTTAAAGATATATTTATTTTAAAACGTCTTATGGATGATATATCCCACTATCATACCAAATGGCCTTAAGATTTCAGAAACATAAGCAAGAGAGAGATTTATCCTTATAAACACCACTTTCAAACCAAACAGGAAACAATTGTCTCAGTTCTGTTTCAGCCGCCAGTTTGGAGTGTAGGACGACTCTTGTAGATCAGTCAAAAATAGGTTAGTCGAGTGTATTGTTGCAAAGTGTTTATTTAAATAAAAGTTTAAGTTGCTAATATTTTTAAAACGTCTTATGGATGATCTATCCTACCATCATATCAAATGTGTGACCGTAGTACTTAAGTTACATAAACATGATTTATCCAGTTTGGAGTGTAGGTCGACTTGTAGATCAGTCAAAAATAGGTTAGTCGAGTGTATTGTTGCAAAGTGTTTATTTAAATAAAAGTTTAAGCTGCTAATATTTTTAAAACGTCTTATGGATGATCTATCCTACCATCATATCAAATGACCGTAGTATTCAAGTTACATAAACATGCTTTATCCTTAAAACTACACTTTAAAAGTCAAACAGTAAAAATGGAGTTTGAAGATTAAGACGACTTGTAGATAGGAGTCGAAAATGAGATAGTCGAGTATATTGTTTCAAAGTATTTATTTAATAGTTTTGATCAATACACACACACACAGATATATCTATCCTACACAATCCACGATATTCTCAAAAGTTTACAAGGTAGCGCATTGGTACTTTGAGACCTCGTAGAGCGCTTTACAATACCACACACATTGGCGTGATGTTCACGAGTGCCGAGATAGACCGAGTTTAACGCGGAGGCACGTCCTGAAAAGTTTCACCGCTGTCTCCGACCAAGAGGGAAAGGGGTGTGTCGCGAGCACAGTGTGTTGTGCAGTATTAAAATCGGATTATTTTCTATTTATAAACATGCTAACGCGATTGCTGTTCAGCACGCATATTGTACGATATAACGATTTCAATTGGAATCTGTTTTGTCACCCCATTCTATCCGCAGTTAAGACTCATTCACACTTGTGCGTCATCCGCTGTCCGTATTCGGATACGTCGAACCAATGAACGACGAGTACGGGAATGATTAAATCTGTCAATATTCCCGTTCGCGTTGCTCATTGGTTCGGATACGAAGAGCGGATTCGAATGGACGTACAAGTGTAAATAAGCATTTAGACTTAGTCAGTCCAACGTCAAAAGTGCTCTCAAAATTAATTCACCTTTAATATCTACGTCTGAATCCATGCAAATTTCACAACTTTTTATAGCTGATTATACATTGCATTTGTGTTAAAATTGGGACCAGATGGTAATTGGTAATTTTTTAGTTAACGTCGTACTAGAGCAACACAACGGGCTATTGACGACGGTCCGGGATCAGTCCCTTAAGGGAAAGATCCGAGGACAACACGTCGTAATTTTGAACCGCGGTCAGATGACGAAGCAACACCTGAGCTGGCACCCCACTCTCCAAACTTCCACGCCAACCCAACGTGAGGACTTTCGGCCACGACAGATTTAAGGTGCACCAGCCGCCTCTACACCATACGTTTACAAACATCCATGCCCGGGCCCGGATTCGAACCAGGAACCTTCCGATCTAGAGGCTAACACCTTAACCACTATACCGGTTGGTCGGCTGGGACCAGATGATACCGATATTCAACGAGCAAGATAGATTGAGATAAGAACTCATAAGGAGGTATCAACGGGCACGAATCGAGTTTCTAATTGTATTTCTCCTCCTTCTCTGGATGGAAATGTTTGTAAACAAAATCCATCACCTCCAACTCTCCTTATGCAACCTTGCATTCAACAAACCAACGCAAAATATTTCACAGAAAAGATTTCGAGTTTGTCACGTAAAAAGCACTGCCACTACGAATACGAATCAAATATATTATTTAGTGAACAATGACTCGCGACACAAAGACATCATTCCAAACTCGACTCATTGCCTTGAATAAAGTTGTGGGGTATTTGGCCGTGGTGTCTTAGTGCTCAACTTATTCTCTTCTGGAGTCGGGAGTGTTTTGTAGGTAATTTATGACACCCCTCGGGCAATTTTCATCAACTTTAGGGCAGACTTCATACGACCTTTCTACCATATCTACCGGTGAAATCGTAACCGAAACATAATTGGGCTTTTTGCAAGAAAATTCTCAGTTATTATGCACTTGGGTCTATTCACTTTTTTTCTCGCAAGATCAAAAAAGCGTAAAATGCTTGGAATTATAAAAACTTGGGCAGGATTTTTTTCGTCTTTGAGTGTATCGTAATTCAACTGGTCTTGTTATTACCGTATGCAGGAAACTGGTGTCATTGTTTCACCTTTAAATGGAAAAAAAATAAGAGTCGTGGAAATTTATTCGTGAAGTTTAACCCTCCAAGTGGTTTTGACGAGATACCTCTCCATCAACTTTTGACCAATTTTTCCACTGACGAGATAAAACGTCAGATAGTCAAGTTGGTTAGATCTCTAGAATTGAGCAGATAAATTTGAGCAGGAAGCGAAATTAATTGAACACAAGCTGGGGAATGTATTTGTAAATTCATAGATTATTCTTGTTTGTAATTACAAATTGGCAGAATATTAAGTTCAGTTTAAGCAAAAAAAAAGTTTTTATTTTTTATGTTAAAAGGTTGCCAATATTTATAAATTCCTGCCTAGGTGTAAAAGGTTGTGTGATACTGAACTTTCTTTTCCTAAAGTGATTGATATTCAAACCGTAAAAACTCGACTCCTGCAATTCTTTTGAAACATTCAAGGATATCTATCACAGAGCGAGAACTATTATAAGATATATCGTATTGTTGACAATTGTCTTGAGATTTATGACATAGGTTACCATGACATATTCGATGTTTACGCTCGACAGAATACGAATAGTTTTGCTGTTGGCTGGAAATTCATATTTTTATAGTAAACAAAAAACTTTATTTCAAGCATCCTTGAAATCACAGTAACCATTTTTCAATTTTCTGTACAATAACTATTCTTAGTGAAAGTATTTACATGAGAAATCTAAAGCATGGGTATTTACTTAATCATTACAAACTTGTTACTTTTTCCGCAGTAAAAATGTCGGGTGTTATTGTTCCGCTACTACTGTATGGGGGACACTTAAATACCACTACAGAACTTAATTAGTTTTGCAGAATATATAGCAGTGCAACCATTCTCAACCATAAAATACTTTTTGATGGACAGAAGTTTCATTGTAGCTACATTTCATTGTAGTTTCATTGTCTACGTTTAACATTTTGACGAGATTTTGAACGAACACGCGAGCTTTCAAACAGGCTAGATGGAGCTTGCCACAACCGGCATATACTTCGGTGAGATATCGAATTATTAGTTGAGTTGCCAATGGGATGCAAATCACTTCCAATTGTCTGAAGCCCTGTGGTAAGACACAGCTACCTTCTACTCAATCACGGCTTCTTTGTCGTTCAGCCTCATTTCAAAGACTAATCATTCCGCTGCTAAAGACAATACAAGACAGTCAATCATCCATTGCACGATCACGCATACAGAATAACACTCGTGATTTTTCGTCACGAGATTTCCTAGTTTGTACTGACTTTTCCCTACAACAGTTTAACGACTAAATAACCATATCTGATTTTTCCCCACAACACACATAACGACTAAATAACCACATCTACTGATTTTCCCCACAACGCAAATAACGACTAAATAACCGTATCTACCGATTTTCCCCCATAACACACGTAACTATTAAATAACCATATCTACTGATTAAAAGAATCCGAGAAAAGATTTAATTGGCCAAGATCAAAATTGGTTAGAAGTGACCCAGGAAATAATGCAGGCTCCAGAATGGATTTGTGCATTCAACTAACCCAGTTCTCAATCTCACGCAATAGCAACCGCAGTTAAGTTCTAGAGGGTGGCAAACTTAGCCACCACTAAAAAAAATTATCTTATGATATATGTAGTAGAATTCATAGCAATACAATGACACAGCCATGAAATAATTTTTGGTACAATGAAGTCTTATGCTGTGCACCACACTTCTGTGAATGTTCTATGAATGCCTGCCCTAAATCAGTCTCCGGAAAGATTTTCATAATTCAAATTGCAAGTCTCAAATCTATGACGGCTAACAGTCTAGCATGTAGTGTTTACTATAGCTTCAAAAAGAGGTGTTTTGGGCTTCTCCAGAAAAAAAACCAAAAGGGCCGCAACTCAATAAGTGCAATTTTCTTAGAGAACCACAAAACGTTTTGAAGCCATAGAAAACACTGAATGCTAGAAGGTTAGTCGCCATGGATTTGACGCTTTCACAATTTGAGTCATGAAAATCTTACAAAAATGCCATAACTCAAATATTCCGTAAGAGTTTTGTACAACTCAAATCACGTGAGTCAAGTCCATAACGACAAACAGGCTAGTACTCAGTGCTTTCTAAAGCTTCAAAACGTTTTCAGTGCTACTCCAGGAAAAACGATCTCGAATTATGGCACTTTAGTAAAATTTTCGTAATTAAAATCGTGAAACTGTCAAATCTATAAAATTAACAGTCTAGCATTCAGTGTTATATAGTTTCTAAACTTTAATGCCTCTTCTGGAGAAATGCATTTTTTTTCGCTGTGGCTGTTTTGTAAAATTTCTTTAAAACTAAAATCGTGAAAGTGCCATGTCTATGGCGGCTAACAGTCAAACACTCAGTGTTTTCTATGGCTTCAAAACTTTTTAAATGCATCGCCAGGAAAAACATTTTTTAAGTTGTGGCACTTTTGCAAATTGGGTGCGATAAGTGGATCACCGTAACAAAGATATTGCTCCCATCTTCATTGCAGTTAATAATAAAACAAGAGACATTTTTTAAGTATCAAAAAACATTTATTTACATCAAATAAAATGAACATACATGGGAACAACTCCGTACTAATGAGGTCAGTAAAGCGTAAAAGTCTATCCCAGTGGCAGAGAAAAATCTGCCATTGTAAGCTTCTTTCTTCTTTTATAGACATATCACAGTAAAAACTACAAATAAATGGTTTCGACACAGCTACTCGCAAACACATCCGTGTTTCCGATTCCAATTCCCATCTCATGTACAAGAACCCTGAACAAGCTCGCAAATTTACAATGGCTAAAGCAGTTTAAGAAAGGGTACTCGAAAGCCAAATCGTCAACTCACTAGCTCCAGGCTTTACAAAAACTACTAGGACGTATAACATACTCGGTTTAAATGACGTTATCATGTAAATATTAAATTAATGCTAGAAGTGTGGGATAAAAACTAAGATTATACTGGTCTTCAAATGTGTAAGCTAATGATAAGGTAAGAATCGAAAATGAGTGATGAAATCTAAGCAATTATGGCACCGAAACAGAATCTCGAATTCCATCGCATAAGCTCGTTTATGCCTCACGCAAATGAAGGTGCAAGAACAGCATTCCTTAAGACGCATATCAAAGGTATTTACCTGACTATTTTATAAGGTTGCAGGAAACTGATCAGGAACATGTTAAAAGACACGTTTGAGGATTGAAAATTTTTTTATTCTTAAAACTGGAAGTTAAAATTGAGTTTAAAATCACAATAATGGTTTTTACTTCTTTACATAAATAAGCGCCTTCTACTTTATTTTACTGGTGCAAAATATTTCTTTTCTTGGTAGTCAAGACAGTATTTACAAGTCTGGTCTTCATAGATTGTTAAAAAAGTCGCGTATGGTAGTAACCCGATGATCACAACACTTGAAAACATTTAACTCTCTGCTCTCAACGAGGTGTCTCGTCATCATCAAAACTGACCAGTTGTTAATGGACGAGATATCTCGTCCTTAGAAAAGGTTTGACGGTTCTTGATATCATCGTGGAAATATTGACAATATCCTGATGACGAAATATATCGTATCATTACCAAAATTGGTCAAATCTTTATTTTTATCTCCGAGGTATCTTGTCGAAACCAATTGATGGGTTAAAGCACAAAACATCAGCTGTTGTGTGTTATCCTAGTGTTATCTATTTTGAAGTATTGGATACTTCTGCACACAACCACAATCCTCAACTTGAAAAGACCATGCCTGGAGGACTTTTTTTGACTAGCTCGGTACTAGGGAAATATTTATATAAAATCTGATACATCTTGTATCTATCATCTTTATGCAAAACTTTTCACTTTAAGCAATAAAAGTCTGCACGAGTACTATTTTTAGTAGACTGCTGTGAGTTTTTAGAAATGGAAATTGGAAGCCGATCACTTAAAGTAAATTTAAAATAAAAATGATTCGTATCAGTTCCCGATGCACAAAACTAACAGGCAATGAAAATGAGAAAAGTAATGATGAAATATGGCATATATTCCTGCCAATTTACGGGGATTTTATGCACAATTCATAAAAACCCCAACCCCAAAAAGGCCCGCTTAAAACTCAATTACAAAAACTGTACATCTCTAACACACTTAAGGTATGGCAATTTGCACGTAACGTGCTATACGTCTCATTTTAGGAATTTGGGACACTTTAAGAAAATAAAAATTTTGATTTTCTTATTTTACACAATGATCTCCAATTTAATATTTAACCATTTGTTAATTTTAAAACATAAAGAAAACGTCTTAAGCTACATAATTGTAAGATCTGAAATTCTTTAAAACTAAAAAATGCATTGTCATTCCACATGAAATATTTTGCAATAGAATTCATTGGCATTAAAATGATTTTAAAGGTAAAACGCGCGCGTTTTCTTGCTTTTAAATATGAATTGTTGCGCTTTTATTTAAATAGTAATATGTTCGAAAGCATGTGTTTCATTTAACTGTATGATTCATTTGAAATAAGATTGTTACTTTAATTAAGAAATATGAAGCAATCTACTAGGTCTCTTAAAAATTCAGTCAAACCAGGCTTAGAATAAAGATGCATCCATTTCCTCTCTGCGATCTAGTTTCCGACGTAGTTACCAACCAGCGTAAAAATCCCAATTACTAATCAGATTAATACTGAATTTTTTACAATGACAATACACATATCAAAATCCACAACTAAAATGTAAGATAAAACCTTAAGATGAACACTAAAATGACATTAAATAAAAGATTAAACGGTTCTGGAACACCAACAAAGTAACGAAATGTACACTATTGTTAAATCTTCCGACAAGTGCAAAAATTTCCGCGTGGTACCGTATCGCGAATTGAAGAACCGTTACCTCTTTTCGCAAGAGAATAGAAGAGGTGAAATTGTTACGCAAAACAACTAATAGATTGCGAAAATCTTGTTCATCACTTTGCAGATGTTCCTCCGTAATACAGAAATTCAATTTTACATCAAGTTTGTGGTAAATACCATCCGATACTTAAGACAATATGGCAGATACTGATTAATCGTACATAGAAAACATCAGATCTAATACAGAAGATATATTTTACACACAGGAGAAACTGTCCTGATAATTCATCCTTCGAAATAAGACAATGGTCTGCCCTCCGTACGGATAGACACCTACGGCTCCATTTCTCTCTCAAGTTTCCGTTCTTTCATACATCGTCGGTACTGGGCAGTACTGACCCACGAACATTCCTCGGTGCCATTATGAGATTGGGCAGTTGGAACGCACAGGGAGTACAGGCTTTGGCAATCGGTCTTGCCTCGGAAAGTTTCCCATGAGCAATAAGGCTCTCGATGGTTCTTCACGAAGCTAGGCATGCGTACCTAAAAGAACAGAATGTAAATTTAAAATTGGATCAGAAATGAGTTTGTTTCAGATGAACCCTGCTAAAATATCTACAAGTGCACACATCCATCACTTGCCTAAATATTGGGTCTTACAACACTGTTTTATGGCTGTTTCTGCTATAACAGCTTAAAAGTCAATTGGTATAAATAAATTTGTCTTAGTTCATAGATTCTCGATAAACTTTACAATAAAGCTTCAGATGCTACATCTGTCAAAACATATGTCCACAACAGCTTAACTTCGGAGCCCGGTACTAGGTTAGATGACGGGTACCTCATGAAATATCAACACGTATGCCAAATACTCGTTAAATACGCCCCAAATGTACAATTGTCTTTATTTTTTTGTACTTTTTGCCCCAGACTTAGTAATGTAATGAAAATTCAACTTAAAAAGTGAACTTTACATTACAAAAAAATTCTATACATATCCTGGGTACTCTCTTGCCTTTGGGCTAAGACACCAAGGTATCAGCGATCCTCTCTTACTATGGGGGCTTTAATGAGAGGTCAGCAATGAATTAATTGTAGGTTATCAATCACATATTGCAGGACAATATCTAAAATCTAAGATACGTTTCAGAGGCAAAGCAACAAACTAATTTTATTTATTGTATGTTGAAATTATTACACCGAACATAATGAAATGAAATAGTTAACAAATTACATCGGAATACCACGAAACACGTACGTATAACCTGTTTTCTGTTCTGACCTTGAATGGTCAGTAAAAACAAACAGATAAAGTGAGTTGGTTTACTAATCATCAACGAGTGTTTTCGATGGTAAGCATTGGAATACTATGAAATGTGTGCCACTTTCCAAATAAAGAAATTACATTTTGCAATTTTATATAATAAATATCATTTTAAAAGAAATATATGTTCAAAATAAAATTCTGAATATTTATGACAATTTCGTTTTTTGTTGTACGATTCAATAGACTTCGCAATTCAGGAATGGTTTGGAAGACTATATATATATTTGTAAAGTAGAAAAATTGTCTTACTCTGCAACGACATCCTTGCTGGTATAGCTTTCGGAATCCTTTCTTTTGTTTTGGTGAAAGCTTGGGCCATTCTTGGACAAAGTGGCAGAGAGATACAAAAGGTTTTTCTCCACGGATTCGGCCTGAAACAAACATACGCATCAGTAAAACGTTCACTTTCAACAGAGGGGTAAATAAAAAAGCAGTTAAATTTTCTTAAATTCAAGCATTCAAATTAATTTTTTTCCACGCTTGTTTGGCTTATGCACGTGTTAACTCCTTGTTTTGGTGACAATTTGCTTCTCAGAAGCGTGAGGATTCAGATCATTCTATTGTTACCACAATACAAAGTCCAAAATCCGGAATCCTCCGGACCTCGGCTGTTCCGGATTTCGGACTTTTCCGGATTTTGGATTATTTGCATTTTCTCCAAAAAAAAAACTAATTTAACTCCCCTGCGCGACTTTCGGGTTTGCAATAGTAAAATAGCAGATATATACTAAATAGGTTATGGCAGGGCTCGAAATACCCGGGTGCACAGGTGCACTGTGCACATGAAAATAAAATTGTGCACCTAATTTTTTCCCACTAGGTGCACGCAGTGCACCTAATTTAAAAACTTAGGTGCACAAAGTGCACCTGTATTAAAAAATCTATTTCGAGGCCTGGGTTATGGTAATGGTAACTTTAGTTAACGTCGTACTAGATCAACACCAACGGATATATAAATCGGAATAAATAAAAAAAAAAAGGAAAATAACCTTTTTAATATGATGCAACAAATTTACATGCAAATCTTCTAATTTTTCTTTGTGGCATTTACTCTGAACATGTCCGTTATTTTGCGTTGTTTCATCAATTAGGTCGTGATATTGATTAGGTCCAGGTTTAACTTCTTGTTCTATAACTGTCGGAAAAATGTAAAAAGTGAGAAAAACTATTAAAAAAAAAAAACGCCGGTTAGCAAAATGTACGGATTTTGGACTATTCCGAATTTCGGACGTACGGATTTGGGACTTTGTACTGTACTTGTGATTTTCAGTTACTGCTTGAAAATAAATTTAATAATATAAGAAATAGTTGAGCTTTTAATTACTTTTTACCCTTCTCAATGATTATCTGGGGCATCTTTTTCTAGAAAAACTCAGTGAAGCATTTGTAAATCTGTCCTTTGATAGAAAAAGAGCCAATGTCCATTTTTTACTCGTTTTTGGTAACACATATTTAAAAATTTTATAGTTATTTTTAATCTTTAATGCAGCGTACAAAAAATACTTTCAGTGCTGTCATTCTTTCAGTATACTACCTTACAATTTTGAATTATGGCTTCCATTACCTGAAGTGGTTGATACATAACTCAAAATCAGCGAGTTTTTCTTCCTATGCTTGTTAAAATTATGATACCTACATAAACCTATTAATCTCAGAAATGTAGTAAATGTCAATTTGCAAAACTCGTTTCAAGTTTTTATAGCAAAAAAAATAGAGAACTATCGCAATTGAAATTAAATTATATATGGTACAAATTCGTAACAATCACTCCGTATTTTAATCATTGATGCTAAAGGACAACTTTTCGCATGAAATTATGTGAAACACAGCATAACTTATCCTATAACTTAAAGTTATATCCAGATGCTTAAATTTACAACCTACAAAAATCACTTAGTTTATCTGCATTTCAGGTGTCGTATAAACTAATTTTATGGCTGAAAACAAATGTGATTTTTAGTTATCTCTTAAAGTTTTACAACTTATTGTTTGATATTTTTATTGTTCCTTTCCATTATATGTTTAAAAGTTATCACGTTAATTAAGTCTTAACTTTCAACTAAAGTTTTATAAAAGAGCAATTGGAAGGGGGTGCACCGGAATGATACTGCATTGAATGAGGAAACATTCCGAAGAGAGTACAAATTATCTATCTAAAAGCAAAGCATTTTAATTATCTTTTAAATTTGATACAGCTCTAGGTATGCGTGACTCTTTCAAGCTAGATTATTCGTTAATTTATTAATGAATATTATTCCTTGAATTAAAAATTGTTGCGTTCAATTTGTCAACTCTCAATAAAGGTTTTATAAATCAGCAATGGCACACCGGAATGCTATTTCATCCAGTGAGGAATCATTCTGAAGAGTTCAGTAAATGTAAGTTTATCAAACTACTTTGCACTAGTTTCAAATATGTAAATTTCACCTTTAACGGCTACTGATGTTACGCGCGGAATCCACTTCTCTGAGTAAATTATACGACCTTGTAAGAGAGGTCTGTTTATCATCAGCATGGGTCAAACCTCAAAACTCAATTAGATTTCCAGCTTACAGAACTTCGGGGTTTATTTGCACCTGCGAGTAGGCATAATGCGTGATCGAGGATTATGCACCGATAACGGGTTGTCTATTTTGCTTTTGCTCCAACGCTTCGTACTTGCATTTTTTTTTCTTTCGGGCGGTATCGTGCGTGTTAAGACCTTTCAGAGCGGTGTAACTTACAGTGCAGAACTCAAAGAGGAATGAAAAATAGTTAAATTTTGCTCACGTGAGTGGACCCGTCAAAAAAAAACGACTCACTCGATCGCAATTACACAATTTACATCGTAGAACAAAACGGAAGGTAGCAATCGATAGGAGTGAATGTTTTCTACAAATACCAATTATTAAAATTTGTCTAAGGGGCCGTCTTCATATTAAATTAGGTGCTTGCTCCGATATTTTCAATACGAATCCCCGTCTTTTATCAAAATTTGGATTCTACATACAATTTCAGAACGATTTGATGAAAAAATAATGAAAAACGGCGTCAAATTGACCGAGAAAATCCATAAAAACCGTTGAGGGAGCGTATAATGTTCAATCACATTATAAATATTAATAAAGATGTGTAGTGGCCGTCGTAGTCAATGGCCTGTTGCTGGTGCCTTGGTATGGAGTCCAATAAGATGGTGACAAAGTCAGAATACATTCCGATTGAATCCCAGGATCTGTTGGCAGAAATTTCTGCTTTCACTTTGTGAACAATCCCCAACAACGATAATAATCATCGAATTTTGCAAAGTCTCACTGCGCTACTAATTATGCACGTAATGAGCAGGAATTTGGAATTCCGATGTTTCAGTAACAGTTGAATCACATGATGTCAAAATTTGCCCATGCTTCTATTCATAATTTTTATGAATATTAATTTCATAATTGATAAAAAATAGTAAATTTAGTTTGATCATTAAAATGTTTTCGGATTGTGTTTCGGTTTTTGGGTAGCAAAGGATGAAAAAACAATTTCCAAGAAAATTAATTTTTGTAGCAAACATAACAAAAAACGTGAAAACGTAACACCAATTTAACATTAAGAGATCTACTTTTCAAACACTTACAAATCGGTGAAAAATCCAATAAAATTGATGAACTTTTTCTTATTTCCGCCTGAAATTGTGTGCAGAATCCAAATTTGTGATAAAAGATGAGGGTTCGTATTGACATTTCGGAGCAAGCACCCAATTTAATATGAAGACGGCCCCTTATAAAAAATTTTAAATATTGATATTTGTAGAAAACATTCATCTCTATCGATTGCTACCTTCCGTTTTGTTCTGCAATGTAAACTGTGCAATTGCGATCGGGTGAGTCGTTTTTTTTTTTGACGGGTGTACATATTAAGTGACTGAAATAAATTTCCGTATATGTATTGACAACAAGATACGTAATTGATATAAAAATGGAAGTTGATTATGAATCCGCTCTATAGTTAGTATATAATATATCCGCCGCGGAAGTTGTTATAAATCCGTTTTATAAGACGAATAAGAAATAATTGCATTTTGCTCGCGCTAGTTGCTGCTTAGATGAAGTGACGGAAGTAAATTTCCGTGTTTTGGATTGAAAAGATACGAAATTCATATCAAAATGGAAATTGCTCAAAACCTAGTTTTAGTAAGTTTTTCATAAAAATGTATCAATAGATCAAATGCATCCATCGGGGTTTCTTAACCCTGAATAATTATGAGTGTTGGGGTTCGCTGAAAAGATGATCGCGTTGCGAAGAGCGATTGCTCCGACAAGGAAAGGCTCATTTACATTTAGTACGTCAATACGAATCCGCTTTACGTATGCCGATCCGTCGAACCAATGAACAACGAAAATGCGAATGATTGACAGGTGTAATCATTCCCTTCTCGTAGGTCATTGGCTCGACGGATCTGAATACCGGGAGCTTATTTACATATGTATGTCAATCCGAATCCACTCTCCGTATTCGGATCCGTCGAACCAATAAACAACGAGAACAGAAATGATTAATCCTTTCAATTATTCTCATTCTCGTTGTTTATTAATTCGACGGATCGAGATACTCTTCCTATACATTTTTTTAAATTCAAGGTATCTATTGATCCGATGTTCATCCTACAATCGTTTCAGCTGTTTCTTAGAGAGCAGAAGCTTTGCATGTATATACTATCCTATTGTTGTATTTGAAGTATTTAACGGGCAGTGAGCATGATGGGATGTAATGAGTTTATTTATCCAAAAGGGAATTTTCTTTAGTTGTTTATAACTGTAAATAGTCGTTCTATAATGAGATACAGTAATACCCTGATATAAGCTTCCCCGAATTACGCGAACTCGGAGTTACGGGTTCTTGATAATTTCGTTTGGCAACACTGCCGCCCGCTATCTTCTGTTTTTTTTCTTGCTGTGATCGTATTGGACGCATTTCGCGCGAAAACTACTTGCACGATTCTACGATCCATGGAAGCTGTACCCCGACTTACGCGAATTCAACTTATTTTCGTCAGACCCACCTATCGCGTAATTTCGAGGTTTTACTGCATAGTAAATATTGTGTGTCTGTTTAATTATTGTTGTTTTTTACCACTCGCTACCCTACTACGTTAAAATTGTTTAAAAAAACCCTGCTTACATTTATCATTATATTGTATTTAAATTATTAACGACACTGACTGTCGGGCAGCAGTACTAGCACCTATTTTTAGCTTGACAGAAAATACCTTTCATTCAGGCCATACGTACGGCTATTGGTGATCAATCCCGAAGGGAAAAATCCGAGCCCAACACCTCATAATTTTGAACTACGGTCAGATGACGCGAAGAGCGATTGCTCCGACAAGGAAAGGCTCATTTACATTTAGTACGTCAATACGAATCCGCTTTACGTATGCCGATCCGTTGAACCAATGAACAACGAAAATACGAATGATTGACAGGTTTAATCATTCCATTCAGCTAGCACACACTTCTCCAACGTCCACACTAAGCAAAGTGTTGGTGGGTATGAACAGGTACGAAAACACCCTTTCTCATCTTCATTTAAGAGGAATACATAACGTTGTCACGATCGTATACGTAATCGATGAATTATGTATTTTATGAATAGAATTAAACATTTCTTAACAAAATCGAACAAATTTTATTTAACACTTTGAATTATATATACATTATCCACCGCATGTACAGGCGATGTATTTTTATTGTGTCGGTATTATGTGAAATCTTGATTATCCAAGCTCTAACCGAGTGCCTTCGTTATCTGATTCCAAATTTGATTAAGATTTTTAGCTATAAATAAGGATTCGAGTTTTATCCAAAGGGGCAAGTGCTGAGAAACAGAAGATCGTTATGACGTTTTCAAGATTTTAACCCTCCTGGTTGTCTCGAAGAGTTATCTCGTCGTTAGGAGAGAACTGGCCATTTCTTGATCTCGCCATCATAAAAAAAATAGAGAATATACATCTTGATGTCGAGATATCTCGTCATTATTGAAATTGATAATATCTCGATTGACGAGATATCTCGTCGGAGATACGTAAAAACCACTTGGATGGTTACAATGATGCGTTACTAACATACCAAATCTGAATCATCACAATAAGTAAATACTTTGACCCAAATCCGATTACAGGTTATTCTTATCCGATTTTGTCGCAGTCTCCATTACCTGGGACAATCAAGATATTCTAACAGTATTTCATAAAGTGAACATGACGAATGCGTGTTGAGCTTCATGTGAGAAAGAATCTTGGTGGTGAATGGCGCTCACACCTCCGACAAACGAGTACCGTCTTCCACAAAAGGGACACTTAATCAATTAAATGATCTAAGCACTTGAACATGGTTGAAATATAATCGCTACATTAACCACCGACGCCAGCAATAAATTACGAATTATTTTTACAATACCGATAAGAAGTTTCGAAAGTAGAAAAATCATCGCGGTGAAAGAAAAAATAAGTAATCTTCGATTTAATCGCTGCTAGAAACTTAATAGCACTTCCTTGAAAGCGTTATGATAAATTATACCTCAGTAAGTATTGAAAGGGAAGAGGAGCAAAAGGTAAAGAGAACACGATTTTTTCAGTTAATCGTTGATAAATCATCCCGTAATCCATTACACTTCTTGTTAGCTCAGCTCTCTCTCTCTCTCTCTTTTTAACTGAGCCCCGATGCACTAATTAGGCTGTTGGATTTAAACCATAATTTAATTACGAAGCCGAGTCCATACATGCCGTGTATTTATGAACTACACTTTCACCTGTCTGAGATATGTTATGTCTATGTCTACCGAGAGAGAGGAAGGGTGTGGATTTTAAATGTAGACCGACATACACAGCAGGGTGTACCATTGGCGAAGGTCGAAAAGAAAAATACCATGGCGGTCTGGATGTTTTCCTGAATTCGGGCCTCTCAGGAGTCCTGTGGAATGTTGAACCCAGATGGTCGCAATCGTGCTCCTTTTAATGGGTTGGAGGAATAGTTAATTTTGTTGCAGGGCTAAAAAATTCTGTTGAAACTCTCAAGTAAGAGATTTAACTCGAACCAACGCGGTTTTTTTTTCCGAAATCGAAAATCTTTTCAAGATCTAAGGTCATTCTGCCCCGATAATTAGGGACATAAAACAGAACACTCCTCTTACCTCTTGGTGAAGTGTTGAAATACATGGATAGGAGTGGTTGAGGATCGAGAAAAGTTTTGCTTGATATTCCGTCCAAACTGAAGCCTGGAGCAATACGCACCCATTTTTTAGTATTCTTTGTTTTGTTTCTCTCTCATTTTAGCGGAATCATTAATTCCATTAAAATACTACATAGTGTAAGTTCGTTTTGCAGTTGAGACATTGCGAAATGAAAATGTACCGAGCTAAGCCCTTTTTCATGTTTTTGTCGTGTTTAAAACAACGCGTTTGGTGTGTTATAGAGCACACAAACTTTATTTTGAGCTGAAATTATAATTTCTGTTAACGGAGAAATAAATTACTAGGGCAAAAATAGGATTTTCTTAAATTTAAATATTTGTATATGAAAACTTCTTGTACCGTCTCTTAAAAACGTATCAGAACCATTTGTTTTCATTCTATTAAATTTATATTCTAATAGTTAATCGTGCATGCATTATGAGTTTTGTAGAACCTGGTTAAAAACTTACTTTTGGATACGCCCGCATGGATAATTTGAGAAGCAGAATTATTTGAATAAGGAAAAGAAAGGTTACTAAAAATGAACATACTATCATCTAAACGTTTTTAATGCGTCGGATAAAGTTTGATCACAAAACCTTAACTCCTACAACTACCTTAGCAATGAAAGGACCAGAAGCCTGAAGATCATTATTTTTTTAAAGGGTCAATCGCACGTAAACATAAACAGAAATTTGGATTATATTACATCTTATACAGCCATACAAACTAAAAAGGTAAGACTCGTAAGTTTGTTGCTTAACATTCCACGATTGTTGGTACTACATATAAATATTAAAACGTTGCAACAAATATACCAACATGTTCACACAGCGAATTGTTGATTGAATATGTTGTAAACATTTTAACAGTAAACACTAAGGACCAAACTTGGAGATACTGACTTGACAAACCTCCCAGCGGTATACCCTAAAGACTATCTAAATACTTAACCCTCAAAGTTGCTTCGACAAGATGTCCCGTCCATCAAAATCTGGCCAATTGGCTAGTGACGTAAAATCTCGTCATTCAAGATATTGCCAATTTTTTTTATGACGAGATCAAGATCTGGTCAGTTTTCTTCCAATGACGAGACATCACGTCCATCAAGATCTCGTCAATTTTGACCTAATCCAATGAATGACGAGATACATCATCGAGATCATCACCAGGAGGGTTTAGAACCACTAAAATAAGAAAAATCCATCGTTCGTTCTCGGGGTGTAGAGTTAGACTGGAAACGAAGACAGAATCCTTACCTAATTATTTTAATAAAGAAAAGTAATGTTACTCAAAATGAACTTTAATCTAATGAATGATGAGATACCTCGTCGAGCAACCACCAGAAGGAGTAAGAGCCACTGCAGTAAGAAAAATCCTTCGTTCGTTCATGGGGTTAAGAGTTAGACTAGAAACTACTCCTTACCTAATGCTTTCATTCATTCCGTGGGTCGAAGTGAAATAAGTGACGAAATAGGATGCGTCTTACCTGCTATGAGATATCTCGTTGGATGAAGAGTGACTCCACAGGCAGCTTCATGGCTACTTGTCCAAATCAAGCCTTGGCTCAACGCATGGCGAGCTTTGTCGGTCATCTGTCGGTGGGAAACACGAGATTAATGCCAAGGCCGTGCATAACAACTACTTATTAAAAGGATTACCACAAAATCTTCAGTCGACGACTTCACGCACGTATGTTACATTTACCTCATTTGGAGACATGCCAGTCATTACACAAAACTATTGAGATGGGAAGAATATTGAGGAGTTTTGATAGAAAACGTTGGGAATTGAACTTATATGGATGACTTCTTGATAAGGATGCACAGAAAGGTCCATCTGCTGTTCTTCTCTTCGCTCATTACAATTTTGACATCAACAAGTGTTACATTGAATACACAAAATTTGTATGATGCCAAAGCAAGAGGTAGTATAAAAGTAAGCCCTTTCAATGAAAACTCGAGTAAACCCCGATTGAAATACTTAAGGAGACAGTAAACTTTCAAAATCAAAAAATTTAATTAAAAAAGGTATAATTACTTCTTTTTTCAAATCATTTGATGCCTAATTTCACAACTGTTAAAATTAACCATTAAAAGGACAGTGTGCTTTCAAAATCGATTGTTTAATTTTTGCGTTAACAGTTAATTGACATCAATTCCCGTTGATGGCAAAAATAATTTTTTAAATGCGATCATTTTTGCGGAGAGTGAGAGAGAGAGAGAGAGTTACATTAACAAAAAACCTTCCATAGGCACGTATAAAAAGTCTACAACAAAATTGCATTTTTCTACCATTTTTAAATTAAAAATGTTCCTGCTGATCTGGTTTAATTGATTTCCTTGAATTTTTTTTTGGATAATCCTTAAAATATATTGTATATATCGAAGTGCAATTGGACGTATTCAAACACACGCTTCCAAAATTAAAAATTGTGGTTTAAAATGTAACCTATGCTATTTTGCAAAAGTTTGGGTGTTAAAAATACATTTTGTTTTTGCTTTACGATTGAGCGATACACTTATGGACTTAGTTTGATTTATATGCATACAATTTTTTTTAACAATTATATGAAGTAAAATTTTAACAATACATGTAGAATTAGTGCGCATTGGGCTATAAAGCCTCCCCCCCCCTTTAGTGTGAAACAAGTCTATATAAATTTCATAACAATCTGGTAACTATATAAGTTAGCTTTAAAAGTCCACACTGTGCCAGAAAAGAAAAATAATACACGACTCAAATACTCACATTTTACGGAATTTCTACGTGAGGCTAAAAGACGTTTCAATTAAGCCATGTCCACTAACCTGTTTTTGAATGAATGCCTTTATTATGCATGCTAATTTCCGACTGGAGTCTACAAAATATTCAAAGGCTTGTAATTACGGCTGGTAATCCAAAAAGGAATTTAATTCCTAATCAGGAAATGCTAGTCTTAATGAACCATACCTTTCGTTCCAAGGATCAAATCTAAACGAATGACTTACCGTCTAGGAAGGATATATTCTTATTAGGAATTCGAAACTGATGCTGGCCCAAATAGTTCATGCATAATTAAATGATTTCATGCTAATTTTTCATGCCTGGCATATCTCCAAGTCAAACAATTAGTGTAGTTCAACGAATTGAAGTTTAAAATATGCCATATCAATTAAAGTACGGTAAACTTACATACACTAAGTCGAGAGGAAAATATATTTTAAGTCGATAACCATGCTTATTAGTTTTGTATAGCCGGGCCTAGAAGGTGGTCAAGTAGCGTGGTTTTAAATGAGTCTATTCTTAGGTGATTTGTTGGAACGTAAACAAAGCGTTTCCATACTAGGCGTCCTTAGCGCGAAGTTAGTTCCGTTACCTTAAAAGGTACAGTTTTACCTTAAAATGTACGGTTTTACCTTAAAATGTACCGTTACCTTAAGAGGTCTGGCGTTTAATCTAATTGGCATTGGCTAATTTATTATTAGGAATAATAAATTATAACTACGCTATTATATATCAGTTCGGAATTCGTTCTTTGGAATTTTTATTGGCGAAGTTATGACGTGTTTGAAACACAAGTCAAGTGACGTCACATTCAAAATACGTACAGAAAACACCGTTCCTCCACGGAAACTTTACTAACACTTACTATATATCATCGTTTTACTGCCAAGAGACCTTATAAGTCTTCAAATCAAAATTTTTCAGAAACTATAACAAACAAGATACTAATTATAGACCAGTTATGGGATATGAGGTTTGAAATTTCACTGATAGAGGGTTTTATAAATAAAGCAGACGCTGGTTGGTAGTTTTCGGGTTTTATGGCGCAAGTGCCATATATGACCAAGCTGTGCCAAACACAAAACACGAGGGAGGAAGAAAAAGCAGAAAGATATAGCGAGGGTTAAATGAAAGATAGAAAAGATCAATCGGATACCTTAAGATTATGATACCCGTACACACCTAAAGAAATGTTCCTCTGTTGGCTAAGCAAACTTAGGAGCTATTGAAACAAGTTTAGTAAGCATATTTATTACCAAATAAATGTTAACACCTCTAAAACCAAAATATTGGACTTGGGAGGTTTGATAGTAAAACGACTATATATAGAAAAACCTCACAAATATGCTTGATCAGTAAATAATTATCAATACATGCCTTGTCATATATTATGAATTATTTAAGCTTCTCACTTCTGTAAAAAATCTACATGAGAACTTACTTTAGTTTCAAGTAAAAGCAGGTTAAAATACGAACGTCTCACCAGGAATATTAATTGGCCTTCACCTCTTGCGAATTTATTGTTTGCGAGAGGAAAGCAGAATTGATTTGCTAAGTCAGGATCGTAACAGGAAGATATAAAGACTAAAAATACAGACCATTTCCACTCAACAATAAAGACAGCTATGCGCACGTTTGTGCAACAGTAAATCAGTCCACACCCTCTTTGTCTTGGAAAAGCGACCAGCAAATGTCAATTAGTGGGTTTGTTTTAAAGCTGTGATATCTGAGCAGCTGTTTTATAGGGCCACAGTAGACACAGAAGACTGGTTTGTGCTTTTAGTGAGTCTAATCCTACGAAATGGGTGCACCGTTACCTTCTGTTATATAAAGATTGTTAAGAGAATCCCTTTAAAATTTAAACAGCGGGAACTATTAAAATTATCTACGGATTTTCTGCCAGTTGACCGCTGAAGTGTACATTCGAATCCTCAAATAGGATATACGTAAATAATACGCTCAAAGTTTAGTCCATAATCACTGAGCATTACACTTTTGTAGGTTCTTGAAGGTCTTAATGGTTGAGAGAATATTCCAAATTAAGAAATTGGGAAGAATGTTTCATCCAATAAAAGAAAATATAAAACTAAAACTTATTGAGTTCCCTTTTGTGAAAAAAAAAATTATCTCGCAAGAATCCCTCTGAGCTATTTAAATTATCTGTGGATTTTTTTGCCACTGAACTGCTCAAAGGTATACTTGAATTTAAAGAGGGGACAGATAAGAGACTCTTAGTTAGAGTTTAGTCCCTAATTAATGAGAATTGCATTCTTATGTGGGTTTTTGATGATCGTAATAGTTCTTTGACACACAGAATATATTCCAAATCAAGAAATGGGAGGAAGATGTTTCACGCAGTAACATAAAATATGAATGTAATTTTAAAATTTATTCAGTTCACGTTTGCCCCTGTTATACAATGAGTGTTTGTTGTAAAAATCACTGAAATTTAAACAACGGAAATATAAAATTATCTATGACCACTAGACGGATAAAAAGTATACTTAAATTTAGGGAGGAAATTTTAGGGTAACAGATGTTTCTAAAAGGGGTATTATATATAAGAGGTACATGAATACTTACTTTAAATTCTTTCTTGACTTTAATATGGTAGGCGGTAATGCCTCCATCTCCTTTACCTCTGGATTTTACTCGCACTACCGCAACTGAAATACAATGAAAAGGATTACGAAACGTAATGGATTAAAGGCAAATGTAAGGTTTAATGTCAATATCACAGGCGCGCGCCTTATATATTACCATAATAGGTCTTTTGCCACTAGGTACCACTGTCTTTACAATTTTATCAAAATTAGTAGAAAAAAGATAAACTTTAAATAATTAAAAAAAAATTATACTTCTTTGTAATCAAACTGGAAAACCACTTAAAAAGTAACATTAATTATCAACCATAACACTAAACTAGTAATAAAATACCAGCAAAACCAATCGAAATATTTATCATGAACAGTTAAGTTTTGAAATTTTTGTATTTTGCTGAAATTTTATGAAAAAGGAGTAATTAAGGCTTTTATTCAATTTTGAGGCTCTTTTAAAGCACCATTTTAGGCTCGTAAAGACTGGTGTAAGTTTTATAGTGCAAGGGCCTTATTTGGTCAAGTTGCGCAAAACGCAAGACAAACAACGTACAGTACTTCTGAAATTTAGGAGTTACTTCACGGCAGTCAGTGTCCTTTAGTTACAGGGTCTTGCCACTATGTGCCATTGTCTACTAATTTACATAAGAATCAAGCTCTCGAAACAAAAGTGGGAATCTAGAACCGGTGGCAAAACAGCGTCATTTAGTTCATCCAGACGGATCCAATCATTTTGAGACCTCACATCGCTCACTTCTTTCCAACGTCATATCTCAAAAAACGTGATTTTTCAGGAGAGTGATATTTAAGTTTAAAAGTAAAATAAAATGTATTAAAATAAATACTACTTCTGCTCTCTAGCGGCTAAATATTGAGCGGTAAGATATGACTATCTTACAGGGATATACTACTCTTTCCGGACGTTCTGAAAAGAGGCATAACTAAATATCGCCGAATTTTAAGATAAGACGTTGTTGAAAGGAGTGAGCGACACGTGTAGATATCTCTTCATAATTACCAAAATAAATTTTAATAATTTTATCAAAGCAAATAGTAGCTGAATATTTTAGTTTATAATTCTAAATAAACAGTACTGAATTAATTATCATTGATTAAGGTGGACATTTTCTGAAAAATGCCTTGTTTGGCAATATTTTTCCGAAAATTTCCCAGGCGCAACTAGCGGGTGATCTGCTACTGATTAGAGGATAGACCATAACATACTATTTTTAAACTTTTTTTTATCACTAATCTTGGAAATCATGCGTAATATACCCGATTTTTGAAAAAATACCCTAGGCTGTTCTTTACAAAAGCACCCTAGGCGAGCGTCAATTGTGCCTAGTGAGTGATCCGCCACTGGTTAGAGGTTAGGTTTCAAGCAAGGTTTATCTAGCATCTAGACTGATTAATTTATTGGTTAAATATCTTAAAACGTTTTGTCCTCACTAATCTTGAAAATCATGCGTAGTATAGGTAATTTTTGAAGAAATGTTGAGGCTCTTTCTCTTTTCGAAAAGCATCCTAAACACGTCTACTGCTCCTAGTAAGTGATCCGCGACTGGTTAGAGGTTGGGTTACTGATTATTGGTTACATTTGAAATACTTTTTTGAACTTTATCCTAATTATTCTTGAAAATCATGCGTAGAATAGTCAATTGTTGAAGAAATGTTAAGGCCATTCTACGCCAAAACATCCTAGGCGCGAGCCTACTGCGCCTAGTGGGTGATTCGCCACTGCATTTACCGTCAACCTCAGGTAAAATATGAAGCCGGGTTGAAGGTACGATTTATCCTCTTGTCGTGTGTCGGCGTCGCACACTACTTCCCCCAGTGTCGTCTTGAACACATCCGCAGCTTTGAAATAAATCTCCAGAGCCCACAAACCATGGCAGCACTAAGCAAACCCCACTCCTTATTGGTGAAGTTTCACAGAAACAGTTCGCAGTTTTTTGAAGCTCTTCCTCGTCCTCTGGAGTTTCAGTGAAAGCGTCTTTTGTCAATGTTAGACTTTCGCACCCCGGTATTTGCTTCGATATTCAACAAAAGATGGCTAACTAAACAAGCTGTAAATATAAGATGTCTTGGGAAATCCTGGTTTGAATGGCTCATTTAGCAGCACAATTTCTTTCGGCGCTCCCATTTTAGAAGATGTATGTTCAGCTCATAAGGAAACTTGGTAATGTAAGCAAATATAAGCCAGGGAAGAATTTAAATGACCGATTCTTGTAAAAAGCTTTCCGCATTCAGCAACAAAACTGAAAAGTGGGAAGATCGTAATCCCTTCATTAAGTATTCAGAATTTTCCCGGGTCATTTTTTTTTCAAAGGGTCAATATCGACCTTAAGGGATTTGTATGCTAAAACTTTCCTTTGCGGAACCAAAGGTTAACAAGGATTACGGAGAAGTCGGCACTTAAAATTCCATCAAATTTTCTAAACAAATAATGGATTGTTTGAACGCCACATGTGCAAGAAGTTAATGTTGGTATAAGTATGAGAATTTCTAGACATTAAAGTACAATTCTGAAACGTTGAGGTTTGTTGCAAAAACTTGTTACGTTAACTACATTTACAGATAAAATAGATAAATTATAATACTGATAAAAAAATTGTAGTCCTACACCGCATTTACCCAACTGGTGGTTGTCTCGACGAGGTATCTAGTCATTAACAAAACTCACCAGATTCTTGATATACGAGATATCTCGTTCATCACCGTTACCAGATCATGATCTCGATATCATAAAAAAAATCGACAATATGCTTATAACAAGATATCTTGTTGCAAAATTGATGAAATATTGATGGACGATATAACTCGAATCCACTTGAGGGTTAAGGAAATAATTCCAATCGCAAAGCGTATAGCATACGTAGAAAACAGAATGCCCTAGATATGACGTTTTTAAGGGGATGTAACGTTTCATATCGCAGCTCTACAAGAGTGACCATAGCTAATTAAATGTGTGATTTTGAATTTTTGAATGATTATTAATACCGTCTTTAAGTTAGTCTCTTGTATAAGTTTCGCAACTCAAATTCTGAAAGTGTCCAATCTGGTGACTAAGAGTCTGGCACTCAGTGTTTACTATGGCTTCAAAGTATCTTGTTCCACACATGTCCTAAAATGAATCGGTAAAAAAGATTTGGGGGTCACGGAAGAAAGAATAAGAAGGAATTTGTTTTCAAACGTATTGTACCGTGTTAATTGTTATTTGAAAACGTTTTGCCATCGATTTTGTGTGCAAATTATAGTTTTACACTTATAAGTACACAAAGCGTGCAATTTAATAGTATAATTTTTGCTCTTTTATTTCAAATCTGCAAAATTTTCCAAGCCCTTGCTATACAGCTCTCTTTTTTCTTAATCCCAACAAGTGCGATACATTGACGGGTTAGGCTGCACGCTATACTTACATATTTAAAATGACAGCAGGTACTTCTAAAAACCCGTTTCATTAAATTAGTAACAACCCGTATTGGGAATTTCCAGGGTAAAAATCAAACTAGACGCAATGAGAAGACTTTGCTTTCGCTACCCAAATGCTCACATATCGAGGTTACCTTAAAATGCAAATTATCGCTGTTTTGACGAAGCTTGGACATTAATCTAACTGGCGAGCGTTGACTAAACACTATCATACATGCACCAATGAGATTTTTTGGACTTGTTTTGCTGAAGCACTGAAATCGTATCCGGAAAAAAAGCCAAATGACGTTAAAAAACGCATTCCTCCGCAGAAAAACTACTGTCACCTACAGTTAGCTTGGCAGAAAATACCTTGCATAATATACTTCGTCATATAACCATGATTCAAAATTTCGAGGTGCTGTCATCGGATCTCTCCCTTTGGGGCTGATCCTAGGATAGCCCGATGTAGCACCGGTTCGACGTTAATTCAACTACCTATCAAAGCATTAACTTCCTATACATTTCTAGTAGAGGACACGTAGAGATAGTCTAGCCTTAAAACTCAGAAGCACTGACTTATAATCACCCTCGAAATCTTTAGAGTGCCAAAATAGCAGATCCTATCTCCTCTAATAAATCATGTGTAGGCATTTTCACAAATTTCTGGCGCATGAATAAAACATTCTTCTTCAATAGAGTAATTTGTCGAAGTGTTTATCGCAGTTGACATTCCAGTGCCACATTTCCAATTTTGACTGTCATCTGACTAGCGGGCGTATCGCTATCTGATGGTACGTTACGACCACCCAAGGCTCTTGTTTGTTGCGCGAACAAGACTACAACAAGAGATGTCAAATAACTATCTCGGAAACAAGAGATATGTTCGAATGTATCTCTCAGCACCAGGGGGTGCCCTTCCAAGTCTGCACTGCTGCTATGGCTCAAACAAAGGAGTTGTGACCGCGTGTAAGCGCTCAAATTTAATGTTTACTATGCACGTGGCAACTGCTACTAGTATACTTGTAAACGCTGCTGTCTTTTAACATTATATTTACTAAGCACGCACAAACTAAAAAAAAGTGGTTGCTTGTTTTGGGTTTTATGGCGCAAGGCCCAAAAGCGGACAAGCTGCTCCAACCACATGATGTATCCTGCATCAAAAAATAAAACAATATCCTATCCTATCCAAACAAGGAAAAACAAATGAAAGGTTGAAATAGTCTAATTAACAGTAAAATATTTTTTTGAATTAAACATTTACTGTATAGTTATGTAGTTTATAAAATGTGTATTCTGTAAAAAATTTTATGTATGTTGGTCACCACTGGCAGAAACAAATTCTAAGGCTCACAAGATAAATTGAGAAATTTGTAATGAGATAGGTCTGCGCCAAATACAAGACAGAATGCAACCCAATAATATAGTTAATATATTTATAGTGGTCTCAGGCCAGTAATAAAAGTTATATTTAAAATTATACACTTCATAAGAAACAAAAATACCAATTTAAAAGTGTAAAAATAATATGTTAAGTTATATGTCGACGGCAATATCTACATCAGATGAAAAGTGTGGTTTAAAAGGTATCGTTGATAAAAACATTTATATGGAGTTTAAAAATCCAATGTATTATAAAAATGTAATTAGATTTGTATGGAGATTTTCTCCCACCAAATCTGGAAAGTTTAAAATTGGACTGCTAAACAAGTTTCGATAATTAAAAACTGGACAACTCATTAAACAATGATAATCCGGAATTTTTTTAAAACTTTAGTCTTCATTGTTGCAAAAGTTTAAACATAGGTAAATTTTCTTATAAGCGTACAAAAAAAGTTAAAATACGCTACTTTCGCTACGAGAGAATTCGTAGAAATACCAAAATATGTGTCACTGAAGTATCAAACTGCCGATGAAATCTGAATGACTCAACTTATTTTGAATTTCTAGTCAAATATTCAAAGCTTTATTAGTTTAAATGCTAAGAGTTTTAATTTTTTGTATTCTATTCGGACACAAAAGTATTCAAATGCAAAAGTATTCCAATGAAAAAATATTCACAGCCTTATATAGCAGTTGGATAATTCTTAACAACAATTAATCGTTTTTGTATGCGTTCGAATAATTATTCGATACGTGAAAGTACCCGAATACAAAGTATTTTATTTTTAAAAGCACTCGATTCTGCCAATCTCAACAATGTAGTACTTATGAGGCCCAAGTAAACTTTCTTCAGAAGGTTGCCACGACTGAGACTTTTACTTAAAAAATTCTATCTTTGTTAAACAGCACAAAGATGGTCTTAAAGTCATATAACTATTCACGAATCTACATAAATAAAACTGGATGGCAAACATGTCAGTGTTCAATGCGGTATGGAAACAAAGTCAGCATTGCAATTTTAAGAGAGTCGAAAATGATATTAACATGCTGTTTGCAACATTCATCTTTCCGAGAAGTTCGTTGAAGGAAACTGTTTTGATGGTCAGCCTTTTGAGCTCTCAAGGGGAAATGGATAGGATCTCGAGAAAAACTTACTATTAAGGGAAAAAGCGAGCTCGGTTTTAGTGTTGAGGAGTCTGACCTTTCGTGCCCTCAACTAACGTAGAGGTGTACTTATAAGGCTCGAGCAATTTTTCTTCTTCAGAAGGTTGCACGACTGATAAGTCGTTCATAAACACTTTTTTATTTCTCACTAAAGATTCTAGTTTGAGGTCATTCGATCAAGTAGGCGATTAACAACCTGCGATGCTTCTGGTTTTGGACACAGCGGGAAAATTGTTTGGGCGGGAAGTTATTTAGCATTCCAATACAACAAATCATCGCTTTTCTATAAGGTATGCTCTACATCTAATGAATCATGTTAGAGAAAATTTTAGTCTGGAGAGTCTTCCTCGCGCTTTTTAAGTAGTAAAATTACGCGAACGCCCGAAATGATTTGTGGTGGCAAGGTAAGGTGTAGGAGCACAACGCAATCAGTTGCATATAAGGCATTGCCAGTCTCAGTTTATCTATTTAAACTTTTACAGGTTTTCGATTATAAACAGTACAAGATAAAAATGATTATTCCCAATATATATTTTTATTAAGTTTTTAATTTTGTAAAAAGTTTAAGAAATTGATGCATTTAAAAGAAATTAACATTTTATCAGACGTTTTAGAGTCAACCAATTTTCCAATTTAGGAAGATTATAGACTATCACCAAACCTGACAATTTCTCCGACAGACGTAAATTTAAAAATCTTGTGACTTCGTGACCCCCTGTGACTATTAAAAACAATGATTTCCTCTTGAATTTTGTGTTTATTGTACGCTTTGTTCCTTGAAATTTTTCTGGTTTGTTCCCCTCTGCTCAGCATCCTAGTTTTTTCTGGATGACTTCTAGGCAGTTTTGACTATCTTCACAAATTGAATTTTTTTTTTTTTGGCTTTCAAGAAATAAATGAGATTATTTATTCGTTAGGGTGTGTTATAGGGTAAAAGCAAACTATACCACTAGAAAAGCTCGTGATCCCCGCTCAGGAGGTTAATCAAATTAAATTCTACGTGTAGTTAGTTATCGATTACCTGGATACATTTTATTTTTTACGTACCCAAGAATTAACATTAAATATACGTCTGACTCGTGTAGTACACCTTGTTTTATACGTCGTGCAAGTCCAGTTTCGCGAAGAGCTTTACGTTTTAGTATGACAGATTAAACCATGTGCATTCCGCACGGAAACCTTTAGCGTCGAATAAAGTATCAAAAAGTAACATTTCTGCCGTGATTCAGACAAAAGATTTGCATATTAGATTTTAACAGTTGCTTCTTTGTGTGTTATGTAATTAGCTCGACCGCAATTACGTGCCAATGCACTTTTGTACTCAAATTAGATTGCCACTTGAAGAACGTTCAATGGCTGATTGCCAAAGGTTAATTGTGAATAATATTGCTTTTAAAAACAGATTAGACCACGAGTCTTAACTTACGCGTCGTAATGCATGCTGCAAAAAAACATTAATTTTTGGATTCTTCCAGAATAAATTTTAAATGGTATTTCCAGATTTTGAATCGAGAAGTTTTCAATGGTATCTTTTGTTATTAAATCGATTCGAAATCTCACGCACTATAAATAAAACAAGGGTACTCCAAGGTGTATTACAAATAATTTTGCTTTTTAGAACAGATTAAGCCATAAGACAATTTACGTGTCGTAATTCACGCTGCAAAATATTGGTTTTCAGATTCTTTCATATTTATAAAACATTCTTACATTTTGAATTGGACCCATACTAGACCATACTAGCTTTGAAAAAATTGAATAGAATGGAAATCTCATGAACTGAACTGTAAATAAAACAAGGATACCATAAGGTAAAATTATGAAGTCAACTACTTTTGAAGACGGGTTAAAACCTCGATTCTTCTTTAAATTACGCGTAATACCTGTTTTAAAATAATCTTTCAGAATGTTTTAAAATTTTAATTTTATATTTTAAATTGGAAAATTTTCAATGCTAGCTTTATTTACAGTTAAATCTATTGAAAATTTTATGTATTATAAACAAACCTACCATAAATGGATACTGGCAAATTAAGATAGAAAGTATATTCATTTTAACAACGCAGGGCTTCGCAGATGTTCGTGGTAAACGATCCACTTTCTAAAATGGCAAACATCGAAAACACAATTTTTAAAAGGCTTTCCATTATCAGCATCCACTATAAGCAATTGATCGTACTTTTTAGATAGTTTTGAAAGAGGGAAATTAGAAAGACGTTAATAATTTTACACTGTAAAGTTTAGATAATTAATGCGCCAAAAACAAGATTAAAAATAAGTTAAACTTTAAAAAACAATTCTTATTCTATCCTAAATCAAGCAGAACTAAATACCATTTGTCAATCACAGGCAAAACAAAACATTTTAAACTGTCAAAACTCCAACTTTTCGAACAGGGAAAAATGATTTTTATGTACATTTACGTATGCGAAGTTTCACAAATCATTGATTCGCGTGTTTTATGACACAAGGTTTACCATAGTCATACTGCGCCGTACAAAAGTTTAAAAATAAGTCAAAAGTTAAAACAAAATATTATTCCATCAATTAAGTATTGATAGCTCTAAAACCAATTTCAGTCATTCATGGTTTAATCGAAACATTTTTAAGCATCGGGACAAACTTTACGAACAGGAATAAATGGTTTTTATATTCATTTGTTTGATGTGTTAAGTTGTACCTATTATCATTGCATCAATCAGTTCGTGTCTTTTGGCGAAAGGTTTCAGTATCGCCAAACTGAGCCAAACGCAAGTTTAAAAATAAATTAAAACAATAAAATAAACAAATATCAAGTATTGACAGCATTAAAACACAACTTCAGTCATTCATACGCAAATCGAAATATTTTTAAGTACCGAAACTACAACTTTCCGAAAAGGGATATATGATTATTATGTACCTATACTTGTGTGGAGTTGTACATATTGCATTAACTGATTCGTGTTTTTGGCCTAGTATGGCCATACTGCGCCACACGCAAGTTAAAAACGAATCAAAAGTTTAAAAAAAATATATTAGTTCAGAAATTAGGTATTCTCAACGCTAAAACACTCTATTGCATCCTTTCAAGGCTTAATCGAAACTCCAACTAACCGAATATAATATCCCGAAGAATATATAGCATCTATAAATATAATTCTAGAATTTACTTACCAAAATCAGCCACACAGTAGTGCTCTTGCGGATGGGAGTAGAAACAGGAGCATGGGTCAACTTCACTTATAACTGA
The DNA here is from genome assembly GCA_947359465.1 of Metellina segmentata. NCBI lineage: Eukaryota > Metazoa > Arthropoda > Arachnida > Araneae > Tetragnathidae > Metellina > Metellina segmentata. The sequence goes on along the minus strand of OX375872.1, from coordinate 66,164,852 downwards.
CCACATAGCTAGAGCTCCTAGAAGGAGCGTCAATGTCGATGCCATCACTCAGATTACCCAAGAGAACTAAAAAAGAACAACCAGATATAAGCAACATTAACCCTCAACACCAGAGACTAACAAGCATTAAGATTCGATTTCAGTCTTTATTTGAGAGACTAATAACGAAACTAATGTAAACCTTTGAGAATTGTTCAAATAAGGAAAGATGGAAAATCTTTCGGTGTATAAGAATCTGTTTTGTCGATACTAACACTCTGGCAAAAAAAAATGCGGCAAGCAATAATCGCAATTCTTATATAAAACAAATGCAATGCAAACACGCGAGTATACGGATTCCGGAAATTCTGCCCTGCATGATGCATCCATTCATCAAGATTGACGGGTTTACACATCTAAACCAGACACCCGAATGATGAAATCTAATTTCCTATTGTAATACCACGAAAAGTGTCTGTAGCAAATGGCAATAAAAATAGTTGGAATCGGAGGATTTGTTTACAGATAATTTATTTTAAAGTAACGAGTAGATAGATGTGATAATCAACGAAAATTTATTTCATTCACAGCTTTCAAAGTCGCGCTTAATGTAATGCAAATGAATATAAATTTCAGCGTTGGGCGTCAATTAAGTTTTTCAATCGATTTATTAGTTAACGAAAATTTCAATCATGATTCAAAAGTTAGTCATAATCATGACTAATCAATTAGCCACTAATCATTCAATTATTATAGCTATGAATAAATTCATTAAATTCTTATATAATAAGATGTATACATTTTTTGTGAACGGTATATTATGATTGCAATGAAAAATATAAATCAAAAGATATTTCCTCATGTGTTATCTTTTTATTTTATTGTAATTTTCCCTCATCGATGTATGGGTGAGTAGGTATTTTGTTGAAAACCTTCATACAACCCCCATACTATTTTACTGTATTCAAAATGCTAAATGGAGGCATAATTTTAGTCATAATTTATCATATCATTAGTCATATTTTTAATGTTGCAGTCGTTAAGTTTTAAATTATTTGTCAGGTTAGTCTTTTCTTATAATTGATAAATTTGTGAAATTATTACTCCAAATTTTACAAAAATGAGTATTATTTCATCAAAAATATTTCCAAATGATAGGGTTTTAAACGGAATCATATTTTAAAAATTATATTTATATAGGGACAAATTAAAATTTATTGTTTTCATAAAATAAAAACATTGTAATTGTGTAATATCAAATGCAATTTGTGATACATTTTGATAATATACTGAATTCGGGCAAACTCCCGTAATCGTAATGTAAATTAATGTTAAAAAAAAGTTTTACGAACTTAAAATACTCTAAAAACCTATACCCCTTAGCTCTAGCAAATCATAAATTTAATTTTTTTAAACATTTAATTTTCTTCTCGGTTAAAACTATTTGGTTTTATTACTTTTAGTATCCAAAGAGTTCGTAAATTCATATTTAATCAATTTTTTATTTTAAGCATTGGTATGTACTGAGTTATAAAATTATTTTAGTAGTTACACAAGTCTGGGCAACTGTAAATAAATTGTTTGCGTAGATTATATGTAATTAATCAATGTACACCATTAGATTTGGTTTGGGTATAGGTTTATGACGCAAGAGCCGGATAGGCTATGCTGCGGTAACAAAGTAATATAAAAAGGTAACAACGTAATTGATTAGAGTAATCGTTAGTATGATTACGTATACTGCTCGTAGTGAAATCAGCGTACTTGTTTCAAGACATTTAAATCTATCGTATCTTAATGGACGTATTATTCGACTACGGCATAAGGCGAAAGTGTATACAGTAGACCATCACTCCAGATTATTCAAGTAGAGGTAGTAAAATGTTTAAAGAACATCACTGTAATAAATATTACTAGTCTACACTATTCAGGTTATTTAAGCATGTCATTGCTTTTAATAAGGGTAATCATTGGCACACTTACGATTAATAACATTGAAGCTAGTCAAATTTAGCGTACTTCTTCCAAGACATCTGACTATTTAATAGATCTAAATGGACTTTTGACTCGATTCATTAAGGCAGACAACGAATCTACATACTGTGAACTATAACTTCAGATCGTTGAAACAGAGATAATAAAACGTTTTGAGAACATCTTGGGAATAAATATTCTGAGTCGAATAATTCGTCAAAGAGCAATGGCCGGACTGTTGACACGATTTAGGTGAATTAAACATGTTATTTTGCTTTTAACAGATGCGAATCACGTAACTAATCCTTTGGTCAGGACTGATAGATGTATTAAACTACAGCTGTGCACGAGCGTAAGACATTTGAATAACGTCTTTTTACTAACAAGTTGTCCACCTACAGTGACGTAGCCAGGATTCCAGGGGCTCAAAGATAGAAATGAAATCATGCTATGCCGAATGAAGGTCTGAACCTTGAATTTTTTTTTTCGACAGCTAATTTTGATTTAGTATGTGAAGCAAAATTAGTCGAAACGGTACGTGGCGATTTGTATAGTCGAATATATTCAGTTGAAAGTGGGTAAAAAAACATAATCAAATTTTGGAATTGTGACGCCAGAGACTAATATAGTAAGGGTACTGCTACCACAAAAAGTGATCCGCAACCTGATTCTCCGAATGCAAACGCAACTCAAAGACAATATCCGAGTCTGGGGTGGTCAAATAGCCTACAAGGACCACATCCCCTCCTTTTTTTACATACTAGTTTGGTCACTCACGATATGTCTTTTGCATCGTTTTCTCACATCCAGGTCACTTCACTGTAAAGAAGCAGCTGAAACCCGTACGGTTTCTTAATTTTTACACGCCACTGTATTTGGTCACTGAGAAAATTATAGAAAGGTTACAAATAAACACAAGTAGCCGTAACCATGAAGGACGTTCTCCGATAGAGGCGAGTACAGAAATCACATTTACAACAGGTTTGTGTTCGCATGCCCCAGAAAATGTGCCAAAGCTTCCCACCTGGCTAAGTCACTGTTAATCTCAATGCAAGAAGCACTCTTATCAAACTGAAATGTTGGTATCAAATTGTCAGCAAGACCTCGTTTGTAGTGTCTTTTAAGTTTGTTTTGTCAACATGCAGCTTTGATAACACCCAATAGTACGATGTAAAATTTTAGATTTAACTTATTCATCTGGTTCAGTGGGTTTTCCCTCTGCGCAACAGTCTGCGAACTGGAGGCGGTGCAGGGTCGATTCCTGTATTTATCCTGGGTAGGTCGTTGTATTTAGATCACATTGGAGGAACACAACGGGCTGTTGGCGATGTTCCGGTATCAATTCCGAAGAGAAAGATTCGTGGACAACACCTCATAACTTTGAACCACGGCCAGATGACGAAGTCTACACCAAAGCTAGCATCCTCATTTTCCAAACATCCACAACACGTCAAGGTGAGAAAATTTGAGGCCACGACAGATTTAAAATGCGCCAGACTGTACACGACGGTCTCAGGTTGGATTTTAACGTGTAACCCTCCGGTTATTAATCCCTTACACTTCCAACAGCGCTACCGCGACCCAATTTACAGGACGGAAAAACACTGGTTGGCGGTTTGGCCAGATCCAACCCTTACGCTATAAAATAAAACAATCTATGTAGATTGATTATATTGAGATATGAAGAGTTTCATGAGCTAAAAGCTTTTTCTATTCAGAGTCAGTGAATATAACAGATTTTTAAACAGTCTACAAGTCATTCATAATTCAGTCTATATCAATACACAAGGGGTCAAATGTACTTGAGATGTTTTATAAACGCATCCCATCAAGGACAGGTGTCAGTTAAATAATGCGATGCTGTCAGTCGCGTGTTCGTTATCTTTCGAACCCTACGTCAAAATAAAATAAATGATTATCTCATCTCAGGAGGAAGATACCTACTTCGTAAATAGTTTTTTACTGTGAGATTATTTGAATGCTAAATTAAAGCATATATATTAGAATTAGCAATGCATACAGCTTAATTAAATAAAGGGTATAAACGATGCTTTTTAAAAAAAATAATTCACTGTGTAGGTTGGTGGACATTGAGTTTTATGGCCATATTTTAAGCCAAAGTGCGCCAAACACGTCAAGTAAAAAATGCCGCAAAAATGGAAACAAGAGATTTCCCGCATTTCTGACGAGCGATAGAAAAAATGGTGTGCTCATATTTAAATTCTAAAACAACTGACACAGAATTTAAATATTGCAGAAACAAAATATTGATTAGCAAGCTTCTAACGCAGGAATTAATTTTATTTTCCCTCGAATTGTACTGCGCACTTCTTCGCCCTAGCCCCGAAAAAGCCCACAGATCCTCACACTCTAATAAATGTGACATGCACAAACACAATGCTGATTAATAAGCTCCTAAAGTGAATAAAATCTCATTTTCTCACGAACTGTCCTTCGCACTTCTTGCACCAAACTAAAAAAAGATACTGTCCGTATACTTAAACTCTAAAAAAATTAACTCAAGAATGTGATATTTCAGAAACAAATGCTGATTAATAACTTCAAATAGAAATTTGTCGCAAATTACCTCCGTGGTGTCATTTGCACTTGCACCAAGAAATATATAAAGAATGGTGTGCTCATATTCGAATTCTAAAAATCACAAACTTGTGATATTGCACAGAAACAAAATGCTGATTAATAAGCTTCCAACGGGAATTTATATTCCCTCGAAATGTCCTACGCACTTCTTGCACCAGGCGGGAAAACGATGATATATCCTCACTCTTAACTCTAATAAAAACACTCAAAAATGTGACACTGTACAGAAGCTTACAAATCGGTATTTTGTTTCTAACAGGAATTTATCGGTGAACACGGATGCATTCTAGACAATTTCAGTCGTGCGACACATACCCCCACAGCTTTCACAGGATGCTATTAAAACACAGTCGTGTACGTAGTTCATCAATTGCTGAAAGCAGGAAACTCTGTCCATATGCTAACTTCTAAGCCTTACGACGCAGAGGCGACTGGAACTATTGAGAGCCATCAATGAAATGAATTTCCCTCCCCTTTCGGTTTGCAAAAACCAAATTAAATCAACTGTAGAACAGCCATGGTAATAAAAATGTAGTCTCTTCGATCCTCCTATGTTCGTTAGACAGGACGGCGCTCGGTTGTAGTTATTTCGAACGGGCTCGTTTACTGGCTCGGTTTTTATGGTTTCCTCGTGATCCGAGACTTCTGGGGCTGCTTATTTGAAGTTAAAGCACGATCTCTCCTCATTATGTAAACAGAAGACGCATCAAATCAATTAGATCTTCATTGACGCGCGATAAGGGGATTGGATTGAGTCCTCAATGACTTTCTGACAACAAATACAAAAAAAGAAAGAATAGATAATGCTGGGATAGAAGTATTTCCATTCCTTAAAATATCTTCACTTCAAACTCAGTTCTCAAATTCGTTTATTCTGATTTAAATATTAGGAATCATCGTTTTCGCAGTGAATCAATTATATCTTTATTGAAGCTAGATAAGGGGTTTGGAGATTGAGTCCACGATGAGCTTCTAATGACAAATATGAAAAAAAAAAAAAAAAACAGGATTGATGATGCTGCGATAGAAATATTTTCATTCACTTCGAAACACATCAATATTTCAAATTCAACTCTAAACTTCTAAATTGATTTATTAATATTTAAACGTTAGAAATTATTGTTTACGCAGTGAATCTAGTTTATCTTTATTTTCGCGAGATAAGTGAGATTCAATTGAGTCCTCAATGCAATTTTGATGCCAAGTATAAAAAGAGAAAGGATAATGCAGCGATAGAAATCTTTCCCCATTACCTTGAAATATCTTAATACTTCAAACAAACTCTCAACTTGTTTTTCCAATTCATTTCTTCCTATTAAAATACTAGGAATAAGTGTTTTACCATCGCATATTGATAGCAATTCGAGAACTTCTGATGACAAATTGAAAAAAAAAAGGAATAGATAATAATACGATAGAAGTCTTTCTATTAACCTTGAAACCCCTCTCTCTCTCTCTCTCTCTTAATACTTTAAACAAATTCAATTCTCAACTTCAGATTTTCTGATTCGTTCATTGTTATTGAGATGCTATAAAATACGGATTTTTTGTATTGAATAAATTAGATCTTTTTTATAACTATTTATGAATTTGGGATGGCAGAAATGCATAATGATGAGATAGAAAACACTACCCACTTCCTCAAAATCTTAATACTTTTAACAATTCAATTAATTATCGGCTTCATATCTTTCCAATTTTTTTTCTATTGAAATGTTATGGGATCACTGCAAATAATTTTCTACAAAACTTCTGAAAATATTTCAAGTCGTATAAAAAAGCTCATTTATTTTTAACAAGCTCATTGATTACTTAAACAAGCTTTTACATACATATGCCTCCATTCAAACTCATTTCAACTTAAACTGTATTCGTATGGGTTTGAACTATCCTTAGACATGCATTAACCATGAATATATTATTTCAACAAACCAATTTTATTTTCATTACTGAGAGAGGAGAAAACTAATAGAAAGATAACTGAAATAGCTTGAATTAAAAGTAGTTGAATTAGAAGTACTCCGAACGAACAAAATTTTAAGATAAAAGCAGATCCGCGAGTACTTTGTATTGAGCGAAACGTCTTATTTGGGCTCAATACAATTTTCATACAATTTTGCAAACTAGTGTTTTGTTTAACCACTGGATCGGACACAAGTGCTAAAGTTTTGGGAAATTACTAAGAAATTTTGTTTGGAAATTCAGACTTCATGGAAAATTGGAAGAGCGCTGTCCAAATGTATATTTCCATGTATGTAAAATATAATTACCATAAATTATTAATATCTTCTTGAAATAAAAACTAAAATCAATCCTGTATCATTATGTAACAAATAAAAGTAGAATTTGCTGTAAGGTAGTAACTGCTAGCTGTTATACCACTGTCTTGTTTTATAACCACTTATATTTTTTTATTGAACAAGCAATTTCCTAAAAGGAGTCTACGTTCACTGAAAGGAATAACATAATGAACCGGAACAAAAGTAATGAGGAATATAGCAGGGTTTGTACAATTGGAGATACATCATAACATATACTTAACCCTTTTTCTCCCAACGAAACATACATTACGAGAACCCATAGGTAATAGGAAAATCTCATATTACTTGTGAGTTTCCCAATCTTCAGATAACAAGGCATGCAACTTTTAATTGAATGCTTCACTGTTATTATCATATAATTATTAAGCTTCACTTCTGCTGTAGTCATCCTATACGATTTAGATCTAGGAAGTGTCACGCAAAGCATTTTGTGTATTGCATTTTGTTATTATTTTCCGCTTTTTTTTCGTTGAGTTCAATGACATGCCTAAATGAACAAGTGCCCAAACCTTGCGATGGCGCCCCATGTGGTGGAAACAAGTACCTCGAACAGTGGAAACAAGGTAAAAAAATTGGCCTACATCATTTTATCACCACGAGCTCAAGTAGGTAGATTTAGATTGGGAACACACTGGTCGGAGTATTTACTTGTATGACCTTAGTCAAAGACGTTATATCGATGAATAGACTAAATTGATCAAATACAGTCAACGTTAGTGATAACATGCTGAATGAAAAATGGTGGTAGTCAAATTTGTATAGACTTTTTTTGTGTAACCTTTCTTAAACTTTAATTTGCTTAACCTTTACTTGTATAACGTTTACTCGTATAACCTTAACCAAAAGACGTTATATCATTGAAAAGACTGAATTGATCAAGTACATTCAATGTTAGTGATGACAATATGTACTATAGAAAAACAGTGCTGTGAAATTCAAAATATACTAGCATGTTTCCTAAGGATTAATTAATTGATATTTCTGAATCATCAATTAAATTTCCAAAGACGGAACAAACATGCATGCGCAGATTTTACACAAAAATTCTAGATCTATTTGATTGGGTGTAACTGAATACATCAACATTCATAGCAGTTCAGGTATTAATCCCGAAAATCCGTTTAGTAGGACGGAAAAATTCACTTACATGACAAGTCGTGAAATTTTATTTTATTGAAGGTAACATGTTAGTGTAAAAATCAAAACTAAGGTTCTGATATCACCTAATGGGTAAAAATCCTTCAGGTTACTTTGAGACGGTTTTTTTTTATCCCATCAAGGGTTTCATTATATGGGCGCAATTGTGTGTATGTGCATTACTTAACGTTTTCTTTGGCGTGATGTTTTGTGTTCGGCTAAATATCACCTCAAAACTTTATAAACCTATGGGCGTGAAATCTAGATCTTCGCTAGTGGCAGATGGTAAGAGATGGAAATTACTATTTGATACGAGGAATCTAGATCGGACTGAACAAGATCTGAGGTAGTTTCATATTTCAAACGTTTGATTGACCATTAATGGTTATGACTCTTTTGGATAGGCCTCTTACTGACCTCGTAATTCTTAAGCAATTCCAAATCGTTTGTTTATAATTATTTCATTTGAACGTATGCACAGCACTTGAAGACAGTAACAGAGTAGTACAAGAGTACTTTGACAATGCTATTAGCTCACGGACTGTCCAACTCATCGCCAACATTTTGACCACAAATAGTTTCAGTAAATATCTTTGCTTTTAAGGTACCAATCGACCATTGTCAATACTTTCCTTTGTATACGAATGTAAAAACGCGAATGCGATATACTAGAAACTGCAGTGCATGTTATTTGGTTTTCATACGAATAATTGCCAGAGGGGACTAACGAATATTCAAGATTTGTCACTATGCAGCTTCCAAAAATTTTTTTAAATCGTTATGGCAAACAGTGAAGAATGTATTCGATAAATGAATATCGTTCTGGAAAAAGGCTTACTTGAACCTTTACTCTAGTCATTTCCAGAGTTCTAAGTCGGCTACGAATTTGATAATTAGCCACCGGACGAAAAAGCATATTTTTGCATTCGATAATTTAACCTGGTACCCCGACTATATGTATCCCTTTTGCAAAAAAATGTTTTTTTTTCCATTACATAGTATTTTTAAAACAAAGAGCTATATGAGAACCTCATCAAAAGTGTGCGCATTATTTAATCCATGAGTATCCCAAACACTCAAATTAAAACATTTAATAATCTTTTCACTAAATCAATTCAGAATACCTTGTTATTAGAAAACATACCCACAAAAAAAGTAAGACATGGCAAGTCATAATTCTTAATTTGTCATCTCTCCAGGTGATAAAATAATCCACATAATTATGATAGTAAAAATACGTATTTACGATGCTGAATATAAAAAGTAATCAACCGATTCCATTCGGAATGGAAAGCCACTCCTTCGATGGCAAAAACTTCAGAAAAAAATATCTTATTTAATCAAATGCGTGTTATTCTAGTTTATATTCCTCGCTGAAAATAACAATACCCAATTTATAAGGGAAGCTAACAGATCTCTAATTGAAAAGTTTCCCCACTGGGGTAAAATAAAAACAAAAACATGCAAGATTAATTCATTTTCTGCAACCCCAACTATTACTGGATCGGTTCAAAAATGACAGGATTACATATTTCCTAGAGCCATCAAGAGATCTGATTTTAAAGCATGCTCATTGATGTTCAGGTCTCCAGTATCAAATCGCTGGGAGTCAAAGATAACTATAAATCTTCATTAGATATCCAGGCTGCATATAAAATATTGCAAAACTACTTGTTCTCGGATCCAGCGCTCAGAATCTTTCTTGGTATTTTTCTTCAAACCTGAAACTGGACTTGATTTATATTTAATGGAATAAAGATTCACAAAGAGATGCTCTCCCATCATTTCAATGCTGCTCCTTTTCTGATGCAAATCAGTTTCCACTTGAAAGAATACGCTGTCCTTGATAAATCATCAGTTAAAAGCTTTTCTCAGAACTATTTTGATCAAGGTAGTAAATATCGTTCTTTTATTAGACCAGCATTCCTACCTATCAAGTTTCGTATAGACTTTCATCAATCAAGATGAAAGGTGATTTGATTTATCGGTGAACCCAACGGCCGATTTCCATGGTCAAAATGATGAATATGCAGAAACACATTCCATTAAAACATCTAACAGATAGATAAATTATATCTGTACGTCATATCGATTGGATAAATTATATTATCTAAATTTCACAAAAATATACTAGAGCGGAAATATGTCTTTGTATCGTTCCACAAACACATCATCAGAGCCTTTACAAGCATACTTCGGTGATCTTTTTCAACTGACGCATTTCTTGGCAAAGTTTTGGTCTCATTGCCACTTTCATCATTTTGTCACATTTTAAGAAAAGCGTTTTTTTAATACTTGTTAGATATTGCAATTCCTATTCATTCGTAATTTATATCTACAGTTTAAATTTAAATTCTATCAATGCGTCTTATTATTGGAAAAATTATATTATCTAAATTTTAAGCATTAATTTACACGGAAATATGTCTTTGTATCGTTCCACCATGACAGCATTTACAAACATGCTCCAATGATCTTTTTCAACTGACACATTCTTTGGCAAAGTTTCGGTCTCATTACCGCTTTCATCTTTTTGGCACAATTGAAGGAAAAGGTTTTTTAATACTTGTTATGTACTGCAATTCATATTCATTCGTAATTTATAACTACAGCTTCAGTTTATTCCACATTTTTGACTACCCTGAGAATAGGTTTGGTTGGTTTGGTTTGTACATTATGGTTTCTTTTTGCTACACTAGGGTCCATTAGATCCCACGAGAATCAGAGCATATCATAAAAACATTATTTATAAAAGGCTCCGGGTAACACAAGTGATAAGCTACAGAAAATATGTTCCTAAACTAAAAAATTAAACTTTCAAAAGGATCGAAAGAATTTGAATGAGTGCTTCATAAGTGAAAGTTTGATTTTTCATGACCTCTTGAATTATGGATATGTCATTATAATCGTAGAATTTTTTTACTTGAAAATTACCCACCTGAAAAATTTGAAGGGCGGCTTACCATGAAATTTACTGAAGTCCTTCATGTTTAGATAATCCTTGCATATTATGTACGTGTTATGAACAAAAGGGTTCTAAGAAAATAAACACTACATGTCCCAATGCATGCCTTTGCAAGCATTATTTAACGTGTTAGTTCAGTCTGGACAACTAAGGGATGATCTACTGCTCAACCCAGTGACAAATTTTCACAGGTGATTCAAAGGAATCCTGTGTAAACCAAACAGTTCCTGTCTCCACATACCTGCATTACACAACAAAGCTAAACAGATCCATTGCTTAGTGTTTTATACATTCTTCCCTCGACTTGGAGTGCAGTCAAAACCGTGTCGACACACCAGACGGCATGCTTCCAGTCCTACGCGGTTATAAACTTTGCCAAACTGGATTTTAATCTATCAGTGTCTTGCAGTCAACAAAGAAACACAATGTGAGCTACGGTTTCGGCTTTTCTTTCTATAGTATTACGAATAATCTGCGTATATGGCAGTAGACGATCGATCATTAACATCAAATATGATATATCATAGGCTGCAACGTTCAGTCACACTTCTTTGAAACCTGCATGAATTCCAACACGTAATTAGCCCTCGTTTATCAAAAATGACAGTACAGTGGCAAACTAAACTTTTATAAACAAGTGCGTTACTTTGAAACGGAAAGCCAAAGATACCACAAGTTGAAGTTCAGAACATTTATCCTCCTAACATACAGTCCCTCAAATTCTCTTTATCGAAAAATTTCACACAATAAATAGACTTGCTTATTTAATCTTGGACCTGCTTATTTGCAGCCATTGTGCGTCACAGCCTATTAAACAGGTTGGTTGAGTTTTATTGTGCAGTTACCATATTTGGCCAAACTGCACCAAAGACAGAGAACGCCAAGTCTGTCCTATACAGTGAAAGGTCGCATGCAATTAAAGATTTTTTCAGACAAAAATATTAAATTAAGCATTGTTAATGAGGAGCTTCATAGCGTGCAACCAACATCTTAACTAGTAGACACGTGACTGCTCAGTGAAAAACTAACCTGGTTGGCCGTTTTGGCATCTTGTCACCTCGTTTACGAAAAAACTTTTAACAACAGGGTAGATGTGTGAATACGCACTTCTATGGGGTGGCGCACAAATGGTAGAATCGTCTAAATTTACCACTATTGGTGCGCACCTCAAATAAAAGTAAAAAATAATCAGTGTTTTACATCAGATTTTCTTGATTCCGACCGATGACTTTTTTCAATTTTTTTCAAGGACTACGCCTCTGCTATCTTAAGGAGCCTATAACTTGTCTCTTATCAACGCACTTGAAATTAATACTTCCTTAACGCAAATCATCATTTGTTGAAGCATCGAAAACTAAAGAACCCTCTAAGGGATTCACACGCATATTTCCACCGTGCATCCTGTAGTTTTCTCTATATGACTTTTAACCAACAGAATCTCTCCAAAAGATTTTATTAAAAGAAAATAAGCAGTAGAACTTTCCAACTCATTCCATTTTAAGAAATGAGCAATACAATCATCCCAAAAGCTTCGATTCTAAGGGGAAAGGATCAATAAATATTTCTAAATTATTCTATTCTAAGGTTTTATGGGGGCATATCCTCAGGCATGTTTGGGCTTCACGACCCGAGGTACCCTAGTGATCTATTCTTTTCCCATGGAGTTTAATGTCTCTGATAAACATGGGGATCGCGCCCCCAGTATTGCAAGCAATCTTTCTCTCTATTTCTCTACGTCCTTTCTTTTCACAGTTACTTAACACTGTCTTGTGTTTGGCCAAATATGGGCCCCTACGCCCAAACCCACCAAATTACCATATATTCTTAGGAAAGGACCAACGAAATATTTCTAAAAGTTGAAAGAATAAATGGATTTTGAAGAAAGATGTGGTTATTTAGTCATTAAGGTGTGTTGTGTAGCAAAAGCAACACGCTACACTACTCCGAAATCAAAGGGTTAATATATCGTGAATTAAATCAAAGTATCAAATTGTCAAAAACATGACAGCAATTAAAATGCCTAATCTCAATACCTCGGAATGTACCGAGGCACATCCAGCCTTGTCAGGAAAGATGTTTTCTTCCTCCTATCACCCTTGACGTTACATTTGTAATTATAATCTCTCCAATGACTTAATCAAAGAAAAAAGCTGGGTGGGGTGAGAACGTCCTAAAAGTGCAGCAGAGACCACCTGTGCTCAACGTTTTTATTCAGCTAACTTCTTGATATGCAGCACATCAGAAGCCGAAGTCTTCTCATGCTCGAGCACCGTGCGAGTAAAAACCCACCGTGTCTGAGTGGCAGCGGGGGGCTGTACCAAACTGCATTTTTAATGCTTTTCCTCATTTTTCTTGTCCTTATAATTTTTCTTCTGGAAGGCAGGCGATGGTCAATTACAAGGAAACCCGGTGTAATTATTTCAGGTGATGATATGCTTAAAGAGCCTTCGTACGCGAGAAAATGTCAGAGCTGCCGTTTTTATACTTTGGGCTTGCTCATGAATTAATAATGTCCACAACGTCAGGAATGCGTTTGCTTAAGTGACAGTAACAAGACGCCCTGAAATTATTCAATTGCTGTGAGCAAATAAAAAGGTAATTATTGCTTGTGAAGTCTCCTTGCTCGTTTCAGACTGCAACCATTAAGCTCAGTTACCTTGATTATAGACAGCATCTGTATTAATCTTGTTTGGGTGTTTACTTTTCTTCGCACGGTATGTGACAAATGGATTTTTGACTTGGCTTCCCGGGTTGGACAACGAGGATTACAACTTAAATACTCACACCCCAAGAAATGAAGTCGATAACAGCTTTGCAGCCAAAACAAAATACCCTTGATTTACAAGGGCATTTTAGAATTCCTAAGAGTTACCAAATTATTCATGAAAGATTTTACTCACTGAACGCAACGACATTTCCGTGTGGTGTAGCCTTTACCCCACACCACACAAAGATTAACCCTCCTGGTTGTTGTCTCGAAGATGTGTCTCGTCATTAGAAGAGAACTAACCAGATCTTGACGAACGGGATATCTCGTCATCGAAAGAAAATTCACGATCTCAATAGAGGAGATATCTCGTCATTAGTAGGAAACTGAACAGATCTCGCAGGACGTGATACCTCATCAACAGAAGAAATCTAACCAGATCTTGATCTTGTCGGGATGAAAAAATCGGCAATACCTTCATGACGAGATATCTCGCCATGTGCAAAACTTACAAGATCTTGATGGACGAGATAACTTGTCAGTAAAAGAAAACTGATTAGATCTTGTTCTCATCAAAAAAAAAATCGGCAATATCTTGATGACGATATATCGTCATTAACGAAATTGATCGGATCGTGATAGAGGAGATATATCGTAAAAACAGGTCTCAGGATTAAATAACCACTTCGATTGGTTGAAAGAATCATTTTCTAGGTCTGGAAAGTCAAAATTGATTTAGTCCTGAACGTAACACCGCAGGTTGCAGAACGGATATATGTGGGAAACCCTCATAAAGTTAATTATTAATCTTTTATTACAATAGTATATCACACTAAAAATTGTTAGGTTGTTTTATTCGTTGATTGGGGTTTTTATGGTACAAGGTCCAGACATATACAGGGGCTGCGCTTTAGGTAAGGCAAAAATGATTCGATAAAAAAATATTAAAAACTCAAACATTGTTCATTTATTATAAACAATCAGATCATTATTAAAAAGTATATTGAAGCTTTGAAGTTAAACATGAAAACAAAGTAGCGCATTTTAGTCCAAGCTGCAAAACCTTTTAGGTGAAACGAAAATTTACGAAACGTGAAAGGCAACTTCTCTTCCAAAAATGCTGCACATTAAAAAGTCTTCCAACAATTCCTCAGGACCGCTGTATCCCTATTCTCTAATAACAACCGTAGGGTTGCGAGTTCGAAACTCTATTCAACCAAATACCATCGTGTACATGGGAACTGGTGCACGTAAATATACCGGGTCAATTAACCAGCTGGAGTAAACTTGATTTCACTCATATATTTTCTTAATTTTAAGGTTCCCTTGAAGTTTTGTCAAGATACATTAAACGTTTGATTTCCGACTGTAACGCGTAGTTTTGGGATCAAAGTATATTTCTAGAAATGTTTCAAAAATCAGCCAAGACAAAAAGTAAAGCAAATCCACCCTTAAAGTAAATTTTAGAATTATAGAAAATAACATGAAAACTATATCAATTACACCAGCTGGAGTTGATTTGATTCGCTCGTATCTTTTCTTAGTTTTAAGGTTCCCTCAAGGTTTGTCAAGATATATTAGGTGTTTGATTTTCGACTGTACACGGATAATTTTGGGATCTAAGCATACTTCTAGAAAGGCTAAAAAAATCAGTCAAATGACAAAGTAAAATATACCGTCAAACAAAAATTTAGATTATAGAAAATAACCTGGCAAGCAAAGCCCACAATTACACAGCTAGTAGACATGATTCAGCTCGATATCTTAGTTTTTCCCTTAGAGGGGTCTTGTTTATACTCAAGATCTATTAGGCGTCTAACACGTGTTTACTTTCATATGCGTCTTCGTGACATGTTTTGGTGGAATCTCGGAAGTGCAGTTAGGGAAGAGGGGAAGGGATAAAAATGGCATGCTAATAGCTCGCTATCTCTCAAAGTAGATCAAGTTTTCGCGCAGACCTCTCAGAGAAGAGCTTCAATCGGCACCTTAAGAATTTGTGAAAAAAATAACCTCATATCTCTTCCGCTTGACAGATTACGGTCACGGTTGTTAACTTTGGATTTCTCAAATATTTTGATATTTTTAAAGCTCTACGTGTGGGCGAAAAATATGTTATGGCTCGTTATTCACCCTCGGTTTAAAAAATTTCGAATTCAAGGTCTAGTTTTTGCTCAGAAATGTGGGGCGAATAAACTTATCATCCGAAGTTGTCTTCAAACGAGTTATACCAATGGAGGCCCTGTTTTACCTCATGTGGCAAGACGTGGTCGAAGAGCGATAAACTAAGTCGCTGGATACTATTCAGGTAAAATAAAACTTTCGTGTAAACACGGTTAGTTGCAACGAAGTTGTCAAAAGTCATCTCGGTTAGTTTGAAAAGTTACCTAAGTTACAACTTATCTGTGTTCAAACGGAGACATGTGGGCCGTTTTACTTCGTGTGGCAAGACATGATGGCAGAGCTATAAACTAAGGCCGATGATGATTATTCAGGCAAAATAAAACATTCCTGTATTATACTGTTAGTGGCGATTAAGTTGTCATAAGTCTTCTAGGTTAGTTGCAAAAGTTATCTAAGTTACAATTAAGTTGTCTTCCAATGAGAGCTATACCGATGGAAAAACATAGGCCGCTTTACCTTATGTGGTAAGACATGATCGAAAAACGATAAACTAAGTCGATGGAGTCTATTTAATTGAAAGAAAACATTCGTGTAAAACCACGGATAGTTGGATAGTACACGGATACCAACTAAGTTGTCTTCAAATGAGCTATACCAATGAAGAAATGTTGGCCGTTTTACGTGCCTCGTACTTTGTTTGGCAAAACATGATCGAAGAACGATAAACTAAGCCGATGGAGACTATTATGTTAAAATAAAACATTCGTGTAAACAGTCTAATACTTTAGTATTCGCAGATTCTCTTGCATGTGTTGATATTGGGTTGATCGAGTTAATCTAGGAATATTGGAGGTTTTACAGTCAGGACTGGAAGTGGTTCCCAATCTCCAGGATATCAAGGTTAACCCAATCAACAACCAGAGCTCATAAGCAAGGGGATCTGTCAATACAGAACAAATTTTTATCTGAATCTAACAGAAGAAATCAAACTTTCATAGTACAAAAATACTCACAAAATGAAAATGGCATGAGTATTCAGCTTAGTTCTTAAATTATGAAAAATACTCCCATAAAGCACATTTAAACGCATACTCTATTTTAAGCCATGAGAGAGTCCAGGTATATAAATACGTAATTAGCCTTTTAGTACATTAAAAACCTCAATACAATTAGGTAAAATATTTCTTACTGTAAATTTTAATTGATATTCGCAGCCCGCCCACTTAAGCACTCCAGGCTTCTGTACCAGGCTAGAGAACGGGGCTCAGTACGAATTTAGAGGACAGGCCCTTCATAAAATTAACCCTCCAAGTGGTTTCGACGAGATATCTCGTTCTTTAAGATCCACTTATTTAAACTGGTACAGTGTCTCACGACACTAGGCAAGGGAGTGTGTGTTGGTGTTAGTTAGTTAGTTCTTTTTAAGATCTGACCACAGTTTTGCCAATGACAAGATATGTCATCAAGGTATTGACGGTTTTTTTTGATGAAATCAAAATTTGGCAAGTTTTCTTTTTCTATTGACTAAATATTTCGTCCATCAAGATCTGGTCAGCTTTACTAATGACGAAATAGCTCGTCAAGACAATCAACAGGAAGGTTAACATCTATTCTAAATACTCAATTTTCACTCACTTCACCAAGTACATTTTGCACAAATATATACATTAAAAATTTTTTTTAATACATTTTGTAAACCTGTCGAAAATATTGGTAACGTCTTCACTCAGAAAATAGACTGCAGATCATAGTACAAAATATTTCCACATCCCCCCCCCTCACCACCATTAGACCTCGGGTCACTGTAGAATGTAACCGCTCCTTTCAATGGGGTGTCGTCGATTAAAGTATCGATTTGTTTCGACAGTGAGCAGAACAAAACTCAATCATGCTGCCAGATAACTGCCCTCAACTTACATCCTATGATGAAAGTCGAAACCCACACGAGTATCCATTTGGATCCGCTCCAAAAACATAAGCTTTGGTTGTGTCACTTGACATCATTTTTAATCTTCCTGCACAAAGAATCAAATGCGGGAAGTCGCTGAAGGCTTTGCAAATACTTCCGACAACAAAGGCTGATCGAGATTTTTCCAACACGCGGCCGTCTTTCCACTTGTTGAGTGCTCTTGCTATTCATGCGTGTACAAGATGCGGACATTCCTACTTCTGGTGCAGTTGCCAAGTTGAGTTGGTTCCAAGTAGCTCAGTTCTGGGAATTGCAATACACACGACTGAGGAGGCGCGATTGTTTATTTGTCACTTTCGTTAAAAAACCGTCCATTTCAGAACACAGGATACGAGTTTTACGTTGGCAGTGACGAATCGGCGTTGCCGTCTATTAACGTAAAAATAGTTGAAAAGTTTACCTTTCAGGAAGTTGTTGCTGCGTGAAGCGGAAGTGTTTGTAAGTAGCTTCAACTAATATAGTAGCTTTTCTGTTTCTAATAAATTATGTTTCGTGTGGAGAGGATAAATGTTTTTCTTTTAAACTCATTCAAACCAGCTCTTTCCTGAAACCAATACTTTTTAAATGGTCTCCACATTTATACTCCCAGTACTAGCTTAGAATACGACCCCGTCATGAAATAAAAGTATGAATCCTGAGTTCTCAATGTTGTACTTTTACCAAACACATATTTTTCTTCTGGTTTCCTTTATAAAATTGTTGAAATATTAGAATGAATACAATGAAAAGATACTACATAACCTTTTGTGCTTGAAACACAGATTACACAGTACGGTTCAAAAGCTTTTCACATTTTCCAGTACCTGGGCACTGTCGACTCACGCCTCATGCAAGTACCCTATGTTTTAAACATTTTCATGATGGAAAAAAGGATTTTTGCGCTAGTTATAAAAAGTGCAAAATTACACTTAATCTTATTGCAATTCAATACTTAAAAGTTGTCACCTTACAGTTGTAACTATTACACGCAGAACAGATGAACACTTACTCTATTCAACTCCAAATTATTCTTCACTCCACTTTCAAGTTGTAGAAGAATCGAAAAACGTTTCTTAAGAAGCAGGTCAATTTTCAAAGTAAATTGTTGACTCCTATTGGAAAAAAAAAAAAAAAACATATTTTTTAGGAATTGCATTTAGTTATTGTTTCAATAATAATTTTAACAGGTAATTCAATTTAATATTTTGTCAGGTTTACCAGGTAACTAGTGTCTTTCTACTAGTGCCAGGTAACTACATCCTACATTTGATAATCCACGGGCTTCACTGAAATAATTTGTTTCACTGAAATTGTTAATTGCCGAGCCGGGTCATAATACAATCGCAGATACAGACTAAATAAACATTCTTTATTTTTAAAGATTATGTAAAATTCCTAATCCAATTTTGTGAGTTAGAATAATATTTTTGAGTTGTTAATTCAAAATGGTATTGATATAAACTTAGAGAAAAACTGCTAAACTCATCGAGACTTGGGACGCCCTTACTTTCATGAAACATAGTATCACAATTACGGACGGGCTCAGATTATCTGTTCGGGAAAATATAGCCAGGTGGTGAAAGACTTTGAATTGTCACAAGTGTAATGTGCAGTTTTAAACAATTTGACCATATAAATTAGGTGATTTTACAACATTAATTCAAGAAAATAATGTATTTTCGATTGTCATTTTGTGAAAACGTTTTAGTGTTCATTCAATTTTCCACGCCAATGTATATTGATTCAATGTTAGCAAAATAGATTGACACAAAATTATTTGTCCAACCTGATATTTCAAGACAAGGTATATTTATGGAATGATAAGTATTTCTAAGAAACTGACATGGGGGGGGGATATATACTTTTGAATAAAATGTGGCATATCTACGACTTATTTATTAATATGGTTGGAATTTCTCATATCACTACCATCTCATTTGCGGTAGACCTCCAGACTTCTAGAATTGTTTGGTCGTTTAATTCAACCAAGATCAGCCTTGTTTTCAAGTGCAACAGAAAACTAATACAACAGTCTTATTGTGATAGAGTTAAACTTCATAGCGGTTGTCTCTACGAGGTATCTCGTCGTTAACAAAACTTATATCTTGGTAGACGAGATATCCCGTCATCAGCAAATCTGATTATATCTTGATGGACGAGATATCTCGTCATTAGCAAAACTAACCAGATCTTGATGGACAAGATATATCTCGTAGAAACCAATTGAATTGTTATAATTTCATTGATATATCTCTTTTCTAATGGGAAATATTTAAACTACTCTTTTAAATTAATTCTTGTATAATGGCACATTTTGCTATTGAAAGCTATAACGGTCTCTTAGAAGAACCAATCTCTCGGTATTTCCTCGATTTGTGAGCCTGTCCCCTCACTATCAAAATCATACCATTCTGAACTTTATCCAAGTCATATTTGTTTAAGTAACCACACATGATCGTTATAAAATCTGCTACGCCATAATTCATTCGTACCTGGGAATTTGCGGTTTTGTGGTTTGACTTTTATAGCGCTTCAACAAAAAAGTTGTAAATTTGCAAAGAAAAAGGAAACACCGAGAAAGATCAACAAGTCAATTATAAACAACGCGTCGAACACAATGGTGTGGCTATATATTTAATATGGCTCTCTCTTTAAGGATGCGAAAAACACACACGAGAGAAAAGTCTGGATCCGGAAACTTGCCATGTGTAATGTTTGAACTTCCACAAAGTACATTATATGGATGATGACGAAATCAAGTATTTCTTCTGACTTGCAAAAGACTCGTGTATAAAAGTCAATACGTTTCCTTATTTAATTCGTTTCGAAAAAGAATCCATAAGCAAAAAGTTCATTGCCCTTAAAAAATAATTTCTTTAGAGAAATAAATGTTCCTTAAAATTTTGGGGTAGCTAGAGTGTTGAAATTGTCTCTTCAAGGACAAATAGAAACTAATCTAAGTTTGGAACAAAGTCATATTAAACATTTGATTCACGAATAATATCTTTTTTTTTTAACCACTTAGTCAATGTTATTTAACCCTAGATTGCTAAGGCGGGTAAAATTTACGTACAGTACACACATTCATAACGTTACGAATCTAGGGATAAAATGTTTTTCTAAGAATATTGAAGTTGTCATATCAGATACAAACAAAAGCGGATCTAAGCTCGAAGCAAAGTTAAAATTAAGGTGCGATTCATGAGTAACCAGTCTTGTAGCTTTTATTAACGCTTAGTGCATGTTTCTAAAGCATAGATTGCTAAGATGAATACAGTTTTACGCATACAACACACGTTCATTAAGTTACCAATCTAGGAGGAAATCTTTTACCTAAAATATATCGAAGTTGGTTTCTCTCTCTCATAAGGCACAAAACAGACATAAGCTAGGAACGAAGTCATGAGTAATCTGTCTTGTGTTTTAACCGTTTAGTGAATTTTTTTTTAACCCTATATTTGTAAGGTACGTATAATTTACGTACAGTACAAGCGTTCACAATGTTACCAATCTATGGTTAATCTCGTAACGTACTGGTTAGAATATTGAAATTATCTTTAGGGACAAACAAAAACGGAACTAAAATTGGTTGGATTGGATTTTATGGTACAAAGGGCTATATTTGACCAAAATCTCGTGACGCACAGAAGGTTAAAATTATGCAATAACTATTAACATAAATAGATACACTACCCTACAATAATTGACCGGATGCCAGTGAATTTGCATAAAATCCGACTGCTTGTTTGGGAGTTTTTTTAGAGGTATGGCCTGGGATCTCTGCATGTTGTTCCTGGTAAATTGAAAGCCGACGCCTACATGAACATTTTGGACAATCAGGCTCTTCCTATGCACTGGTAATTTTAAGGAATGGACGAATGTTACTTCCAGGACGACAAAGCGTTCCATGTCCTGCTGCGGCCTCTGTCAAGCAGTGGTATCAAGATATGGATGCAAAACGTCTTCCCTGGCCTGCTCAGAGTCCCAACCTAAGCCCCGTGTGGGACGAGTTAGAGCGACGCTTACGGACCAGGGGACCACGTCCGAAATCTACAGCTGAGCTGGTGACATTCTTGCAGCAGGAATGGACACAAATACCCATAGCTGTGTATCAAAACCTTATTGAAAGTATGCCCAGAAGGGTTGCTAGTGTAATTGCAGCACGTGGGGGAGCATCCCTTATTAAAGCATGTATTCTTTACCATAATCATCACATCTTGCTATCCGGTCCATTATTGTAGGATAGTGTGTATACAAGAAACATAAAATATACAAACTACAATGAAATCGAGATCATTTTCAAAAAATTAAAATAAGTGCACAGACGACTAATTGAGAAATTTCTTCAATACCGTTCGACAGAACTATTCACTTAGCCTTTCAGAAACAAGGCCTTTGAAACCATTATACGATGTATAACATAGGTGCTCCCAGAACAGGTTCTTAAACAAATGTGTGCTTTAAGTAGACTACTTCCACTCATATAATTAAATAAAATGACTACCAGGTACTGATGGATCTAGAATTTGATAGGAAGAAAGATAATCTTTAATGTGAAGGCTTCACACACAAAGTCTGTAATTAAGATGTCAGACTAAGGGGTGGGGACTATTAACAGTAATGACAGATCAAGGATAGCACGTGTCAAAGTTCACGATCTTGAATTGAATACACAGACATATCACATTAAAAGTATAATGCAGCTTGCTAAGGAACAGCGAAAATTCGAGGGTGGATCCAACTTTCAGAACCTTTTACAGGCATGCTTTCCATTAAAAATAATCCTTTTAAACTCCATCAAGTAATCGAGTTAAGAAGTCTACAGTGTTTTATTATTTACTCAAGTCCCAAATTATTTTCTTTGGGTTTGTTCTTGTAATTATTTTCAGACGAAATACATCGAATTATTTTCATATTGCCATGTATTTATTTAATTTGGCTAGTCATAGATGAGACAAATATTTTTAGTAAAATTGTGTTAATGTAAATATATTACCGTAAAATTTCCGAAGCTTTTAAAAACGTTGCACATAATTACACTTCGGGGGAAACAATAAAATAAATTGACACATAAAGCAATACTTTTACGTAATATTCGACTGATTTATTCAAACGCATAATTGAAAGACTGTCGTAACCGCCAAATGTCTCCCGTATCTTTCGGTTATTCTCCATTTCCATCCGATCTCTCATTTAACAACGATTCTCTCAATTATTTTCACCCTTACGCATTAAAGCGTAAGTTTATTTACAAGCGCAAGGAATCGCGAGCAAACAATAGTCCAGATTACGCTTCCCCAAAAATTGTGCAAATTTGATCCTATACCGTTTTAAACTGTACCCGTCAAACTTTGATTGACCAGTGTAAACCCCTAATCTAATGTTGATTGGTTTTAAGTTTTATGGCGCAAGGGCCATATTTGGCCAAGCTGCGCCAAACCCAAGACATACAAAACCAAAGAGACTAAAATTCTTTTAACTACAGCTCAGTACCTCGTATATTTCTTTCTGGTAAAATAATCTATGGATCAGACTAAAGATTTCACTACAGCTTAGAACATCATAGGCATCTTTCTGGTAAAGCAACTTTCAAAATTACAACGCTAAATTTCCTTCTTCCGTACCATTCTACTAAATCTTTCGCTTTGTTATTCCCCGCCCTCCAACGATCTCTGATTTAACTATTCTGTCAATTGCTTTAACTCTAACACAATCAAGTATAATCACATTTAACAAGCACAAAGAATCCGAAGTGAGCAAAAATTTGTATTCACCAATACCATTTTGAACTGATCTAGTAGAAATTTCACGAGTTTGAACCCCAATTGTTAAAAGAACAAACTAAAATTACTTCAACTACAGCTCAGATTTTCATGGATTTCTTACTTGTAAAAGTAACATCTAAATAACACTCAAACAAACCATAATAAACACTCTTATGCCATACCCATACAGATTTCGTTTATTTATTCTCCATTTCCATCATATCTTCCATTTAACAATTCCCTCAATTGTTACCATCCCCAACAAATTCAAGTTTATATTCATTCGACAAGCACAAGGCATCCGGAACGAGCTAGGGTCCAAATCTAGGTTCTCTAAATTACGTGAAAAAAAACAAATCCTATTTCATTTTAAACTTAACTGTCGAACTCTGACCAGCGTGAACACTTATTGGACTAAGTACCAGACAAAAATCAATTACATCTCTCGCCATTTAACTTAATCTTTCGTTTAGTTATTCCCGTTACCATTTCGGATCTCCCAATAACATCCCATCTATTGTTCCCAGTTCTTTTGCCAAGAACGAGGCATTTTGAAGGAACAAGAATCCAGATTCAGTTTTCCCCAAAGTTGCGGGAATCCGATCTTATTCCATTTTAAACTGGACTCATCTAATTAACCAGCATGAATTCTCCAGTGGCCTGAAGTTGGTTAGTGGAAGGAATATATTTGGCCAAGCTGCAACAAATACAAAACAACTTCAAGTAAAAACGTCATGAAAGGGAAAAAAAGATTTAGGAATAGAGAAGCGAGAGATGAAAGCAGAAATAAAAAAAACTTGTGTATTCCGGGAGCGCAACTCCAGTGTTTACTAAAGGCAGCACAAACCCCATGGGAAAAGAAAAGATCACTAGAGAAGCGCGGATTCATGAAGCCCTTACATACCTTAAGGAAATGTGTCCAGAGGGCAATGGTCCAAAGAACAGACTAAAATCACTTCAACTACAGCTCAGAAAATCAGAACATAGTGGTTTTCCTTTCATTTAAAGTAACATTTTAAACAGTGCTCAGCACTCTTCTCCGGTACTATTCTTCCGCTTAGTTATTTCTATTTGCATAGGATCTCCCATTTAACGATATGATTCCTTCAATTGTTTCCACTCTAACACATTCAAGCCTTAGTTCATTCGACAAACACGTTTTTCCCGAAGCACGAGGTTTCCCAAAATTGCGTGAAAACCAGATCCCATATTATTTTAAGCTGAATTTGTCTAACGCTGATCAGCTTGAACATCTAGTAGACTAAGGACCAGAGTAAAATGAATTACATCTCAGAACGTTCTTCTATCTGATCAAGTAACATCTGAATAACCAAACACAACTCACCAAGTAACCTGATTAACCAAACACAACACGCCAAGTAACCTGATTAACCAAACACTTTTCTTCCGTACCATGCCCAGCTTTCCTTTCGTTACTCTCCATTTTCATCATGTCTTCTATTTAACAACGATTCCTCCAATCATTTCTACTCTAACACATTCAAATCTTAGTTCATTTGACAAGCACAAGGCATCCGGAACAAGCAAGTGCCCGGATCGAGTTTCCCCCAAATTGCGCGAACCCGATCCAGTACGTTCCCAGTAAAAAAAAAGCCACCCTATTTTTATTGTTATCGGTAGAGAAACACTGTCAAGTGAAAGAGATAAGCGCAGAAAGAGAAATGCATTCTTCGGAGTATCTGAGCGCACCGGAGATAGTTGTAGGTCAGTGTCACGAGCATCAGAAGCGTGAACTGATAAGCTGGATTGCTCCTCTTCGACGTGCTTCTCTCAGGTGACTTTGGACAGCCGCAGGTGAGTGATTAGCGCCAAGAAACGATGCGGGAGGTCCTTGGCAAAGCGGGGGGTAAAGGATTAAGTATAATCGACGGGCACTCTCGGCCATAACACAACGCCAGAATGGCGTTAAATGCTTTATTAAGGATTCATAACGCCGAGTATGATGCCTGGGAATATATATTTATTAACACAGAACTTGAACAAGAAAAGTTAAGGAACAGCGAGGGTGCCGTTTTTATTTGCTGTAGTCGCTCCACGCATTTGACGTGATTACTATGGGGAAAATAAGTTTAGGCGTATTGTGTAACGCTATGGGCTCAGTTTGTAATGTGCAATGGTAAAACGTGATGGGAGGGCCGTTTAGTCTTTTCTGATTATCTCTCCTGATACAATATTGCATACCAGACAGGAAAAGATGGACAGTATTGGTACCATGTTTGGGCCTCAAACTCAACGTGAGCACGAGGTCCAGTAGTAACTTTTAAACATCAATCCCAGGATATTCTGGTTTTGTACCATAAAATGATATACCAGGATGGTTCTTGTCAAAGCGGGAGGTAAGATATTGCATATGCTCGATGGGTACTTTCGGGCCATAACACATCTCCAGAATGGCGTTAAATGCTTTATTAAGGATTCATGGGGCCGAGTACGACGGCTGGGAATATTTATTTAGTAGCGCAGAATTTGTACATGGAAAGTTAAGGAACTGAGGGTGTTGTCTCTATTTGCTGTAGTCGCTCCAGGCATTTGACGTATTTCCTATGGTGAGAGTAAGTTTAGGCTTATTGTGAAACGCAATGTGGTCATTTACTTTAAAAGCAAAACGTGATGCGAGGGCCGTTTAAGTGTTCGGATAACCACCCCTGATACAATATTATACATCAGATAGGCTAAGATGGGCAGTATTTGATCCAAATGTTTGGGTTTTGATCTCCTCGTAATCCAATAGTGACGCACCACGAGGTCCAATTGTGACTCTTAAAAATCAATTTCTCTGGATATTCAGGTGTTGAACCGTACAATGAAACGCGAAGAGGAAGGTCCTTGGCAAAGCAGGGGGTAAGGGATTGTATATGATCGATGGGCACTCTGCCATATCACATATCCAGAATGG
This sequence comes from Metellina segmentata, assembly GCA_947359465.1. Classification (NCBI taxonomy): domain Eukaryota; kingdom Metazoa; phylum Arthropoda; class Arachnida; order Araneae; family Tetragnathidae; genus Metellina; species Metellina segmentata. The sequence goes on along the minus strand of OX375872.1, from coordinate 66,138,417 downwards.
AGAAATGCATAATTAAGGGTTTATAGCTGAGTATGACGGCTGCGAATATTTATTTATTTTCGCATAATTTGAAGAAGAAAAGTTAAGAAGCCGTGGGGTGCCGTTTTTATTTGCTTTAGTCGCTCCATGCATTTGCCGTTTCCGATAAGGAGAGGGTATGCGAAAAAAATAAGTTTTCGCTTATTGTGTAGCGCAATGGGCATTTACTCTGCAACGGCAAAACTTAACGGGAGGGTCGTTTAAGATTTTTCCGATACTTACGCCTGATACAGCCAAACGCATCAGATAGGCGAAGAGGATGGGTGGTATTGATACCAAAGTTTTGATCTCAAACTACTAGTGTGCAAGGAGGCTATTTAAAACCAATTTCTCATGGTGTTCCGGTTTTGTAACATAAAATGATATACGTAAAGACAACACGATACAAATGCATCAGTTCTACTTCGGTGCATCTGAGAAAAGATTTTTTAATCAAATTAAAATCAAATCAGATTTTGATCTCGTCGTCATAAAAAAAAAATCGGCAATATCTTGTTATTAGCAAAACTGAACAGATCTCGCGATGGACGAGATCTCTAGTTAAAACCACTTGGAGGTTTAAACAGTACAACAGCGAAGCAGGCCAAACGTAACATAAATCAAAATTGGCGTATTGAAATGAGTAACGTGCGAATTGTTCTCATGGACCTTTTCGTTGAAACACGTTTTCCGTAAACATGCCTTTCATGGATTTATTACTTTCTCACGCCTTTTACCTCTTTTGCTTATAATATGTGTCTAATCTCTACCCATCCCATACATAAAAAAAATAATCTCAAAAGGAAACATTATCGCATCTGTCACAGCTGAAATGTTTTCGATTAACTTATTTGTTAACTGTCATTTGGAACTTTTCTCCGAAGGAGATAAGCGATATATATTCATAGTTTAGATTCAAGCAAATCGGGTGTACTTTTCTTTCTCATTTCAAACCTATTTGATATACAGAAGAAACGCACACAAAATGTATGTTTGATTATTTACAGAATAAACGCAATGATTAAAACGAAAATAAACAGTCTGAGCCAGTTAGCGATTAACGGTGCATTCTGGAGATTGAGACATCGGCGTTTCTTTCCGTTATAGATCTAAGAATTCAAATTCGCAATGAAGACAGCCTTAAATGGCTGCAAGTGTGCGTATATTAAGCTAATTAACGTTAATGTGGAGCGAGGTGGTTAGGTAAATGTGAAGGACGTTATCCTTGAAAATGTCTGTTATACTCATGCAACTTGGAATATATTCTGATCGTGATCGAAGTAGAGGAATTTTATCATAGTTTGTATATAGTTGCATAATTTTTTATACAATTTCAATAAGACGTTTAACAATGGAAGAATGATCAAATTCCCTCGATTTTCAGACTCGACATACAACACCAATATTAAGTCTGATTATGTATTTTCATACCTATCACCAAACCATAATTTGGATTTCGACAAAAATACAAACACAACTGTGCCACACAAATTTATCTTCCTCAATTAAAAAATATGTCAATATGCCTTCACATTCCTTTTTTTAAACTGAAATCCAATGCGTTATATTGATAGACTAACAAGGTCCAAGAACATGACCTTCATCTCCAGAACGAGTATGTAGAGCAGAGTTAGACTTTGGATCAGCCTACAATTTATTCAGAAATCCTGATGCAGCGTAGGCAGCAGAATAATTAAGTCCCACGAATTTGAAACATCAACATTAGTGAATTCATTGACTAAAATACTTTCCCAAGCATCATTTCAATTCCACTTTTGTTGCCGAACGTTTTCATTCTTTGAAAGGAATATCGAATCCAAATGGTTCACACAAATTTCAGATATAATTAAAAATAATGGAGAATCAATTTTTTATGATAAATTAAACATTGATGTAGTGCTAGATTTGATTAAGACTGACGTAAAAAAATTTTCAAAATTGCATCCCCCCCCCCCAATTTTACTATTTTCCCCTTTTATAAATGTGGTTTTTTTTAAAGGTTCAGTACACACGTAATTTCTTTAAGGTTCACACGTAAATATAGGCGTATAAAACTTCTATGAACAATATGAGTGCCAAATTTTTAGAAATATGTTTTAGCAAAACCTTTTAGTGCTGGAGAGTCCGTAAGCTAACGACATCATGCTAAATGCACGGAATTTAGCATGTCCGTAAGTAAGTTAGTCAGAAAGTTTAGTCCCCAATTTCTAGCAATATTCATTTGCCAAGGAATAGTTGGTAGACTGTTCCCTAAGACATGAGGGACATATTTGGCTACGTTGCATCAAACGCAAGACAAACAACGTCAAGTAATGGACTTACACACAAGGAAAACTCTTCCGAGAGAGTGGGAAATATACCCACGGAAGAATCAAACCTACAATTTGCAGAGTACTAGAGCCGTGAGAAAACCACTGAGCCGCAGTGGCTCCTGTGGTATTTAAAAAAAAAAACAATACAAGAGATTCAAGTTTCGGTTTGAGAACTAAAATAAACGAACTCACCTCAATTTCCGCAAAGAGCGCAGCTATCAAAGCGCTGCCTTTTGAGAAACCAGCGCAGTTAGAATCGCTTTCTTTCGATCCAAACAAATTAAATCTTCCACACAGAGCGGCACAGTTGTATTCTCTGCGGACGGCAATCAATGAATGAAATTGCGATTAGGGGTATCGCAGATTTATAATTCCCGAAATTGCGTAAGAATAGCGGGCTGCATCGTAATCTTTTTCTTTCCCATTCACAGGAGGCATTTAGTTCTTTTATGGACGTCTCAAATAGTTTCAAGCCGGAAGTGAAACTGATAGGTACACAAGCTGATAAGCGATATTCGTGCTTCTTCGGTGAATCATCGTTTTCTTCCCCTTTTCTTTTTTGTTTTAAGTTCGCCAAGTTTATATATAGATAATTAAGATGTTCGGAGCAAAGGAACAGGTGTCTTCTCTTTTTTCAGTTTCACTTTTAGTTCATTACTCTCCGTGAAGAATGCGATCGTACAATAAGCGTCATGACTTAATTACCCCTTTATTCCGGGGAACCCGATCTGCTTACCCTACTAAGAGTTTCATGAATCGGTTCATTATATTTGCCCGCCAACACATACCTCTACGACGTAATGCGATTCAGGTAACTTAAGATGCGTGATATGTAACACAATGATGAACTCCTCTCTCATTCGCAGCATAGGATATTCACTAATTGTTGATTGACGTATGCAAATGTTGGTTGGACAGCGCGTCGGTTTTTAAATTGAAAATTGATGTTTTTAAATAAACTGAGAGACTGCGAGATGTTTATTTATTATGAATTGCGCTTAATTAAATAATAGTTATGAATTCATGTATGATTAAAAAATAAGTATGAATGTATAATCATGCATTATACATTTATGATTTATTTTAAGTTTAATTTATTGGTTTAGCTGAATAAAACCTCGCATTAAATACCTTTTTAGGTTCTTACATATATTCCAGAGCAAAAACTAATTGCATTCAAATATTTGTGCCTTAAGTATTCAGACATGCAATACAGAATTCGGTCAGGTTAGTAGTTAATTAACGTCGCACCGGGCTATTGGCGGTGGTCCGGGATCAATCCTAATGGGAAAGATCCTTGGACAACGGCTTGTTATTTTGAACCACGGTCACATGACGAGGCACCTGATCTGATACTCCACTCTCTAAAATTCCTCGACAGATTAAACGCGCGCATACCCCCGTGAACACGACGGTCATTGGCTGAACCGTGTTTTGAACTCGCAACCCTCCGGTTGCTAATCCGTAGCTCTCCCAACTGGGTTACCTTTGCCCTCACCGAATTCGAAGGCCAGGAATTTGTAAAATCATCTCTATGTTCATCATATCTGCTTTCCACTTCTTATTGGACATAATTACTTACAAAAACACAAATACCCGATTAGGACAGCGAGATCAGCTAACTGTTCCCTTTGCGAACTGGACAAAATGATTGGAGACCACCTCAAAGACTGCCCCAAAATTCCTGTCAATAGCAATGCAAATACTGTCGATAGTGTTTTAAGCCATATTTTTTACTACGGAACTATAGGTCAGCTCGTAGATTGATAGGCGACGTAGGATAAAAAATTACATCCCGCTTGAAGACTTAATTTACGTTACGACACACAAAAGTAATGATTTTGGAAAAAAAAAATTTCCTGTGCTGACTCGATCATAATATTATACGTATCTACGTTATGTATCAAGATCAGCTAAATATTCGTATCTACGTTATATATCAAAATAATCCTTTTTTATAATGATAAAAAGAAACAAAATTCCAAAAACAAGCTTTGAATATTTCATTAATGCAATGATAAAGCAATTTATTTCATGAAGCTCTGGAACAACCATTAGTCATTTGAGCACTTATAATCTACAGTAATCCTTTCAAATTCAGTCTGAAAATCAAAAATAGCATTAAAAGTGCAATGATATATATCTTAAATGTACATAAAAATCTATTAACTTTGGTCATCTTTCGAAATAAAATCCTGTCTACGCATGTAGATAGCATCGAGTGTAACCTTGTTAATCAGTTCTCATTCAACTAAATAAAAACGTTTATCAACAGCTACGAATCCAATGTATTAAGCAGCAGCATAAAATCTGTAGTTACTAGAATTATTTCAGCTAAAAGATGGCGAGCTTTAAATAGAAAAAGAAACCAACAAAGCAAATGTAAAAACGCAGTTCCGTGACTGTCCACACACACACACACACATCTCATAAGGACTTCAACTTCATACCAGTTTCAAATGCTTTCTAGACACTATGTCACCATTCGACTGAAAACATTTTCGAGCAAACATAAAACATTTAACCTACATACTTCCACGAGCATCTGCCTCTGCTAGATTTCGTTAGTCCATTTTTGGTAATAATCCCATGTTCAAAAAGATAAATAATTCATTTGAATAAGTTAGATAACACACGGATTTTAAACTCAACAAAGACGAATAGGTATTTTTGCGATGGATATTTAATAAGATACACCAAGAGATTTAATTGGATTCGGTAATTTAGCGAGAGCTTTTACATATTCATGACCGTTGGTCGAAAGGGAGCTTGAGAAAGAACGTATTTTCTTTTATATTCATGTTCCGTTAAAATGTGCACAGGGCTATAACATTTTTATAGCGTGAAATGATATAAATGACTTGTAGTTTATTTTAAACCGACTAAAAAAACATTCGAGCCCTTTTTTGGACGCACGAGCTGCCGTGATTTAATGAGCCATACATAATACTACTTTTTGTAGCGGTCATGGACAGAAAAGATCACCTGCCAGGCGCACCGACACGGACATTTATATGAACCGCCTTTGAATAAATTTGTACTCCGTCTTCCATCATCTTCGTAATTGATGGAGGAATGACATGTTTAGTGTTGCTTCTTTTTATCATTCTAAAATAGTGCGTTACAGCTACGCCTTTTTACAGATTGGGTGCTAATCCTTAACTTGCAAATTTATAGCAGGTGCCATTCTGGTCGCTGTGCATGCGCCAGCTGCTCCTCGACTTCTTTAAGTCTTAAGTGAAACTGGCTTGTTGAAAGAAATGCAGCTTTCGATTTCAGGCGTGTTTTGCGATTCGCCTTGGCTCGTTGAAAAGTGACATCACTTATGTTAGTTTATAATTTTAATACCGTAAAATTGTATTTTGCATGACTGGTGAAGGATCAAAACGCAAGTCAGAGGAATGTTTCACGAAAATTGCAAGGTATTCGAATCCAAAATATTTTGATCATAAATTCGTTATGCAGCCTTCTGAAGTTTCTTGGCTTTCATAACAGCTCAAATAAGAATATTTTATTGAACGAAACGCAGCTGGCAATTTCAGGTTTGTTTAATGCAGCTTGGATTGATGGAGAATGACATCTCAGTATATAAGTTAATAATTTTAGTACCGTGAAAACTGTATTTTGCATGACTGATGGAGGATCAGGACTTAGGTCACAGGAAGGTTTCACAAAAATTGCGAGTCATCCGAATCAAAACTTTCAGATCATAAACTCGTCGTTCAGCCTTCAGCAGTTCCTTGGCATATATTACAGCTCAACTAAGACGATTTTATTGAACGAAATAGCCGAAGATTTCAGGTTTGCTTAACGATTTGCTTTGTCTCGTTGACCTTAGCTAGGACTTTGAAGTACCGTAAAATCACATTTTGCATGACTGATGAAGGATCAAAAGTAGAGTCTAAGAAATGTTTTACAAACAATTGTAAAGTGCTCGAATGAAAAAAAACTTCAGATCGTAAATCCGTCATACAGTCATCAGCAGTTCCTTGGCTTTTATATGAATCTGGCATGAATATATGACAAAGCACGCGCATCTTACAATTTAAGGTATGCTTAACACAGATTAGCTCGTTGGAAAATGACATTCATCTCATCATTTTAGCAGATAATTTTGAGTACCGTAAAACTGCATTTTGCATGACTGGTGAAGGGCTAAAAGGCAAGTTTCACGGATAATTGCAAGGTGTCCAGATCCAAAAACTTTAAATCGTAAATTTAGCCATCAGCAACAGTTCCTTGGCGTTTTCGTACAGCTCCATTAAGACTGTTTTATTGAACGAAACACAGCTGACGATTTCAGGCATGCTAAACGATTCAACTTGGCTCTATGCAGTGGCAATAGTTGAGAATTTTATTACCGTATGGTGACATTTTTGCATGGCAGGTGAAAGATCAAGTATAAAGAATATTTCATGTTTAGTGTCTGAATCCATTAACTTAAGGTCGTAAATTCAAAATTACTAAAATCAAATAAAACGCGAGTTAATATTTCTGTTAGTATTGGCCATGTAAGTATTTAGACCAAATACTCGTCCTCCAATTGCATGGAATTGTAAAAAAATAATTACATTATTGAAAACATTTGCACAAAATTATTTAAAAGCTCAAAATCATTTTTAAAAAGGCACATGAATAAATTAGATAATTTTAAAAAAATAGTGTAAAATATATTGAATAAGGACAACGCAGAAATATCTACAACACTTGAATGTGCAACGCTCACCGTACTTTATTTCTGGTAACGGATTCAACAATCGACATTTTAACCCTCTGGGGGGGTTTTCCCACATTTGCTTTTCACCCTTCAATCTTCCCTGCATGCCTTCTTATCAGTTGTGAACTTGATAAATAGAATCTCTCTAAGGATTCTTTACTAATTAAACGACTAATAGAATCCTTCCAAAAATGATTCTATCCTAAGAAATAGGTCAATAGTATCTTTCAAAAGGATTCATTTCTGATTAAAGGACCAATGGAATCTGTTTGAAACCTTTTCAAAACTGTAGTAGTTGTCATTAAGCGTGTTGTGGGGCAAAAGCAACACTACTCGAAAATCTCGTGACGCTCAAAGGTTAAAACAAACTAACAAAGCAACTGAATGCAATGGGAATAAATTATTCCAAATATACCACCCAAGCCCAATTAGAGCGCTTGTGTGTGTTCGAGAAAGTCATCAACTACAAAAGGTACCACCACCCAAACCCTAATGATCTCGATTCAGTTGTAACGAATATCCCAGATCACGAAAGTACTGGCTCCAAGATCTTCATCTCCCAAACATTACCCCGATACACTTAGAAACCGAACACCATATAATAACAGTTTAGAGCAAATCTAGCCTGCCCTCCTTTCAAGAGGAAGAGTTATCGCGCAAAAGCTCTACCATTAAGCAGTCACGGAGCAATCCAAAGCGCAACCCATTAGTTTTCTGGAAGATAAGAAGCACAATGAAGCACCATCATTTACAAAAACATTCATCCTTTTAATAACGCTTAACTAAACATCTATTCTCTAGTACGGTGAATGAGGAACATGTTGGCTACCTGTTGCAAAAGATAAACAATTTCGCCGGCCTGGCCAAACCCACTGCTGTTATCTGACAGAGCTCCACCCTCGGCTCTAGGATGTAGATCGAATATAAAAAATTCGGCAACACTTAAAGGTGGGACGAAAAGTTAATTGTTTCGGGCCTCCTCCACGTTTCATGCATTAATTGACCACTAATTAATAAAACTAGAGACATCTCAGACTGTCTTCAAAGCCATTATCGTATGAATAGAACTCAAGATGGCATGATAAAAAGGCATGATAAAAATATCTATTTTCAAACTGCAAACCACCCATCAAAAATTAATTCTTTTGGATCTCCACATTCAATGCATCGATTGATCACTTATAAGGTTAGAGACGTTCCCGATATTCTTCAATGTCATTGTGTGGATAGAATTCAAGATATATGCACTTGTTTTCAAACTGCAGATAGCTCTTCAAAGTTGCTTTGAGTCTCCTCCACATTTAATGTATTACTGACCTCCAATTAATGAGACTAGAGACATCTCCGATTATGTTCAAAGCCATTATCGTATGTATAGAATTCAAGACGTATGGAATAGAAAGTGAGATGGAATAGACGTATGGAATAGAGATGTGAGTAGAGAATATTCTCAAAAGAATAATAATATTCTCCAAAGATTAAAATTTGGAGAATGTTTGAAAATTTTCTATTTAAAACCTAATTTTTCAGAAAATTGTAATCTGTTTCATTTTATTGACTACAGAAATAACATGAAACTTATTTCATGCATCATTCCCAATATATCTGGGCATTTAAGCACTGTATTATAGAAATTAGTTACAACTTATTTTTTATTGATAAACATGGAAATTTTTTCTATTCTTATCATAAAATGAAAATCTGCAATTTATATCACATGGAAATACAGGAAAAGTTAACATGCTATGCAACATTATAACTCTAATTTATCATGCCTAACATAATTTTTTTACGTTATTTCACTTTTGTTTTATAATTCTTCCTTATGAACTAAGTTACCAATATGACATAAAACTAATAATATTAATTTTGATTATTAATGAATATTATAAAATTTTTGGAGATTTCTCATATTCATGAAAAGTATATTTAGTATTAGACTTGCAACAGTTTATACAGCTATTGCAATGGTAAAAATCTAGCAGTTTGTTACTCAAAAATATGGGGTTTTTTTTACCAATAAACATTAAATAAGGTGTTAAAATTTAAAAATTCTGTGAAGAAAATCACAAATTATAATGTTTCTGCATTTTAGTTTTACAAAAATCAGAAATATAGTTGTTTTGGTTCTAAAATGTGTTTGTATGGTTGGAATTTATAGGTTGTTTTATCTTCATAGTTGTGTGTGTGTGTGTGGTAATTACCTGTCTTAATACTTTCTTATTTTTCAATAGGTCGAAACAGACAATGGCAAATAAAATACATAACAATAAATAGGTATCTACGTGTTGTGTTACGATACATTGAATTTGTTTGACAGGCTATATTGAAAGTGTAAAGAAGCTAATTGTTCTCTGTACTTCAAAATCTGATGTTTATGGCTTCCTGTTTCAAACTAACGCACGTGCTTACTAAGGTTTGATTTGCTCCTCTAATTTTTCCAGAAAAAGGATGGCTTATTACTTGTTGCAATTCGTTTAAGGCTCAGCTTGGCCAAATATGTCCCTTACGCCATATAGCCCAACCAAACAAAAAGGTAGACTTCTTCAAAGGATCAAATCCAATATTAAACTATCGATCAAATTATATATCCTGGATGCATATCTATATTCTGTGTCAGTAACACTTTCCTTGTGTGCATGTCTTATTACTTGAAATTGTCTGTCTTGTGTCTGGCGCAGCATAGACAAATATGGTAATTTCTTCATAAAACACAACCAACCTCCCAAATTATATACTGACATCTTCAATGAAAACAAATGGTGATAAAATTAAATAATACTATCTTTAAACCTTTGAGGAACTCGTACTTACGAGACCTAACCGAATCCCTTCGCTATCGTTTCCACGTTAATAGCCGAATCCAAAGTTTCAACTCAAAACATAAAGAAAAGTAAGATTATTGGATGTCTTACAGAAAGCAAATATTGCGCAACACAATTGAATACTTCCGTGAAAGCGTACAAAAATAAAAACAGGTCACGCTCGAAGGACAAACGTCCAGCCCACTCATCAGACATACACAAATGCAGGGTGTGAGAAAAAGACATCCGGATATATCTCAACTTTACGGAATTAGTGCGCGAATAAAAGACGACAGACATCAATGCTGACTTGTAATTTCAGACCACAACCCTGCATAATCGCGAACTTGAAATGTCAAACGCGCGCGTCAAATCTTAGGCGACAGGCCAGGTTTTTCCTTTTTCCACCCTTCGTGGATGGTCAAGGTCAAGGGCTAGAGAAACACTTTCTCTCCGCTATGTGGTACTAAAGATCTTAACGGAAGATACTGAATAATTCGGAACTCATCAGAGTACTATTAAGTTGTAATCACGCTCGCTCCGTTCTGAGGACGTGTCGTATTTCAGCTTGGATGCTGAGTTATGTACTTGTGCAACATCATTGCAATCCGGAGATGTTTTTTCGATGACTGCAATTCCATTTGAAGCAGGCATGGAATGGTTTCGTGCAACTTCACTGTTGGGGAAAAGGGAATAGCGTTTCTAAATTACTATCTTAGTTTCTCGGCTTTGTTTTTCTTCAATTCCTCTCAAGCGCAGTGTTGCAGGGTCCTTTGATATTGCTCCATTTGAGGACCCGCGAGTCCCCAGCAAAGTTACTCGTGAATACCTCTTCTCAATTTTTTGAAGTCTATTCATTAAACTAACATATGTTTTGATTATGGAATGATCACAAAAAACATTAGTATATCTAGTATATGGTTTAGCATATTGACAAGTATAAAAGTACATTTAAATTTGTTATTAACCTTCCTGGTGGTTGTCTCGACGAGGTATCTAGCCATTAGCAGAACTGTCCAGATCTTGATGGACGAGATATCTCGCTAAAGCGGTGGTTCACAACCTTTAAGAACACGGAAATGTAAATTCTTATTCCATAAGAGGACCTGTTCCCAACAAATTTATTTTTAAATACCTTCTGAATTTTTTTTTAGTTTATACATTAAACTAACATAAGGTTTGATTATGGCATGATCGCAAAGAGCATTAGAACATTTCGTATACGGTTTAGCATGTTGACAAGTATAAAAATGAATTTAAATTCGTTGCTAAACCTCCTGGTGGATGTCTCCAGAAGGTATCTCGTATTAGAAAAAATAACCAGATCATGATGGACGAGATAGCTTTCCATTTGTAGAAAACTAACCAGATCTCGACTTCGTCATCATAAAATCATCATTATCATCCTCTCCTGATAACGAGATATCTTGTCATTAGCAAATTTTGTCAGATCTTGATGGACGAGATATCTCGTCGAAACCATTTTGGAGGTTAATCACTGGACCAATGAAATCTTCTAGTGTTTGGTAGTTTTCCCAGGCAACCATCATTAAATTAACGTGTGCTGTTTTATTTCCATACCTCATTCCAATCACCAAAAATTTATATCCGTTACGTCGAAAACACCTCCAATACTAGGTTTCTTAACAACAAAAGTGTAAAAATTCCGTCTCTTATTCATATTAAAATGTAATAATGTATTGAAGATCAAAAGATCTTCAATATAAGAGAAAAAATTATCTTTCCATTTCCTTGCCGATTGTTCCGTCTTTTGCTACTATGAATGTTGTGTAGGTCTTCTGGATCTGTGCTTTTCAACACTTCAGAATATTATTCTCTTCAGAATATTTCAACTAAAAATATTTTATATTCATAACAAAAATAACAAATTCCATCAAAACCTCTCACGGCCCGGTATAATTGATGTCAGGGCCCGATACCGTTCCACTGCCTGGTGGTTGAGTAAGAATACTCTCGTAAATAAGACTTGTACTGTCATAAGTTGAGGATAATAAGTTGATGCCCTTTTGATGGACATTATGCTAAAACATTTTTGGAATACGAATTTTTGGGATGGAGACCCATCATCTCATATTAATGTATTTTGCACGTAAAATGCTTTAGTTTTACGATCATCTTTTAGGATAGGGTCAGACTTATGTCCGATCTCCAAATAGGGTTTATATTGATTTTGTGAAACGAATTATACATATTGCTGATTACTCATTAAATTATAATTTATAAACAAAGGGTTGAAATAATGAACAAATGAACGTATATCTGTAAAATAGAAGGGATAGTTTAAGAAAACGGGCATGTGGAATATTATTGTCCAGGGTTTTAACTCTTAGAAAAGCACTATTGGCTAAGGAGAGAGGGGAAAACTATAACATTATAACTAAAACTATAACAGCGATTTTCAACCAATATTTATTTCATTGCAATGGCTCAGTTTTAAACTTTTGACAATAGTGTTGACAAATAATTTAAAAAAAATTTCTGTATTTTAATACCCGTATAATTTTAGTGTTATTTTTTTTTTAAACTAAGTATATCAAATAATTTCATAAAGATTTTTTCAAAAGTTACTTTGGAGCAAAAGGGCAGATAATTTCTATTTGTCCTTGTAAATCTATCAAAACTATACCTATTTTTTGTCAGACCAGCAAAAATTTAACTTTTTTTTATGTGTCACAGAATATTATTAATTAGTTTGTCTGTGCCTTGAGTTGAAAATTAAAGGATCAATATATATCGATGCCTTTTATGAATCTATTTTGCACATAATAAAACTGTGAAGCTCTTTTACCCACTTAAAACATCGGCACCCCAATACAACGAAAATTTCATATCAAAACCTGCTTCGAAACGGAATCTTCATAAATGCCGAAGCACGTAAATAAAAAGAATTCATACAAATGAGTCACGGATGGAATGAGAAACTTCTCAGCCATCATTAGTTTCTATTTCTGGATTGAAGCCAAATCGGGATCCTTTCGAAGCACGATCATTCTAAAAACATCACTGCCCGCTATCGACATGAGCCCGAGTGGACGAAAGACATCCTGCACTTAGAATTGCGGTTGCACAGGAATAATCTCAGCGAGTCCAAACGGGAGAGAGTGATTGAAACGCTTCTGACTCGGCGCGCTTTGGCATACCAGAGTAGCAATTAATACTTCAAGAACAATTTTATACTTTTATACCAAAAACCTCGATCAATTTTAAAGCTAAATCGATAATTTTGGATTCGACAATTTACTATTTCCTCGTATCGCACCCCGGCAAAAAAAGTGACACATTTCAAAAAATAAAAAATTTGATGGTATGTCATTGAAAACTATGTATAAGGTGCCCCAGCGTGTTATATTACTATTCTATAGAATATAATAGAAGTTACTACCAACAAAACGGACGTATCAATTACGGAGTACCTTGTAGAAAACTGCGAACCTCCACATCGGAATTAATACAGAATTTAATGGTTGTAAACTTAAAAATGAGGGAAGAAAGTTAAAGTTAGTGACAATACACTATGAAAAAGGTAAATAATTTAGATAGATGATAGAATTTAATAATTGATTACTACCATAAATACTCACCTAAAATTTAAAAGAAGCTTCAGTATAAGTTTTATAGTATCCTTTAAGTTGATGTTTTTCTCAAATTCTGCAATTTTGAGTTGGGTCATTTTTCTTGTCGGGGTGCGATAAGTTTTTACATTTTTGTGGTTCATCAAACGATAGCTAAATGACCGTATGAAGTAAAACGCCATTCAATTTTTTTGTTTTACCCTCCCTAGTGGTTGTCTCGGTGAGGTACTTCGTCACTAGCAAAATTGACCAGATCTTGATCTCGTCAGCATAAAAAAATCGGCAATATTTTGAAGACCAAATATCTTGCCAGTATCAAAACCGATCAGTATGCCTGTATATACACGTATTTTAATTAACGCCGCATTGGTGCATTACGATGGGCTATTGGAGACGGTCCGGGATCAAATCCGAAGGAAATGAATCAAGGACAACACTACGTAATTTTGATCCACGAACAGATAACGAGGGCACACCTGATCTGGAACCCATCCTCCCAAACTTTCACACCACCACAACGTGAGGACATTTGGGGCCATGACAGATTTAACGTGCACCAGCCCCTTTGTAGACGACGGTCTGGTTGGATTTGAACTCGCAACCTTCCGGTTGCTAATTTGGTACTCTTCCAACCGGTATACCACGGCCATGCAAAATCAATAGAAAATATCTCGTCAAAACCACTTGGAGGTTGAGATCATTTGGAGGTGAGAAACCATGTCAACCAGAGGCCACGGAACTTCGCTCGGCGTCCTGGTCGAGGAGGATTAGCAGGTGGTGATTTCGAAACGAAACACACAAACCAAAATACGTTGTAGAAATAGAAAAATAATTTCATTCGCTTTTTTCCTTAGATTGGACTCATGGGGAAATCGAATTATGACAGTTCACATTCTAAATTGAACAGTTCCTTTGAGAAAGTGGTTACTGTAGGTGGCATTTACCTACTTCCCAACCTAGAAGACACTTAATCGTCATTAAAAAGGTCACTTTATTCAAATGGGTCACTTCTCAAGATATATCGACGCATTTGCATATCAAATAACTAATTTATGTCGGGCTGTCGATACTGATCACCTACAAATATATTCAACTATTTTCAATTATAAGCTATGTAGAAATTTGTTGATTTATGATATAAAGATGACAATCACACAAAATATTTAATTTTACTTTTTGTGTTGCGATGAAATAGGTAGCTATTTAACGTCCCACTGGAGCAATGCAACGGGCTATTGGCAACGATCCGGGATCAAACCCAAAGTGTGTTGCAATGAGTATTCACCTTGACAAGAGCACACGAAAGAAAGGGTAGAACACCTGTCGATAGGGGCCAAATAGCTTCACGTAGATATTTAATACTTTGATATTTGATTATTCTACAAGTTTATCACATACCCCACATTTAACAGACACCTTAAGTAAGAATTCAAAGCAAATCACGAACGATACAGTTGGTGACTTATTAAATATTATAAGCAAGGCCTTACAGAATATGAGGTATCCGGTACAATGGCTAGAGGACACTGGTATAGGCATCGTGGCAATTGGACAATAGGTACGATGATTCATGCAATAACGCCGTCAGACTTGTATTAATGTTGGTAATCGTAACTTCGGGTACCTCCTGTGACATACAAGTACAACTACCGTCAAACTGTAAAGTTAGAGCTAACAAAAACGTTCATATACTTGTCTCGTTTAGGTATTTGCAAAACCTACACAGTTGCTCGAGTGTCTGCTTGTGGACAGTCATCAATATGTAAATACAATTTCATTTCGTCTCTTGGCTACTTTCCCTTAAAGTTTGTACAAAAAAGTTTGGAAATATCCCGTATGTATAGTGGGCTGATGCATTGTATGTTCAAGTGGGATTGCAATCCGAGCCCTGAGTACAGTGCAAAGATTACCCTTCAGGCTTCAAGAATACGAAAAATCCAGTTTAAAGGATTCACGGTCACCAGGGAAATCAGCCGCCGTGTTTCGAACCAAGTCGCTTCCCATGCAATTTGGACGAGCGGTGTAATCAAATTATCCGAGAGCAAAAACGCATCCCGTCTTGCCGGTTTCTTTTGTTTTCACACCTCTCAGAGCAGGAGACAAGTTCTGCAATTGCTTCGGACGTTTACACGGCGCAACTTTACCATCGCGGTCGCCAGCGAAACAATTAGCCACTCGCCCGTAATTAGAGTACAGTGCATGCATTATGTATTAGGTGATGTCTTACAGAAAGAAAAGTTAAACGGGAATTACCCGCGAAAAATTCAGATCAGGACTTTAAATGACAAGAACTAATCCCAGCTTCTGGAATTTGAATCGCTTCCTTGTGAACGTCGTTTAGAGGCTGGATTTTAATAGCGCGTTTTATTTGCGTTTCTTGTTATATTTCCAGATATAACTAGGGCTAGGAATTTTTTGCATCGATTTTATTTGGCATGGGAAAGTTAAACCTCTTGGTGGTTGCTCTCAGCGAGGTATCTCGTCATTAGCAATACTGACCAGATCTTGGTGGACGAGATATCTCGTCCTTAGAGAAAAAACTGATCAGATCTAAATCGCTTCTTTGACAGGAATTTTATTTTTTAGAGAATGTACTGGATTTTAGTAACACGTTTTATTCAATTTTCTCGATTGTTTCCCCGTGTATTACTAGACATAGGATTGTAATCTATCCGTGTATTACTAGACATAGGATTGTAATCTATCCGTGTATTACTAGACATAGGATTGTAATCTATTTGTGCCTCTATTTTTGACAAGGCTA
This sequence comes from Metellina segmentata, assembly GCA_947359465.1. Classification (NCBI taxonomy): domain Eukaryota; kingdom Metazoa; phylum Arthropoda; class Arachnida; order Araneae; family Tetragnathidae; genus Metellina; species Metellina segmentata. The sequence goes on along the minus strand of OX375872.1, from coordinate 66,122,209 downwards.
AAGCTTTAATCGGAAAAATTGAAAAGTGTTTCATAAAAAATTTGAATTGATTTGAATTCCTGTGCCAGGACAATTTTTCCCTAATGTTTCGGTCATTTTAGATTTTATTATTTTTGAGTCATCTTGCACGTTTTGGTCTTTTCAATAAAAGGCATTTGTGGATGAATTTTCAAAATGAAAAATGTCTTGCCACTTTTACCCTCCGAGTGGAAGATAGGTATTTTAATCAATGTCGCACTGGAGCTACACAGCTGGCTAGAGGGTTAATAGCCAAAGCGTGTCCTTGTGGAGGACGTTATGTTACACCGAATTAGCTAATGGTATTTTTATCACCTTCCCTTCATTTTTATTGGTCATTTATTGAAGCTCTAATATTTACCAAGACTAATTTTAGTATTTTAGTTAGTAAAATTTCTATTTCTATTCTCCACTGGTTCACTTCTCTTAACTGTACGTCAATGCAGTCTGTATTCTTCCGAACGCTAGAAAAAAGAATGAAGTTTTTGTAAGCCATCCTTTTAGATTCTTCTTGTATTAAGGCTATCTTATACTTAGCAATAAATTTCAAAAGTAGGTTAAACTTGAGCTCCGAACTATCTGAATGTGGTTCCCCCTCTCGTAGAGAAAAAGTTCTTACAGACAAATAGATGTAATTTCCGAGCTCGAAGTAAGGATTTTCTTTCAACTTCGGCATGTGCTCTGCTTCCTATTCCGTAACACTGAGAGTCGAAGTATTGTGATGAAACATGATTAGGGTTTCACCCTCTAAGAGTTTCGAAACGATAACTCGTCCAGGATCTGGTCGATTTTGCTAAGGACGAGATATCGTCCACAGCAAAATTGACCAGATCTTGGATGAGATCGAATATCTCAAGACAAAACCTCCGTATTATTTACTCCAAGGGGATTGAAGATCCAAGCAGGAAGAACAAATTTCCCGTGTCCAGAATTGGTGACAATTTGGAACAGGTCTTTGCATCAGAGGCAGACCATTACAGGGCTCTTGGGCCGCTGTAACCTGGTTTGAAGCAACGAAATAAGTGGAAACTGACTAAAAACCAGAGGGCTGCGAGTTCAAATCCAACCAAAGAACCTGATGTACAAAAGGGGCTTCACGTTAATTCATATGTAGTCTCAAATCATCACGTTGGTGTGGTGTGGACGTTTTTAGAGTGGGGTACCAGATCAGGTGTGACCTCGTCATCTGACCGTGGTTAAAAATTACATGATGTTGTCATCGCATCTTTACCTTCGGGGGATGATCCCGAACCGTTGCCAATAGTCCATTGAGTTACTCCAGTGTAGGTTTCGACTCAAAGATAAATCATCAGGAGGGTTAAAAATAGATACTAAATAGCTTCGAAGCTTTAAGAACCAATGTAAATTACTGTGGAGTAAGTTAAATGTTCAGAAATATAATTGTTTTATTTAATAAATATACGTTCAAAATATCGTCCTTACATCAGAAACGTGTTAATTGATATTTTTCGGACACTAAATGTGTATTTATTTTCATGATGAGAAATACATTTTCACATTGTAATTTCTAGGAATCAAATGTATTATTAAAACGCTTGTCATTTTTATTCTTTGCCCCAAAATGAAATCTTTACAGCGTTTGGTCGATTAACGAGTTTCTGCTCTAAGAATGACGTTTTTAATCACAAGAGCATATCAACTGATAGAAATGATCCAAACGACGTGAAGCTGACGTTAAGCCAACTAATCCGAATGACAAGCTATCTTGTGCTTGGAGCAGCTTGTCCAGTTTTGGACCTTTGGCCATAAAACCGAAACCAATCAACCAACCGAATGTCAAATAGTAGCGCTTTTGCGTTTGCTTTGTTTACTGATAGGAAACCGACGCTCTGTCGTTGTGTTTAACTCATTCCTATACAGATAGGTTTGCAATCAGGTACCAAGTTAATGATTTTCTTAGAGCAGGAACTCGTTAACCGACACTTTTAGACATTAAATGCTCATTTTCATGATGAGAAATACATTTACACTGTTTGAAACAAATGCAATACCATCCAAATAATTAAAATTTTTTTGTTTGCCCTGAAAGTTAAGTCTTTAAACATCCAATTTGGTCCAGTTAGCAAGTTTCTGCTACAAGACGACGATAAGTAATTTAACTACAAGAGCATACCAACCGTTAGAAATATATTACTTAGTGAGACAAAACGGCGCGAGGCTGACAGTAAGTCAACTAATCCGAATGACAAGTAGCGTTCATAGCTATGAGCAGCCATCAGAGCGATGATTGCAATCAGAGGTACGAGTTAACGAGTTTCTCAGAGCAGAAACTCGTTAACCAACATCGGTTTTTTGATGGAAATATAATTTCACTCTTTGAAAAAATGTTCAAAAAGATTATAATTTTTATTTTTTGACTTAAAATTCAATAGCCTTTAAACAGCAATGTTATAAAATTTCTTCCAGTTAACGAGTTTTTACTCCACAAGTCGAGGATACATTAATTCAACAAGAGCATACCAACCGTTAGAAATGTATTACTCAGTGAGCCAAACGACACGAAACTGATGCTAAGCCAACTTATCCGAATGACAAGAAGCGGCGGCGGCGGCTTTCGCGTTTGTTTTGTTTTCTGATCGAAAAGCGGCGCTCTGTAGTTGTATTTAACTCATTCCTATACAGCTACGATCGCTATCAGAGGTCGAATGATGAGTGTTTTCAGATAGGCAGACGGTGGTGTATTGACAGCTGGAAGTAGAACGTAGAACGACACTGTCGTATTTTGTTCGCACGCCGGTATCCAAGATTAACAACGCTGCTGTGAGTCGAAAAACTGATTAGGAAATAGATTTTTCAAAGGCTGAACAGGACATGTCGGTAATTTTAGAACTTCGAGTAAAAAATTTATGAGGAGTTAGGACTGCAAAGTTAACATTATGAGGTGTTCGCGCGCGTAACTAAATGTACAACAACTGTCGAATTATAAGAGGTACGGGAATTAAGAGGTATAAGTCACAGAAATGTGTTCCTTAATGAAGAAATAAGAAATATTTAAGGGGATCGAAAGAATTTCCGATTGTTTGAATGAGTGTTTAATACGCGAAAGTTTAAGATAATATGATCCTTTGAGTAGTGAATAAAATATTACAATATTGGATTTTTTTTAAACTTGAAAATTGCCCTCCTGAAAAAAATATGAAGTGCGGGTAGTCATTAAGTAGCCCATAGCCTTTTAAATGCAATGAAGTTTTGCAGAGAAGTTATACCCGAATTAGGTTCAACTAGGTATAAAAATGTTTGAATGACAGAATTCTTAATGGATTGGAATAGTGGATACTTTCAAATGAAGCAAAGTTAATCTTCGAAGTGATTTCCAACGAGATATCTCGTCAATAAATGTTTGACCAACAATGCTAATCACAAGATTCGTCAACAAGATATCGCCAATTTTTGTGATAACAAGATCAAGATCTGTTCAGATTTCTTCTAATTACGAGGCATCTCGTCAATCAATATCTGAATTATTTTGCTAATGAGACAAGATACCTCGTCGAGACAATCGCCAGGAGTGTAAGTAGGTATGTATTTTAATTAAAGTCACATTGGAGCGACATAACGGGCAATTGGCATGGGTCCGGGATAAAACCCACAAGGATAGATCCGAAGACAACACCATTTAATTTTAAACCACGGTCAGATGACGAGGTCACACCTGACCTAGCACCCCACTCTCCAAACCTCCACACCACGCCAACGTGAGGACATTTAAGGCCCTGACAGTACCAGCCCCTTTGTACATGACTGTCTTTGGTTGGATTCGAATTCGCAACCCTCCGGTTGCTAATCCGTTATTCTTCCAACCGGGCTACCGGGGATCGCCATCAGGAGGTTTGACATACTTTAGATACAAATGGAAGATTACATACCTCAAATTACAAACACCGAAAACTCAAAACATTACACTAATGTGCCGTACATCATAAATTTAATGTTCTATTAAAAAAAAACCAAATTGATGTAAAATCAAAATTACCCTTTAGGTTTCAAATTAGTTCTTCCATGGCGGTCTAAAGTCAATGAACACATGTGTCAATTTTTTATGTGCTGCACAAAACATTAGATTATAACCATTTCGGCAGTGTAAACCAAAAGGGACATACTTCCAACCCATTTCCAAAACAATCAAAGAAGCATTGCGAATCCGATTGACTGAACATACACAAAAGAAGGGTTATCAAAAAATTTAAAACCCGAAAGCCTATCTCATGAAGCAGACAAAAACACCTGAAACGGGAATCAAAAAATGAAAACGGAAGTTTCTCAATTTCTACTTGATCAGTCTCTTGTCTCACAATAAATTTATTCAAGTATGCAATTTAAATAGATTGTATCAAATATTAGAACCGATTGAGATGTATGTACCTTACGGCAGTGGATGGGATCAGGTTCTACTAATTCGCAAGCACTCTATATTCAAATGGTATTGAATTTAAAAAACAAATAGAAGATATTTATCCTTCGATAAACAGCCCAATAATCAAAAGTGCGTGCGGCCACTTATCCATTCGCGCGGATCATTTGTTATTCATTTAGTCAACAGCAAGCAATACTGCCATGCTCTCTCCCGCGCGTTGAAGACGTACTTAATGATTCCATTAAATCGAGACCGCTACATTAAGACTGGCGAAACAGAATGCTGTCCTCCATTCAGATAGAAAATTCGGGAAGATGATTCAAAATTCTAATACATTAAATACCAGTAAAGCAGGTGAACAGTCGTTTTTACTTTTGTAAACATCACGAAAAAGCATTCAATTGAACCTATGTTTACACTTCGTCTTCCTTCGGTATTGTAAACAAAAGTTTGTCCTCAAAGAAAACCACTGCCCTTAGTTAGTTTATTGACATTTTAATCATGCCAGTCACGTAAAGGTATGAATTTGAATTTTCTCTCCGCTATCACAATTTTTATCAAGTAAAAGTAATGAATAAAAAGTAAATTTGTGATAACATTCTTTGGACCGTGTTGATCAAGTCAAACATGCATGTGTAGTTTTAGTAAATTTTACGATTTAAGAGATTTAATATTTTTTAAGTTTTCAGTCTATAATACGACACTTGTGAGTTTCCAATGTACAAATTCTGTCGATGGTAGCTTATACGTTAATCAATGTTTGGTTATATGTAAATTAAAAGTGAAATTTGACATTGGATTGGAAAAGTAACCAGAACAAATATGATTGCGAAGTTTTAGTTTCAAGTAAGCAAAATATTATCCGAAAAAACCATTGCTCTTTTATTAGTTTTGTAACAATAATCATGCCAATCATGTAAACTTGTGGATTTTAATTTGATCTAAGAGAGAACATTTCTCAAAAAGTATTCAATAAAAAGTTCTTTGATAAAAAATTATTTGGTGTGTTGATCGAGTCAAACATGAGGGTTTAGGTTTTGTTAGCAAATTTATGGTTTACCGAGCGATATCGTTTTTCTTTCATTTTTTAAAAATATGACACCCATGAGTTTCCTATACACAAACTCTGCAGAAGGTAGCATATACGTCAATGAGTATGTTTGGTTGTATAGAAACTGCAATTCAAGTTTGACACAGATATGGGAAAAGTAAATAGGACAAGTAAGATTGCGAAGTTTCATGTGTCTTCCCCCCACAATAATGATTCTTCTAAGAGAAAAAGTGAAACCAAAACTACTTTTTGAAACTAAGTAAACAAACTACATTTTGATACTTGGCTCACGAAATTGTGATCGTCAAGTCTTGTTGTGAAAACCTTTCAGATAAAAGTTATAAGTCTTATTCCACACACATATTTTTGACTGCATAAACAAAAACGAAACCACAATCTCATGCTCTATTATGCCAAAATTCATGCACATAACAAACTTACGATAGCTATCCATTATACTTTAAATCATCAACTTGAATAATATTACATCCAAGTTCAATAATAAATTAAAAGTTAACAAAATAAACAAATCTAAACAAAACTGAAATATTTCTGTCACGTAACAAGGAATGTCAAAAACAATCTATCAATTTCACCTTGAATTTGGAAAAAAGCTCAAACACGCCGTACTAATATGCAAGACATCCAAACACTCTCTGTCAACGTGACTTAAAATGTGTCTCAAATAATCTAAATAAAAATCCGCAAGATTATCTTTTATAAAACAAACCTGGGGAATCGAGGTGCGATGAAGAGCCGCGAAGACGATTGTGACAGGAAATTAAACTCTTTGAAGGAAGTCAACTGCTTCGAAAATTGTCAACACAGCTGGGAACTGTTACGAAGATGCGTCTGACACCCGGTGTAGCAGATGGTTGAATATTTGGTGATGGCAGGGAGCAGAGAGAAGTTGGAAAAATCACCGTCGCCAAGGGAGTTGCAAAAATCTGCCTTCGCCAACGGATTTCGCCAAGGGAGAATTCGCGGGCTGTTGTGATAGGCTTGACTTATCCAACCGGAATATGAAAGCTCTTGTATGGAAATTTAATGTGGGAAACTTTTGAGCGGCCCGTCTAAATTTTTCTTATTTAAAATCTTCTTTAATTGTTTTAGTTCGTGACTAAATTACTAAACTTTTTAACGGGTTTTTGATTTAAATTAAATTATTTTTAATTACATTGGAACTTTTGTAAGCCGGATATAATCTACAGATAGGATAAATCGGACGCTCTTTCAATGAATTATTTTGTATTTTCCTTATTTACGCACATAACTTGTTTTAAGTTTCTTAAATAAAAAGCGAAATCATTAGTTTTTGTGGAATAGCTGTTCGCGTTGGGGTGAGGTTTAAACCGCTCGTCACAAAAACCATTCGCGTTAGATAAATCAGTTGCAGCGAATAGTTTGATCACAGGCCCTGAAACCAGATACTGCCCTCCAAATACTATTTTAAGGAACCCAGTTGGTCATTTGATCATTTTTATTTAACGTCGTAGTAGAGGAACACAACGGGCTATTAACGACGGTCCGGGATCAATCCCCTAAGGGAAAGATCCGAGGAGACCGCAGTTGAGATGCGACTCTCCAAATACTTTTATCAGACTAGATACGGACCTCCAATTAGGTTTAACAGATCCGCCGACCAAAAATACGGCTATCCAGATAGGTTTACCCAGCCCGTTATCGATATATGGCCCTCCGAAAAGATTTACCCAGCCCGCCGACCAAATACACGGCCCTCCGGACAGGTTTAACCTGCCCCCACCCCGGCCAGATATGGACTCCGGACAGGTTTGACCTGCCTACAGGCGCGGCTATTCACATAGGTTCATCCGGCGCGAAAATCAGATACGGATCTCAGATATTCCTACAGGAAACTCATTCGTAAAAAATAGATACTTCAAAAAGTAGCAAATCGGAGCCCCCCTAGTGTTATTTCTCAAATATGTAGGCTGAAATTTGTCCAAGGGGATTTTATTTCATTATCTTGCTTTTAATTGATTGAAGGCCTGATACTACCTACAAAAAGACTATGTAAATGGCAGAATAACCAGTCTTCACAACTTATTTTTACTGTTTGGGAAAATATTAAGTTTTGTAAATTTTCTGACATACATTTCCTTGAGCATGCCGGCCCTGAAACATACTGGTCCATGTGAAATTTTCAAGCTCTACAAAGTTGTCCGTCTCTGCTGAAAAAATAAAACCCTCTAGGTGGTTGTCTCGACGAGGTATTCCATCAATACCAAAACTGAACAGAAAGACGGACGAGATATCTCGTCATTAGAAGAAACCTGACCTTTGATGACCCTTCATCATAAAAAATATCGGAAATGTCTTGATGACGAAATATCGTATCTCTTATTACGTTCTACTGTAATAATATGCTACTTATGATAAGCATTAGTATAAATCAAAAAATTTTAGTCAGGTAATCTCTGTATGAATATTTATTGATACTAATAATCTACCAAAACCTTTACTACGTTATTATCGTATCCGCTTGCTTTCAAAAAGTGAGATATTTCTTGACACTTCAAGTAGTTTCATCGAAATATTTCGTCCCTCAAATTCTGACCAATTTCGTTAATGATGAGATATCTCATCATAAAGATACTGGTTGCCCGATCGGAAGAAAAACGCATTAGCAACAAGAGGGTTGCGAGTTCGAATCCAATCAAAGACCGTCGTGTACAAAAGGGGGGGGGTGCACGCTAGATCTAGCATGGCCCCAAATGTCCTCACGTTGGCGTGGTGTGGATGCTTGGAGAGTGAGGTGTCATCTCAGGTGTTATTTCGTCATCTGACTGTGTTTCAAAATTACGTGTTTTTGTTCTCGGATCTTTCCCTTGGGGATCGATCTCAGACAATTGTATCCGCTTGTGTTTCTCCAGTTCGACATTAATTAAAATATCTACCTACCATAACGATAATATCTATTTTTTTTTTTGATGACGTGATCAAGATTTGGTATTGTTTCTTCCAATGATGAGATATCTCATTAATCAAGATCTGGTCAGTTTTGTCTGACAAGGTACCTCGTCGATAGAGCCACCAGGTTGGGTTAAACTCCCATATTCGATAGCGAATCAAAGGCTCAAATACTTGGAAAAACGAAACACCCAAATACTTTACTTTTCTTAGACAGCAACCATGACTAAATATCTTAACGCAGCAGAGTTTACGCATCTTAAATTGAGAGCACAACAAACAAATCTCCACACACAACAAACAAAAGAAAATTTAATTCCAATCAAACATTGATTTAAATCTGAATTAATTACAGCTTAATAGTCCACGAGCGCTCTACTGAAACGCACCCAACGAATGTTATCGCCAACGTATCGCTTATAAATAGTTTTGAAGAGCGGCGACTCAACGCTATTTCAGTTTCGATACGACGGAGATTTCTCGGGTCTGAAAAATGTTTCAGAAATCGGAAATGACGATCTCATGCCAAATATGGTATACCGACGTGAATAGTAGCCGGCGCGTGTGGCTGGGAACATCAGCGCGTATTTGACATCATAGATTCTTACTTTTTTTTTCTTCCTCTTACTTTCTCTTGCTTCTTCTCCCGGCAACTCAAAAAGGATCACAACGATTCCATCGCAAAAATTTTCTCACTAAATTTACAAATTCCACTGTCATTTGAAAAGCATGAACATGGTATGAGCCTATTTGCTGCAGATAGAAACTTTGTAGACGATTTTACATCGCTTACAATTTTGTGTTAGTTGCTCAAGTTATTGGACGTATTTAGAGTGAGGGCTCAAGGGGTCGAAAGTCCTCTACGAAATATTTTTCGTCTAGCTCAGTGATTTTCATTCAGTGTACCGCGGCTGAAGATTGAAACTTTGTAAACGATATTTTATATTGCTTTCAGTTTTATGTTAGTTGCTCAACATGTCGGACATATTTAGAGTAAGGATTCAAGGGATCATAACTCCTTTATTAAATATTTTTCGTCTAGCTCAGCTATTTTCAATCAGTGTGCCATATAGAATAATGGCATTGTTGTACCCTACGGATTCAACGATTGGTTTTGAACTTTTGACCGATGCGTCCACAAATAATTTCGACTGATACTCGTTTAAATAATTTTGCGAAAATTTTTATCACAAGAACAAAAAGACACTTTTGAGCAAAAAGGGTTGGCAATTGAGAAAAGGTTTCGTACATCTATCAAAGAAAACCTTTTTTGTTAGATCTGAGAAAAATATTATTTTTTTCGTTCCGCTGAATTTTAGTAATTAGTAAAAGAGTGTAAATATGGTCATGTGTGTAAAGGCCACGAAAAAGGCTCAAAACCCTTGGTCTATTTTCGGGAGTAATCTTTCAGTCAAACCTACACTAACCAAACAGATAAAATATTCGAAGACAGTATTTTATTTTGGAAGGGACCCAAGGGTATATATGAAAATGTTTTCGCAAAGTTACCGAGTCACATTTTTCAATATGCAGTTTTATGTTATTTTGGTTTTACCGTATATAAACTTTTAAACAATTAATGTAAACGATTCGAAAGGCTAGGTAGTTGATAGTTAAATTAACGTTGAACTGGAACAACAGTCTGAGATCAATCCCGAAGGGAAAGGACCGAGGACATCACCTCGCACTTTTAAATCACAGTCAGATGACGAGTCAAGAACCTTAGCTGCTACCCCGTCTCCAAACTTCCAGATCACGCCCACGTAAATACATTTAAGGTCCTGAAGATTTAATATGCACCATCCCCACGTACACGACGGTAATCGAGTTTCTAGCTTGAAATCCACAGGTTGCAAATCTACTACTCTACCAACTACCGCGTCCTCTGTTTTCATCTGTTTACCTAAATTCAAAGCATTGCGCAACTATTCAAAAACCATTTCTGGAAATCCCCTTTTTCTTTAGTTATGTGTGACATTTGGGAGATTAATTCGCCGCACATTGTAGAGTCAGTGTAGGAAAAACAATCTCCTTTTCCTACCGGGATAACGTATCGCGGTCATTAAGTCATTAAACTATCATACTTCCTCTATGTCCGAAAATAAATGACATTTACGTGTCAATTTTGTTCCGAAATGTCACATTTATAAAAAGATGAAAAAGAAAAAGATGTTATCGTAAATTAAAAAAGGGATGTTTTCGAACATGGTTACCTATTACATTTTGAGACATTGTATGACTTTTAATTTGGTAACAGTATTACAAGTAATGTTATATGTAAGGCCACGTCTGTTTTTCTTTCTAAATATGAACGGTTTTGTCGGCTTTATTTCCAGATTATATCATTAGTTTCAAAATACCTCAATGTTTGGAAAATTTGTACTGCTCCTTCCTTACTTCATTACTATAGAATCATATGGAACGATTTTATTGCTCCTATAGAATCCTTTGGAAAGATTATATTGCTCATTTCCTTATAATCCATTGGAAAAATTCTACTACTCATTTCCTAAGAATAGAATCCTTTGTAAAGATTCTACTGCTCACTCTCTTAGTAGAGAATACTTTGGAAAGATTAAATTTCTTCTTTTATTAGAATGTAATTATCTGAAAATATTTTGTTGCTCCTTTCCTTAGAATAGAATAATTTGGAAAGATTTTATTACTCCTATAGCATCTTTTGAAACGATTATACTGCTCATATCCTTAGAGTAAAATCCTTTAGAAAGTTTCTACTGCTCATTTTCTTAGCACAGAATCCTTTGTAAAGATTATACTGCTTATAATATAATCTTTTGGAAATAATTTATTACTCCTTTCCTTAGAAAATAATAATTTGAAAATATTTTATTGCTGCTATAGTATCCTTTGGAACGATTATAAATTGCTAATATTTTTAGAATAGAATCTTTAGGAAACATTTTATTGCTCATTTTCTTACAATAGAACACTTTGAAAATATTCGATTGTTCATTTCCTTAGAATCCTTTGGAAATATTTGATAGTTCATAGATACCTCTTATGTATGACATTCTCCCTATTTCTTTACGGAGTCATTGTTAACCATCATTGTCATTTTAAGGGCCTTTGAAAAGCTTTAACGTTTAATGAAAGTCCTTAAAATTTTTAAAGACAGGTTTTCAATAATATCGGAGATTTTTTTATTGCTATAAACAACGAAAAGATATATAACTTTGTAAAACTAGTTTATGGACTGCTCATTGCAGTAAAAAGCATCGTCTCTTTCACATTTTTCGGAGCCCCTCTTACACTTAAGACCCCGGTACTACGATACGTACGACTCCCATATTGGGGACCTGATTTATGCATATGCAGGTATGTTTTCGAATAATAAATGTGGAGATTAACCAATTCTTCTCTCAAGTATCTCCTTCTAATCGTATTGCCACAGTTCGAAATGTGTTTAACAATCTAAAAGGTTCAGCCCCCCTCTAAAAGGTTAACCCTCTCAGAGGCTCAGTCTACCGCCATGATTTCTAACAAATTTTAACCTTATTTACCATTTAATTTTTGTCTTTATTATTTACTAGCCACTGCGGTGGCAGCACGGCGTTGCCCGTGACAGTTCTTTTCGTGTGGTCAGGTGTGACCACTGCTCGCTGACGCTCGCCAACTCCCGATGATTCCTATGTATTCCCATTTGGTTTGCTTCGCAAACGAACTCCACGGGCAACGCCGTGATGGCCTCGAAGTGGCTATCAACAACGTAAATCAAAACACGCTAGAAACAAAAAGTTGGCATGGTTCCAATGGCATAAGGACGAAAAACGCATGTGGTGTTAACACTTTTGTTGAAAATCGCAACATCCTCTCCTTCTTCAATGACGTCACATTCCGGTAAGAAGAACGAAAGGTGAAAAAACTAATAGATTAATTTTAAAATGTTCTAGATTAAATTTTCAAATTCGGACGCTACACAAAAATTGCAAAAAAATAGGACTACCTGTGTGCCAACTTTCATTATTTTAGGTGCCATAGATTCCTCAGGACACTGTGTCCAGAGACACAGACAAACACTTCCTTTTACTATAGTAGAGACATCTGGTTTAGTATGATTGCTTTTTAGTTCCTAGAAAGATTCACGATTCACTAAATTGATTCATTTCTAATAGAGATTCTATTTGACATCGTATTTGTTTAAAGCCGGTGGAAGATCATGAAGATAATGGCTTCTATATAGAGAAATACATCTTAAAAATATTTCTAAATTAAATGTATCAGCTCTCTATATCGTAAGATTTTATATACTACATCAAATAAAGCTGTCATTCCGGTAAGTAGTTGAATTACCATCGCACTGAAGCAACACGACGGGCTACTGGGTCAATCCCGAAGGGGAAGATTCAAGGACTACACATCGCAATTTAGAGACACGGTCAGATGATGAGGTCAACACCTGAGCTGGCTCCACACTTCTACATAACGCCAACATGAGGACATTTAAGGCCACGACAAATTTAACATGTACCAGCCCCTACTTACACGACCGTCTTTGTCTTGGAGGATTAGGTCTCGAACTCGCAACCCTCCAGTTGCAAATCCACTACTCTTCAAACCGGGCCACCACGCCCCCTCAAACTGAGAAAAGTTGTTTTTTTATTTTTATCTGTGTAGGTCTCAAAGCGTTTAAATTGGAGCAGAGAGCTAAGAATTGAAAATAGTTAGATATAGCTAATTATAATTTGAGAAATATGTTCATACGAAACTTATCAACACTCTCAGCTGCTTTATAGGCTAAATGAGTTCTTACGATGTTACTGTATGACAGTGTTTAGTTCAGAGTATCGCAGAGAATAATGATATGAACAACCTTAAGATAAAGATATTAGTTACAGTTGGAAAAAATTCAATAGATCAAATAGATCAAACCCAGTCTATAAGCTCTATCCTAACAGTCTACTAAAGATTACAGTATTTTGACGGCGAAGTGCCTAATGTTACCATAATAATCAGGTAAACAAATGAGCCAAATATTGTCATTGTTTTGACTCTCAAGCCACAATCAAAGTAAATACATCTGTTTATCGCAGTTACTCAACATCCACTTCCAAATGCCAAATTGCAATAAAAATCTATTATGGACAGTGGCCGACATGCAGTGGATATCCAGTAACTGTGTTCATTCCAATGAATTGGCAGATGGTATGCAAGTGGCTTCGACGAGAAGTCTCGTACATCAATATCTGACCAATTGTGCTAATACTTGACGAGATATTTCCTCATCATAATATTGTCGTTATTTTTATGACGATGTGATCAAGATCTGGTTCAGTTTTCATCGAGGTGAGATATGTCACACATCAAGATATAGTCAGTTTGGCTAAAAGGACGGGTTACCTCGTCGAGACAACAACCAGAAGAGTTAAGCTAAGCCATCTGCCAATCCGGTTCTGAATTATTCCAACTTAGTCCTCCCATTGAATAACATTCAGTAAAAAGAATTATAAATACAAAATCAAACACCCTCGACTTAATAATTATAAGTTATAGCTGAAGAGAAGGACTGGAACTCGTTTCTTAAGGTCTCACTTGCCATTGGATCTACCGAAAGATAAAAGGAGTACCTTGCTTTCGTGTTCTCACTGGATACGTCTATCTGCGAAATCATCGATACTGAATTGGCTTGTCAAACTATCAAATTTGCCCTCTTGGCCTTCCAGACATGACAGGAACCCTCCTCAAAGGTTGCTGTAGTCTTACTGACGTCGCCCTGAATAATACTGTTGATAGAATTACATGTTTTATTTCTGTTTCTAGACTATACTGCCAGACAGACTTACAGTGAAAAAGCTGTTTGGCAATGGATGGAAGCGCTGTTGTGTGCGTTAACTCTTTTATCTAGCACATCGAAACAATAATAAGTTTTGAGTGAAAAAGACCTCAACCCCATCCACTTGTGTGGGAACTCAATTACTGCCTCAAAAATCTTAAGGTCTCAGTTGCCACAGGATCCACTGAGATATAGGAGTCGCTTATTTTTTCAGGTTTTCAACTGGACACGATGCCTACAAAATCATCGATTCCGGATTGGCTTGTCAAATTCTCTAACTTGCCCTGGGTGGCCTTTCAGACATGACAGGCACCCACATGAAAGATTGCTCTAATCTTACTGACGTCGCAGTGAATAATGCTGCTTATAGAGTTACATATTTTATTTATGTTTCTAGACTATAATGTTTTGCCAGACTTTCAGCGAAAAGGCTGAGGTCTGGAGTAGAATAAAAAACAATTTATCATGGGCAGAAACGCTCTTGTGTGAGTTAACTATCTTTTATCTAGCACATCGAAACAAGAATAAGTTTTGAGTGAAAAAGGCCTCAACCCCCATCCACTTGTGTGGGAACTCAATTACTGCCTCGAAAATCTTATCCGTGACCATGATTACGATCTCTGTTTGAAGAAATCCACCCATAATCTTCACAAAATTAGCTAATCATTTCAAACGGTGCGCTGGACAAATACCATGAACGAGTAAGTGTGAGTGTTTATGATAATTTTTTCCATCTGCGACAACGTCTGCATACTAAGTTTGCGAAAATGATTCCCTACGATTTCATCATTTCGCGATTGTCAGTGCTGATGTAATCGCCAACATCGGCTGATATCCCCGTAGGTAAATATCGGGCTTCACAAGTTCGTTAAGAAAGCGTTATTTATAGAATGGGTGATGGCGTGGAGTATGCATCACCCATACTCTGATTTGTCATGTTTGGTATTCCGATCTTGTCTTGTTTCCACGTCGTTTCGCCTCAGACGCAAACATTGACGGATCTCTTTCCAGAGCAAATCTCTAATTAATTCGTTACGACAGTTTGACACCGACTTCGTTACCGAAGACAGCCTGGGGATTATTTATAATAATTCTCCCGGGGGAAGCAGACTTCTTTTTCTTTTGACAACGGAGATTGTGTATCGGATTGTTAGTGTGCGATTATTATACAAATTACTCGACGTTCACAAATCTCTCCACGACGGATTCTCGTTGTGGTATCTGTTTCTTCAAGCTTGTCACATGAGACAATAATCCTGAAATGTGTTTGCTATTTAGGAATTCGATGACAGTATTAGGCATTAATTCTTATAATTTGATTGCACTCTTTTTTACTAAGAATCACAACAATTAAGGAATGCAAATCGCATTGAAAATCCGATCACCTTTAGATGCAATCCGTTTGTCATGTTAACTAGTGGAGTCTCCTGAACTACTGTTTTATTGGATAATACCGTCGCTTAACAAGTGAAGCACACGATGTCAAAAAACAATTATGATAAAAAGAAGGGAGAAACATTTCATTAACAATGTGATTTCCTCGAAAAATCTAACCTTCATGCAAAGAAAAATAACTTTGTGGAATTCATAGTCTAAAGATCACCACATTCTAATTTAGAAAATCTAGTTAACTCGTTTTGAAAATTTTGAGTTTGTTTCACATCGTAGGCCGTCTATATTTTCCCATGATGCATACCTAATCAGTATGATTCCGTGAAATAGGCGATTTTATGATGCGCTAATATGCTTATCAGCAGCTCATTTGGGAACATTACGCACAGTCAGTACGATTTATCACCAGCAGAAACTTTCTAGTGTCTACCACCGATTGATGTACCATTATATAGATTCCACTGTCTACAAATCTCTCTATGACAGATTCTCGTTGCGGTACCTGTTTTCTTAAATCTTATCGAATAAGGCAGTAATCCTGGAATGTGTTTGCCATTTAAATATTTGCTGACAGTATTAGGCCTTAATTCTTTTAATTTGACTGCAATTTTTGACTAAGAATTGCAACAAATTACAAATGTAAATCACATTGAAAATGCGATAATCTTTAGATGAACTCCGTTTGTCAAGTGAAATAGTGGAATCTCCTGAACTACTGTTCCATTTGATAATATCGTAGGTTAACAAGTGAAGCACACGAAGTCAAGAAACACAATTATGAGAAAATGAAGGCAGAACAATTCTACTCTCGAAGGTTTACTCAGTAAGTGTGTTTCTTAAGAAATCTAACCTTCAAGCCGAGACAAAATAACTTAGTGGAATTCACCAGTCTAAAGATCACCGTATTCTGATTTAGAAAAGATAGAAAATTCATATTTTGAAAATTTTGAAGTGTGTTTCACTTGTCACATGGTGATATATTCTCTTATGATGCATACATAATCAGCAGGACTACATAAAATAGGGGATTTTATGAAGCCCCTCTATACATCTCATCAGCTCAATTGTGAACATTACGCTCTCATTAAGATTTATCATGGGCACAAACTCTCTAGCGGGTATCGTGGATTGATATGCGATTATGTACAGATTCTCCACAATGTCCACAAATCTCTCGGACATATTCTCGTAGCGGTATCTGTTTTCTTTGAGCCTGTCCCATGAGACAGTAATCCTGAAATGTGCTTGCTATTTAGGAATTCTCCGACAGGATAAGGCATTAATCTTTATAATTTGCAATTATTTTCACCATGAATCGCAACAGACTACATCAATGTAAATCGTATTGAAAACAGGGTAATCTTTCTTAGATAAATAAAGAAGACGGATGTTCTTCGAGATAAGTAATACAATTGCTAAAGCATAAAGCGTCCATTTCTGAAACCACTATAATTTTTTAGAGTTCATTCACATAAAATATTCGAATTGAGATAAAGTCGTTTCATGTCTTAGAATATAAAATTATCTTCCTTTTTAAACGTTTTGATACGATAAATATATATTGAGAAATTTACAAGCAATATATGTCGTCATGCCTATTATTTACTTTAGAATACAATACAGTATAAAAATATTAAATTTTGAGGGGTATTTGTCTGGGCACGTTCTTTAGTCGTGATTTTGTCAAAGCTCTTTTTATCTTGGAACTTTAAATTAAATAAATTCACAACCTCTCGTCAAAAGCGTGTGCAACCCTGTTTAAAAGATCTATAACAAGTTACGTTGAGTAATGAATAAACACCTATAGAAGGACTGGTAGCAAAATATTTTTAATATGGGCAACGAGTTGGAACTTTCAGTTCATGTTCTAAAAAAGACGGTTTAAAATGTTTAAATATATATTTATATTTTCTACAATCTTATTAATATATTTATTTAATACTTGGAAAAAACAAAGGCTTCTCGTCTCTTTAAACAAGTATAGAGTATATGTTAATCGCATCCTCGAGCAGCACCTATGTTATAAAAAAGAGCAATTATAACTTATTTTGTCATCTCTTTTTCTCCTTAACTTATAGGTCCGGGTTTAATTAGCGTCATGAAGCAAACAAGGACCCTTAAGCAATGAATAATAACTTCCCTTTGTTCACTAACTAAATTTAAAACTCAACAATCTAAAACCTTTTATCAAATCCAAAACTAGTTAACAGAACCGTGTAGAGGGCAAGGTCTATATGGGTTTTAGCATCTCCTTTTTTTCACCTTTTAAGGAGAATTCTCTTTTTTTATTCGCTAAAATTATAACTTTATGGGGAATTTATTGACGAAACTGCACAATTAAATAATTCTAAACTTTATATGTCTATGTATTATCATTTCAGGTATTAATAAAAATGTTTTAAAACCATTTTCATGAAGAATCAAGCCTGTACGAGTTTCTCTAGTCACTAGTGGTCATTTTTCAACTCCAAGTGATCTTAAACAAAACTATTAAGCGGCATTTGACTTTATAACTATGTAACTAACGTTTGATGAACCAGAAGTTAAAAAATATTTGAGGAATGGGTGATCTGTCAAATCCTAATAATCGATTTAGCTAAAAAAAATGACAGTTCCTGCTTAAAAATATAAAAACGTAACGTGTCACTTTCTTGGTTTCAGTTCAATTAATGGAAGAATATTCAGTAATTATAGTATTTTCTAACAAATCTGCTATACCATAGTGTTGTTGATAAATGTGATGATTTTGCACCATAAAACCTTAACCAATCATTTTAGAATTCAACTTACACCTTTTCTAAATATTTCACCGACATTCTAATACCTGCCTTTCAGAAAATTTATCTCACTCTAAGAACAATTTTAAAAATCTCTAATCCAGTTCAGCGGTAACAGATGTAAGACCATCGATGATAGGATAGTAATAGCGGGCGCTTTTTCTGGTCTAGCATAGTCCACGAGTCGCAAGGTAAGCCACACATTGATTCAATATTAGTCCTGTGACACTAAATCGGCTGAAATACTAATGCACACGGCAGGTTTTCTGAACAAAAACCCAGTGGGGCATTCGCCTGTCGTATGTTTCATCCATATTGCTCCAGTGTGTGATCTAAGTTGTGAAACCTTGCTCAACAGTGCGCAAAATAATTGAAATAGCAAAAAGCATAATGTAATCATCAAAGAACGACGCCACTGCGATTATATCTTTTACCGAGTTTTATAAAAACTTTATTAAACAACCCTTGGAATTTGTTTTACAGTTTTTTTATCTTTGGATATTTTTTTAACCTTTAACGTTTAAAAATTGGATTTTTGATTTTTTTCCACTGTGGTTGGTGTTTTGATTGGGTTTTTTTCCGTTTCATTTCACAGTATCGTTCTATGTATTTTTTTTTTACTTTAACGATGTAGTTCTTGTATAACTGTACAGTTTTTTCTGTCACGTAAACTATATATATAGGGTGATCTGCTTGACTTCAAAAACCAATTATTATATTTCAGTCCATATGCACATAAGCATTTTTATCCGTCTTGAAAACAAAACTAAACTATTCTTAATACATCGCCTTTTATGACTAATGACTTGGAGGGATAAAAAGGTTTCACCTACTTTCTTAAAAACATACTCGTAATTTGATCTTGAAACGACAAACTCTTTTGTTATGATCTTAAACTCAATGAATATAGTTTACATTTACTTCCATTCAGTCATGTTTTTCTTCGTGAATCACCGCATTTTTTAGACCTTCCATAAAACAACTGATTAGTTCAGACTTCGCAACGCGTTGTACCTTGATATCGAATTATTCATGTTTGTTCACAAAGTTCTTGGTTCCTCAACGAGAAAAGTTTCTTGCTTTATAAGGTAAGGAAGCTTTCTGTCCCACTAACCTACTTCCATGGTCAGCGGCAGATTCAGAATTCAAGAAAAGTTAAATGATCCTGACATTTAATTCCAACTGAATCTCAAATTCTTGCAACCAGAAAGGTGTAATGTAGATTACTACAACGAGCAGTTATTCAGTTACCCAGGCAATTTACTCAAAGTTTTTTAAATTCTCATTATTTTTTTAATGTTGCTATGTTTAAAACTTATCATTCCTTTATGTTAAGATATTTGATTCTCGTTTGCACAGAATTTAAATACCATATCAGTTACAAGTATTTTAGACTGAATATTACTCTATAGGGCTGTACTGTTGCAAAACATGTTTAGAATTATGATTTTTGTTGTTGTTTATTAAATAAAATCATTTTTACCGATGTTTACAATCAATGTTTTATTAAAAGTTCTTTTAATGGATTATTTTTAAAGCAGTAGTAGGAATACACGAGGATTCAAGAATATTTATATTTTTATAGTACATTTTTATATACGTTATATGTATTTATAACACATTTTCAAATTATTAAATGACACACATATTTTATAAGCATACACAGAAATACTCGTTGATAATTAAAGTCTCGTATATTAAACACGTTTTACGGATCTATCTAAAGACAAGTCCATAAGATATATTCTTAAAAATATTTTCTTATATTAGCTTAAAAGCTTCAGGAAATGCCTAATTTATTGCCAAATAATAACATTGAAGGACAAGTGAAATAAAATTATCAGACGCGTTAATTTTAGATTTTCGAGGTTACTATTTTTATATTTTCACTTGCAGCACAACTACTTTCAGACCTAAATTACGATTCATGCAAACCACTTCGACTTGAACTAATATTTCATCCCGTATATACCGTCATGCTAGTCTAGAAGGCATTATCTCCAACTTTGGTCATTAGGCTATAAAACACAACCCATTCAGAATGAACGGTTGCTTGCGTAATCATAATGTTATTGTATTAGGTACTCATTA
Organism: Metellina segmentata; assembly: GCA_947359465.1. NCBI lineage: Eukaryota > Metazoa > Arthropoda > Arachnida > Araneae > Tetragnathidae > Metellina > Metellina segmentata. Next base: position 66,101,783 of record OX375872.1, on the reverse strand, counting down.
CTCATATACGCTCAGCAGTAACAATCGTCAACTAGAGAATGTCAAACTTAGCGGTATTACCTTTTTCATTAGTTCGAATGTTTAGCCACAGAAGAGATCCCGACTCCACAGCTTAATTATAGAAACTAGAGGTATTCATCTTCAACAACCAAGAACTAGGTGATGAAGCAGGAGATATTACCTTTTTGCTAGCATAGCAGTACAGCAATAGAAGAGAACTCGACTTCATAGCCTAATTAAGGAATTTAAAGACATTCTTCTCCAACAGCCTGGAATAGGATGGTAAAGCCTTTTGATTAGCACGGCAGTATAGCCACAGAAGAAAACCTGACTTCTCAATTTAATTATGGAAACTAGAGGCGCTCATCTTTCACAACAAAAATAGGACAGTGAGAAAGGATATAAATTGCCCTTTTGACCTGCACAGTAGTACAGCCACAGAAGAGAATACGATTTCTCAGACTAAGTATGGAAACTAGAGAAAATCATCTTCAGCAGCCGGAACAAGATGGTGAAGCAGGAGATACTGCCTTTTTGAGTAGCACGCAGTACAGCCATAGAAGAGCACCTGACTTCTGAGTCTAATTATGGAAACTAGAGAAACTCGTCTCTAGCAACCCGGAACAGGATGGTGAGGCAACAAGGCATACTACCCTTTTGAAAAGCACAGCAGTATAGTCACAGAAGGGGACACCACTTCTCACACTAATCATGGAAACTGCAGAAGTACTCATTTTTCGCAACCACCACAGGATGGTGAGGCATGATTCTCAAATCGAGGCACAAATGGCCACCGATGCATTATGTGCTTAACGGTGCTCCGCTAATCTGCACAAAGCGCATTTCACTCCTCCGTAATGATGAACGGGAGATACAGATCTCGGACGTGACGCATAGGAAAAGTGGACAAAGGACAACGCGCGGCTTCTGTGACTCAGGGAAAATACCTAATGAAATTAGCCCAACGGAGCGTTATGAGTTCCGGGCATAAAAGACGACTGAATGGTCCTCTTTTAAACCCATAACTGTTAAAGTGCGCAAGCAGCCGAATGTAGAAATAAATGCAGAGTTTGGATCAGACCACACCGTTTGTTCCACGCCTTTGCACAATATATTGAGGTGGTAATAACCTAGCTACCTAGAACTCTCTCAAGGTAGTCAAGCTGTCACATCGCAAGCAAACCAACCTTCGGTCCCAGAAAGTTCAAAATACTCTTGAAACAGTAAAATGGAGGATAGATACCCGGAGGTTTATGCATGCTATAGAACTTTGACTCTGAAGACTGGGCAGTTTTAATGAGATTTGAACTTTAACCGAGTTCTCAGCCTTGACTCTGTGGTTGGTCATGAAGGTGTATGTACGCCGAGTACACACATGGGCCGGTTTTTCCAGTTGAATATATTAAATTAGACATGCACTTTATTAAACTGTCACAATTGTGATTGTAAATATATCGAAAAAAGCTATTAAAATTGTGTTTTTTGTTTCGTTAAAAGGCCACATATAGCCATGTCAATCAATTACCATGCGAGGGTCTTTACACTTGTAGTACTTATTCTTTTCTACCGTGGATAAGGTTAAAGACCTGCAGATGTGGTTTAAGTGATGAACATTTTCTGAAATCCTCAAGCATTTTTAGAATTTCTTAACCTTAGAAAAATATATATGGGATAAGCATTATATAGGGAGATTAATTTTTTGATTAGGATATCCTTTTTTCAAATATTATAACTTAAAGCTATATTGAAACCCAATAATGCCGACTATTAGATATCTAGAATCAGAAACATTTTTGCATGATAGAGATATTGTAACCATAATCATCTCTTATATTTATTTATGGCGTACATAGATACGATTTAACTTTATTTTACAGAACAGAATTTTATAGTTTCGGTGGTTTAGTTATGGTTGGACAATAGGTCTTTAAAAGGGAAACAGTGGTCAATTTTGGTTAATTTGAAAAATTAATCAATTTATTAAGAAAATATGTTGATTTATTGAACCTTCACGTTTTACAGATAGAATGAAGCTTCTAAAATATATTTGCATCATTTACTCGTACTTTACCATGTGCCAATTTCAAATGATTATGCATTAGGCAATCAGGTTAAGTAACAGGTTAATAACAGTAAAAGCTTCTATTATATTCAAATTCTATAATGATATCGCTATGATATGAATCTAAAATTACAAAGAAATGTGATAGGTACTTCGAAAAATCTGACACCATAAAAATTATACTTCAGTCGTACTTTCGTTAGTTTTCAAAATAAGACAGTCATTTTCATAGACTGCTTTGACTATTTTACCTGAAGCGTATATAATGTATCTAACATTAATTCTGAGCTTAGTGACGATTTCAAATTTAGCAATCAGTATTTTTAAGTTGCGTGTGAGCAATTTTTTAAAGTTTTCTATACATTCACATTTTTTTTAAGTTTTATAATAGATTTTTAACAATGCATCTTTATAAATGTATGTTTTATTATATTTTATATACTCCAAAAGTATGCCTTATACTTTTGGAGAAATATTTGTTTTAAAACCAACCTTTGGGAAACTTTCCATTTACTAACTACTAACTACTATTAGTGTTAATTTATTTTAATCCAAATTTACATGTGAAATAAGGAATAAAAAAATGTCATAGTTTTCATACTGTGGGAAATATCATTTCAAAACTGACCTCAAGGAATTTTTTAGAGTCGTAACTTGAGTTATATTTGTAAACATGCAATTTTTAAGAAATTTTAATAATCTACGTTAAGCTAATTTTACCTGTAAAATAAATAATGTCTAACCTGTTATGTTAGATGGACAGGACTTAATTAACTTTCAAATCATCTCTATATGACAATTTTTTCAATTATTCCCAAAATGCAATTCCTATTTCAGGCAGAAAAGTTCTCACAACATCAGAGGATGTCTATCTCCAATAACTACATGTTTACAGGCAAAAGTACAAAGCTGGGACAGCGGAAAAGAGGAAATGTGTTTTCTGAGGGGTCATCAATCATACTTTTCTTTTTGTTTACATAGCTCTGGAACGAAAACCTTCAAATATCAGTCTATTTTTTCCAAGCATATTAGTTTTTGCGAGCAGATGGACGAAGACGGAGCCAATTTATTCTACATTTAATATTCTGGAACACTTCATTCGAGCAGGTTTATAAAATGACAGGGTTTTCCTCAATCACAGACCACACATCTGGATCAAAAAATAAGTTTTCGGTTGCTCATATTTTTTAGTTCGGTGGGTATTCCTAAATTTTAAAGTCGTAAAATCAAGAGTGCAAAGCCCTCAAAACATAAACTGGTAATGAAAGCTCTCTGAAGCAGAACTGCGGGGATTTATCAATTTGATGGATACTTCTGGATACATTATTAGGAGCGAAAATGTTTTGTCAGCCTTTACTTAACCTGTTAATCACCAGACGTGCAGTCGCTACTGTCAGTTCAGTTTAGGATACTTTTCACTTTTATAGGGCTCTTTTCGATACTTCTTTTAAAAGCCTAAAAAATTAATCTGTATTAACTAGTTAACCATCAGAAGTGTGCCACTGCTCTTTTCCTTTATGGGACTTATCAGTTTGATAAGCCCTCTTGGACACCTCATTAATCCTCCAAGTATTCTTGAGAAGACAACTCTTTTATCAAGATCTGAATAATTTTACTTGTGACGATATATCTTAGCTTCAAGACATTGTCAATTTTTCATGGTGACGAGATCAAGATCTGGTCAGTTTTGCTAATAACGAGATGCCTCGTCGAGAGTGAGGCCAAGAAGGTCAAGAAGCAAAAAATTTAACTTTTATTTTTAACTAGTTAACCAACAGAGATGCCCTCACACCTGGCCGGTAGACCGGTTGGAAGTGAATGGATTACATACCGGAGGGTCGCGAGTTCGAATCCAAACAAAGACCGTCGTGTATAAAGGAGGCTGGTGCACGTTAAATCTGTCATGGCCTCAACTTTCCTCATGGTAGTGTGATGTGGAAGTTTGGAGAGTGGGGTGCTAGCTCAGGTGTGACCTCATCACCTAAGCGTGTTTCAAAATTACGTGATGTTATCATCGGATCTTTCCTTTCTGGTTTGATTCCGGATCGTCGCCAATGGCCCGTTGTATTGCTCCAGTGTAACGTTAATTAAAATACCAACCTACCTACCTGTCCCTTCTAACGTACATATCAGTTTCATAAGCACTCCTGGGTACTTTATTGAAAAACAAATATAAATTTTAAACCTTTATTTAACCAGTTATTTTATATTACTGTAAAACATTACAAAGCTTTCGCGAACTGTTCAACAACTGTAACGGTTACTTTCCTCTATGCGGAGATCAGAATTTCAATCAATCAAGGTTGAACTGGATTTGAGCTCAATTTTCTGTTCTTTGTTACAACAAAATGTGTTCATTTACGGATCCAAATAAAATCTACCTTTGTTTTGCGAAATATACGCATTTGATTTTTATCAATTGCTGATTTAGTTACTTAAATTTCGTTTTAAAAACTACCGCGTGTGCATTCACTGACAATTTTTATGATAGCATTAACTCTTCGCAGCTGAGAGCTTCTATGCGCAATAAACTTTGCAGCTAGATTATTCTTAGTTATGTTTCTTTCATTAAGCAGATGTACGTTGCTAAGATTTTTCTCGCATGATGCTTAGCTCTGGGGACATAAATTTACGCATGCTATCGCAAGTCGGTGACTTCAATCGCTAAATAGGGCAGGAAACGCAAGTCCCGTATTTCATCTTTAACCCTATACGTTTGTCTGTGCTGGGCCATATTTTATTACTGTCCACATGTCACCTAAACCGCAATAATTTGTCGCTGCATAAACATGGACCAGACCATAACTGCATGTCAATGACTGCACCCCAACTTCATGATAAATGACAGGACATCTGAAATGTTGCCGAACTTCAAGAAATGAGATTCGAAGGAGATTTTTTTTAAACTCGTGTCTGCCCTGCCATTCCGTCAGGCACATTTTAGGAAAATAATTTTCATTTACGAGGTAAAATCTATCTTTAGTTTTCTAGGAAAGAGGAGAAAGACCTTAATGCTAAATTAACACTACACTTAACCCTCCTGATCGTTGTCTTGACGAGGTATCTCGTCCCTAGCAAAACCATTAGCAGATCTTGATGGACGAGATATCTCGTCATTAGAAGACAACTGACCAGGTCGTGATCTCGTCAGTATCAAAAATATTCGGTGACATTTTGATGACGGTATATCTTGTCATAAGCAAAATTATTCAGATGTTAATAGTCGAGATGTCTCGTCGAAGTCACTTGTAGGTTTAATTAAGTTTAAATTGTTTTCCGATAGATCCATGTACGCGTTTTACATGTGCGATAAACAAAAATTATGTTTACTCTAACAAAATTAGTTCCACTGTGTATTTTAATATTTTTAACACTGAAATCTTTAGGGGAAGGATCGAGCCTTCTTGGACCTTTCCTCTAAATACTTAATTGGCCATTCATTCCTACGAGTATAGTTATCGTCCAGTTCAATCCATGCACTGAATTGTCACCTATCTTATAAATGGATTCATCGGTTACCTTTAGCAACAGGTCAAATTGCTTCTGAATGGTCATTTGTTTTGCAAATAACCTGGCGTGCAAAACTTTCAGTTTTGCACGCCAGATTATCAAGGTACGCCATTATTTGTAAAGGTTACTACTTCAAAATTAAACGAAACGGCCTGTGACGATTTGGTTGGTCGGTAATTGAATTTATGCGGACTGGAGCAACATGCATAATGGCATGCAGAGCACACAGAAAATGTTTCGTTAAAAAGCTGAATTAGTATTTACTTTTATTTAAATGTTCTTTTTTTTACTATTATATAAAATAAACTCAATCTACTTATGTTAGGATGCTAGTACTTGATTAGTTTTCTAAAACATATCTTTATCAAGGTATAACCGATTTTTCGAACGGTGTAAGATCAAGATGTGGTCCGTATTTTCTAATGACGAGATCTCTCGTACATCAGGATCTGGTCAGTTGCGATTAATGTGCTTGTGATGACATACTTAGTCGAAATTATCACCATTAGGGTTAAATTTAAATTATAAATTTAGAAATAGAAATAAATAACTTTTTGTCGCGCTTTATTTCTGAAATGGAAAAACAAGTTTTCCAATTTAAAACATAATTTAAAAACTGATTTTCTGAGGAAACCAACTCCTTTCCGTTTCATTTAACCTAAATAATCAGTTTTGTTAAGGAAATTATAAAGGTTTTTAAAGGAAAACTATTTTGAAAAAAAAAAATACGATATACCGAATGAATCATTGAATTGCATAGTATTGTAAGAGTAAAAGCAAACATTTTTTAATCATCTAACGAGTGAAAAAGCATATCCTGCTGCATTTATACCGTACGAAGCTCATCATATCGGAGTCAATTATCCAAAATAGATATAATGAGGATGAGACAGCGTCATTAATCAAATAGAACTACGCTGAGCAGTAGAATTTAAAGATCTCTATTGTCAGAGCATTGTCGTTGAAAGTTCAGACACATAATTGATTCCTGAATCGTCATCTAAAAAATGCAATCTAGAGTTGACCTCTCGCTCACTTAGAATTAAATAATCTCTATAAAACCGTAACAGGTTAAGCAAGTGGCTAAAGTGCATCATTTGGGCAACTCTAAATGTTCAACATCCTATCGTTACAATGCCATAACTCAAAATATTAAGCTGTTTACCATTTAGCTTGCTGTAGTTAAAGGCTTGTTGGACATTTATTTGGTGCAATGCCCGTTTTCATTGTTAGCGGTGAAGATGATGAACATAAACTTAGCACCATATTTCAAGCTTCTTATTAGTGTTGACTGACAATCCTACAAGGAGAGCTATCTTAGATTGACTTTTAAGAGAACATTGGGTCTACCAAAAATAACTTTTGCAGTTATTATCCTATTGCTGTAAAACTTACACAGACTGTTAAGTTTCTAATAAAATGCCAGTATACAGAAAGTTTGTTTTTAAAATAATAAGTTGTGCGGAAGTTATTACATAAACCGTAAACTGAATACCTTAGGCTGGGACGGTGGTAACTAGTTGAATTACATAAACCGTGATCGACAATTTTCACGAATTGGTGGATCTCATACGCTGTAGTTTTCCATGCATTGTAAATATTTTAATTCACAAAATAGCTTAAGTGTAAATAGTAAGTGTGTTGCTTAATTGAAAAGCAAAAACGAATTTTGTACTGAAATACCAAAACTTTTGCATTCGTTAATTAACTTTTTAAACTAAAATTTGGAAGCATGGTGAATGTTTCATACTAGCACTGAGATATACTAAAGATTTTAGGATTATCCAAAAAAAAGTTTCAAGGAAATCCATTTGAACCAAAAGTTCAGGGAGCATTTCGAATTCAGAAGAATGTCAAAAACTTTAAATGTCGAAAAATGCGAGAGGCATTATCTGTCGATCTAAATGCAGATGCCTCGCTTTCTGATAAGATGTTCCTGTGTGTATTCTGAACGTGATGTCAGTTGACTTCTTTCTTAAATACATAGCTTTGTCAGTAAAAATTCTAACTAATAAACTCCAGGTAAAATTTTCTTTACGTCTAAATTTTTTTACAAATAAATAATGTCACTTAAATTCAGTTTCTCGCCTCTAAAACTCTCACAGTAAAATCATTTAATAGCAGGACATGTATGTCCATTTAATAGCTCGAGATATCGGCTTTGAATAAAAAAAAAATATTCCCTCATCCACCTCTATTTATCGTACAAGTTGTGTGAAATATTTTCTTACGCCAAACCCTTTTTAGGGTCAGTATCCTAAGATGGAGCTATTTAGCAGAATAAATTGTTAGAACAATAAATCGTTAAGAACTTAAAATAATTTATTAATCAAAAAACATTTTCCTCTGCCACCTCTAATCATCCTATGCGTTGTGAGAAATATTTTTTTACCGCAAGCCCATTGCAAGATCGGTATCCTACGATGGAGTTGAGTTGCCTCAGAGAACAAATCACTTTATCAATAAATTCATTACTCGAAATGTCTGCTTTGAATAAAAACATTATTCCTCGCTCGCTTGTCATCTTATCCGTTTGGGTATTTTGATTAACTGCAAACTCTTTGCAAGGTGACTATCCCATGATGGAGACAGTAATTCTCATAAATGTCTAAAAACAGTATTAATCGGTATTCAAACTCTAGTTAGCATGAATATGAGATGGGGAAAGCGCCATCTCGATTTGCATGCATTGATTGAGCCAGAAAAGGAAGCTTAGCGTTTTATCACCATATTTACTCAGCCAGTTTCCAACTTTCCCGGGTCTCATTATAATCTTCAAAATTCTTGAAGATCGCAACTCTCGACCGGAAAACGCTAAGCCGTAGGTGCAAAGCGAAGGGAATGCTGCCACTTCCTCGCTTCATCTGACATAGCTCGTCGCAAGAGCAAGTCTGATGGGGAGGGGAAAGAAGATACTTTGATCTCGTTGGGTGACAGTAGCTTCTGGTGCTGGAGATAAGCCGGGAATGTGTCCAACCGCTGTTGTTGGGCTGCTTAACACCTGTGGATGGGAATCACGATAGCAAATACTCGCACGCATCGCTTCCTAGAAGTCGATGCAGATTTAAAATATTGAAAGACGAACTTGAAAGAAATTATTCATCACTTCCTTGAGAAATAATTTAAGCGATTCAATGTAACGGGTATCAGTTTGAAATCCTTCACTTGTTCAAGAAAAAATGTATTCCTGTCTTCAAGTTGAACGTTGAATACTTGGGGAATTCATTCACTTCTGTAACTCTCCAAGTGATTATTTCTAGGAGATATCTCGTTCATCAAGATAATACCAATTTTACCAATTAAAAGGCATATCGTCATCAAGATATTCTCAGGTTTTTTTTATGACAACGAGATCAAGATTTGGTTTGTTTTCTCTCAGTGACGAGATATCTCGTCGATGAGATCCGGGTCAATTTTCTTCTAATGGTGAGATGCCTTGTCGAGACAACCACCAGGAGAGTTATTCAATCACAAGGAGGGCAAATTTATGATGTAAACAAGTTGAATATTGAGTTCTTGGAATTCATTTGCTTATTTAACCCTCCAAGTGGTTTCGGGGTGATATCTCGTCCATCCAGATACGACCAATTTAGCTTATGACAAAATAAATCTTCATAAAGATTTTGTCGATTTTCTTTTGATAACGAAATCAATACCTGGTTAGTTTTCTTTTAATGACGAGATATCTCGTCCATAAATATCGTACAGTTTTCTTCTAATGACTATATACCTCGTCGAGACTACCACCAAGTGGGCTTAGGGACCGCAATCGAACCTGGTACTGAGGTGATCATCAAGAGTATGGTATGAATTTTAAATCCTGCAACTGCGATTTCGTACCACATCAAAATAATAAAGTTATAAAGTTATACAAAACTTCAGCATTCCTAAGCACATATTGGTAAGATGAATTAAAAAGTAAATTATGTTTTGATAATTTTAAGTGAATATGAATTTTTTTCGTGTTTCTTGTTGATGGTCCGATATTTTAAATAGGATTGATTATGGAGGCACGACAATTTATCTAATGCAACATAAAAAAAAACGTTGATTGAGCAGAAACAACGTACATTTATTCAAAATCCAATTCATCGAATTAAATATTAAAGTTTAAAATCCTCGGTATCATCAATCAAATACATGGGCTGTTGGAATTTGTCAGTTGAAAATTTCTGTTGTGTTTAACAAGTGCATAGCTTCCATACAATCTCAAAGTTTCTCTATTCAAAAGCAATCTTTGTCTTAACTCTGTGTTTGCAATTAAGTCATTAAAAAGTGTAAAGTAATATACATTATTCAGTAATAGCTCAAATTTTGGAACCGTTTGAAAAGCAGTGTACGATTCATTCTATGCTTTTATATGTACATCGTGGTTTATTAACTTATCATTAGGAAGGAAATTATTTAAATTAAATCTGAAGCTTATTTTTCCTACTCCAAGTAAAACCTTTACATATTTAATAACAATAATCCACAAGGAAATGAAGCCTAAAAGATATTTCAAATTGTTAGGGGTATAATTTGCATTGGAGTAATTGAAATAAAACAGGGTTTTAAGTATTATAACCGGTTCTCTGTAATTACACAGACGGAAACGTTGAATACCACTTGTTCATTGATAATGAAACACGATTATTTCGCAGAGTACGTTCTGCCAACAAATTGAACCAGTCATAGGTCCTGTTTTGTAAATCAAAATTTATGATGAACGAGCTATTATGCAAATGAAACGTTAACAAGATCAGAGACGTTTAAAAACCGATTAAAAAATCGATTCAGTTCATCGTAAAAATCGGATCTCCGCACAATTGTTTCTCTAATATAAAACCCACTTTTGTTGTTACGGTAATTATAAAATGAGGTAAGTAATTAAGTTAATTGACGAAGCACTGCATCAGCACAACAGGCTATTAATTATAAAATAAGATTTGGGATGTTTTGCTTTTAAATAAATCTCCTGGAAGTGATTTCGACCACTTAAACATGGCACCACATATATTTCACATAATTAACAGAGGTAGGTAAGTGTATTAGCATCGCCCTGGAGCAACACAACGGGATATTGGTGACGGTCCGAGATCAATCCCCATGGGAAAGATCCAAGGAAAACACCACGTAATTTTGAACCTTGGTCAGATGACGAGGTCAACACCTGAGCTGGCACCCAACTATCCACATAATTAATTTTAAAAGAAAGTGAGAATATGATTGTACATAGTTTTTAACTTATGGCAATTGAAAATTTTAGGTTTGTTTACATCTCCGATACGTTTCTATAACTTACATTCACCTTTGCTCGTTTTAATTGTTAATTATTCATAATGTTCGTATTTCTTAAATTCATGCAACCAATTTGGGTAAAGACTATTCGTATCAGATTTGTATAAAATTTTCTAGGTATCATAATAATGTAAGTAAAAGAAAAGGGAATGTAATTGATGAACAAATAACAATTTGTTGTTGATTTTGTTAACATTCTTATTTTTACATTTGAATGTTATCAAATTTTATTTAACTAGTGATGCAAGTCAAGATCTGTTAATGTATATTTATGCAAGATCATTAGAAACAATAACTTCTTTTTCTAAATTTAACCTGCAAGGATCTGATCAAGGTTGGTAGGTATCTTAATCAACGTTGCACTAGAGCAATATAAAGGGCTATTTTTGACGTCCGGGATCAAATTCAAAGAGAATGAATCTGATTAAGGAACTAGATAAATAAAATATTAAAAAATTTATTTCTTTCAAACCATTTTATTTTTATTTTTCAAATTTGGTAAGTCAGTCTCAAAGGTGGTATGTAAGAGATAGGTACACAGTAATTTCTTGATAATTTTAAACATTAACTAGTTAGGTATTTTGCTAGCGTGATAACGTTCGTAAAATACCTAAAAATATGCTAATTTTTCACTTTAATGTTTGTAATTTTTATTTAACTAGTGATTTTAGTCAAAATCTGCTTATTTATGTAAAATTATTAGAGAAAATTCAGTTAGTCTCAGTTTGGAGCGTAGGTCTTCGTCGACTTTTTTTTTCAAAATGTTCCCTGCACATCTTGTTACTTATTTTTGCGAGAGAGAGAGAGTAGGGTAGTTCAATTAACATCGCACTGCAACAACTCATCGGGCTATTGGCGATGGTCAAACGAAGAGAAAAATACAAGGGCACTTCATAATTTTCAACCGCAGTCACATGACAAGGTTAACACCTGACCAGGCACCCCACTCCCTAAACTTCTACACCACGCCAAAGTGAGGACATTTGACGCTACGACAGATTTAATGCACCAGCCCCCATGCACAAGACGGTCTTTGGTTGGATCAAGTTACGAACTCCCAACCCTCCGGTTGTTATCCACGACTCTACCAACAGATTATTTTGGATAATCCTTCAAATCTGCTGTACTTATCTAAGCTCAAATGAGAAAGAATTCATACTCTTTAATTTTGAAATTTAGTTTTAGCGTTGCTTAACCTGTACAAAATTTTAAGTGCTTTAATACTATTTTTCTTTTAATTAAGCGAAACACGTACTTAATAGAGTTAATTTTATTTGTCTGCACTATTATGTGAATAAAAATATTGATAATACATGGAAAATCAACGCGCATGAAACCTATCAATTTTTGACCACCACGTTTTGTGTAATAACTTTCGAATAACTTAATACTTTTTTATAGAACTTCACATATAGGATTTTAGTAGAAAACAGCTTCATCGATCATGCAAATATCTTAACAATCCGATAATATCAAAAGTATGTTAAGTTTGAAAGCTTGAAAGTCCACTGTCCGCAAGACCCTCCAAATGGTGTTGACGAGATTTCTCATCCAACAAAAAGTGACCTGTTTTGTCAATGATGAGACATTTCGTCATTAAGTTATTGACGACGATCAGGCCAGATTTCTTCTATTGACGAGATAGTTTGTCTATTAAGATCTGGTGGGTGATGATCTAATCCAGGGATCACCAAACTTCTTTGACCGTCAAGTCCTCCAAGAGTTTTTTGACTTTTCATTGATTCCCTCTATATTAATGTTACGTAATTGTAATAAAACAAGCACAAAGGACGGTTTTGTAATTTTTTAGATTGCTTATTTTATAGCAACAGTGCTTTTGCCCCACACACAATGCATGGTATAATATATATATATATATATATATATTATTATTATTATTATTATTATATTGGCTTTTAACGTTAAAGGGATACACCTTTGTGTTTGACGTCCTTAACAATACATATTTGATAGGAGGGATAAATAAAATATAAAATTTACTATACATAACAAAATAGCGATAGTACAATCTTACTTATCTATGTGAAAATAGACATTTATTAACTTAGAGTACAATTTACTAATGTTGTCAATGTAAAGGTGTGCTTCGTAACTCTTGACGAGTAACTCTTCAAAATTAGTTTCAGCTGTAAATCTCCACGAAATTTATATTTTCTTTTAATTTCGTTGTCATTCAGGATAGAGGCAATTCAAGATAACCGAATTAAATATTGCCTGTATAATGATATCTTATATTTTTCTATCGACCCCTACCAGTGTCATATCGATCACTTTGTCGACCACTGATCTAATCTAAGGAATGACGAGATTCCTCGTCGTATAACCACAAGGAGGATTAAATAAACAACAATCAAGCAGGTTATTTCTGCATAACGCTTTTGTAATCTATATAAACTGTGCCCTATTTCGGAAACAGCAGGAGGCGGCAACGTTTTGACACTAAAAGGTATTTGTTCCGAGGGATGGTGAAAATTTGCATATACCACACCCGTCCTTATTTTGAGCGACCGGTGACAAAGAAGTATCAGCGAGTTTGCAACACTACCTGGAACAAAAACATCAGAGCGAGTGAATTCATTAAATTTGACCCATTTCGTTTTTTTCTTCCGTCATTCGTAATCAGAGGACGCTGTTGAGAAAACGCGAGTAGCAGCTCTCGACGGTGACTCGTGGAGTGAACTCGTTGATGTCTTATTTGTTTTAGCGAGAGCGGCTGATATTTCAGGCTTGTGCCTGTTGCTCATAACCCAACAGGTTAGTTGCGGTTGTGCATTAACATTGGAGGACACTATGCTTAGTATCTTTTCTTTGGAAAAAGGACTTTTTGTTCCATAGATCAACGATTTTCAACCGATGGTGCCAAAGGAATAGTACTGATGTGCCTTAGGCTAGGCCTCCACTTGCGATTTCTAGTCGCGCGATTTTTCAGTCGCAGAAATGAAACTCATTGTTTCAAATCCAAGTGCAGAAACTTGTGACTAAACAATCGCAGCGATTAAAAAGTTGTAACCGGTCTTATTTTCGCTGCGACGCGACTGTCGCTCTACCCAATGAATCACACGGACGGGCATGGACATACACTCTGAAAATCTGAGGCAGTTTTGAAGCAGTCTTGTTCTGGTCTCTGTTTAAAACACTGCACATACTTGTTTAAAATGTCTGATAACGAATCTATCGGAGGTGATAATGGACGAATATTAACTGATACTGAGTTACTCATTAAAGAAATTAAAAAGGATAATTTAAAGAACTTTAAGATTGTTATTGATGAACAATTATTCCCAACAATTCGTCGTGGTCCAAAATTGCGTGGTGTTGTCCTCGGATCTTTTCCTTAGGGGATTGATCGAGGACAGTCGTCAATAGCCCGTTTTGTTGCTCTAGTACGACATTAATTAAAATTACCTTACCTTTTACTCAACAATTCGTGAAAACTACTTTTGTCATTCGGTAATACTACTTGGTTGGTTGATTTAAGTTTTATGTCGCAAAGCCCAGAAATGGACATCCGGACAAACGCCGGATAAGGTAATAAAATCATTATAGATGTAAAAATGTTAAAAATCAGTGGATAAAAGATTCCAGCGCAAAGTTTTATTTTTTATGATAAAATATTTTGAAAAAAGTCGATAATATGAGATTTAAATGCAGAGTTAAAATATGTTGAACAACATGTAGAAGATAAAATAATAAAATACGATGTAAAATAATAAGAGTATGAACTATGTATTTTAAAGTTATCATGTGTAATACATAATAACGCATGTAAAAAGCCAATGCCATTAAGACGGGGAAAGATTCGAATGGGGATTTTCACCCACCAAATCATCCAAGTTCAAAATTGAACAGTTAAAAAAATCAGTTGCAATGAGAGTTAAAAACAAGACATGCAATAAAAATGTGTTGAATACTGAAAGGTACGACACACACAGGGTCGGTAATACTGGGAAAACATTGCAGGTTCATTGCTCACAAGCTTTCAAACGTCAAATCTTCAAATAACGTAAAACTGCCATTTCAATAATATTTGACTTGTTATTGGATGTACCCAATAACGATGCTTTCGCCGTTTACTTCTCTCCCGAAGCAGAATGCGATCGCACAAGTTATAATGACATCCATTGGAAAACTGTTCTAATTCAGCGATTTATCTATCACAGTGTGTGCACCTTGTAGATTTTCTGCGACAGCGATTTTTTGGTCGCCGCGACTAGAAATCGCAAGCGGAGGCCCAGCCTTACAGTGGTATATATAGAATGGCTTAAAATTGTGTAATATTTATTTCATTTCAACAGTTGTTTTCCTAGAGAATATTTAAAGGGTGTTTTGAAAATATCTAGCAGAATCGTAAAGGATACTAGAGAGAAAAAAAACATTTTTTGTCAAAGTATGTGTGTCCGGAAATGCCACGTTTATGTGGTTCATGGAGCTGTTTAGGTCAGTCGATAAAATTGTTTCGCTGGCTTAAGGCGTCATTACCCGCTCGAATTTTCAACGGCAAGTATTGCCCAACGAAATCGGAGCTTGCCGTTGAAAATCGTAGATAGGAATGAGGCATTAAGCCACAGAAACGATATAATCGATTGACCTAAACCACGCCCCCTACCACCTAAACGCGGAAATTCCAAACATCTTTTATGAAAGCCTGGCGTATGTTATATCGATTAATTTTTAAAACTTGTTGCTTGATTAATCTTTTGTTTTTAATAATAAGGACTTTTAAAAATTTACTATAAGCTATGATTTTTCTGCTAATCCTCGTTTTTTAGACACATAGTAACCAGACTTTTGAAATTTACGTCAATTTATAATTGAATTTTACCTATAAATCTCGAACACAAATTAGTAAAACAGAGTCGCTCTGATCCTTTTTACATTCATACATGACACATATGCGACACGAATTACATACAAGATGACATCAGTTCCCATCCGAAGTTGTTTCGGATTTTTTTTCAATTACAGTCAAATTGCGCAATTTCCTGTAACCATGACGGATCACATAATGGGAGAAATCACTTAAAACGCCAAACTACAAGACCGTCGGACAATCCATAATAATTACATCATGTACAAAGGATTTGGGCGGGATGCGGATAAATAATGTATCAAGTCGCAGCTAGTTAAAAAATTGTCCTTGACCAGTGAATCTGCGGTTGTGTTTCGGAAAATCATGTAATCCTCATGTTAAACGCATATGAAGAAACAGATTACTATACAGTATATCATTATTTCTTTTCCTTTCTTTTCCCTCTATTGTAGCGAATCGTAACATGTAATGCAACCAAATTCGGTAGTAATGTCACCTATTGAACAGGGTTCGCGAACAACCTAGTTATGCTAAAAGCTATCCGACCTGTTGTCGAGTATTGTGACGAATGCTAATGGAATCGCAGTGGAAAATTGGATGAATTTATGCCATCGGTTGTTTGTTTTGAGGATGCACAAAAAGGGGATCGAGGACAAAGCTATCGATTGTCGATTTCAGGACATACACAAATAGGATTGCACAAGGATCATGGACGATGCTATCTGATGGGAATTTTTGCTTTGAGACGACAACGAAGGGGATCGCAATAGAATCGTGGAGGAAGATGTCCGATCGGTTGTCGATTTTAAGGAAAACACAAAGAGGATAGTAGTAGGATCGACTATCTGATATGTTGAGTTTTGGGACGAACACAAAAAAGAGTTGCAGTAGAATCGTGGAAGAAGCTATCTGATATGTTCTTGATTTGAAAGACGATCACAAAGTGGTTCAAAGTAGGATCGTAGTGAACAAAACTGCCTAATTGATTGTCGAATTTTGGAATGCACTCTATAATAGATGGATAGGACCAGTCTTAGGCCGTTTACACTGATTCTCTCAAATGGGAATCAGTTTTGAATGCATTAGGAAGAGTCTTCCTAATGCCCCCCATTACACTTTCTTAACCTAAGTTTAGTCTTTATTTTTGTTCAGAACATTTAATTCAAGTAAAGCAATAACATGTTAATAGTTTTCAGATGCTTATGGGCTCGATTGGAGTTCTTTTAAAAATGAAAATGAATAGTCAACATTGAATAAAGAAGTGGTATTTATGCTTTTCGGAGAAATTGCAGATTTCCTCAACAGAATCACGTGTTTTAGTAACCGTACTGTGCTCCGTAAGTTAAAAAATTTGAATGTAGAGGGAAAAGGTTCAATGATGACGGAAAAGATAGATAATTATATAGATACTTCTAAAGAAAAGACTTAATCTTAAATTTGATCTTTTGTTGGTATCATATTTAATAGAACTAAAAAGCCAATTTTACCTGCTACGTGGTTTCGACGAGATATCCCGACCATCTAACATATGACCAATTTTTCTAATGATGAGGTATCTTGTTATCAATATATTGTAAATTTTATGATAAAAAATAAAGGTCAGGTCAGTTTTCTTCCAATAACAATACATCTCGTCCATCAAGATCTGGTCCGTTTTCCTAATGACGAGATACCTCGTCAAGTCAGCCAACAAGAGGGTTAATACGTAGGAATTAAAATAGTTTTACTCAAAGCAGAGTAAACAAAGCAGATTATAGAGATTGTTATGGAATTTTATTACAATCTGATACCTCAACAATTGAATCGGGTCCCATAGCTCCTAAAATCGCCTGTGCACGAAGTATCATCACAAAGTATCATATCCTGTCCCAATATCTTGATGGTGAGATATCTCGACATAAGCAAAATTGGTTAGATCTTGATGGACATTTCGTCGAAATCACTTGGAGGTTTAGTTACCCCATCAAGTCTATGTTATAGCTATTAACCCTTCTGAGGATTTACGTCGAAAAAACCCTGTAGTGGCCAGCCTCAGAGGAAAAAACCTATTCCAGTTCACCAGTCCTGGATAAGGAATAACATGTTTTTCTACTTGGACTACTACGTTTTTACTGCTTTCCTTGTTCTATCTTGCAGTAATAGGGCAGTTTTATCTCGACGAGAAATTTCGTCATTAGCAAAACTTCCTAGATCTTCGACGAAATATCTCGTAAAAACACCTTGGAAGGTGCTTTCACATTTTTAAGTCAGTAGATCCCGAGAATCCTTCGCATGCCAAATCCTTAAATACTTCGTGAATGGAATTCTGAGCAATACCTTTAAAAATAAACGTTTCACGCTCGTTGAAGACTTTGGCACTTGGGCAACAAATAACAACCCAAAGTTAATCATGCACAATGCCCTCCCCCCAATCCCATTCAGTTTTTTCCAAAACCTCAAGAAAAAAGTGCATTTCGGAATCTTTGGCACTTGGGCAACAAATGAGAACTCGAAGTTAATCATGCGCAATGCACTATCCCATTCAGTTTTCTCTAAAACCTAAAAAAAAGCATGGTGCGTTTCGGATGCTTTGGCACTTAGACAATAAATGATAACCAAATTTTAATCATGCGGGAGCACTACAATTCATTCAAAGTTTCTCCCAAAACTGCTCATCTCGTCCCTTGGAACAGACTGACAGGAGCAGGATGTCTGACTATTACTTACAGAACTCTTTAGTTCCGTCTCTGCTAGACATTGAAATGTGAACGAAGAAAAAGTAGTTGTTGCGACGCTCCATTCAGCAGATTGCGAAAGGTACAGTCGATCTATTTAAAGATTCAAAGACGAATCGGTGATTCAAGTACAAAGCGCGATTGAGGAGCCTTGAATCTCGATAAACGATACACTTCAGGGAAGAAAAAGTCCAAGCGGAGCACACAAGTTCTAAGGAAAACACCTGTCATTCATAAAACAAAAAAACTGGTTCATGTAACACATGTTCCTGACTGAATATCGCTCCATCTTAGAGTAGGGATTTCGGTTGGGGATCAGTTCTTAGTGATAAACGATTCGCCCGTGACCCTGCTCTCTGCGATTAAGCCCCTGAGAAGAGTACAACAGGCACTGGAATCCGAAAATTCTGGGGACCATGGATAAAAATGGGTGACTACGAAGAACAGTTCGTAAGAATCCATAAAATGTTTAATTCCTTAATAGTAATAACCAGGACTGACTTTAATGACCTGAAAATTTTATTTGTATGCGCCCCCTAATTAAAAAATGTCTATTAGCAAAATTTACACTTTCACAGAATTTGGGTAAAAATGTTACTCGGCAAAATTCTCCGAAATGTTTCAATTATTGGTATAGTTATACTAATATTTTAAATTAAACCTTCTAAGTCGTTTCGCCGAGATCTTCCATCACGATCTGACCAATTTTGATACGAGACTACTAGTGACGAAATATCTCGTCACTAAGATATTGACGATTTGTTATCGTGATCAATATCAAGATCTCGTCCTTTTTTTTCTAGTGACGAGATATCTCGTCAATTAATATCTGGTCAGTTTTTCTAATGACGAGATAACACGTCGAGACAAACACCAAGAGGGTTAAATAATAAAAATCGAAAATATTAAAGAAATTTTCATCAATCTCTACCGAGTAACATTTTCTTTTTCTCCCTAATTACGTGCAAATCGAGGTGAAATTAAATTATTACGTTCAAGCAAATTAGCAAAACTGAGCAGATCTTGGAGGTGTATGACTTTGCTTATTTGACAGCAAACTAGTGAGAAAATACCCGTCAATGTTGTTGGGCCAGCGTTAGAGCAGCGGCAACAGGATGGTTGTGAGTTCGAAACTGAATCCAAAAAAGACCGTCATGTACGTGAGGGCTGGTGCATGTTAATTTTTTCGTGGCTTCAAATGTCCTCAAGTTGGCGTGGTGTGGAAGTTTCGAGAATGGAGTACACACCATCTCGGATATTGACCTCGTCATCTGACTGTGGTTTAAAATTGTGAGGTGTTGTTCTCTGATCTTTCTCTTCGTGATTACAGGGCAACACTTAGATCCCAGATTGAGGATTGATCCCAGTGCGTCTCCATTAATCCGTTGTGTTGCCTCGGAGCGACGTTAATTCAACTACCTACCAAGAAATCGGTGTTGAAAGATGGCAGATTTGCATTTTTTTTTTTTTTTACACGATACATTTTTTGGGAGGGCCGGAATTTTCAAATTGAAATTTGGTTGCAAGAACGCAGTCTTACATTAACAGAGAATTTTGTGCATTGACGAAGATCTTAAGCAATGATTACTCATTGTTTTGAAGGTTTTCAATTTGAACTGAGTACAAATTGTAATTGAATATCCATTGTGGTCTTCTACAATTTAAGCATGATGGCAGTTCACACTGTTTTTATAAATATCATAGAAAATAAAGACAAAAGGATAAACGATAACCACCGAAAATTTGTGCAGATAATTTGCTAGGCCTTCTAGCAATACTGACCCTATAAAGGGTGGTATAAATAATACAATAGGTTATTTATCTCAATTTTAGACTACTCTATTTTCGATTCGGACTTTACTTTCGTACTTTATTAGTATAGTACTTTAAAAACTAAAATATAAAAAGATAATATTAAAACAAAATCATTTCAATAAAGGATTCGTTCCTTAATACATTTTATCTATAGTATTAAATCTTTTATTATTACTAATATAACTTTTAAAGGGAACTATTTCAGACATTAAAATGTATAATAACCTTACAAAAATGAGTTTTTGTGCCCAATAAAATATTACATACGATTCGGTTCATACTAATCACAGTATTCCTTAACAAGGAATAAAATTGATTTCTATCGTGCATGACAAAACTATCTTTTTTTAATTTGACGAGAAGAATTTTCTATGATCTCTGCAAAATCATTAATTTTTCATTTTTAACAATCAAACCCAAAATGATGTTTTAACGAAATACAGCATAAAAAACCTTTGCGAATAATATACTCTCTTTGAAGATTATAATAGTTTGAATGGTAGATATAGTGTCTCCATTGTTCGAAGAAATGTATGGACTCCTTATCGAAATTGCTTCGCTTTGTTTTCATGAAATAAGTTCAATTTCACCTTTCACCTCATTCTCCCCTCAAATAATAGAAAACGTGCGGATTCATTAATTTAAAAAATTAGCTTATTTTTTTCAGATGTGTAATTAAAATTTTTAATCGCAAAACTAGAAAAACAACGCTGCTTTCGCAGCTGTCTCGAAAGAGCTCCTTTCTCTCGAAGTCAAATATCTCCCGAGAGCTGATTCATCATGCGTGATGAATCGCTTCAATTATTTTCCCCTGATCCGTTATTGTGTCTGTCTTTGTTCTGGAATATGTAGGTATAATACTGAGTGGAAAGTTAAATTCACGCTGTGCGTTGATGGAGAGGTTAAAGTCTGAATTAACTAATTTTTCATCGTCGTAGTAAATTTGATATCGCTTTTTAATGTTTGTGATATTCGCTTAACCCATACTTCTCTTTCATAACATAAAAACAGTTTTCAACTATTAACCCTTGTGGTTCATCTTCGCGCCGAAAACTGTCCTGTACTGGACAGTCTCTGGTGCAAAACATGCTCTATTCAGTCACCAGTTTCAGAGACAATTTTGTTTTTTCTTCTTGGATGTTTGTACTTCTTGGAGTAAATAATAGGGCAGTCTTGTCTGGACGAAGTATCTCGTTGTTAGCAAAACTTGCCAGATCTTGGACGAGATATCTCGTCAAAACACACTTTGAATATTTATCGTTGGAACTACGTGGAGCCATAACAAGTTAAATTGTGAAATTCGTCCTTTCCTGAAATAATCAAATACGCAACATAGTTACTTCGTAATATGGCTAAAGTTAACTAGAGTTGAAATGTAGTTGTTGATGAATTGGGATTTCGATAGTTGAAAACACTCTTGAAGGAATTGTTGCTTTATTTTTAAGAAACGAGCAAATTAGCACTTAAGCAGCAAAGACATGACTGTAGAGCAACAAACCAAGGTTTTTGATAAAAATATTTTGTTTGGAATTCCGTATATAAATATATTTGCTTAACATTTACCAGTTTTCTTTTACACTACTGTAATTAATCTTAATGCAGCAAAAAAAATGCGGTAGAGCAACAAATCAAGCCGTTTAAGAACATTTATGTTGAATATAACTTCGTATATATTTGTTCTGCATTTACTGATTTTCTTTTCTGGAGCTATAATTAACCTTCGAGAAATGACCATAGAGCGACAAACCATGCGAAATTTTCTTTTCTGTGGCTTGTGGTGAGCTTGTGGGCGCTCGTAACCGCAGTTTCAGATTTATGGTGCGAGTTATTTAATTTTGAATTTAGTCATGAAAGTGTGATTTTGGGATATTTCCGATAGGCACATCAACTAATTTCCTACAATTGATGCCAATAAGTCACAAAATTGACTCGTGAAGCTAGTGTAAATCATTTAATGTTCCTTTTAAGTTGGCTATTTAGCCGTTACTTTTTATAGTTTGTCGGTCAGGTTGTGGAATGCTACATGTGGCTAGCAATTAATCAGATAAGGAGAAATGTGAGAGCTTGTGTAAAAATGAAGAGTAGGAATAAGGATAGTATTTTAAATTAGTTACTTAATTTAGCTAAGAGGGAATTCTCCAGAATGTGAGCTCTAGTATGAATTGAGTTTCAAAAATCAAAGTAAACATTCTCCCTTTCAGAAAAATAAAATAGGCAAGGCCAAGCATGACCCAAACAAGCAACCATCCATCGAAACATCAATATAATGTAACCAAAGCGAACGACGTGTATTCAACAATTACTAAAGATATCTTTCCAAACAAATGTGACATAGTCTCTTTTTTTCTTTTTTTGCAAGAAGTTTCCAAGTCTTATCCTCGTTCCTCTGCTGGCAGTAATCTTAACAATACTCAATTTAAATTATCTTGATTCCAATCATCTGTTGTACAATTGTCATTGGGTGACTCCAGAACCATTTACTATAAGCTCAGCTTTCAAATGGGACGATATGATATATTTTATGACGAAATTTCGTCTTGTTTTTATTTGTTCCTATCAGCTAAAATAGTCTGACACTCTTTATTACTATACGAGAAACAGGAAAAGGAATTGTCTATATCAACGATTTTCAGCTCATGGCACACATAAACTAATGAGCAAAATTCTGAGGCACATAAAAATGTATCATTTTTTTCCGCGCTGACAAAATAATTAGTACAACTTTGATTCACTAAATAATAACAGTCCTTACCTACTCATTTTGCCCCAAAGTGGCTTTTAAAAATATTTGTGAAACAATTTATTTGTACTTGAGTAAAAAAATAATACTCAAATTTGCTTATTCGGTTATTACTTGAAATTATTTGTGAACGCACTTGTATAAAGTTCAATACAAAGCTGTTGAAATGTATTTCAATTTAAAACATTTGACCATCCGTAAGGAACCTCAGTTCCGCTCTTTTGGAACACCAGTTGAAAATCGCTGATCTAGAATGCGAGCCCGAGAATGAATCGAGTTTCAGAAATCAAAGTAAACATTCGCCCTTTCCGAAAAATAAATCAAGCAAGGCCAAACATGATCCAAACAAGCAACCATCCATCAAAACATCAACAGAATGTAACCAAAGCGAACGACGTCTATTCAGCAATTACTAAAGAGACCTTTCCAAACAAATGACAGCGTCTTTTTTCCTCTTGCCAGAAGCTTCGAGTCGAATCTTCGTTCCTCTGGTGGCGGGGATTAAATCTCAACAGCGCTGAATTTAAGTGATCTTGATTCCATCCATTCGTGGCACGGTTGTCGTAGGGTGACTCCGGAACCATTTACAATAAGCTCAGCTTTCAAATGGAACCATTTGTCATCAGTCGCTTGGCAGAGTTGACGGATATTGCTCAAGACGATGCGAACCGTAATTAGATTTTGAGCGTAATTACCTGTTGCCATCTCATCGAGTTCACACTTCTGATGATTCTTTAAGGGGATTTGAAGTGCAGAGTGTACATAAACACTGTTTAAAGTTTCATTATGAAACACATCGAACTTTAGGAGTTGCATATTATGCAAATTAGGATGTTTTTCGTCCTGGTTTGATTGCTTAGCACTAAATTTACCGACCTTTAGTAAATACCACAGAGTAAAAAGAAAGCAATAATTCATTCAAGAGTAATTTATAACTACTGAGATCCCAATTCTTTGATAAGTAAACTTCGGCTCAAGTTAGCTTTATGGTCATATTGCAAAGTAACGATGTTGTGTAGTTCATCATTTCATGAATAGATGAATTTCAATTGAGTTTGCTTTAAATCCACGTAGTTCCACAGTTGTAAACTGTTTTTATGAAATTAAAAGCAGTTATGGGTTTGCGAATATCACGAATATATTAAAATTAAATTGCTTTGTGCAGGTCATAATGAGTTGATGAACCAATAAATGCCAAAATACTACATCCGCATGAATATCCCTCATAGTTTAACATGTATATTGCAGCTATCTTAATTATGGTTATAAACAAAATGGCACTATGCCAAAATAGGAAAGATTCTAGATCAGAGGTTCTCAACCGTTGATACCGCGGCTCTGTAATTTATTTTCCGTAAGACGGTGGCACCATTTCCAACAAATTTACTCGTAAATTTCTTTACAATTTTTTTAAGTTCATCCTTTAACCAACATAATTATTACTTATGGCATAGTCATAAAGAGTATTATGATAGAACACGTATTTTACAGTTTCGGTGTGGCAGTTATATTTAAATTAGTTATCGATCACTGTGCTAATGAAATCTTATATAGCATATTGTAGTTTTCCCAGGCCAACATTATTATAATAAATAATGTTATTTTTTATTTACACACGCCTCATTCTGATCTCCAAAGGTGTTTGTTGCGTCACCAAACACCTTCAATACGAGATTCTTAACATTAAAATGAAACCCTCGTTTCTGTTATTCATATTAAAATTTAAATTTGTAGGCCTATTAATTTTAAAATAGCTTCATTAGGTTTAGTATCAAACACTTACACATGAGAACTTGCAAAGAAACAGTACGCAGTATTATTATTTAAAAACTAATTTTTTACACTTATTTGCTGATTGGTCACTGGCATTTACTCCAGATACGTTATTTGAGGGTTCATGGTCTGAGAATTTCGACATTCACAAAGCCTCTCTATTATTAGCCTCAGAGAATATTTCCACTACAAAATATTGTGTCGTAAAAATGCTTCGA
The DNA here is from genome assembly GCA_947359465.1 of Metellina segmentata. NCBI lineage: Eukaryota > Metazoa > Arthropoda > Arachnida > Araneae > Tetragnathidae > Metellina > Metellina segmentata. Next base: position 66,076,840 of record OX375872.1, on the reverse strand, counting down.
AAACAAAAATGACAAATCCCAGGATAAATTCTCGCTCACCGGTATAATTGAAGCCCGTACCGAAAATTTTTTGGTTCATTGAGCGATAAAAGGATGCTTGCTCGACTTGCTGTACAAATTGCAAGCCGATTTATCCAATAGTTATATATATATATATATATATATATATATATATATATATATATATATATATATATATATATATGCCAACCACTCACGAAAACGCTGTTCCGAGAAAAACGTTATTAAAGTTTCAGTAGTTACCGGAAGCATATTCAGTATTTTTCCTGTATGACCAGCGCCCCATACACATTGCTGTAGATAAATACATATAGATAGCTCTAGATAAGTATGATCATCTTTTGATTACAAATCGCTGTAAAACGGGTTTATAGAATGTACGTACATCTTTATGAAGAGGCGCACGCTCCAAATTCTTCATTTGCGTGTCGAGTCAGTTAATAGTTTATAACTGCACTAATTCTGTGAATTTCGACTTGAAATGTAGCACGCTTGTTTTTAAGACCACAAAGAATAAAAAATTTTCCATAGAAAAAGAAAATCCCCCTTGAAGCCTTCCCCAACTGCACAGCCTTGCTCTCTCTCTCTATCAACACAATAACAGGCGAAATCGGTACCTCAAATACTTATAAAGAACTAAAGGAATACTTGCTCTTTGGAACTACGGTGGAAGTTGTTAACATTGAAATCAAGCACATAAACTAAGAAATAGTCCAATCTTACTTTGGGATGTCAGGAAGTCCAGAGCAGCGAGAGTCGAAGGATGGATTCCAGTGGACGGTTGGTCGCTTTTTATACCATGCCGGTATCTAATATTGCTTCATTTACCCTCCCCCTCAGCCTACGCTTCCGTCCAATCGCCTCCTCTACCGCACTTCTGCGCGTGATTTCAATCGCGCTAAAAACAAGACGGAACTGAATACAACGATGAAAATGAATGATGTTGAAAACTTCACCCACTTTCTCCCTTTCAGATCTCTTTTTTATCCCTGGAAACAATTTTTTTGCTCTCTACCTTCTGCTTCATTCTGTTTGGGCTCGCTTGACATGAATGCAAGTTGCTCGTGTCAAGCACTATTATTGTTATTAGCAGTGGCGTAGCGTCCATGGAAGCCCAGGAGCCCGATATCATCTGATAAAAGAAACTTAAATTAAGTTTTATCTTCGTTGAGTTAGAGTCACTTGAAGATAAGTCGCTCGTGCCAGGCACTATTATTTCTATTAGAAGTGGCGTAGCGTCCATGAAAGTCCAGGAGCCCGACATCCTCTGATAAAAGAAACTTAAATTATGTTTTATCTTCCTTGAGTTAGCTTCTCATGAAGATAAGTCGCTCGGGCCAAGAACTAGTAGTAGCGACCATGGAAGCCCAGGCATCCCCTTATAAAAGAAATTTAAATTCTAATATCTCCTCATTGGGTTTGCATCACATGAAGACAAGTCGCTCGTGGGGTACTTTGACTCTTGAGCCATAAAACCTAACCTATCCCAACCAACTAGTCCAGATAATATGTGCAATGAGTCCTTGGGCATCGTCTATCATCCCTCCTCATGTTCTCGCGATGTGTAAAAGACTGCTATCAAGACTGTATTTGGATAATCCATACAAAATTGCCAGAATAAAGCACGACATTGTACCTTTTGGTCTCTTTTTTCGATTAGTTTCAAATAAGATTTGTATTTAAATGCCTATGCGGGAAAAAGCGGTGCAGCGATTTAACTTATAAGTCTGTCTAAAAAAAGCTAAGCATTACATTTTCTTTGTTCCTGCTTTCGATCCAATCTTGTCAACCCCATTAATCAACATTACTCAACGCTGTTGGCTATTACTTGCATTTTTTTCTCTCTTTCTTGTTTTATCGAAAAAGCATTTCTCATCCATCAGACTTTGGTTAGGTTGTTTTTGGTTTGTTGCTCTATGGTCATTTTTGTTACACGAGGACTAATTATATCGAACTAGGGTGGGATCATGTCGCACCCCTGCAAGAAAAGTGACACAAGTCAGAAAATAGAAATTTTGATATTACATCATTAAAAAATATGTATGAGGTGGTCCAGCGTGTTATATTATTATTCTATAGAATATTATAGAAGTTACCACCATAAATTTAAAAGCTTATACTATTTCATTTATAAGTTTTATACTATCCTTAAAGTTGATGTTTCTCAAATTCTGCAATTTTGAGTTGTGTCACTTTTCTTGCCCGAATGCGATGTGCCCGATAAATGTGGAAATAGGGTTATATAGTATCCACATTACGCCATGTCCCCTTTTCAGTCAGTTTTCTGTGTTAAGGGATCTCCTAGTAGGGTATTGCTACTTTCCCCCACAACACACTTAATTACCACTTCTATTGGTTCAAAGGATCCTTAGATTATATTGGTCTAAGATCTAAAAAGTTGAAAATGGTTAGGAGTCAGGCAGGAAAGACTGCAGGTTTCAGAACGTATATATGCATGTGATCGAATACATGCATATAGAATTTTTGAGGACCATACGGATTACCTTCTGTTATGGGTTCAAGTGCTTAATTCCACATTACATCCTGCACTGCACAACTTCGAACGAGGTTTGACAAAGACCAATCGAATCTTTTCAAATGATTCTATTCTTAGAAAAGGACCAGAAAAATATTTCCATATGGTTCTATTGTAAGAAAAGGACCAATGGAATGTTCATAGATTAAAAGAATCCACGATTTAGCTAATAGGTGTGGTTATTTAGTCATTATATTTGTTTTGTAAGGCAAAATCAATAATGCTCTACTTTGAAATATCGTGATGCTCAGAGCGTAACACAAGTAAACATCTAAAAACAATTCGATTAGAATAGAATTGAAAGGCTATCTCTATACCAGATTCTTTGAAAGAGTAAGAACTTGGTCTAGTGGTAGCTATCCAAAGCGAAAAATGTTTCTCTCTCTCTCTCTCTCTCTCTCTCTCTCTCTCTCTCTCTTGGGAGTCCCATTTAATTTTATAATATCCAAGGATTCAGCGAAACTTTTTTAATTTACTAGGGGGTCTCTTTAGAGTGATGCTTTAGGCACCACTATTCTAGACTCTTTAAAGGACTAAGAACTCATGGACTTGTTACGATTTCTATTCACAGAAACGGTCATTTCATAACTTACCATGTAGTAAATAAAAGCTTTTATTTAAAACGACAAATGCTTTTACTTGTTTTACGTCTTTTATGTAATTGGGTCTTGGCCCACATATCAACAAGAAAATAGCCTTTGTTATGATTTTCAACAATATCTCATAATTAGACATTCCCTAACAAGACAGTCTAATGGTGTGTTTTGGCAATTCCTTGCAGAATATGTTTCGTGTGAGCCTCATTTAATTTTATAATCTCACGGCGTCCGCGAAACTTCAATTTTCTAGGGGATCCTTACACTGATACTTTAGGAAACACTGTTGAAGGACTAAAAACTTGTGAACTTGGTCTAATGGTGGGTATCTCACGCTGAAAATGTTTCTCATGTGCCCATTTAATTTTAGAATCTTATGGGGTGCACGGAACCTTTGTTTTCAAGGGGTCCTTGGACTGAAAAGTTTGGTAAACACTATTCTATAGACTCTGAAGGACTAGGAACTAATAGACTTGGTGCAGTGGTGACTATACCAAGCGTAGCAAGTCTCTCATCTGCCCATTTAATTTTGTTTTCCAAGGAGTTCGCGAAAATTTTTAATTGCTTAGGGAGTATTTGGTCTGATAATTTGGGAACTATGTTCTAGATTGTTTGAAGGACTATGAACTCATAGGCTTGGTCCAGTGGTGGCTACGCCACGCGGAACAAGAAACGAAAATACGTTGGATATTTAATTTTTTCCTAATTTGCGTAATTTAATCTTACTTTGTCCTTAAAGACACGGAACTAAATCGCGACAAGTTATTGTTGCGAAGGCTGTTGTTTCTAGACAAAAAAAATGCGTAAATTAACCACTACGACAAGAATTCTCTTGGGAAACACTGGAGCCATTCTTCAATGCCCTTCCTCCCTTATCCATGCCACGTTATCTCTTGATCTGTGGTATGCCTGCATTTCCGGTTCATTAAATGCTTTCAAATGAGAAAAAAGTAGAGCCAAGTTTCACCTCAGGTGAATATAAATCTCTTTTGGTCACCCATAATTGTTTTCGATTCTTAATGAGCTGTTTCCCATTGAAATGTAACTACAGCACAAATTATTTAAATTGCTTATAAAGAACTATGAATACGGACATTATCAATTTGTTTTAATTGGCTTATTTAATTGGATTCCGATGTGCTTCATGACTGCCTTGTTAGGGAATGTCTATTAATGATATATCGTTGAAAATCATAACAAAGGCAATTTTCATGTTCATGTGGGCCAAGACTCAATTACATAATAGACGTAAAACAAGTAAAAGCGTTTTTCGTTTTGAATAAAAGCTTTTATTTACTACATCGTAAGTTATGAAATGACCTTTTCTGAGAATAGAAAATCGTAACAAGACATGTCATGACGTAACAAAATATCGTATGCAGTTGGATGTAGTTCTGTTGAATAATACGGTTGAATTAGCCCTCGGCTTGTGGATGTTATCAGTCTTGACCTCAAATTTCCACACGTTGGCGTGGTGTGAAAGTTTGGAGAGTGGGGTGCCAGCTCAGGTGTGACCTTGTCATCTGACCGTGGTTCAAAATTACGAAGTATTATCCTTAGGTATCAGCTAATTACCTTTCTGGTCCTTAAGCTTTTTGCAAGCTGGTATATTTGCTCTCTGTTTATAAATGCTTCTTTTATAAATCTGCCACATTATTCCCAAACTTATTTATGCAATTAATTAGTGAGTTTGCTCTCTTCAGAAGTTTTGAGAATGATACAATAGTTAAAATCGTTTAATATTAATCGGCTACGAATTGCACAAATAAACCCAAACCGATAGCGACAAAACCATAGCAAACAAAGCCATAGCGATCATAATCTCGTTTGTATGTCTCGGTCTCAAATTTCAGTAGATGGCAAAACAATATTCTTCTTCTTCAGTGGAGTAGCACTCCCCAGCCGTGTCATCCTAAACTAAGGATACATCAGGTTGCACAATTTCACTTAGGGAGGTCCTCGAGTGGCAAAAAACAGAGGGTTTATGTGTCCTGGTCCCAGCTTTCCATTTTCAATCAACCCCGGATATGCCAGTGCTAAGGCCCAAATCTTGTCTCGCCTGAAGACAAGACCGTCAGAGGGACCTATTCATCGCTCAACAAACCTGGATCATGAATCAATCTGGGTTTTGTTCTCATCATCGAGCGGGGAGTGTGTACTCTGGTCGAAGCTCGTGTTGCCTCCAGGAGGCATCTACTAGGAAGGCAACCCCTCCTCAGTAGCACAGCAGTACAGAAGCCTGTTCCGCAATCTATAATCCGGCAACGTGGGTTGTAGCAACAGTTCTTCCTCTTTGACGCATTGCAGACATTGCCTACTACCATTGCCTACTTGGAAAATCGTAAGCGAACAGGTTAGCCTAGGGAAGCCGTGTGGGTTAGTCACACGACACCACTAGTTACCAGGTGGCACCTCGGGGAGGTTCCTGCCGCTACTTGACCGGAGTGACATGTAGCTTTGCCCCACTCCCGGGAACCACCCGAGAGCGCTACTGTCGACATTCCGGCCGGAACCGATGTCTGATCGTCGGACACTGCGATCCGAATTGCAAAACCGCTTTACCGGCAGGCCGCAAAAAACGACGGTCAGTTGCCACCAGTAAATATTCGCCGGTGTTTGACTTTTACCCAGTGCCTTCCAGCGATGCCGATCAACAGACCCCCAAACAGGGTCTGGGCGACCAAGAGCCAACGCTAACACTCGGCACCTATCGGACTCCTGCTAGAAAAAGTCCTCACGGCCTGGCACCTGGACAATGCCAGTTTCAATTCCGGTTAACGGACACAGTAGTCCAAGCACCCGGCCACCGTCCTGCGTCTCCAGCCAATGCTCAGGCGAAATCCAGACAAAGCGGTTCTGCCACCCGGCAAAACAATCAATCAGCACATCGAAAGAATATCCAAACTCTTATCATCCCTGATACCAGTGCGGTGCCTTGAACCGCGAACAACAGTTTCAGTTCTCACTCCCCTTTGTTTCATTTCTCACTTCTTAAACAGTTCCTATTGGCTACTTTTTGTTTCAGTTCGCATTTATGTGTATAAATCTCTGTGTCCACGAGCGAGAAAAATTGACCACCCTTCTCATTTGGCGGCCTGTGTGTTTACGGTTAATCTATCATTTAAGTTTTTCTGCTCCCTAGACGTACTTTTTATTTAAATAAACCCACCCTTATGTATAATACAGTTATAACTAATTATACTGAGAAATTTTCTAACCGAGCGCTTTATTTTAGCGATAAGTTTAAATTAAGTGACCCTCTTTTGCATGTTATTTAAGTAAAAAAACTGTGGTCGTTGAACTTTTAAAAAAAACCTAAACAAATTTCCCGGAACATGATGTAACATTTGACCTGATTTCTGGCAATAATAGTTTATTCCCACCGATATCGTTGAAGAGAAATCGAAATATCTTAGTGTTCACATTTGAAAAATCCCTAATTATGTCCGTCACACTCATAGCGGTCTGTGTCTCTACGAGATATCTCGTCATTGGAAGAAACCTTACATGTTCTTGATTTCGTCACCATAAAAGAATCGGCATTACAAGGTATCTCGTTTTTAGCAAAATTGGTCAGGTCTTGACAGACGAGTTACATGGTCGAAATCCTTTGAAGGGTCAATACCCGATTCTTAAAGAATGTTTGTTGTTATCACTTTCTAACAAGGCGAGTAGAAGACAGTGCAACTTTATCCATTGTAAAATATTTCATAAAGGGTGTAGGTTATACTGCTATATGCTACTGTAGTGTTTCAAGTTAACTTTTGTAGCAGTGGTTAAGTCTACAATACTCCCCCTCCAGAATTTAGTAGAGTTTAAATTCGATCGATTGCAATCACTGATTTATAGATTGCTAGTTGCGAGATACATCTAAAACTGTATTAATATCGCGTTTCCTTGACAGTCGAATGTGAGGCGTCGTGTTAAGAGAAGTTTGAATGGCAATGAAGAACGAAGCCGCGTGAAAGGAATATTAGTGTGTATTATCACAAGGTTTCAGACAGTTGGAAGTTAATTTCATCGCATTGGAAATTCAACAGCTCATCGTGGATCCTCTATCGAAGTGCGGGTTAATTGTTGTTCGGGGCATCTGCTATTTGTCAACAGCGCCTCTAGGCCTACAATCACGTCCACCACTCACCAATTTAACGAGACTTGTGAAAGGATATAGCAGATTTGTCTACCAAAAAGTACTTCGCAGTGGAGATATTTTACATTGTTATAGATGTACCAATGTATCGTAAGTTAAATTTTGTAGGGATGGCACATTCATCTAAAGGCTTCGTACGTTTACGAGTTGTAAGTGTCGAAGATACACACACATACAGTTCATGTAACTTATCCCGGGTGTATTTTTCTCACCTGTGACAGAAAAACTTTCTTCTTGTGTGTATGTCCATTACTTTACGTCGTCTGTCTCCTGTTTGGCACAGTTTGGCCAGATATAGTCATTGCGTTATAAAAATAAAACAAACAAGACTATTGACTAAACAAGTAGTTATTATTATTTATTGTTTTGCAAATTCCCCTGACCAATTTGAACGTTAGGAGTCGTGGTTTTTGTCATCATGGCACTACAAGAGCGGAATTGTTAACCCCTTGGTTAACCTTGGTACACCACGGAGGGTGGGTTCGCGTTGTCACACAGATACCATACATTCAAGGCGCGCACCGTTTATAGAGGAGCCACATGTTCACTTCAGACAAACATCCATGCCTTGTCCTGAATTCTTAACAGGGACTTTTGGATCCAGAAAACAGCACCCTAACAAACCAGCCTGATTGGTCGACAACGGATAGATAGTGGAACTGCCCATAGACGGAAATATTAGTAGAATGAGGATTGCTATTGAGGGGAGCTGCAAAAAATGTGACCAACATGTCGACCAGTAGTCATATGACTGGTCTGTAAAAAAGTGATTTGGTCGACCGATTTGGCATCTGATCGTCTCGTTTGGCGATATAACATCTTACGGCAGGGTAGATATGCGAATGCACATTTCTCCAAAGTGGCAACAAAAGTGGTGAAATTGACAGAACTTACAACTATGCCACGCTGACCAATCAGATGATGAATCAATGGTAGGGCGTCTTTACCCTTTTCATAAACCAATCAGATGATGAATGGTTCGTTTCCACTTTGCAGACGAAAATTATCGAATGGTTACGTTACTACTAGTTTTGGTATTATGATTCTCGGCAGATAAAAAGGTTACCATGGCTCATCCTACTTTTATATTTGCTCTATAGAACTGTCTATGAAAAACTGATGGCAGGCATCTGTGCCAACTTATGATAGATACTTTGCGTTTCGGTCAAACTGGGCTAAATGTGTCGCTTTAAAAGCATTCAATAACGGGTAATAAATAAGGTGTCGGGAAGCCATCTGGAATTTTAGTCGAGTGTGTTCTCAAGACGCTGAAACTGTTCAAGTGCAACGTACCAAAGACAGTGAGGGACAAGTGGAAGTTGGAAGCAGTCCAGTCTCTCTCTCTCTTCTGTCTTCACTCGTTTTCTATCAGGCTTGGGATTATTTAGATGGCACCTACTGTTCACAGAGCTAATTGCGAATTGGAAGGTGGCTTTTCTTGACTGTGTCAACTTAGAAAGCCGGGAAACTCGTGACATGGTACGAAACTTAACTAAAGATAAGTAACTACAGAAATTTTCGTTTTGGGAATGTATTTGTTTCATTGAAACAATTTTTCGTATAACAATTCCTCGATAGTTTGTATTCTTGATGGTGTCCACAGCCGGGAAACTCGCGCCACGGTACGAAACTTGACTAGAGATAAGTAACTGCTGAAGTTTACGTTTTTGGAATGTATTTGTTTCAGTGAAAGAATTTTCGTACAGTAATTCCATAGATCGTTGGGATTCTTGACAGTCTTCACAAACTCGCTCCACGGTACGAAACTTGGCTCGAGAAAAGTAATTACTGAAGTTTACGTTTTTGGAATGTATTTGTTTCATTTTGTACTTTCACACACATACACACAGTATGTACTTTCGTACTGTAATTACTCTATATAACGTTTATCAACACAGCATCTCCTCGATATATGAATCATAGATATATCGCTCTATCTCACTTGTAAACCTTACGAGTTGCAGGTAGCGCAGATTTGATTCGTGTATCTTACCCTGAGCGTATTTATTTCTTCCATGTCAGTAGTTGGTAGTTCAGTTCACGTTAGCACTGAAGAAATACAAAGGTTTATTGGTGACGGTGATCAATCTCGAAGATAACCACCAGGTAACCATGACACCACCTCGTAATTTTGAATCGTGGTCAGATGACGAGTTCAATACCTGAGCTAACACCCCCTCTCTAAGCACTTCTGTGCCAGTAAAACTTATCGTGAGTATGTCCATTACTTGTTTCTTATCCCTTCGCATAGGGTCCGCTGTGGCTTTGTGTGTTTTCCCGCTACTCTAGCAGCCTGCGAGCAGGTTTGATTCCAAACAAGTTCGATTTTACTCTCTGGATGTATCTCCCTCTCTGTGTGTGTGTCAGCAAAAATTTCCTTGTGAGTGTTCATTGTTTATATATCTTGTGCTCGTCGCAACCCTTGATCCATAAGGCCCTACCATTCCATTCGCTCATAAATATTGCTACAAATAATGGTCTTGACAATTGCCGAGAATTTAGTTAAGTTGCCATTAACTCACTAGCTTATATAGTACATTTGGACAAGTACGCTGGTTTAACCTACGAGTTGTAGGCGGCTTAGATTTGATTCATGTAATTTACTGTGAGGGTATTTATCTCTTCTGTGTCTATGAAACTTTCCTTATGTGTATGTTCATTACTTGATTACTTATTTACATTGTATGTCTTGCGTTTGACGCAGCATGACCGAATATGGCCGTTGCATCAAAAAATCTAACCAACAAACTCTTTACTTGCCACACGATGAATTTTTGTTTTATGAACTGTAGAAGAAATCTCAATCCGTTTCTTTAGAATTGGAAGTTCAAAGGTTGAATGCTTTACGGCATTTTAATTGAATAAGTAAAAATATTTGAATGTCTCCAAAATGTGGACTGGGAAGATTTTAGAAATACTGAATATTATATAATCAAAAAACTTGCAAAATGGACAATGGCCCTTTTTCTACCAAGTAAAGATTTAAGAATCAACTTTTATTTAAAATTTAGATTGTCACTTATAGTTTAAAAATATTGTTATATTTCAAGCAAAGAGCAAGTTCCCTTTCCATCCAAAGAACGGAGCTTACTGCTTTTAAACTTGACAGTAAAGTTTTGTAGTTCGCAGTTAAAAACAGCAAAATATCAAACATGTCAGACATCATGACTCAGCTTGACGTTATACTTGTTTTTTAGAAAGAATCATTGCATTCAGTAGCCAAGTTCATCTCTTTTCTCTGAATTTTTCTTTCTTTTTAAGCTTTCTCAATTGTTGACACTCTGGTATCCAATAAAGAACTGCTTCTCCTTTTATAGAGCGTTGACATATTCACCATGAGTAAGATACCGAATCCCCATTCCCGCATGTCTCGGATTTTCTGAACTTTCCTGCGTATTTCATTTTGACAGCTGATTATGCATCCTACTATCTTGAACCCAAAGAAAATAATCTTGAACCCAAAAGCGACACTAACTAATAAATCTCAAGGAAACTGGATTCCGATTTTTTAAACCAGCGGTGGAATCGTATCACAGAGTTATAGGTTTGGACCCCCTCCACAACAGTAGTCTCAAAACTTAGATCTGAAAAAGAGATATTAGAAGCTTAAACTGTTATGTTACGTTAACAGTGTTTCTGCTAATTCACGATTACACAGTTATGATTAACTCGTTACTTACAATAACATTTATAATTAACTGTTTATTTACAATGACACATATAATTAAACAGCTAATATATTAACATTTTTGCTATCAGTTGTCTAATTACACTAACGGTAAGCGACTACATTTAACCGCTTTATTAACTGTCAGGAATGGACGTCAATGGTTTTCAATATTATGTTTTTAAATAAAGTAATTTGAAAAGTTTCTTGTAGTAAGAATTTAAAAATAAGTGAAAAAAAAAGTTTATACGGCTTTTTATTTTTGTAACATATTACAAATTTAATTTGCTTCACTAATATCTTAACAACTATTACAGGTAATTGTTTATAGTTGAATAACAGTTGCTCAATGTTATTTTAAGATGCTATTGAATTAACAGTCCATCACTACTTAGATCCTCAACAGGCCATCTTTCAGGATTGTAAAGCCATGTATTCGCGCGGAAAATTATTTTTAGGGATGATCTAGTCTTCCCTCTCTCATTGTATGTTTTACTAATGTGATTGGTAGGTATTTTCAGTGTAAATAAGCAAACCACCGGAATGCAAATATTTCACTTCCGCTACTCAAAAATCACTTTTACGAAGAATCACGCCTGCTAACTCCTTGACCATTATGCTGTTCGAAGTTCTGTGGTCGCTGGTTGGTATTTTTTTCAACTCCAAGTAATCTTAAAGAATATGAATTAAACGACGTTTTACTTCATATAGAATGTAAATATCATTCGATGAACCAGAAATTAAAAAAAACATATTTGAGGAAAAAGTAACTTGTCAATATAAAACCATCGATTCGGCTAAAAAATTGACCGAGCTATAAGAATTTTGCTATAAGAATATAAAAACTTAACATAGCTTCTCTGGTTCATTAAACGACAAAAACATGTTTGCTCGACATGCTATAAGAATTTCAAGTCAATCAATGTAATAGTTTTATAGATATCAAGCCAACAACTCGCGAAAAAGCTGTTCCTAGAAACCACGTTTATAAAGTTTCTGCATAGTTAACAGAAGCATATTCAATATTTATATCCTACCCATCTGCATTGCCAATGACATTCAGTGTCTGTTGGACAGTGCGGTAACATTTCGATCGTCATATGTTGATGACCAATCGTTTAAATCTGAATCTTAGAATTTAAAATTTCATAAAGTGATAAAGTTTCATAAAGTTTGAAATTTTCAACTTGAAATTTCTCACATGTTTTTTAAATTCTAAAAAATAAAATTTCGTTAAAAAAAAAATTACAGAAAAAAATAAAAAATTTTAAAGATAATTTCATCTTGAGAGATCTGTTCTTACAAACTGAAATAGTCTACACGTCATTAACTCCAGATTACTGACCGTAATTTATAATACCAGTAACACTAACAACCGCTTTCGAAAATTTTACGAATTGTTAAGTGTTCTATGGTAAAGGAGGAATGTGACGTACTGTCCATATGGTGAGTGGTCTAAGACTTACAAAAAAGACTTAAAGCATTAATCTCGGTTGAAACTGATACAAAGATACTTATTAACATGATCAAAAAATGAACCCAGAATGAATCCAGAATTTCATGGGATGAATCAAAAATTAATTGTTTCATTTTCATGAAAACGAGAAGTGTAAATGTACAAAACTAAACATGTTAGCAAATTTCAGACCCCAACTTTAATGAGACCATAAATAATATTTTTCCTGGATCCGCAAAAGATTATTCACACTTGAAAGTACCGCACAAAATTATTTATGGCTTTTATTTTTGGATGGATTTCAGACCTCTGAAGCAGATTTAAAAAAAAAAGAACAAAAGCAAACAAGTGATGCAGTTGGGATATAAAAAGTAAAGTGATACTACATGAAAAAAGTGAAATTCAAATAAAGGAGACGACAAATCCAGGAATTGGTGTCTTGGAATCTTTTGAACTTGTAAGTGGAGACCTCATGCCGCTTGAATTAACTGAAATCATTATAGAAAAACATCTTGAAACATTAATGAAGACCCGAGCATAGAAGAAAACAAATTTATGGACATTTGCTTGTAATTACCATCCATACATTACAGAATTAGATGTAGACCAATTTTTTGTTTGACTTGAAGATTCTCTGCGTCCTGCCAGGCATTGATAGAACGATCAAAGTTCTTGTATTTAAATTTTTCGATCGCTATATTTCGACACCAGAATAATGGAACTAGGTAACTCAAAAAATGGTATATTTTGACACACTTAAATCAGTAAAACTCAAATCATACAGAATTGAATACACGCACTAGATAGTTTTGTGACTTTTAGATAAACTAAGATTAAAGGTTATAAAACAATTATAAACCCAGCTAGTAGGATATTTATGTGAGAGGATATTTTTGTAACGCTAAACATAAATGGCAATTCTGGTTCTGTGGTAGTACGTACTTCCGGTTTCATTCCAGAATTGACGTTACCGGGCATCTTATTCAAATGCAATTTCAGCCAATATTGTTGTTTTTTAGAATTAATCATAACTTTAACATGTTTTGTTTTCTTTTTGTTCAACTGAATACATGTATTGCAAATAACTGCGTTGTTAAGTCAGGCTCTAATTGCTCCACACGAATAATTTAGTGACGAAGGAAAATTACGCCAAATATTGACAAAATGACGATAAATTAAGCTAATTACCAACTGGATTTATTTTCCCCTCTCATAGAAATTGCAATAAAGCAAGAATCCAAGAAGTATCAAAAATATCTTTCAAGATATTTGATTCCAGTGAAATACTAGATCTGAAAATGCCAGTTCCAATGATATTTTACGATCAAAATGACTCAATTATGGCTTTAAAGATATTTTTTCTATAATAGAATTTGGCCCTATACATGTTCTACAGCTGGCTGCTCTCTGACACCTATCTCTAATTGTTCCACTTGATTAACTTAGTGACAGTGGAAAGTGATGGCTATAAATCAAATTAATTCTTCACCAAAAGTGTTTTCTTCTCCTTCCAGAGTGGTTTGTTCGCATTTACACTGAAAAAACTTCCATAAAGATAAGAATATCGCGAAAATCTGAGAAGTTTCTTCAAATACCTTTCTAGCCCTTTGATTCTAGTGAAAACTCGCCTGTAAGTGCCAGTTTCGAAAATTTCTATTCGGAGTTTATCTTTTCTTCTATAATAGCGTTTAACGAGGCGCGAAGGCGTTGAATAAAAAAAACGTGTTGCTAACGATGTCACGACCTGTTGCGTCCAGCATCTAAATTAGATTTGTCAGCAAGATAGTGGGTGGCGGATTACGGAGATTAACATTTACCGAATTTCAAGTCCACGCCTGGCGTGAATGATTGAATTTTATAATTTTTCTTTCAGAAGATTCCATAGTTGAGAGGGAAGGGATTCGAGGGCACGAAAGTCTCCAAATTTTACCCTCCTAGTGGTTGTCTCGACGAAGTATCCTAGTGGTTGTCCCGTCATAAGCAAAACAGACCTCACCTTAATGGACGAGATGTCTCGTCATTAGATGAAAAGTAACCAGATCGTGATCTTGTCAGCGTCAATATCGTGATGCCGAGATATCTCGTCGAAACCACTTGGATTGTTAACTCCAATGTGTTTTATTTTCTTTTAAAAAGATCCCGGTTTATAGTCAAGTGGTATCGACGAGATATCTTGTCCATCAAGATCTAACTAATTTTGCAATTTTGTTGACCCCGATATATCTCGTCCATATCAAGATCTGGTCAGTTTTGATAATGACGAGATACCACTTCGAGACAACCACTAGGAAGGTTAATGGGACTTAAAACTGAAATTGCAGTTTTGGTGCAGTTGGTAATGTGGATTTTAGGGCGTCATATTTGGCCACGGCACACCAAACACAAAACAGGCAGGTTAAGTAATGGACAGACACAAGCAAAAAATGTTTAGCTGACATAGAAGAGAGAAATAAACCTAGATGTAAAAATCGATCGACATTGCCAATTTAAAAATATCATTTCGTTTTTATTTTTATAGTGTTGAAAAGTCTCCATAGCAAATTTTTCTACAAATGGAAAAGCAATCGGCTAACAAACAGCGTGTTTTAAGCGTAATTTTATTGAATGTTGGAACTCTAAAAACACTACTCATTTTCCACCAAAAATGAATAGTTGGAAATCGGTTCGGCATGTATTGCCTCTTCGTAGAATTGCAATTGAAATAATGAGACAGTTTCCCCAAAAGTGCTTGATGATGAGATTTCATTGACATTCACAGTATTTCTGTCGTAAAATTACCGAAAGAACATCCCACTCTTTTGGCCGCATAACTTCTTTTTCACTGCTCATAAAATACCAAAAGAATTTCCGGAACTATCTCTAGATACGCGATTTAACGTCTTAAATCTTAAATAAGAAGGATGCATAACGAAAAAAGTTAGTCCGGCAAAAGAAAATGTTTAATGTACAACATCGTGCTAAGACATCCGCAACGAAAAGTGACTCAATTAGTAATTCGCAGAAGAGGTTTCGAGAACATGTCTTTTAAGTGAGGAAGCGAACACTAAGACGGACAGATACGCAGCAGTAAAAGCAAATAGTAAAAAATGTCTCTGTTGGAAGAAGAGCTTTGTGAACATTGGGAGAAGCGTCCTAAAAGAGTGCCCAAGTCCATGAATCAAGATACTAATGTCACCATTTAATGGCGTTGCTTTTCCCTAACTGATCCGCATTGCCCATAATAGGCAACGGCTCTGTTTCTATCGCAGTAAGATGTGATTTTGTTTTTCAAGAAGGATTCGGAAGGGGCGTCAGGCTGTTGAACTGTTGATGCATGCCAATGGAATGGATTTCTGCTTGCCCATGCAGATTAGATGCACTGTGAAGTATCGGTGGAGGGAATTAGTGTGGGAATCATTTCAAAATATGACGCGACTATTAATTAGAGATTTAGTTCTTTTGCATTCACCAGACGGCGAATTCAAAAGGGAGATAACGCAACTAGGATGCACTTAGTGAATGGTTTGCGCTTACAGAAGCCGGGTGGGCTTTAAAATACGTGACATTGTTAGTAGACACCTCCCTTCCCTCTGCTTTTTCCCCAAGTTGTTTCGTGGAGTTTTTACTTTGGCTCTGTGAAGGAAGTGAGGGTAAGACTGTTAAACGACTAAGACGAATATTTTGATGGTGACTTCAATGCATTTACAAGATAACCCTCATGGTGGTTGTCTCGACGAGGTATCTCGTCATTATCAAAACTGAACAGATCTTGATGGACGAGATATCTCGTCATTGGAAGAAAAAACTGACCAGATCGTGATCTCGCCATAGTCAAAACATCGGGAATATCTTGTTGACAAGGTATTTAGCCACTAGCGAAATTGGTCAGATCTTGATGGACGAGATATCTTGGCGAAATCACTTGGAGGGTTGATACATTTATATTTGGTCTTCCCTTCTAAAGATGCTCTAGAAATGTACAGTATGTTGGGCCTTTCTTGAGCGTTGTACCGGGTGTGCAGCATAGTCAGAAAATTCCTCGAACTTTTGAAGTTATTAGGTTCACTTAAGGGATTTTCTTTTCTTTCGGCGAAAACTGCCTTGATTTTTCACGTAATTTTATTTTTGAGGTCTTAAGAACATGTGGGCCAAATTTTAAATCGAAATTCTTTAAATTGGCCCAAATATAAGCCATTATCAGACGCACGAAGATGTAGAATTTGGAGCGTGCACCACTTTTTAAAGATGTTAATTACATAACGCCAATTTACAACAAGTAGTCATCAAAAGATCACACTTATCTACGGTACTATATAGCACTTGTATAGTAGATTAGCAGGAAAAAATATTACAAGAACTTAGAATGCTTCCGTTAACTTTGACTGAAAGTTAAACGCGTCTATATCAGAACAGCATTTTCGCTTATGGTTCTACATAATACTATTGGATATTGAGATTTTTGTAGCATATCGGAAAACATCCTTTTATCATGGGATGAACCAGAAAAGTGATTTGTTATGATTCATATTTTAACCAATTTTGACCGTCTTGAACCAATAGAATATTTATTATACTAGTGGGCTCCGCTCGCCAACCCCCGGTTGCTTCGAAAACCAACACTACTTTCGCAGAGTCAATCTCCTACGACGGCGAAACCTCCGCCCCATGATCGCCTACGCACGCAATCCGGTCCAGTTTGCTTCGCAAACCAACACTCTTTATGCATATATAATTTGGTTAGCTTTTCAAACCAAGACTACTTTTGAAGAGTCAATCTCCTGCGACGGCGAAACAATCTTAATAATTCGTATAATCCTGATTTTACCATCCTGTCCATGACGTCACAGCGAGGGCTTTGCCCTCTGCTCTCTAACGCTCGCAAACCAACACTCCTTTCGCAAGTGATATCGCTTTTTTTTTAACTTTAACACATAATGCACCCTAAACTAATAGCCGCACCAGTAAAAAAAACCTTCGCGACCTTGTTCCCTGTACAATTTTGAATAAACCATGTTAATCTCGAAATTTTTGCATATGTACTTTCTCGCGAAACCGTATAAGATTCCAGTGGAAAAAACGAGTTCAGCCTTTTGGACTCTGGGCCAGACGTCACAGCGAGTTTCAACGGAAAAAATATCATTGCTATGGTGATTGTAGCTCTGATCAATTTGATATCTGGCAAACCCGTTAGTTAAAAATGCAACCTTTTGTTTCACCGTTCCCTCTGCGCGATCAACAATTTGTACACTCGCGATATTATACTTTTCCTCACATCGAATTTGCTTATGAATCAATTTCAAAAATAATTTTCCATAAGAAAAAGAGAGACCAGTTAATTTGTCTTTTAATTGATAGAATTCAATTTGAAATGTATTCAATCTTACTATTTTTCACAGTGACTGTTGCAAAAAAAAAACATGCGTGTAAAAAATAAATAACAATAGTACATGCAATTCCATGCACAGAATTGTCGGAAATATTTAAAGACAATTTCAAATTTCAGGAGTAGGAATTTTAAAAGATTGAAGTATTTTTAAAACTTTAATACTGTTCAAGCAAAAATTATGTTTTTCCTTTGCCAGAAACAAAAATGTTATTGGAATAAAGCTCACTCTCTCTAAAAACATTTTGTTGTAAATGTAAGGAAAAAATTGTTTAAAGGTGTTCATTGTGTCAACTTGAAGCTATACCCAGTTTTTGCAAAGGTGTCAATGTCGATTGAAGTTTATGCAAATGAGGTCCACGGAAATCAATAGATCTCTGAAAAGCCATGTGGCTCAAATTCAGCGATGTTGGCAACGGAGCTATTTTGAGGCTGTAAGTGGTCTTCATCCCATCCTTGCCTCATCGTATCCGTCTTCCTTCCAACAAACTTACTTTTGACCCGCATCAGCAAGGAATTGAGACGGTTAATTGATGGAACAGTTATAAATACGTCAGGGAAGTAGTAAAGCTTGCAGAGCAGCGTAGTTTGCTGATCCTAGATGCGCGGTCAGATAAGAATCCTTCCATCGTTATAAACCACACACGATCATGAGGGAGGGGAAAAAGAAATTACAATCCATCAATCTTGATGGCTTCGTACGCTTCAATTAAATCTAGTTCCCGCCACAAAGCTATCAACCAAACAATCAACAAAGAGTAGCGTGTACGCTCAGTAGGGGCGAATTTATAGCTGTATTGAGTTATAAGAGGGCGACAGAAAGGACAAAAAACTGTGAGAGGACGGTTACAAACGCGTTTGAATGTCTGTAACTGCAGACGGAAAATACTTTACTGGCTGTAGTAAAGCTTATCGAAGAGGTCCATGTTCGAGTTAATTGATCTTATCTTTGTCAAGAAGATTTATGTTTGGATGGAAATGCTTTTTTTAAATCAAACATATTTTCCATATTTATTCCAGTTAGGACACTGCCAATCGACACATTTTATTATAAGCTGCAGAGTACACTGCTCCATATGTTTCAGTTAAATATAATTCATGCTACAAAGCTATCTACAAAGAAGTATTATGTGTGGTTTGATAGGTCAAATCTATAACTATATCGAGCTATGAGAGGGCGACAGGAAAGACAAAAAACTGTGAGATGACGGTTGCAAACGCGTTTAAATGTCTGTAATTGTAGACGGAAAATATTTTACGGGCTGTGGTAAAGCTTATCGGAGAGAAGATTCAATGCGTGTACGAGTTAATTTGTCTTTTTTTAGTCAAGGATTTATGGTTAAAATATGTTGTTCAGAACTTATACTCCCCTATCCCAAAATAAGTGTCCCATTTCATACACGGTTGTTGTTTCGAAAAGTTGTCACATTTGTTAAATAGACGGTAAAGAGTTAATCGTAAATTAAAAGGTTTATTTTTCTGACATGGTTGAATATCACATACTAAAGCAGTTAGCTTTTAATATAGCTTTAGAATTACAATTAATATTACTTGGGAGGCGATTTACTCATCCCAAGTTTTCTTTCTTAATGCTTATAATTTTGAAGGCATTACTTCCAGAATACATCATTACATTTTCGAAACATATTTGCTAACCTTTTCCTTCTAACATCGAAAAAAGTTAATTTTCTTAGATAGTTAACCAACCCTCGTTTACATTAAAAAAGACAACGGAGTGTCATTCTTAGATTGTCTTATACCGTTGACAAGTGTTTTAATCTTATTGGCACAGTTTACTTCAAAAAAAAATTATTAAAATTCGAAACAAAAATGTGCAAATGTGACACTTATTTCGGGACTAGTTTGAACAAAACTTGTATTCCTTATCAACCCTCTTGGTGGTTCCTGGAAAAATCTGTTCCAAACGGTCAACAGTTCTGAGCAAGGATAATTTGTTTTTTTCTACTTGGATCTTCATTACCCTTGTTTTAATAAGACAGGTTTGTCTCGATGAGATAATTCGTCCTTAACAAACTTGAACGATATCTGTCGACGAAACACTTGGGTTAACGCATCATTGAATGAAGAATTAAGGACATGAAATATGCTTGAAAATGCCCCAAGAAATGCATTTAAATCAGCGTAAGCTTCCATGAAATACATGTCTTCACTTGGATGATACTTCAGTCTTGTCAGAAAAAGATGGAAAAGCATCGATGTAATGAGCATAAAGACAACATAACCTTTTCTCCCGTTATAAAGCGTGAATACACGATTTTCGTTGTTTTTACACACTGATACTACCCATTTCCAGAAAACAATATATGCAGTTTCTCTTTTCCGGACCAATCTTGCAAAGCTTCGCAAACAATAAGATAGAGCAGTGTCCTACGCTCGTGACAATTGAATTCGTGATTTCATTAATAGCTTTGAATTTTCGTTGATATAAAACAAAATTAGACTTTTTTGGATGCATATATAGGCAGTTTTCTCTTTTATAATCCGTTTCTACCGCATTGAACTCAAGGCTATAGAAGTCTTCGCTTTCGAGACGCCCAAATCAATTCAGTTACGGTTACCTGAAACCAGAGTTTTACAAATCTCTCGTCTCAACTGCAGTAGATAAAGGCAGTAAATTTTATTATTCGGGTTAGATATTACATTGTAACGGGTTTGGGTAGGAAGGGGAAATGGGACTTTATAGATCGCCAATTCTAAAGTACCTGGCTATTCTAATTATCTCGAACTCGGATCCTTGACTGGTACACTTTCTAGTTTCGAATCAACTTAAAAGGCTGCGAAAAATTTAACACTCTAAGCGACATGCCCAACCATTGATCGGGAAATTCACTTCAAATACAGTCTGGGAAAATTACCGTACGGCAAGCAGCAGATCTGAAATATTTATACATTTTGTTCCAAGAAATATTTTGTCTTACGTCCACCATCGCGTAGAAACCTTTCCGAACTGTACTCAGGCGTGCCACTAAGCGGAAAATTCAGTTCCAATGTAACGCAGCAAAATTCTAAAAATTCTAGAATGGCAAGCCGTAGTCGCGAAATTTTCGAAAACCTGCGCCGGATCCCTACCTACCAGATAACTAAGTATTTCGGGTCTGCCGTTCACGACACAGAAATCCCTCTGAACTGTACTACAGCGTGCCGCTTGGCGAAAAATTATGTTCAAAGGCAGCCCCTAAATATTCCCACATGTCAAGCGGTAAAGACGAAATTTTCGGACACTTCACACCGAACAGAATTATCTTGTATCCAAATACTGCCGGTGTTTTGATGAAGATATCTTGTCAGGTTTTTCTAATGAAGTATCTCGTCAATTAGGATCTGGTCAGTTATGCTAATGACGAGATACATCGTCGAAACTGCAACCAGGATGGTGAAGAAGCTGGAAATCAGACTGTTCCTTAAGTTTCGCAAGTCTGAATAATTTTCATTCCTCTCTTTCATTGCCTCTGTTTTTCAAAAGCGCGCGTTGAAGTGTTTTTTCAAAGTCGTAAAAATACTTCTCGCTTGGGCATGATGTATTTTTACGCTGATGCAAATGCTAGCGTTACCTCCCCTCTCCCCTGCATGTATTGTGCCTTCGGGTAAATGAGTTTAATACCTTCTCAAGTGTTATTTCGGTTTCATTCCAAGAAGTGCTCAGGAATAGTCGTCTCTATTTGTATACGATAGTCGTCGAACAAGGGGAAATAAAAATGCAATCAGTTTTAGTCTGTCTAACGACAAACTCGTATTTTTGTCTCCCAGGTAACAACAGGCAGCTGGTTAACTATTGATCAATAAATTTACTACCCTGTTCTGAGAAAAGTCGTAGCTTTTCCAAAATTCCCGTGCTATGTCGTACCGCCAAATATTTTAAGAGATTTATGTATTCAAAGGGGAAAGGACCTCTATTCTTGTCAAATAATTTAAGGCTCCAACTGGTGCCCTCCTTTTAACGACTTCCGTTCGCGTTAAGATAAGAGGCATTCAAATGACTTGCCAACTCGCGATATTTGCTTACACGAGGATGGGAGAACTTCTGATGGTCTATTTCTAATTTTCTCCTAGTTGATCGGAGTTGGACTGGAATAGTACGACCACCTCGAGAAAAAATGTTACCCCTCCTACTTCATGTGATACCGAACGATTCGATTACCTTTCTTCAGGCAGTTGTCCTCCACGCGGGATGGATTATGGACTGGTATAGCACGTCCACAATGAGATAAAATATGGCCCCAGCTACTTCATGCGATACCGAACGATTAGTTTAGCTTTCTTTTGGCAAGCGTCCTTCGCACGGGACAGAGGCTGGTGTGGTATAGTACGCGACCAGTAAGACAAAAAAAATTACTACGAAAATTGATCTACTTCATGTGATACTGAACGAATCGATTGCCTTTCTTTAGGTAAATGTCCTTCGCACTAGACGGAGAGTGGCTAGGTATAGTACGACTACTTACGAAAAAAGTTAATGGTACCCTTCACTTTGGTTACGAGATACCAAACATTTGGATTACCGTTCACTGGGCGAGTGAATTAACTGCAGAAATAGATGTATGATTACATACTATTACACTTGTAAAAAATCATTTTCAACAAATTTACATTTGGCCGAACGCTTCAGTTGCAGTTCGTTACAAAATTCGTTGAATCGTACCACCACCGGAAACCCTGTTCCCCATATGTAACAAGTTGTGGTTTGGTTTGTCATCGTTGTACGTTCATGTCTTCTTACACGAGGGCTAATTTTACCGGGATTAGGGTTCGGCAGAGATGTGAAAAAGTAGCAGTCATTTTAAACTGCCTCGGCAAAAAGAGTTGGATGCGGCTGTTGGACTGATGGCTGGAACTTCATAAAAAAGTTTCTGCGGTTGAAGTTCAATTTCATCGAGGTGTCTTCAGTGGGAGAGAAAAAAAAAACAGTTATGTGTGTGTTAAGTGGTGATATGACGCGCAGCTTGGGGAATACTTTTTATCACTCTTACGAAGTCACTCGCTATTTTGATCAAACCACATCCTAACATTTTTTACTACCCACATTTTGGAAATCCCTGATATAATATAGATGGGGTTTCCGTGAGTAATCCCGCCGATTCTAGTAGTTTTTGCAAGGTGACACCCACCAATCCCAGTATATTTTTCAAGTTGGCCCTACTGATTCCAGTGCATTTTGCCAATTGGCCCCGCTGATTCCTGTGCATTTTGCAAGTTGGCCCCACCGTTACCAGATATAGCAAAATAACAAGATAATTGTAACGATATCATTTGTAAAATTAATTATATTGATATTTCTATTGGGGTTGTATTATGCGAAAAAGCATATTTCCTTTGTTAAACACGTTTTCAGTTTATCTTTAACGTCATACCTAGTTCCTTCAATGAAATTAAATTTAAATGAGTCATTGATCTATATGAATGTTCGTGTCTATTCGATAGGTTTGTAAGAAGAACGAATAAAAGTATATATGCCTCACCAGAGATACTAACACTCTTATGATTAGTTTTCAGGTCAGACAGTCTGGAAACGCAAACGCAAATCGAAATCTACTTAATCAAAAGTTCATCCTCACCTAATGTACTGAGTGTCTTGAAATCGGAATCAAGTATTCCTGATGATATTTTAATCATGTGCTAATGACATTTAAAACTTTCGTGAAAGTAGTTGACGATTGTCCCATTCATAATCATTGTTAATGTTTTAGCACCTTTTTTGTGCAAAGCATTCAAATTTGTCCACAACTGGCAAACTCTGGTGGATTGAGTTTTGCAGTTCAAAACGAGATGATTTATCACGGCCCTCTTAATTCGCTTTCCGTCACTCTGCCAAGAAACAATTGCGGGTACACTGGAGACAACTCGAACAGCAGGTCGAGACAGTAAATTTCTAGTTAATACCCGTGTTTTGGAGGAAACAGCATTTTTTTGGTTCTTCTGCTCTTAATCTCTGTGCGGGCTTCGTTACTCGAAGAATCATTTCACCGTTAAGATTCTGCAACGGAAGCAAAGACGAGTGAATAAAAGGAGAACTGCCAAATATTGTAAATTAATTTTATGTGAAGTGTTGAGTGGCGTATAGGACTCTCCCGAGCGATTGTTGGCACTCTCCTGCACACAAATATTCGTGCCTCAGGCACCCATTTGATGTGTCATTGCCTTGAGAAAGTTAGTGCCTCAAGTATGTTCACTTTCAGTCGGGTGAGTGCTTCTTTATTACAGCGGTGCTTCACTTAACTTGATGCTTGAATCTACGCATCCCCATTTCATGATAAGCTGAAATGGATTTACCCATTCCAAATTGAAAGGGCTCCAAATCCCAGCATGCGGTTTGTTTATACGTTTGTTTACAACTTTAATCGCTCCCTTGATGTTCAAACATCTCTTAGGTGAATGACTTTCCTGGCAATTCTGCGTTTCGCTCTCCGCGTGAAGCTAAGAACTATCCTTTATTGCATTTCCCAAAACACCATAAAGCTTTATCTGGAGGAACTTGATGGGACTCAAAGTGATAAACTCGTATTAAGCGTAAATTGTCAGTTTAATTTCCGCCATTGACATCTCAGTATAAATAACCGAAATTTATAGCGATAAGGGAATGAAATCGAAGAACGGCTTTCGCGATTTTTACGATTGTAGTCCCAGCTGGATAGCAAAAAATGGCGTCGCTCTTTTTTTGAATTGTTGTGGGTTGTTTATAAAATTTTTTTTCACCATTAACGTATGATGTTTTGGAATATCTTCTCGAGCCGATTGTTTTATAGTCCCGTCCTTCATTTCCTTACATGTATTCGGATATAACTGTTCGCTGTTTTGGCAGAGTAGGAGTGAAGGCAATTATGAAAGCGTTTGTTCAGAGTTTTATAATATATGATCCCTTTAATGAAAACTTTTTTAGAAATGTATCCAACTATGAACGCGAGTTTATGCTTATAGAAAATGAAAATAAAATCATAAAATTGTTTTTGAATTATTAAATTAAAATTATTTATAAAGATTTGTTTTCAACTTTTCATTATTGCAGTTGCGAAGAATTGAAATGAGCTTTAACTTAAGAGTTTTTATGCCTACAGAGAAAAATATATACATTTATAATTTTTGATTTAATCTTTAGAAAACATTTTTATCAGATATTTTAGAAGATAAAATTTATGGTTTGAATTATCGCTCTTCGGTCATATTTTGCAACCATAAGGGATAATTTGTGACTGCTTTCAGTATGAGATTGTTTACAAGTGTTAGTTGTGTGGAAATAATTTTGTATTGTGTTTCAACAGGAATAAAGTTTGTGATACTCAAGGAGTTGAATCACATTTCCCCTTTTTCTGATATTAATCAGTTTTCATTGCATAAATGTCAAGATCTCTGATACATTAAAGAAATCGTTTAATTCTCCTGGTAGTTGGCTCAACGATTTATCCCGTCCTTACCAAAAGTGACCAGATCTTGATGGACGAGATATCTGTTCATTAGAAAACTGACAGAAGTTTAATCATCAAAAACTTGACAAAATATTGATGACGTGATATTTTATCAATAGGCGAAATAGGTCATATCTTGATGGACGAGTTATTTCGTCGAAACCACTTAGAAGGTAAACGTAAATTGATTTGAACCTGGTTTATCTAACAATTGCGTTGTGTTTTAAGCTCTTAATGTTACATTTTCGTTTTTTTCTAAACGGCGTGATTATTTTGTGATGCTCCAGACTATTGATATGCGCATTAAACCATTAGCTGCTGAGTAGTTTTAGCCAAAGTAGCGCAAGTTAGCACTCGCGCTGTTAATTATTATTTTCCTCGTTCCCGTCAGGGTTGTTAATTTTAAAGAAAGAAATGGCACCCAATTTCACCTAAAAACAACCAAACGATTTATCAATATTTTGTTAGAAAAGTAATTTGTGTGTGAGCATTTTAGTTTAAACATAAACAAACCACTGGAAGCCGAAGACAATTCTGCTGGTAAAAAACTAATTTGATTTTCCGCCTCTTTGCTTTTGACCTAATTTCCTCCGACACTGAATATTCGTATAGTGGAATTACTCAGCATTCATGGAGCAGCCATTTCCAACACGTATTTGCCATAATTTCAGTTACATCAAAACAAAACTAAGCGATTGAAAAATCTGTGATCAATTAATTCTATATTCAACGTGACGAAATCGTACTCAAAACACAAAGCAATTTCCCTTCCGGAAGAAAAGGAAATATGTACTACCCCAAAACACTAGCGCCCTCTGTATTTACCTTTGTAAAAACACCCTCTCATATTCATGAGACAAGTGTTATCGATCTGAGTATTAATACAAATTTTAATAGAAAATATGAGGATACATATAAGCAAAATACAATAATTTTAAACGGTTAGCTATTGAGATGTTATCTCTGTCGATAAAAAATGAACGATTCTAAGTAGCATATCATTTTTAACCCAAAAATGCGATGCCCCAGTGCGAAATTCGGAGCCCAATTCGTTATAAATACCCCAAAAGGTGCAATTGCGCCGAATCTGGACACTCTGATTAATTCATTACCATTTATATTTGTGTTTCTTAAGTTAACGGTAATTTCAAAGAGCAATGATCAATAAAGTATCAGCCGTTGCATATTTAGTGAACACTTTTCTCTCTTTGGTATCACCCATTCAGAAGAACTTGCAAAAACAAGTAATGATCTCATCTTGCGAGCCATTTTTCATATTTAAATATACAATTTCTTCAGTTTTGACGTTGATCACTTCATAGGAAACATTAAGGCACGTCAGTTTACTAACGGGAGTTCATTTGTTAGGAAATTTCTTGCTGTGCCCCTGTACTCTTTCTGAGTATTGCTTACGTGGATGAAAGATACTGTCTTCACCAGTGCTGAAGTGAACGCACGTTCGCAATTCTCATAATTAGTGTTTGTGGTGAATTAAATTGGTATTGTATCGTTGTGGTTTTGTAGTATTAGTGATTGGAAAATCCAGATTTGAAGTTCGTCTAGTTTTTTTATACTTACCGATCAATGAAATATGAAATAAAAAATAACTTCCTTTTCTCGGATGCTTCTAAGACAATCTAAAAACTTTTTCATTTTTTTGTACTAGCTTTATTTGCTTGTATTAATGTAATAGCTTATAGCTTTATTTGTAATAGCGTATACACCTAAAATGTGTTCCTGACGGCTCACTTCGGTTAGAGATCATATCGTCGGAATCGTAACCAGGCTAAGTCACAAAACAGTTCTGAGAAAACGAAAGTTAAAATATCTACTCAATATATGCTCTAACGAACAAATATAATCTTCATTCAAAGTTAAAATGACTTAGTGATTTTGACCCAGTTATCAAATCATCACATTCTTGTCTAGAAAAACTAAAAAGCTCCCATTTTAAAATTCTTAGTTTGCTGGATGTAAATTAACGATAAGTTTTATCCTTTAAAACAGTAAGCAATCGTCTCTGGTCATCGAAGAGTAAAATGCAGGTGGATTGAGCTTTAAACTCAGTGTAATTTATAAAACTAACCAATAAATAGAAATAGCTGTCTGTTTCATAGCAGTAATATAGATGACCAAACAGAGATCAAATATATTAATAAATCTAATTTTCCGTAGAATTATTCTCTTATATAAATAAAAATGCTGTAATCTCAATTTTAAAACAATGAAAAACTTCAGATGAAGACTGTTTTCAATTATGAAGGAATCTGAACCCTCCAGGTGGTTTCGAAGAGGTATCTCGGCCATCAAGATTTGATAAATCTTCCTAATGACGAGATATATCATCATCAAGATGCCGATTTTTTTATAAGAGATCTGGTCATATTTCATCTAATGGCGAGATACCTGGTCCGACAAGATCCAACCAAGTTTGCTAATGCCGAGATATCTCGTCAAGAAAACTACCAAAACAACCTACACAATCTTAGGATTGAGAAAGAATTAATAAATTTAATAATAAAAATCGTTGATTATCATAGTGGTCCATAACTTTAAATTAAATCAATTTATTAAATAAGTTATAGCATATTTTAAAACTGACATCAAGTTATAACAAAACAGAAACATGCCTCTGTGATCCCATGATCAAAAGACACGAAAAGAGTTCTGAACTCTTTAAAAGTGAGATATTTCAATGGAATTAAAGAAAAATGCGTTTGAGCAAGAGATGACGGGTGAAAGAAAAGAAAGCACTCGCTCCATCTTCTTAAACAATCTTAGGGGTCAAATAGTCTCTTTAAGGTTATCGTAAACAACAAGGTTATCATCTAACAGCAGCGTGCCATGGTCATGAAGTGCTTGAAAGCTGCTTAGATAACGAGATCGTTTAAGAAATCATTTCTCTTTTCTGCTATGTGTCAGCAAACAATTTGGATACAGAAAGAATATGTATTGATGATTTAAGAAAAGTTTGGCTTTTCTGCTATATCAACAAACAATTTGGATGCAGAAAGGATGTATAGTGATTAGATTTAGGAAAGCATTTTGGTATTCTGCTATATCAGCAAACAGTTTGAATGCAGAAAGGGTGTGTTTAGTGATGAGATTTAAGAAAGCATTTCTCTTTTATGTGCTGGGTCAGAAAAAAATTTGGATACGGAAAGGATGTATATTGATGTGATTTAAGAAAATGTTTTGCTTTTCGGCTATATCAACAAACAATTTGGATGCAGAAAGGATGCATATTGGTCAGATTTAAGATAACATTTCGCTATTCTGTTATATCAGCAAACAGTTTGAATGCAGAAAGGGTGTGCTTGGTGATGAGATTTAAGAAAACATTTTCCTTTTCTGTAATGTGTCATCAAACAGATTGGATGCAAAATGAGAGTATAGTAGTGTGATTTGCTTCGTGAAAACAATTAAAATAGATTTATGTTTACGATTTTAGTACAGTTTTTACTCAAGCAAATTGCTGTAAATAGGTTTGAAAAATTAGTATTATTGTAGCTTTTCTGTGTTCTAAATCTGAAGTTTTCTAATCGTAATATACCGCTAGAAAATAAATTTAATACCATTGAAAAAATTCCAGAATAACCACACTTTTACTCTGTTTAATTGTCACCTTCGAATCACATTTTGCAATGTAAACAAAAGAAACATTGAAGAGGTGAATATTTTGAGTCATTACAAAGCTAAAATTCAGTCATTTTTTCACTGATTGCTATACTTTTTTTAACAGTAAAACATCCATCATTTTGACACTATAGAGTGCGATTCTCACTCTCTCTTATTTTTTGTGTGATTTTGACAATTTCTTGTGACTTTTGATAATTTTACTTTATAAGCACTCAGAAGAAAATTTTTGTTTCTCAATTTATAAAAGTCACAGCTAGATTTACCTTGAACGCCTATCAGGTGTTTTGCGACACCAAGCAAATTTCTCGGTCTAAATAGCTTTCGTTCAGCGATAAGTAACCATAGAATTAGCAAACCAAGCAGATATCTAATCAGAATTCATTTAATAGATTCATTCATTTGACCTTAAATACATCGTTACCCCTTTCAAAGGCGAAAATGGGTCAGTTTCACGACTTTGATAATCCATTTACTGTACCTTTTTGTGGCACAATCATATGCGTATGAAAATATTATAAGGTAAGTAGAGCTTAAAACTTCCTAATATGAAAGATATAGCGATATAAAATATTGACATTATAACTATTTTACTCGATTTATTTATTAAATTATACTGATTAACTTTTTCGGATAACGGTAGTGCCTGGTAATAGTTTTGACTCAGTATAACTAACTGTCGTATTGCATCAAATGGGCTTGCAGTGACAAACCACAAATCAAACCTAGTGCTGCACTGAATTTTACTAATTGCATTAAATTTTACTATTTCTTAAAACATCGTTTTCATTTTTGCATTTAAGCAAAATACACACCTAAAAATCTCTTATATCCACAAATACCGCGTTGCTCCTTTCAATGGTTTTACCATTCCAACACAAAAATCTGTTTATCTTTATACCCTGAAACTCTGCATTGCACTTTAAAACGCGATAAAAGCCTGATAGCAAAATACAACATTCCTAGATGAATAAAAAAAGGAGTATAGAGAAACAATATATTTCTTATCGTTACTTATTTCTCGATCCAGTAACTTCAAGTGTGCGTCGAGATAATGTAATCCACGCGTTGTTGACTCTTACAAATGTGAATCGTTCTTCAGTTAATCGGAGCGAAAGCTGTCAAAACCTTTCTGGGTGGTCTGCTAGAAACTACTCATCCAGTCGAATCTTAATTGGGCGGTTTTCTTGCTTTAGCGAATTAAGAATGATTTAGCCTAGTGTTTGTAGTAAACCTTGAATGCTACATCTGTTCTCAGGAATTTTTGTTAATGAGAACGTGGATTACAGCGTGGATTTACTGTGGGTGTCTTAAATTAAGATGAAAATTGGCACAATGGTGTGAATGGATTGGCAATTTCGGGCAATGCCGTATATTTTTTATCCCCAGTAAGTAGCAGATGTAATAAAACGGTTAATTTAATATAACTTATCCAGCCTCTTCGCTTGTGTTCTTATGGTCTAACCGTGGTAAATAATGACAGACACGTGTATTGAATTCACCATTCTTTTCGATAGGTAACCAACAAATTACGATGGCGAAGTCTTTTCTATTTAATTTTGTTGTTGTTAAAGCGGGGAAGTTTTTATTATTTGCATGTTATCTGATTCTCTATTAGATTAGTCTGATCTACGATAATTTTCTACGGCACAGGTCTATTTTCGAAGAAATTTGGTTGTTTATTTCAGATGTTCGGAAAAACATGCAATATATCGGGTTGAAATGTAGAGGGCGTGTGTATCCAATTTAAGATATTTAGGGATTTAACGCGCTCTAGGATCTAACACTCTGAGCATATCCCGAGATTTCAAAATATTGCTTTTAGGCCACAACACACATGACGACATTGAATGATTTAAAGAATCGTAGGAAAGATTCAATTGGTCACTTTTCTCTATCCAGTAACTTCAAGTGTGCATCGAGAGAAAGTAATCCACCCTTTATTGTTGACTTACCAATGTGAATCGTTTGTCAGTTAATCGTAGCGAAAGCTGTCAAAATTTTTTGAGTGGCCAGTCAGAGAAACTCCCCATCCGGTCGAATCTTAATTGATCCCCGTTTTATTGCTTTGTGAATTAAAAGAGAGAAAAATCCAAGTGTTTGCATCAAACTTTGAATGCTACAACTATTCCCAGTCATTTCTGTTAAGAGAACTTTGTTTGCGACGTGGATTTTTTGCGTATTCCGATTTCAGATGAAAATTGCACTATGCAGTAATGGGATGTGCAATCTCGGGCAATTCCGCATCTTTATAATCCCAGCAAGAAGCAGATGTAATAAAACGACGAAATCAATATCGCGCATCAACCCTTGTAGCTTGTGTACCAATGGCCTAGCCATGGTGAGAAATGGCAAACACGTGTGTTGCATTAAATTATCTTTGTCCATTAGTAACCAACAACTTACGATAACGAAATTTTTCTAACTGATTCTTTGTTGCTGTTTTTCGATGTCTTTTGGGATTAGATTGGTCTTAACGGTCATTTTCTGCTGCACGTCATTTTCTTCTTTCGAAGACATTTGGTTCTTTGTTGCAGATGATTGAAAAACCCAGCAAATAACCGGAATAAAATGTAGAGTTAGTTGGTTTGGGGTTTTGCAGCATATTTCGGGAATTGATTCATAGAGGGAATATCTGGCAGCCAAAAGTGTATAATGTCCAACTACTGCGTGAGAAAATGGTTGGCTGTACATATACAAGCTGCCAGTAAGCAATATTTTTTTGTAAAGTCAAAAAAAGCTTCACTGACACAGAAAAGAGAAATGCAACCAGAGCAGTTACAGAAATCAAACCTGCACCGTTATCAGCTCACAATCTGCTAGCACAGTGGGTGTGTTGTTAGTTAACGTTGCACTGAAGCAACACAACGGGTTATTGACGACGGTTCGGGATCAATCCCGAAGATCCAAAGACAACTTGTAATTTTAAACAACGGTCAAATCCCGAGAACAACACCTGAACTGGCACCCTACTCTCCTTACTTCCACACCATGCTAATGTGAGGACATTTAAGGTCATGGTAGATTTAACGTGCATCAGCCCTATTCGTACACGAAGGTCTTTGTTTGGATTCGAACTCGCAACCCTCCGGTTTTTATTCCGTTACTCTTCCAACTCGACTATCGCTACCCATTAGTACATAGGGCAAACATACTGAGCCATGCCTGAGAAAATCGAGCACTGATACAGAGAATGCAATTTCTCTTAAGCGCTCGGCGATCCTTTCAATCTCTCCCACTTTGAAGAGAAAGAAATAAAAGAAAGAATCATCAACCTGGATAATACTAAAGTTCAAACCTGCAGCAAGTTGCAACATCATCCGTGTAATTGATTGCAAAACGTAAAGCGTTATGAATCCACTTAAATATTCCACAGCTCTCATTTTTCAAAAATTGAAAAATAACAGCGGTATTGTTCAACATCTAAAACTGCGTCTGATGAATCGACGAAAAGCTCCATTAATCGTGTACAGAGTTTGTTTTCTATGCAGCTAGTGTTGTAATTACGTCGTTTTTACCATTAAGTGTTATTTTCCCCAAATATATGCACTTTTTTGTTTCCAGATAACATGAAACGAAGCGTTCCGTGTCTGTACAAGGTTGTGCAAACTTTTCTTTTGAATCCATTATCATGAGTTAAAATGGACAGTTGAATGGCTGAAAAAGATAAATTAACCCTTGAGTATTTACTTCACACCAGTGTAGCACAAGAAACGTGTCGGTAAAACTGATAGACCGACACTGATAAATCGATTTATTGACTTTGAGATTGAGCTTTTTTCCGATCTCTAATATCTGTATTACTACAACTCTTTTCACTAAGCATATTTCAAAAGATTGATATTAGAATGAAATGTCATTCAAAATGTCAGCGAACCCAGAGATGACAGGTGTGACATTACTTAGAGGGTTAAAGACCTTTTAAAGTGATAAGAAATTCACGATCTGTAATTTTATATATACCTACCCGAGTTAAGCGATGTGATTAAATAGACAAGTGTAAAAGGGGTAAACATCCTGACTCTTTCCTGTCAAATTTAAACTTACGGATATAGACGAGCATAATTTTATATGAGATACATTTTTGTCAAGCTCAGTTTAGGTGACGGTTGTGTTTTAACGGCAGGACATGCTTCCAGAACGTTTTATAAGAAATTATAATATTCCGTCATTTGGCTTGTTTTTCCAAGTTTGATTTCAGAATGTCGTCAGTCACGATTCCGTAGAATAAATTCTTAATTAATACATAAAAGCTGATTGGTCAACGCCAATTAGATTAAACGCCAAGTCGCCCTAACAGTGATAAACTACATTTTAAGGCAATCCCTATTTGTATATTTGAGGAAGTAATAGGATCTGCTTAAAGAAAATATGCTTTCCATATGGGTTGCTACTTGGGGTTCTCTTTCTTGTGTTTGATCCAGCATGGCCAAATATGACCCTCGTGCCATAAAAATCAATAAACCACCTAAACAACCTCATAAAGATGCAATCTCATAAAGACCCTTTCATGAAATACCGACACAGTAAGCATATTTGAAACTGGAATTCGAAACAGGCTCTATTTGTCGTAGTTTATGTTATGGTTGTTTTTTAATATAGCGACACATGCTGAAATTGCATTCGAGTAACATTCCACATTACGCCAGAAATTGCGAAAGAGGTTACCAAAACATTACAACCCTCTGCATTTAACTTTGCAGAAAAGCTCTCACAGTTGAATATTAAATCAAAGGAAAACATTGCCCTTTTTTTAATAGTTCAAATTTATTTAAAATGCTCAAACACCTTTTTTTTCGTCGTTTACTATCAAATCTCTAAGTTTTGAAATCAAATTTTTCAGGAATGATAAAAACTAGATACTAAATTGTATCTAATTTTGTTGTCAGGTTATGACATAGTTTAAAAATTAGCCGATGATGGCTTTAAAAATTATGTAGATTTAGACGGCTTTAAAATAAGTTTACAAAGCATATTTGTAATCAAGTAATGTAAAATCTTCTCATATAACAAAAAAAAATTTCACTTAATCCAAAGGACCCACGAGTCCATTAATTTCTATGCGTGGAAACACTGATGAAAATGATTCGCAGAACGTTCAGACATTATTTTGTTGAATATAAATCGGTAATTGGAATATTCGTACTATCACTTCCATATCGTCAATTTAAAAGAATACAGAATAAAGTTCTGGGAAATATTTATTTTATGAATTGCGAAATTATTTCTTTTGCATTCATCTGAATTGGGAAATTATTTCGGTTTCATTACTTTGTAGCTCCGTAGAGACATTGCGTTAACAAAATGTTTTTACAGCCTCCACATAACAAAACTGATTCGCCCTTTTTTTAGTTTCTAGTATTTTTTTTACATTCTCGCAAGAATATCAACAGAAACTAAAGTTTTTTTTTTTTTTTGTTAAATCTTTAAAAAATAGTGAGTGCAACAATTTTGCTTTTAATATATTTTAAACTATTTTCTAGGTGGCTGATATATTTATCATTATTTCAATACAATAAATACTCTGCTTCAATGAATTGTTTTGTTTTTTATCAAAGTTTTAACTGTGTTTTGTATGCCTTTTCTCGCATTTTTTATGATATATTTGTGCTGGTGCACATTAAACTTGTCGTGCCCTCAAATATCCTCACTTTGGCGTGGTATGGATGCTTGGAGAGTGAGGTGCCACCTCAGGTGTTGGCCGTGTAATCTGATCGTGGCTTAAATTATGAGGTGTTGTCATCCTATCTTTCCCTTCGGTATTGATCTCGGAACGTCGCTAATAGCCCGCTGCGTTGCTCCATAGCAATTGTAAATTGAACTACCTTCCACATACGTTTTTGCTCTGTAAATGAATACTTTTTCTGCAGAGAAACAACACATGAATAAACAAAAATGCATGTGTTCGAGTTCTTTAGGAAATTAATACGATTAATCTAAAAACCATTACAAGTTATTAGGAGGGAGAAATAACAGAGATAGGACGAACAAGAAAAATTGTGCTCAAGATATTTCCCATGACAAGATCCTCTTGTATCTCAGTAGTGAGTCCCTAGACAGCAATGTTTCTGCTCTGCAATAATAAATGTAATGGTGAGGCATAAATAAAGAGCAGGCAGCGTTGGTTTAAATGGAGAATCATGGATGAGGATGAACTGGGACATACACTGCTATTAAATGCCTTGCGCAGAGGGAAACAAAATAATAAATGGGTGCATTCATTCAGTTATAAACTCTGGGAGTTCAAATGCCATGAAGCATAGTGGTATAAAAAGCAAAAGCATCATCGTATTTTCTTTCTCGAGCATTAAAGATGTATTTTGGGAAGAGTCAGATAACGGTTCATTCATATGAATGTGATTGTTGTAAACCTACTCAAACCCTTATTTAAACTATACTTGTATTTTAGTAGAGCAATGGCCAGATATGGCCATGCTGCGCCAAGCATATTTTTCAGCAGTTGATGGACATACACACACAAAGAAAGTTTTACTGCAAAGAGTAGCCTATTGAGCCACAATTAACCTACGTAAACTTAACTTTTGAAAAGATAATTCTCTTAGGAAAGATACACCAGAACAATGAAATTGGTTGGATTTTATGGCGCAAGGGCCATATTTTGGCAAGCTGCACCAAGAAACGTCAAGTAAATCGATATACATACAGAAGGAAAGACTTACTGACAGTAGAGTGTAGGGACACCTAGGGAAGTGACTTGAATTTTGTAAAGATAATACCTTACGTGAATATAATAATCTCTTATGAAAGATCCATCAGAGCAATGAGTTTGGTTGGATTTTAGGGCACAAGGGTCAAATTTGGTCAAGCTACTCCAAACAATGTCAGGTAAATAGACATACACTCGCAAGGAATGGTTACTGATACAGATGAAAGAAATGTACTTTGAAATGTTCCAACACCTTGTTTTAGAACAAATATGTTGAAAATAGCGGCACTTGGATTATTTTCTTTCAAACCGGAACATTTTTGATTAGGCTTACCATATTTTTAGTTTAAATCGGACATTATATAGAGGTGGGATCCATAAGCAGTGAGAATCTGTTCGTTTGGAAAATTTCTGTTCTTTGAAAAAGTTCCATTGTTCCTTTCCTTATAATAGAATCGTTTGGAAAGATTATCTTCGTTAGAAAGATTCCCATTGGTGCTTTTCTTATGACAGAATCGCTTGGAAAAAAAATATCTCTTCGTCCTTTCCTCAGAATAGAAACCTCCCGAAATCTTTACATCACAACCTTGAAATTCAACCAAAAACATAAATTTAGATCCCCTTTTATTCATTCAAACATATTTTCAAACATTGGTTTT
Source organism: Metellina segmentata (assembly GCA_947359465.1). Classification (NCBI taxonomy): domain Eukaryota; kingdom Metazoa; phylum Arthropoda; class Arachnida; order Araneae; family Tetragnathidae; genus Metellina; species Metellina segmentata. The sequence continues at coordinate 66,040,672 of OX375872.1, read as the reverse complement.
CAATTTCCTTTGCAGATAAAACTATCTTCTGTAACACTCGACACAACTTCAGAAGTTCTTCCAGAAAAAGAATTACCTTCTCATTCCTTTCTGGATAATCAAGGCTTTTTGAAAACGATGGTGAGGAAAAAAGAAAGCCTTCAGTAAACAAAATTTGACTGAGGCACTTAATTTTTGAGATAAGATTGCGCTATGATGCAATTAGTTATCAAGAAACCCTAAATTTCGAAAATATCCGTCATTCTACAAGAATAAGTTTTTCACATCCCCTTTCATTGAAAGGTGAAAACATTAAAACTTTTGGTATTACGACCTGAAGTGGGATTATAGAATTTCACCTGAAATTACTTTGTCCTTCAAAGTTTATTTACAGTCCGTGTGAGCTGCCATTGTCTCTATTTGGAAGCAGGTGAACTAATATTTACTGGGATTCACCAGAAGGTGATAGTTATATTAAACAAAATGTGTGGAGTGTTCCACCTCATAGTCTAGGACATTACTAGTCATTACGGCTACCTGTGACCTTGAAAAATGGGTACGAAGAGTTGTTAGGATAAATTTAAGAAACAAAGCCATAATAATATCAATTTCACTCTTTCCAAAAATTGAATAAACAAAGTCTGCACCCATGCGAAACGTAACCACCCTTAAATAGCGAAATAAATTTGAGCGGCATTGGATAAGGTTTATGCGGCTGGAAACAAAATTCACACGAGAAGAGACATCATTTCCTCATTTTGAAAATGGTCAGTAGAAATCCTTGTTGAATTTTACATAACCAACTGTAACTATGAGATATCCTATTATTGGTTACAATAATATGACCTAGACGAGACAACTAGGTATAATCTTTTGTATAGAAAATAAAAACCAATAGACTCAATTCTGATTGAGCCGTTAGTTTGGAGTGTAGGCTATGACTTGCAGATCAGAGAGTTGAAATGAGCTAGTCGAGTAAAAAGTTCTGTGTTCGGATGAACCACGATGCTGTCAAAAACATTCAACGGTTCACAAAGAAAAGCAATTTTTAAAAATAAACAATTCAAATCACTGCGAAATGTTCTTTGGATACTTGAATAGATCTTGTCGAAAGTTTTTATTCTCAGAGGGGTACACACGTATATACCAGTTCTGTAACCTCCAGCCTTTACTGCATGCCTTCTAACCAAATTTGACCTTCTTCACCTATAGAATATTTCCTATGATTCTTTCAAGATGTGGTTATTTACTTATTATGTGAGTTGGAAGAAATAATACCTCACTACTCTCTCGGAAAATGTTATGACCCTCAGAGAGTCAAAACGATACCATGCTCAGTCGTGTTATGCTCATGGTTGTCGAGATTCACTGATATTGCACTTACTGCACATTGCAGTACTAAAACTGTCTGCATTTCCTTATACCGTGACCCTACGAAGGATAAGGGGGGGGGGGCTGGATGTGAGAACACCGGTCAGTGGTGGATAGTCATGCAGAGCATCTGCCACAATATACTCAGAGAATGAAAATCTGCAAACCATCTACTAAAAGGGTAAAATAATCTCTATAAAGGACCCACGATATCCATAGCTATTCCAATCCGAATGATTCAGAGCATGAGAGTTGAACTTTCCGTTACCACCAAATAATCTCACAGGTGCTTTGATAACAAAAATTTTATTTGTGAGTTATCAATGAAAAAATCTTTTTGTCATACCTTTTCCTAATTTGGTTTGCCTAATTTGTACCCACTCTCAGTATCCAAAAAGTATCCACTCGAAGGATCGCCAAAGAAACGCATAGTACCAACCATTCCAAACCAAATAATCCAGAGAATGAGAACCAATCTTTTCCATGGCTACCGAATCGTCTCAGAGTTCACTCAGAGACACCCGCTCTCCAAAATCTGGTTCCTAATTTGCATATCCAAACTCCCATTTCAATTCAAATCGCCCATTCAAAGAATAACTCATACAAAATCCATTCAAAAGTTACCATAAAAGGAGAGTACGTTATATATCCCCAATCATTTACATTTAAATAATCCAGATTATGAAAGTCGTTGAACTTTTCCATGGCTACCAAATCCTCCCAGAGTTAACCGATAACACAAAATGTGTCCCTCTCCCCAAAATCTGGTTACTAATTTGAATATGTAAACTCTCATTTCAATGCAAATAATGCAAATCACCCTTTCAAAGGATAACCCTTTCGAGGACTGCCTAAAAACACGCACGGTACCCACACTCATTCATGTCCAAATAATCCAGAGTATCCGAGTCGTTGAACTTTTCCACTGCTACCGGATCGTCTCAATGTTAACCGATAACGAAAAATGTGCCCCTCTCCCTCATTCCGGATCCGAATTTGGATATCCTAAGCAGCAATTTCCACAATTATGGCGAAAACGGGATCTCGAGTCGCCACAGAACGTAACTGTCAAGGGTTTAATGGATGGTATGAAAATTGAAGAGAGGAACACTTCACTCGAAGTGGCTCCTCAAAATAGGCATGATGTCCAGGACCCAACGCCCGAGCCACTGGATATCGCGCAAGCACTTGAAATTCCATCACGACTTCCTGTTTATGATGGAAAAACGACAAAGATGCTAATGCCGGTGATGCTAATGAGAGCTGCCTTCTGTTTTCTTGCCTAATTGCGGAGACAAGGACGGTTCAAGTTGAAGAAACGCGGATTATTTATGTTTTGAAATCCGTCTATGAGCATTTGAAGCGAAAACATACTTGACGTTGAATCAGCGCCTTTTTTTATTTAAAGTCGTCGATAACAAATTTCAATTACCTCGGCGAAGTATCTTATAAATCGTAACGGACTGACTGGGTAGATAAAAGTACGAAAAGATTATTCGCAGAAAATTCGTTCCATAAAAAAAGTTTTAATTTCAAGCCAAAGAAACACGGATTATTTATGTTTTGTTATCCGTCTGTGAACATTTTAAACGAAAATGCACTTGACGTTGAAAATAGCGCCCTTTCATTTAAAGTCATTAGAAAATTTCAGCTAACTCAATGAAGTACTATTCATTTTATAAATCGTAACGAACTGACTGGCAGGTAACGAGGCTAACTTCTCTTTAGTCACTTAAAATTGGTTCCATTAAATAAAACCTTTTACATTCAAGCAAGATACGCGGATTACTTATGTTTTGTATTCCTTCTGAAAGCATTTGAGGCAAGAACAAACTTGACGTTGAATCAGCGCCTTTTCAATTTAAAATTCGTCGATAATAAATTTCAATTATCTCAGTACTCAGTAAGTACTATTCATTTTATAAATCGTAACGGATTGACTGGCCAGATAAAAGTACGAGACACATTTTATTCACTGAAAATTGGTTTCATTAAATAAAACGTTTTACATTCAAGTTAAAGAAACGCGAAGTGTATTTTTGGGATCTGTCTGACTTTTGTAGGTTATGTAGACATTTTATGATCTTACAAAATTTCAGTTCCTTAGTCGTTCCTTTTTGTAAAATGAAATGGCTAAGTGCAGAGGATAAAAAGTATTATAACGGACCTGGTGGAAATAACTGAAATTTTACATGGTATAAAAAGTTTCCCTGAATAGATTTGCGTCAAACTATGTGAAAATTGTTATTTGTCATTTTTTCAGTACTAATTTTATAATTAATATTACATATTTAAAGATTAAATTAGAATCAAATTGCATAGATTTTTTTTTGCTTTAGTTATCTAACTGTAACGTAAATCCTTTCAAAGTGATAGGAAGATTATTTCGGAAGAGATGGAAAGAGGTCTGAAACTAATGTAATATTGTTATTCAACATTTTCCATGCTCAGAATTCAGAAATGGCTGAACCAAAATATTTCAAACTTGATATCCAAGATTAAATTTTGATACAGATTCGTAATTAAGTAATTTGGCATATAATTTGGGTGTTGCCACTGGATATTATGAACTTTATGACATGATGTGAAAACGGTCCGTCATACAAATTTTATGCACATAAGTTTATCGGAGACGCTATTTTCCACCCAATGGTACCTTTCAATATGCTCTAATATGAAATAACGGGTGGTTAGGGATTTTCTACGCAAATGTACGCGTTTAGAAACGTCTATTTTTGCTCTAATTTTGACATTACTAAATATAAATAATGTAAGTAATGAGAGGTTTCAGAATACGCAGAACGCCTTTGTACATTATCTTTAATGAGTACTCGGAGTACACGAAAAAAGTTGCAACGAACACAAGGCATTCTTACTAAGGTTTCTGTTTCTTTTCTTGGATATATATAGAAAACATTATTCTTCGAGGATTCGTGCCCGTTAATTATCAGTTTGTCAAATGTATCACTTGAAAATTAAACGAAGTTCAATGATCTTGAAGCACTATTGGGTGTAAGTATGACCACATATTGAGTTTTGAAATGAAATAAATAAGCAAAATTGACTTCATCACTTAGAAAACTAATCAAGTATCCCCCAATGATATAGACTGGACAGGACACATCGTTTTCGGAGTGTCCGTTGCTCAACAGCTTATCTCCTCAACAGAAAAAGTTTGAAATATTTTCTTAAAAGAATTTTTTTTAACTTTATGATTAAAGGGTTGGATAATGTAATTAATCGAAGGACTTTAAAATATAAGGATGCCTTCAATTCAGTTGATCACCCTTCAGTCAGTGTTGGAACAACCCGAGGTGGATACCTTAACCTTCTTGGTGGTTTATCTTCGTGTCCAAAACTGTCCTTTTGTGTCCAGCTTTTGGTTTAAAAACCTGCTCCAAACTGTCACCAGTTCAGGGTAAGGCATAAGCTGCTTTTAGTACTTTGAACTTCATTCCCTTGGTGTAATAGGTCTGTTTTTCTTTTTTTGTTTTTTAATTTTGTATTTTTTTTAAATTTGTTTCAATAACTTGAAAATCTGAAGATGCAAAGCGTTTTATACCTTTTGCGATATTTTGCTTTGAGTGACGCATGTTTCCAGTACTGATTCTTCGAAATAAATACAAGTCTCAACTTCTAGTTGCGAAATATGCGAATTGCAATTTTCAAACTTGTACCGGATTCGAAGAATTAAAGCAAGCTCATCCTTCCAATTGACTTGAATTTTTCTTCTTGGTACACGAGTTAAGTGCATTGGCATCGACATCATGTCTTCTATGAACATGTAACGCAAAATTAAAATAATTTTAAAAACAGGAATAATGGATTGTGAGTCACATATTATATTCAAAATTTCCTTAAAACAGTTTTCTCCAGCGCAGAACAAGATGTGCTCCAAGATCTGTCTCTCTGTTCTTCAGCCAAGTAAGACCTTTATCGGAATAATCAATATGGAATCTATGCAAGTAGGCCTTAGTAACAATATGGTCAATTCTTGATTTTACAGCAAATGGGGCAACTTTTCTGGACACCTTTTTGCAATATATAAAATCATTCGGCTCCTTTTTGAATAGTAAAAGAGGCCGATGTACACCAGTGTAATTTCAAGATTCGTACCATTCGGCTTGAGCTATTGGTCATATTTAAGCATTTTGAGAATAAAGAGAGTTCTGTTGAGCATAAAGAGAGTGACTCTAGGAAATGGATTCATTATGTTGACAGCTTAGATTCACCATCTGTCACGTCGTTAGGATTAACGTCATAATTCCCGAGAATCCGTTGGAAATCGATATGTTTATCCTTTAATTTAAAAATGATCCCTATTTCTTTAATACGATTGAAGTCATTTGAAATGTGTTGACGAGGACAGCAAATAGCTATCATAGAATCAATCCCATCAACTTTTTTGAAGAAATGTATCGTAACGTTACCACATGAGGACGAAAGTTTCGAAACTAAAATCAAATCGAAAGAAATTGAAATTCCATTAACTCGATACTCATTAAAATGAAATTAATTGCATTATGTTTTTCTTGAAATGTAATTAGTATTTTATTTATTCAATGCACTTTTTTATGGAAAGCAGCCATATATTTATTTAAGTGAAGAAGATCAGGAAAGAAATAATGAAAAAAAAACAGATCGAATTTATAAAACCAAATTTTTAAGATTCATCAAAGTGAACTGACTTTAAGGATCTTGTGTTATTTCTTTCATTTCAACGTTCATTGAGCACTCATGACATTTTCCAGATAAAATATATGCGCTCATTCTAATAAGCCTTGTTTTCCGGTTCAAATTGTCTTCCATTGCATCATGAGATGAGACAGCAAAAGGGTGGGCTTACGAAGAAATCAGCGTGAGATCTGTTTTTTTTTCTTGTTGCCTCATCAAGAAAAACTAGCATTCTTATGAGCGATTACTATATTAAAACACGCGCTTATGACATCAAAGGATAGGAAAGGGAAACACTACGCTTCGTTCTGAAAACACGTGGGCCTTCATGGAAACATTGAGAAGATATTCTGCAGCCAGAGATTTCCATCCCTGTGACCCTTCCGTTAGCATTCCTGATGACGTCACCTTGACGTCAGCGTGACATCATGACGGCAGTTTCCTGAATGATCGTCGTAGTGTAAAATAACAATTGCAATCTCTCGCATTGCTGGGAGTCGGAAAATAATCCGGACAAGTGTTGCTCACAGAGTCCGAGTCATCACTATCAGGATTTTTTTTGTTTCTGGTTTCATTGCTATTTTAGACTCAGCGTAAATTGAAGCACTCCGAAGATGGAAGGAGCGCGTAGTAGGATTTTTGTTTTTTCTCCTCAGAGAGAGAGAGAGAGAGAGAGAGAGAGAGAGAACCGAATTCGTAGAAATTACGCATATTTTCGAGAATGCGATCGTCAAAAGTAGTTTAATAAAAGTATCCTACATTGCGGAAACCAACGGCTAAAAGTCATGATTTCATGTTTGAAAATGATTATAAAAGAAAGCTGAAATGTGGAACTTAAAAAAAAGAGACAAGAGGTCTGTCCAATTCAGATCCGGATATCGTAAGTTTCCACTGAATCTCGTACATATCGCACACTGAAACAGGTGAGGTGACTTCCAAACCATCAAATTTAATATACGCAAAGACAATAAACATAAAGATGCTTTGTAAATCACGCTGATTGAATGTGAAACATAACCCAGTAGAAAATCTGTCTTCAAGCAGAATAGAATAAATTTAGTTCCAGTTTGAAGAGATACCTGGAATAACAGGGATATTTAGACTTGAAGCAGACAAACACGGAAGACAAAATGCCAAAAAAAAAAAAAAAATCCCACGCCAGACCTCATATCTTTCATCATAAGTCTCTGTATGAAGTCCAATATAGTCTAGGAACAAAAACAAAATGTGTAACTCTATCACCAGTAGGATTCAATGCGACTTCAGTAAGATATGAGCAACTATTGAAACGGGTTCCTGTCAACTCTGAAAAGTCAAGCAGAGGGCAAGCTGGTGGGCTTGACAAGCTAATAGATGATTCTATAAGTAGTTATGTCCAGAGATCAGACGAAAACAAGCGACTCCTACAACTCTCGGCAGATCTTGTAGGATCTTAGACATTGACAGATAATTCCCCCCCTCCCCAGTCTTCAACTTTAGCTATGCCTTTGTAGGTAATAAGTCGAGAGTACTTGAGTTTTGTATTCATAATCCTTTTAATTGTATGCTATTCAATGGGAGGACAAAAAAAAAATCTAAAAGATGTCATTGTACTTTTGCGGATAATGGTTGAATACTTTTGTGTACCTAATTTGTTCCTGTGAATGTACCTGATGAGTTTCATTTTAAATATTTTAACAGAATCATTTTATTATTTTTATGGAAGGCGAAGAACGGAAAACAGCTTCCATGTGATAAAATTTTCAATCGTAATTTTTCCTCAACGTCCTTATAAAATACATGAAAATAGTTTGAAATACGAGGTTGACGAATGCTTTCGAGACCCACTGCCAGGTAGCAATTCATAAATTATTTAACATTCAATCTGATTTCATAGTTAATTCACAAAATCATTTATACATGCTTCATATTGAATTAATCGTATTTGGTGTCCATTTATGGTTCGGTGGCCTGCTTTAAGAAGTGCTAAATTAATTGACTGAGGCCTTTCTGCCTAAATTAGATTCTGAACTATCACGTGCGTCTGTGCTCAGAATGAAATTCAAAACAAAGGGCTGTTATTTCAAGAGCACGAGTACTAAACTCTTAGGTACCGAGTAACTAGTTAGTCTATTGAAATACTATGTAGATCCCGGTATAATTAGCCATCGTCTAGCAAATCGTGACCGTAAAGTGACAAACCTGACATGAAAGATAGCATCAAAAATGAACGATGATCCAATACCTCGCGTGTTGAAAATACTTTCCTCTTAAAAAAATCAAGCAGAAAACACTTTTTTCTAATTTTTTATTTTTATTTACTTTTTCTACATAAAAAATACTATTCTCTGAAAAAATGTCAAGCAAACTAACTACCGTACAGATACACACCAGACCTATAATGCAGTATCAAAACTTAAATGATGGTTCAATGTCTCTCGTGATGAAAATACTTTCCTCTTAAAAGAGTATTGCAAGAAATACTTCTCTATTTAAAAATAACTTTTTCTGAAATCTGTCTAACAAAAAAACTACCATAGAGCAAAAAAAACAGACCTGGAATAAAGCAAAAAAATGCATGCTTATCCAATATCTCAGGTAATAAAAATTCTTTCCTTTTTCTTATCCAGTAAAAAATAATTTACCTGCGATTTATTTCTTTACTTCCTCTACATTAAAAATACTTTTCTCTGAAAAAATGTTTAGTAAACAAATGAGCGCAGAGCAGCAAACCAGACCTGGAATACAGCCTTAAAAATTAACTATGATCCAACATTTCGCAAAATAAATATACTTTCCTCCTTTGAAAGAGTCTGTTTCATTAAGGCACACTGAACCAGCATTCTTAACATAAAACCCAACATTCCTAAATGAACGTTTATATTAGTAGAAATTGCGTAGAATGTTTTTGCAGAGGCTTTAAATTGAGTAGTTAAAAACACCGCATACACCCTCTTTCTTGGAATTAAGCGAATGTAACACAAACCTTGATATCATTGACTTTGATTAATCTACAATGCCAGCGTCTATTTTTAAGGCTGAAAAAGGCAACTGATTAACTTCTTAAATGTAACGAAAGAGCTCAACTTCCGGTCTTTCTTTGCACACTTCCTAATGAAGTGTAGGCAGATCTTCGGTGAAAAGACGGGCGTAATCAAATTGCATTCTGAAGAAGACCGTTTAACATTTTGAAGGATCGTCACCAGCCTTTAACTGAAATCACTCTTCTGTTTAGCAGACGCGAGAAAAAAGTAAGACAACACTTTGATCTATGCTAACAGACATGAGTGGGTCAGTGGTTTCATTTGTAAATGGTTTGTGATATACAAGCTCGAAGACGACGAAAACCCAACTTTATTTTTTACAACAAGGGTGGGTGACTTGAGTGTTGAGGATGGCGTGAAGATGTGCCCGTTTGCCATCTTGTGATACAGATCATTGACGCTTGGTCGGACGTTCATCGGGATCATAAATAATGTGACACCAACTGAAGTCTAACTGCTTAAGCATCTGTTGAAATTTCGGTTTCATCGTCGTTCTCTCGTAGAAATAAGGTTCCGTTGTGTGTATGTTATTGCAAAGTGCCAGCTTATATGTTTTTAAGTGGACTTGCAGAGCAAAGACGCCCACATCTCATCCGGTCATGTGTCAAGTCCTGCATGGATAAATTGCTGGGTTATTTGCGTACATAGAAGTGTTTTTGTGAGAAATATTCCGAGACGAAGCTTTTTCCAATTTAAAATTATGTGGAGAAAGATTTTTAAATTTATGTGTGTGTGCCTTTATACCCTGTGCATTAAATGAAATTGATACCATGAATTTATTTTCAAAAAAATAGTATAATTTGCTGTATTTCTAAGAATAGATACAGTAGTTTCTTGAACTATACTCTTTCTAAGAATAACTGACTATGGCTATAATCTTTACTGTATTTATTTCATCACATATTTCATATCAAAGCGAAGTAAATTTGTTAAAATGTCCGATTTTCACCGGGTGAAGAATTTAGCTGTATAATAAAATAAAGATGTTAGGGCTATCATTCTTCAATGCTTACAATCAAAGATAAATAACTATAAAAAATTTAATGAATTTTGCTCACGATTTAACATATATTTAAAATTGGGAACCCTGTTTATTCATATCAATATGTTTATTTAAAAGACTTTAAACTCACACAGTCAATACTGTTCAAACCTCACAATCAGCGCTGTGAATATCGCTCAATGAATATCCGCACTTCTAAAATTGGGAACCCTGTTTATTCATATCAATATGTTTATTTAAAAGACTTTAAACTCACACAGTCAATACTGTTCAAACCTCACAATCAGCGCTGTGAATATCGCTCAATGAATATCCGCACTTCTAAATTTAGAATTTGTAAACCTACATCATGTAAATGCTTGAAATAAATCTCATGGCACTCTTATGATGTATGAGTTAATATTTAAAATAAATTTTTTTAGTCTAAAAACTTCTTTACTTTTAATTACTAACTGTCTCCTGCACAACTTTTATCTTGAGTACTCGAGGAGGTGCCTTGTTTGTTTGACCGAAGAGGAGACATTAGAGCATCTTATTTTTCTGTGCCTCTTGACAAGATTGCTACTGTTATTCTAGTTTTTATTTGATGACCATTTGCATTTAGCTTACACAGTAAACACCGTGATGTCGGAATTAATAGCTCATGTAATAAAGTTGTATTATTAATATCGACAACATCAAATTTCCTGAGACAGTTTAAAAACATAGCAAATACAATTTCAATACGTGAAATTAGTTTTTCAATATTCCTTGCCGATACGGATAAAAACACCAGTATTATTACATACGAATAATTCCAAGTGATTTCTGAGCGATGAAAAGTTTTCTCTTTCTTATACACCGTCCATATTTTTAACAAAAAACCGTATATTTTACACTGAATACATGCATTAATTATTTTAACAAACTGGGCTCCATGTGGGGTCGACCGCGTCAAAATTTCCGAGGAAAATTTAAAAGAATCGCAAGTGCAATATAAAATACTCCAAATTAATTTTATTATATTCAGAACATAATTTCCGTACCTGAGATCGATAATAACTCCAGAGATATCACACATATATAATTCCAAGCTATTTCTGAGCGATGAAAAGTTTTCCCTACCTCATACACCATCTATATTTTTCACAGAACTTTTTCAACGTCATATCTTCAAAGATTATTCTGACAAACTGCTCTATGTGGTATTGAGGAATGGACTGAGGTTGGCGATAAATTAACCTTAGACTTCTATCTCATCACATTTCCTCACAAATTTCTTGAGTACAATCTGAAAAAATGGGATAAATACAATCTAAAACCTTACCTTAACGTTACCTTAACACAATTTCTGTATCAAAGACATATAATAACCTAGCAATATCAGATACAAATAACTCCAAGCTTGTTTTGAAGACTGTCTTTTTTCTCATACAACATCCATATTTTTAACAGAAATACCGTAGCTTTTTCCACTGCATACATCCATTCATTATTTTCCCAAAATGCTATATGTGGGGTTGAAGAATGAACTGAGGTTGAGACATATATATGAATGAATCGACCTCGTCGAATGTCTGAAACAATGTACAAAATAAAAATGGTTCATATAATCTAAAACATGCGAAATAAATTTTTTCAATATACCTCGTTTCTTTAACAAAATTATCCTTGCACTCATAAAACCTCAAGAACCAACGAACCTTAACTCAGTTTTCGTATCTAAGACAGAAAATAACCCGAGCAATATCAGATACGAATAATTCCAAGCTATTTTGAAGACTTCTTTCTCATAAGCCACCCATATTTTTTGCAGAAATGTCGTAGCTTTTTCACTGCATACCTCCATTAATTATTCTCACAAACTGCTCTCTATGGGGTTGAGGAATGGACCGAGGTTGCGACACGTTAACCTAAGAATGGGGCCCCGAAATTCCAGGTTCAGCTACCTCAGCGAGGCACACCTCACCTTCACAAATATAACGGCACCCTCTTTTTTTCCCGTCTTTACACATTCGCCTCACGGAAAACTCACAACATATAAAACAATTCCAAGGGCCCACCCACACGCGGAATTCCACATGAGCAACGCGACAAGACGCTGTGTCTGCACAGACAGCTGTCTGCCTCGGGGAAGCATCTGGACAACAGACTCTCCTGGTTCTCCAGTTCGCGTTTATTTCGAGGTGAGAAGTTTACGAATTATTTATGAAGCGCTGTACTGCTCGAGTATTTCTATGGCACAATTACGTCCTCCTCACACTTCAGATCGAGAATAGCTTTCATAAAGTGGAGGTGTTATGCGGTACGCGGTAACGAAATGCATTACTCATTGAGGAGGAGGTACAGACATTTCGTTCATGACGCGTGAATATGGTTTCAACACACACCATACATCAAACTATTACGGAAATAGTCTGAAGGGGCGAGAAACTCCGCCTAATTCCTATTTTATAGTGAGCCATGGTGGACCAGTTGGCAGAGCAACGGATTAGCAACTGGAGAGTTGCGAATTCGAAACTCGGTACAGTCAAAGACCGTCTTGTACACGGGGGTTGGTGCTCGATAATTCTGCCCAAGGCCACAAATGTCTTCACGTTGATGTGGTGTAGAAGTTTGTGAAGTGGGGTGCCAGCTCAGTTGCTGACCGTGGTTCAAAATCCCGAGGCGTTATCCTTGGATTTTTTCCTTCGGGATTGATTCAGGACCGTTGCTAATAGCCCAATGTGTTGCTCCAATGTAACGTTACCTACCTTGATTTTAGCCACAAAAATACGATTTTGCATTTTTACCTAATTTTATTTTTTAGTCTGAACTTTCCAAGTGGTTTTGACGCGATATCTCGTTCATCAGGATTTAACCAAATTTTCAATTGACGAGATATATCGTCATCAAGATATTGGCGAATTTTTAATGATTTAGTGATGGGATAACGGTTATTTAATTCGTTTGGTCAGTTTTCTTCTAAAGACGATATATTTTGCTCATCAAAATCTAATGGTTTTTCTAATGACGAGATACCTTGTCAAGACAATCACCATGAGGTTTATGGGGAAAGTAGATTTTCAAAATCCCCAAACATGATCAAAAATCTATTTTTGTTTATAAATTTTAGTGTTGAAAAAATCTAATTGATATCAAACTCTGGATTACAAAAAGAATCGTTTCTTACACAACATAAAACAAATATACAAGTATAGTTAGTCTACTATAAAGCACTCATTTTCCAGTGATTCAGGTTTTTTGACATTCTCCTGACTTCCAAATGTTCCCTGTGCATTTGGTTTTAATTTATTTCCTTTAAATTTGTTTGGGATAATCCTTGCAATTTGTCTAAGTACACTAAAAATTCATTCTGCTTCCAAATTTTGAAATTTGAGTTCAAAATGTTGCTTAACCTATGATTTATTTGCAAAATTTTAGGTGCTTTAGTTCACACATTTTTGGTGTTCTCAAATGCTTTCGCAGATACATATTGGGGTTCCCTTAAAATGTAATCTACGCTGCTTTGGCAACGTTTGGTGTATAATTTAATTGGCGTTGTGTGTGACCAATAAACTGCCATATCTCAATTACAAATTTTTTCTGCGTAATTGTTACTGGCAAAGTGCTGAAATCATATTCGGAAAACAAGACAGTTGAAGGCACATTCAGAATCTTCTTTCTTATCCCAGTGTAAAAAAAAAATTATATTAAGTCATCGAGTTCGTGCAAAAAAGTTTTTGGGAAATGGCAGATTGGGTTTGAAAAATGTCTTCATGTATGGCTCCAATGCAACTCAGGATGTGTGAGGGAACCTTAGTGGTAATAAGCTGCACTTTCAACAGGTGGGAAAAGATTTCTGGCTATCAAAGAATATCATCTTTTTCAAATGGACAGATCGGAGCCTGGCAAACATAGAGAAATTAAAATAAGTACAGGATATACCTTCAGCGCTGCAAATACACTACCACCAGCTACATTTAGCTCGATGTAAAATACTTCTCATATAAACTAGTACTGGGTCCGTCGTCGACTTTGCATTAAGATTCAGAAGCAGATGGAAGTAGGCTACCGTAACCAGAGGTGTAGCACTTCTTTGGTATTCCCCAAATTCTGTGATAAAATTACCAATTGTTGAACACGCTTTGATCCATTCAAAGCACACTATTGGAAAAGAAAGCGTGTAGGTTCAAAAATTAATGCATATGCGATAGAATAAATGTATCTGATAAGCAAAGATAGACATCCGGGCTCATTGAACTGTACGTCTTTCTTCTATAGAGTTTTTCATGTTTTGATAACTCTAATTAATTTTTGCATGCCGCATTTAAAACCCTTATAAATTGGGTTTAAATACGATGGGCTAAGGAATATTTTTTGTTTTAACAGCAACTAAATCATTACGTTTAACACTGTTTTGTAAAGAAAGTAATGTTTGATGTGAAATACCTTGGATTAGGTAGTTGCTGTGTTCTTTCCCTGCTTCCTTGAGAAATTCTAGTTTAGACTTTTTTTTAAATTATTTGGTTGTTTGACGAAGAATTACTTGATGTTTCTATTATGTTTGGCGCATCTTCGCCAAATGTGTCCCTTGCGTCATAAAAGTCAATCCAACCAAACGATAACGAAGACGAGTGAAAAGTACATCGGAGGTTTGTATTGGTAGGGAATACCATAATAAAATAACTGATCTGATTTGTGAAGCTGGTTACGACTCAGTATTCCCCAGTAATTGTGCTAATCATTCCACACGATGTCCCAAACTAGATTCTTACAAGTTCTTTATAAATTAAGTTATTGAGTGTTTGTTATTGTTTACTCTCGACTCTATATATTTAATTTCGATATATATCGCCACCACTTATAAAATGAATTTTTTTTTCAGCTGACTGCACCTAAATATCCGAGCGTTGTGAAGATAGGCCATGCTCACGGTGGACTAGGCAAGCTAAAGGTAGAAAACCACTTCGACTTTCAGGATGTAGCAAGTGTCGTTGCGGTCAGCAAGATGTATTGCATCGTCGAACCTTTCATCGATGCTAAATACGACATACACGTGCAGAAAATAGGAAGCAATTACAAGGCCTTTATGTAAGTAAACAAGTGAAGCTAATAGATTGAGATTGTGTGTTTTATTTAGTGGGCGTAGCCATAGAGTGGCTCTGGGGGCCCAAACCCACACACGCCGTGTTGGTTTTTTATTTCTTTCTTATTCTAAATAAAATATTATAAACGAACATAAATTACTTTCGTTAAATGTGTGGTGAACTTCGACACCACCACTACAAAAATTAACTTGCAATACAATGAAGTGTCAGAATCACTGGTGCACGAGTTTAATGCTTGAAGTACTCTCACTGGAGCTTAGAACTGCAGAAATACGACAGAGCATAGACTCAACTTGCTTAGGGAAGTATTCTGTAAGGATTCAAATAGCATACTTCCTGGAGAACGGCCCACTGTTATCTTGTATTCTTTAGGTGTAGGATCTTTGTATCCACTGTGCGTAGCATGGCATCACAGATGTGCTCGATAACGTTTAGATGTGGTGACTTAGGTGGGAAATGGATAGGCCCCAAACTCAGATGAGTGTTTCTATAACATAATTTGGAGTGTCTAAACTTGTATGGTGGTGTATTGTCTTGTTGGAAGTAGCCAAAGGCACACGAATGAATGGGTGTAACTTTTCATAAGGGATGTATATATAGCGCTCAACTGTCAGAGATGTTTGTAGACGTACCAGGGGTTCCATTTAATGCCAGCTAATAAAGGCCTTACGATTATGTAGCCTCCACTATCCTGTACAGATTCCAGAACAATACATGAATCCCACTGTTGACATGTGGTATCTATGGTTTATTGTAGTTTTCTCCACACACGGATCCTTCCATCTGTCAGAAGAAGAAACAGTATAGGTTAGTTTAGTATTTCTAATAATCACACATTTTTGAAAGAATTTTGTAGTGATTTGATCTTAACGCGGATGAAGTCATCATGTACTTCTGGTCCAATGACAGATATTTTTGCCTCTGTCATCACAATTCATTTTACCGTTAAATTTTTTCTTATCTGTTAGCGTTAGTTGCTAACTGATAACGAAGCTCTATATTAACAACTGTTATCCCAAATCAACGATAACCGGTGAACATTGTATTCCCCAAATAACAGTTTTGACCACATTTAGCATTCGAGGTGGTCATTGAAGAGAGGCGACTGTAGGGAGCGTCGTAACTTGAGTTGTAACAGAGCGTTTCTAATTGCAGTGAGTCGAAAAAGCTGTTCCCTGGCAACATGACCCCTTTTCTTTGCACAAAGAACAATCTCGTCTTATTTAACACTAAATTTACCAAACTGGTCAGTCCATACAGCGCAACTCCTTTAATGCATAAAACTTCTCTTTTAATTTCACACTAAATTTACCAAACGGGTCAAATGATCCTTTACAAAATGTTGACTTTTTGATTGACGATTTTCTTAACACTTACTGATTTTGTTGCTCAGCCCTTTTTAAGAAATTATGGAAAAAATTTAGCTTCTTTTTTGCGATAGTTTTATTTATATATATTTTTATTTTCAAAATAGGCTTATATATATATAATATGAGCCCGATCGAACTATTAGATCAAACGATGTAGGTGTTCATGGGTACTGATTACATCATTCTATTCGCTTACAATATTTTTTCCTCAAGACCCCATATGTATCTCACCTTGTAACTTTCAAAACAGATAAATAACATACATTTTCCATTGTCGTGGCTCGCACAAAGATACAAAACTTTAGTGGGCTGTAACAATATTTGTTTCCATTGATTCGAATTAAAGTATTATCGTAAATACATAGAATTACTATCCTAAGTACACAAAAAGTGGTTCCTGGAAACAAGTACTGGCGTTACCCTATCGCGTCAAGAGATCAAACATTCATAATTTGGCGACATTTTTGGCTCTTGCCAAGTACTTGAAAAGTTATGCCAATAAAAGAGTGGCTCAGACAACTGTTATGACAATACGTACGACACCAAAGAAACATGTTCTTTAAAAAAAAACTTTTTGAAATTTAAGGTCAAAGATAAAATTTTATGACCTTGAAACTATAAAGTCACTCAGAAGGCCCTATGTAATGCTATTATGGCCATATATTATAAAAACCGTTGTGTATTTATCTACAAAGAACCCTGATTTAGTCCGATCGAACTATTAAATTCAGAGATACGTGCGAGATAGTCATTCCAAAATCATAAAAAATAGCACTATTCCCCAAATTTTAAAATTAACATAAATAAAAAACTACTAAAAGAAGAAAGTCAAAAATTTCCATAGTTCCTTATATGTTGCTGAACAACAAAATCACCACGTTCATAAAAATCGGAGGGGGCTGATTTGTGGACTGCGCTGTGACATGGAATGACACATCCGTTCTGCAAACTGTAGTCTTCCCTGCATGACTTCTCATCAGTTTTGACCTTGATTAACAGAATCTTTCCGTGATTCGTTCAAGAATAGAAGTGTTTATTTGTTCATTATGTGTGTAGTAATACTACACTACTCAAAAATCTTGTGATGCTTAAAGGGTTAACCTTATTCACAAAGATATCTGTCTACAAGCGCCACCTTGATTTTCTAAAGGGTGATGTTTGTTAGTATTTGCGGTGACAATGTCGTGTTTACTTTACTGTTGGTGTCGCAATTGTGACCACCTGCCGTGAAACTAAGTTTTCAACTTCTGCCAAACCTTAAAATTAAGGCTGGTAAAAATGATGCTCACATGCCTGCTGGTTTTCATTTGTGTGCCCTCTAGCACATCCAGGTGGCACTTGTGGTCACATATCCCTATTTGAATACTGTTTAACCTTCTAGGATTCACGAGATTTCTGAGTAATCCTGATAGAATCCTTTGAAAATATTACATTCGTCATCTTCTTAGAATAGAAATCTTTTGAAAAGGTCCTGTTGGTCCTTTAATTCGAAATAATTCTTTGGAGAGGAGATACTGAAGAAGATTCATTTTTTTAGATTTGAATCCTTTGGAAAGTTTATATTCGTCATTTTCTTAGAATAGGAATCCTTTGTAAAGATTCCATTGGTCCTTTGACTAGAAAAGAATCATTTTGAAAGATACTATTGGTCCTTCAAATTAAAATCCTTTGGAATGATTTTGTTGGTGCTTTCCTTAGTCAAAATTGGTTAGAAGTCATACAGGGAAGACTGCAGGTTGCTAGGTGGAATAGTGCAGTTGAACACCACAGTGGCTTAATATGGTGTTCCTAAAAATTTCCTTCAAAGTTAATAAGGGAAATTTTGAAAGAACCTGAATAATAAAACTGTCTACGTGTGTAACGAAAAGAAAAGAACATTTGTGTATTTTAAACATTGTACTTGGAATGCATATTTTTAATCTGATGAGAGGTCACGTCATTTTACCAGGTACTGGGGTCTATACTGCAGATGGGCATAGGAGCTGCATGTTAGTGGGTAAACACCAATTTCAAACTATCAAAGGCCAGCAACTTAAATGTAACGTAAAATCAACGTTTGTTAAATACTTAACAATACACAATATTTTGCAGTTTTCGTTAAATGTTCAAAACTTTGATGAACTTTTCAAGCAATTCTCAATTTTAATTGAACTTCTCACTTTTTCAGTGTATGTCTTTGCATGCAGAAGTGTAGCCCATTTTTACAGTAAACGAAACATTGCTATAATTATTTAAATATCCCCCAGTAATGTCCGAATGTTCCTATAAAATGACTTTTAGTGAATAAGTCTGGGAAAAGGATGCATGTTCTAATTCTTGAAAATAATGTGAAAAGATTTCAAAAGTTTGAAATGGTTGATTAAATAATTTATATTTTCTATCCGTAATACACGACTTTATTTATGGAATACTACAGTCTAAGATTATTTTATTGCAGCACTTCCTCCTCTAATACTCACTTCAATTGAACTAACGTTAATTAGAATTACATGCTAGGCGAGTTTACAATAGTGTATGATTTCTTTTTCATTTTCATTAGCTCATAGTTTTCTTGTAAATTTTTATTTACCTTTTAACAAGACACATTGGTTATTACTTTTCAGATTTTCAAAAAAGAAAACATTGTAACCACACTTCATTCCAGAGAGTTCACTTTTGCGTACACTAAAAGAATTACGTTTTGTTTATCCTTGAAAGATATGGACTATTCATTGATTAATTCATAGCTCTCCTATGTTAACTACATCTAATATCCTGCCCCATGAGGATAGTGTCCTAAAATGACAAATTGGGGACATTACGTCCCGTGGGTACTCACTTTTTTCAGAAAAATAAAATGAAATGTTTCATCATTTTCTGAGTCTCTTAGTACCTTAAATAACCGGTAAAATAATTTTTTTGTGGAGATAATTTCTCTTGGGACTGAGAATCTAATGGAAATATCGAACGAAAATTATGGTTTAATTATTCGAGCAAGTATAAAATCGCTCCAAACGTTTTAGTTACTTGAAGTGTGTACTGGAAGGTCGAGTATTTTAAAATTAGTCAGTCTGTCTGAACTGAAGGCTGTATTCGTTGACAACTGAGGTAAGGAAAGATACTTTCTTCGCCAATTCACTCAGATAACTTTTATAACATTTAGGCGAAAATCGATTTCCGGAAACTGGAAAGCAAACATGGGATCTGCAATGTTGGAGCAGATTCCAATGACAGAGCGATACAAGAAGTGGGTGGACGAAGTGTCGGAACTCTTCGGGGGACTCGACATCTGTGCTGTAGAAGCGATCCAAGGCAAAGACGGAAGGGAACATATTATAGAAGTAAGTATACACTAATATTGCGCTCGCTGGCACGAATTATTTTGTATGCTCACCATAATAACGGATCGAGTTTTTTGAACCGCTGTAATAATTTTCATCACAACTTTTAACAATCCAGACGTTTTATAAGTTTCACTTTAACAGGCATTTTCCTGTAAAGGAGAACCATTTCATTATTATTTCGCATCAAACGAGCATAGTATGTAAAATTTCAAACTGCTATGGTCATCGAAATTTATTTATGGCAAAATTGAAGATGATTGTCGATTATAATACTCGTTGAAGGGCCAAATTATTATAACTATCTAGTTAGCCCGTGGATGGACCATCTTTTGTTTTTATTACTACTTCAATTTGGTATTGGTTTGTACTGTATTGAATATCGATTGTAATATTGTTTTGAGAGTAGTACTCCGAATAAGTACTGACCAGATCTTACAGATTTAAATTGTAGCTGAATCATCTTTCTGTTGTTTCTTTCCTGTAAGGATTAGGTACCAGGACATGCTTGGGTGCAATGCAGCGTTTAAAGCCTGTTGCTTCTATTGACTAATATTTTGAATTTTATTTAGTTGGAAATGACTGTCAAATATCGAATGTTTTTATTTTCTCGTGAATAATAGACCGAATGAGATGAACTGTAGTCTCCAGGATTTTGAAGATTTGATACAAACTTCATCAGCTTTCTGTTGCTTCTTTTCAATAGGAATATAGTACCAGGACGGGTTTAATGCACAGCGCGAGTATAGAGGGGCTAAGAAGAGGAGACTGTCGACTTAGAGTCAGACGATTTCTGTATAGGTGTGAATGAAAACTTGTTAGAAAGGCTATCATACACCAAAACCATGAATGACGATACAAGTAGATGATTTTCGCCGTGACTACACGTTACCATTGCTATAGCTTTTAGCGGTAAATAATGAGCTTGAAAGCCGAATCCGTGCTAAAGACATCAATTTGTGGAAGCGCTTTTTTTACCCTTCGATATATCACCTAATTTAAAGAATAGACTCGTTCAAAATTAAATGACGACTGCCTTCTCGCAGGAACAGGATTATAATGCTTCTTGCGACTTCTAAAAGCATTAATTGAATTCATTTCACAAGTCTTACTTGGAGCTAGTCGAAATAATTGAGGAGGCCGATGTAGCAGGAAAAGTGTTATGTCATGCTCCCCCAACCATTTTATATCACAATGCCATTAAGAGGAGCATTATTCTGCTTGAAGCATCCATTTACATCGAGATAAACCATCAGCATAACTGGGTGAATTTGGTCGGTAGCAAAACATTCCCACTGTAATGAAGATATGTCCCAAATACTGAAGTTGCTCTTGCAATTTATTTGAATCTGTCGAGACGATATCGAAACCGTTCATTGGTTCAACGGTTGAAAATTTTATTCATCAGACTACGTACTCACCATTTTCTGCCTGATTCTTGGATATCTGCGTAAACTGGAGGTGCTTATTATTCGTTACCGATAATCCAAAATCAAATCCAGCAAATCTCTGAATCCTATCTAAGAGACAAAGTGTTGCCTGCCTGTTGAACTGTACAAGTCGACCTTTACATAGCACGAGCACCCTGAAGCCATTAATGACCACGCTCTGTCTTTTTTTTTTCTACTGCAGAAACTGTACTCATTGAACTTTAAATTCCATCTCAAATTATTCACAAGTGCAGCCGTTTTGTTGTACAAGCACCATTTCACTGAACACAAGTTCAATGTTCACATTGACCGTATTTCAATTGCTCGTATTTATTATGATTGAGGTATATACTGTTGTGTAGTCTTATCGTTTTATGCCGATGTAACACTTTAGCGTCGTAAGTATTTAGCTGTTTAACGCAACATGGTCTGGTGTCCAGATAGTTTGATCAGTGTAGTAGAGGGTGTTCAGTGTAAATATAAGAAACTATCGGAGAAGAAATAATTCTGGTTATAAGAAACTTATTTAATTTATTACCACTGTGGCGATGTTTAGCGTTACTTTCTACAGCCACTAAATTTTTCGTGTGGATCAATTAGTCATATTTTACAAGGCAGACATTCACAACACACGTATTAAGCAAACGCTCTTATAGAAAACAAGAGATAGACTTGTACATAAAAAACCTCTGGAACTGCTTTTACAGGAATATTATTGACTTGCTGAAATTACATTCGAATAACAAGTCAAGTTACACCACACATTAGGTTTAGTTGAGGTTAACAAAACGCCTACCAAAACCTAGCGCCCTCAGTATTTAGCTTTTAGAATAACCATAGAGAAAGAGTTGGTTAAATAAAGGAAAATATAAATCTATTCGCGTCCATGTAAAAAAATATTTTTCAACAGTTGAACATTTAACTTCTGGGAGGTAGATGAAATTAATGCAGAAATTCGTAGTTTCTTGTGTTAATTTAACGCCTTTGAATTTCGATATTAAAACGGAGCTGATCTTCCCCGAAAGACTGGCTTTGACACAACATCTTACGCTGACTTTGTTAGTCATTCGCCATTTGACCGTAAACAGCACCGCTAGAATGATGTGACTCAAAAGGAGTATTGCATTTCAAAGCTCACAGAGAGCACTCGGGCTTTTTTTATCGTATAATCCAGCAGCCCTTTTTGTCCTCAAGACAATGGATATAAATAATTCTGATTTTGAAAATGGGGGACAGAGAAAGTAAACAGTTTGCGTGCTATTATTTTTAAGGCCTCCAATCAGAATTCTTCTCGTTTCTTGGCTTACAACTGGTAAGTTCGGTAATAAAAGAATAGTTTTGTAATTATTTTTAATCTACGTCTGGCACATCGAATGAAAAAGTTTCGCCAACTGTGAGGTAAGTCTATCATTCTGTACGATAAATGAGATAGCTGATAGCTGATACCTGATAATCAATTTAAATGCATCTGTTCTTTGATTCAGCATTTCTTATAGAGTTACATCTATCGAGGAATTTAACTGAAACAATATTTCATGCTAATTTTATTTAATTAATACGATTTTAAGGTTTTTGTAACAACATTTTGCTTTACATGAATAAAATATTTTTGAGTGCATTATATTTTATCTTTTGCTCATGTGTCTCTTTAATCGAAGTACTTATTTGAAAAGCATTCAATAGTTATTGAGTTGTAGAAGTGAAAAATAATAGGAGCATGAAAAGTGTTCTATTTATCTATTTTCTCTACGAAATGACGTACATACAAGAGTAGATAAGTACTTTAATAGGTATCTACGTAATAGAAAGCTCTTACTGCTCGATTCAGTTATAGGTAATAAGATTTCGAAAAACACAAACTCGTATACTTGAGTGGTTAGTTGAAAATGAAAACTGTGTTAAAAATAGAATAAATATATTAGGAGTATGTGAAGTGTTTTATACATTAAACATATTAGAAACTTCAAGCAAATTAAAAACTTCATTAAAACATATCAGACCCTCCTTAAAAAACATTAGACACTTCATTAAAACATAATATTAAGTACTTAAAAAAATACTAAACTTATAGCTTCTATAACAGTTCTTCATTCTCATTATCTATTTATTATTATGATAAGGGACAACAAAAGGTTTCCGTTCATAGCGTTGTAGTCAGCTTATATGAATACAAAGTGCTTGATCTTACCATAAGAACATAAAACGGCGGACATTCATCGTAGAATGTTGAAAGAGTTTGTCAATGAATGGCCTGTCTATCATCGTTGAGCAAAACTATGCGCGCAATGGTCTGACCGGCTATCTACATCCAACACATGTGGAAAATTTTATTTCCCTGACAATTATCAGTATGAAGTGTTTTTTATTTGAAGGTTCAAAAACACTAATCTCACATTTTTCCATTCTTTAAAAAGAAACAAAATTTTCCTTCGATAGCTCTTCGAGTGCAGTACACTTCGTTTTATAGCAGCCCTCGATTTAACGATTAGCTGCAATACAACGACCAATTGAGCAGGCTCGGCAATTCTCCTACAACTGGGCTGCTATTTTACGATCGATATAGCGACCACGGAAAAGGTAAAAATATTGTTTGAGGGACCTTCAGGTTCGCGGTATCTCCTGATTAGTCGAGGTAATTTAGACTTCGTTGATTCGTTGTGGATTTTTTGGGCGCTATATGGCGATTTTAGGGACACGCCGTATCGTCAACTGCCTTGTTTTTACTCGAGGGTTTCCATTTACTTATCAACCACGCGTCATTTTAGTGGAAAACATACAGCGGCTTGCCATGGATGCTTGCTTCCTTTAACGCTCAACGTCATCCATTGAGTCAAAAGGAAAATCTCAGGAAGTGTCGATAAAAAAACGTGTTCCGAACGTTTCGACGGAAATTGCCGAACTGCTCAATATTTTTAATATACTCTACCTTAATAAATAACTATGATTAAACTGATATATCTTTGATTTTCCGTGTTTAACTTTACTTATTCATTTTTAAATTTTTACTACTCAAAGTCCATACTTTATTTTATACTGTTAGTTATTAAGGATAGTGACTTAAGCGACGAAGTATTTTTCTTCTGAAATTGAAAAATACCATCTCGACTTCCAAGTCCCAAGTTATATCTGGCAGCTTTCTGAAAATAAACATCAATTCAGATATGAAAACATCGCACCTGGAGACAGAGGACCCTCGACCCAGGTGCTTCATCAAAATCCACCCAATGTCAAAGCTGTGAAAACCATCCACCTAACCATAAAAAAGAGAAGCGGAATGTTCGATAGAACGACCCTTAACTATAGCGTCGCGGGAACGAAAATCTCGTCAAGGTCGTTATAGCGCAAGTTACTACAGTATACACATAGTAATAATAGTTTATAATATATATAGAAATAGTAAGAGATAGGCATAGTAATTGTGTATATAAAGAATATATAGTAATAGTATGCGGTATATATAGTAATACATATTGTATGCAGTGTGTACATTACTTATAGAATATTGAAATGTAAATTATTTAAGTTATTTTAAGGATGTGCATAATTTTAATTATTCCAGGTAAACACATCTGCAATGACTTTACTGGGAGAAACTCAAGAAGAGGATCGACGGCTCATCGCAGACTTAGTCGTTCAACGCATGCAGACTTACTGCAAACCTGTTTTGGCGTAAGTAATACAAGCTAATAACACTTGGATACAGACTTAACCCTCCAAGTGGTTTAGACTAGATACCTCGTCCATCAAGATCTAACCAATTTTGCTTCTTTTGTTTTTATTTTATTGACGAGATATCTCGTCATTAAGATAAAAATGAGAAGACATAAATATAGAGAAGGTAAATACATGGAAGTTTCAAAAATTTCTGGAACAGAGTAGTAATTGGTTCAATAAAGAATTGAAATATTTGTCTTCGCACTTGTTACACCTAGTCCTACCACATTATTAAAGAATGTTCAACATTTGAGGGGTCGTAAAAATTTACCACAAAATTCCCACAAAAGGCGAAAACAAACATTGTACACATTCTTTCGAGGCATTCTTCAAATGCTAATCACACGTGATTTCAAGTCATGACTGCACGCAATTCGCAACAGCTGTTGAGTGTATTTCCTTTTCCTTTACACCCACTTCTCGAACACAAATC
This sequence comes from Metellina segmentata, assembly GCA_947359465.1. Lineage (NCBI taxonomy): Eukaryota > Metazoa > Arthropoda > Arachnida > Araneae > Tetragnathidae > Metellina > Metellina segmentata. The sequence continues at coordinate 66,015,286 of OX375872.1, read as the reverse complement.
ACTTCAGGCTGCCACCTAGTAGAGAAAAATAAAAGCTTTTCCTAAGATGACATTTTCAAATCCACTTGCGAAAATACTTCGATGTATTTGTGATATTCAGTTAAGTCCTAACAACAGAAACGCAATGGGAAGCTGCACTGGGTTCCACGGTATTGTTAATATCGAGATTATCAGCATAAATTCACAATTGAAATTAAATTCTCCCATAGAACCCCCTATTCTATAGAGGAATGTTATCGGAAATGTTATATTTTTTCGATAAGGAAATAGAAGCGTGTAAACCAGGGGTGAGCAGGAATGAGGTCAATGAGAGACTCATTCCGATTTTTCATATATTAAAAAGAGCCACACGAAATATTAAAAAAAAAGAAAGAAAATACAAAATAAATATTTCAAAATTTTAATAATAAAATAAAATATGATATAAAAATGTATTAATAAAAAGCACAACATTTAACGAATACCTTTGTCCAAATCTTTGAAATTTTGTGTAAAATTTAAGCCATCTATAGCAATTCTATGAGATGATGACCCCTCAACTGTGAACGGTATTTCGACTTCACGAACTTCGTAGTGGGGTACGAAGATTCACAGTAATATGTGTACCAAAAATTGAAATTAGACGTCGTGCAGCTTTCTTTAAGTGTGGATATTTTGATTATGGCACCAGTTTCCAAAATTCAATTACACGCGCGCGAAGGACCTATCGATGCAATCGCAGATCTACTTTCGAAGCGATTATGTACAACTTGTACACTTCATTAACCGATTCAACCGAAGACCTACTGTCGAAACGACTTCGTACGACTTGAATGCTTCACTTAGTCAATTTAAGAAGATTAATGACAAAAGTTCTAAAATAGTAAAAAAAAAAGGATTTAAATTTTCAATAGGAGCCGCACTTAACTCAACGAAGAGCCGCATTTGCACATCCTGGTATAAACACAGTTTTTCAAATTCTGATCGTGGCTCCTGTAGGAAACTGTCTTCCAAGGGAACTGCAGCATTTAGACAACGATCTGACAACCTGTATTCAACGAGATATTAAAGTCATAATTTCCCAAAATGTGCACTAACACCCCCCCCCCCTTCCACCCACCTTGTGGGCCTTGAAGGAGTCTTGGGTGGTCGATGCAGAACCCTGAGCAAATAGATAGGGGAGCAAGAGTGGGTAATATAAAGATGTAAAAATAATTGTCCCCCCCCCCCTCAGGAAAACGTATCATCTTAACCATACAAACAATACTCACTTCAACGGTGCATTACCATTGATTCTTTTAACGAAAAAGAGAAAATGTGTACAAATAGATGAGTATAGAGATTTAAGGAAGCTGTTGACAAAAATTTAGACTAATTTTGACAAATTGATGGCACAGGCTCATCCCTCTCATTTGTGATTATTTTTAATATCACTGATTTGATTGATATCAATGAACAATAACAGTGCATACTAATGTGTTTGTGTGCTTTTTTCCCTATTTCCTTTTAATAAATCGCTTTCGGATTTTTCTTTGGAGTAAATTTTCCGAGGGTCATCAATTTCGAAATTTTAGCGCCAAACCGTGGCAACCATGAAAGGAAAACATGGAAATCTATGGTTGCTAGATTGTCATGAAAACTTTATTAAGAAATTTTTATTTTTTACATTTCATTTTATTGGCAAAATCTTCAATATCAGTTTCAAACTTAACTGGCGGTATTCTGTGTGTTGGCCGATGCATTTTGTATCTAAGCAACTAAATTTGCAACGAAAATTGTGTTTAATAGAAGATTTTTTGTGCTACTATTTTTATAAATTTAGTGCTACTATTTCACAAGTGATTATTTGACTGTGACAGCCTGGGAACTTGTTTCTGATTCCGTGTCCGGTGGATCAAACCAATAAACTAATTTATTAAAAACTTAAAGTATTAATAATATATTGAAGGGAGAGAAGTATTCAAGTATTTCCTACAAGCATTCTACAAGGCGTATGGAAATTCACATAACATTGTAGTCGGATTAAAAATTAAAATTTTCCTTCGAGTATCATCCTACGATTTTCTCTTTGAAGAAATTAAAAAAGGTATTCAAATCACATGATTTATAAACATTTATTCATTTCAATCGCATGCACATTAATCATCAAATTTTGGAAATGCAAATGTAAAATTGCAGCAAGTGTAATGCACACATGTTGGAAAAGTGATATTTATAGCATTGTATCATATTTCCTTCCACATGAACAGATATCTAATTTCAGCATCTCCCTTTTATTTAGCACCAGAAATTCGTTTATAAATTTTATGGTTCTCATAATGTAATATAGCGTCGGATTCAATAAATTACATGTGATTCGTGAAGTCGAGAAACAGAGAATAAAATCAAAAACACTATATACGCTCTGCATTTCGCAGGGGAAAAAATAATACATTAATTGTATGTAAATCGTTTGAGGCGATTTACACTGAAAATAAAACCGAAGACAGCAATATGCGCCCTGCCATCTGTGGGGAGAAAAACAAGACAATTAATTGCATGTAATTCGTTTGAAGTAAGTTGTACAAAAAATAGAATCGAAATAAGCAATATACGCACTGCCATCTAGTAGGAGAAAACAATACAATTTTTTGCATGTAATTCGTTTGAGGCGAAATACACTGAAAATAACAATATATACGCACTACCATCTAGTAAAAGTAAAACCATGTAATTAGTTACATGTAATTCGTTTGATTTCGTAATCTGAGGCCAGATACACTAACAATAAAATCGAAAACAGCAATATGCCCACTGCCGTTTAGTCGAAGAAACAAATACTCTTCATGAAATATAGGTATTTCTGAAACAAAATATGAGTAAAAAATCAAATATTTCTTATTTCGGATTGCAAAAAATTTTTTTTAAGTATTTTTTTAAATTAAACAAATTTTATCTTGTCATAGTTACAAGTACTTTTCTAATGTTGAAATAGCCGTATACCTACAAAGTAATATTTTTAGGTAAAAAAACTGTTGTGCAATTAAGTTCATTTTTTAAGTAATTGAGAATTGCATTAAAATTAAGTTTTGCTAAACGGTTTTCAGATTTATTTGTGAACCTGATTCCCGATTCCAGTAACATTAGTAAGAGCAAAACTAATTCAAAAATTAACTTTTTAAAGTTATTATTCTCTAAATTTGAAAAAAGAAAGAAAGAAAATTTCATGTTAGACTTTTAACTAGCAAAATATTTTTTGAACTCCGAATTAGGTATTACTACCTGTCTCAAACGAAGTGTCACATTTTTTACATGAATTTTCTTCGAAAAAAATGTCACATTTCTGAAAAAGATGGAAAAGAAAAAGATTTATTCGCAAATTCAAAGGTTTATTTTTAACATGGTTAAATATTACACATTAAAACAGTGTTTTAAACTTTTTTGTTTCGGGACATCAATTCATATTACTTCGAAGCCGATTTACATGTATCGGTGTTTCTTTCTTAATGCCTACAATTTTGTAAGTATTTCTTTCAGCTGACATCCTTTCATTTTCCATTCATGTTTGTGATACAAAGAAAATGTTTACAAATGGTTGGTAATAAGTAGTCGAACTTCCGTCACACACACACTGGAGCAACACACAGACTATTATGTTTTATAACTTAAAAGTGTTTCTTAACTGCGCTTTTAATGAAGTTCCTTTTCTCCGATTATTCACCAGCCCTTTTTTTAGTCATTTTTTTATTAAAGATAGTTGGGTGGCATTTACTGTTGTCTTATTCCGTTAAAAAACGTTGTCCTCGTGTCCAGTTCACAGTAATATTGAAGGGAAAATTATTAATATTCGAAACGAAAATGGCAACACGTTTTGGGACCGAATACTACATTCAAAGAAGTTTTGAATGTTGCTGCTGCCATCTTGTGATCTTCATTGAAAACAATTTCATCGCAATCATTCATTGCTGCTTTATTACAGCTATCTTGTGAATGTATAAGACCAGTGGTTCCCAAAGTGGTCCCTATGGACCCCCAGGGGTTTGTGAGACCACTGAGAGGGTCTGTGGCAAATTAAAATTTATTTGGGCGTGCATGGACAACGTCGGGGGGTCCGCGATAGGTTTAACATAAAGTAAAATAATTGTGACCCGATTTCATTATTATGAAAGTTAAAATTTATTACAATGAATAAGTTGGTAGCGATTTAGACGTCCTGAGTAAAAAAATAATTTGTTTTATTTTCTCATATCTTAAATTTGTGTCTTTTAATTTGTTTTATTTTCTCATATCTTAAATCTGTGTCTTTTAATTTGTTTTATTTTCTCATATCTTAAATTTGTGTCTTCGTCTCACATTATACTGATAGCAGTATAATGTGAGATGAAGAAAAAATGCAGATAATATAGTGTTGAACATTTAAAATGTGGCTTTATTCCGTTATCAGTAAATAGTACTTTACCTATGTGTCTGTCTCCTATGCAATAAAACTTTGTCAAACGAATCAATGAAACATTCTAAACTCAAGGAATTAAATATATTTTTTAGTCCATAGCGACAAAAAAAAAGATAAAAATTTAACTTTTTTTAAACATTCAAATAAAAATATTTGAAAACGCTGTCATCGCGACAACATCTGAGCGATATGACGATGGACTGCGTGCTTCGTAAAACATTTATTTACTGATTGCAAATTCCGAAAAGCCGCATTAGTGAAAAACGTACTATACCATCTGTAATTGAGGTAATACGCACCGGGCTGCATAAACCAGCTTTCGATGTTATAAGAATTTCACTGTGTATTAATACAGTACAAAGGATTGACGTAATGGCTCAGTGATTACAAAATTCTTTATGTGAATACTTAAACACATCTGAATTCTCTATAGAGCTTGACGCGGCAACGTTGCCAGGGAACGAAGCTTTACCTTTAACTTTTATGAGATTTGTAAAAGAAAAAATTTTCCAAGAATATTGTTATTTATTAAATATTTGGAAACTGATACGAAAGGTGAAGCAATATTTAATGAATTTAAAAGATTTTTCGATTTAAAAGCTATACCCTTGAATTATATCCTCTCCGTTGTTAATGACAGTGCTCCAGCAATGGTAAGACGACATCGAGGCCTTCTGGCATACTTAAAACAAACTATTTTCTTTACATTGTGTCATTCATCGACAACATTTCGTAGCCAAAAATATGAGTGAACGCTTTCATGGCTCACAAGATTATGTCATTATAGGAGTTGATAGAATCAAAAGGAAAGCCTTAAATGTGAGAGATTATTTGCTAAACTTTGCTTGGAAAATGATGAAGGCTATAATAGTTTACTACTTAGAGCATGGAAGGTCGTTGGTTATCTAAAAGTGCCTGTTTGGATCGATTTTATGCACTCTTTTATTCAGTGTTGGAATTTCTGGAAAGTAAAGACAATGATTTGCGGCTCAATTTTACGAATTCAAAAAATGACAGAGCTTATATTACTCACTTATTTGCCAAATTTAACGAAATCAATTTGTAGCTACAAGGTGATCAATTAAGTTGAATCAAAAATTAAAAGTATAATATCTGCGTTTGTTCCAAACTTTTTTCTATACAACTTGGGGAGAGAAGAATGGCCTGTTTCCAAATCTTTCAAAATTGCAAAAACGAGATGTCAACACTTAACGGTACTTTATTCTGGCCTCAGCCAAAGATTTGAAGACATTTTTCGCATGGTTATCCCCGATTGGGTGTTGAACCCTTTTGCAAGTAGACACACAAACTCAGGTGAATCCATACTAAACAGGAGCAATATAATGAATTATTCACAAATGAGGTGCAGAAACCAATGTTTGAACAAGGATCCCCACAAATTATGGTTACAAAACAAGTACCAATTTTATATCCTGCATTATGGGTTAATGCACAGAAGCTGTTAATTGCTTTCCCGTCTTCCTATTTAGCATAACGTGGATTTAGTGCAGCTATGAGCTTCATCACGAAAAAAAGAAACGGACAGGAAATTAGTGCTCGTGGAGACTTAACGAATGTTACTCACCAAAAAGGAGCCTAACATAAATAATCTCATATCCCATCAGATTCATCCCTCATAGAAAAAAATGTGTTTTTGTATTTTAAAATAAAAGTTATAATTTCAATAAATACAATTTACTAGTATTTTAGTAAATTATAGTAGTGGTAGTATAGTTTAGTTAAATATCACTACTTTTAATAAGTACTACAATAAATATACAAAATTTATAATTCAATAAATTTATACTGCTCAAGACATGAAAATTAAATTTGTAATTTTTCTATTATGCAGTTATGTAGAGTTATTTTACTTGGGGGTTCATGGTCAGGTTTTTGCTATAAGAAGGGGTCCATGGACGTTCTAAGTTTGGGAACCACTGTATCAGGCAGATTCTGTATGGTTTTTGGGTACAGTTATTCAGGACCTCTACGTAAGAAAGGCGGTCGTTATTACCACGTTAACAGGTACGATATTTCAGGATTTGGGAGGGAAATATGAAGAAAAAAAGATTTTGTATAATTCATCTGTTTTTGGAACAGCTGCATGTGAAGACTACTTGAGGCAACGCTTTTGGCATGCTTTTCGTCGAGAGTTGTGACAGACATTAGAAACTCCATTTTGTTTAGCATTTTGTTTATTTCATTGGTTCTTTTGAATTTTTTCCACATTTTTTCGGGTTTTTTCTTGTAAACTTCAAGAATTCAAGTGTAACGTTCAGTTTGTATTTTAAACACAGCACAGAGCAGTCGCATCGCACCAGGATGTATCGTTACTTGGTTTTATTTTATTATCTTTTAATCGTTTTCGTAAATCAATAATTTTTTATTTAACCATGCCTTCTGTTTTTAGTGTTTTAGATAAGTTCTAGGATGTCTTCCGCGAAATTTAAAGCTTAATTCTTCTGGTGATAGGGTAACTTTTGCAAATGACTGAGTTGTTGATCGTTCGTTTTGTATTCATTTATGTGAGGATAAGTAGCTATTTTTTATTTCCTCTTAAAATTGGGTTGATCGAATCAAATTTTCTGGGTGAATTGATTTTAAATTTTATTTAGATCTGTATTTATTTATAAATTCACGGGAGAAGAAAAAACAGATTGTTTCAATACATTTTAGAAAGTTGTTAGAGATATTAATTGAAGGAGCGTAAAGTAGGTAAACAACTTAAGAAAGGAAATTTTCAGTTTCGGAATTTTTTTTAAATTTGCTTTTATGAAATATTTTTATCATTATATTCCGCTAAGCCTATAGTTGAAGTACAAAGACACCTGCTTTAACTTTAATCATTTCATTCTTTTACTGCTAACTCTGTCCTTTCAAACACGTTCTTCCTTAGCTACACTTCTGGCCGTAAAAGCGATGCCTAAATAAACCTACATATTGCAACTACATCTTCTTTTTAATTGTGTTTATCAAAATGTTTAATCAAAATTATGAAAGAAGCGCAGAGAAATACACTCAGTGTAAGCCACAGGAATTGAACCTGTGCCGTCTACAGCTCGCAGCAGAACTGGGGGAGAGGGTTGTAGTTATTTATTTCAATTTCCAGTAGAAATATTATATATGATATATTGACGTTTCTTCCATAACTATAGGTTATATCTTCCCCTTCGGAATTGATCCTCGATCGTCGCCAATACCCCGTTGTGTTGCTCCAGTGCGACATTAATTAACTACCTGCCTCTATAACTTAGAATTTTATTTGTATGGATTCTTTTGGAATGTTTTAATGAAATATCTATCACATTTATTAACATTTAAAGTGACAGGTTTCATCTCTTCTTTTTTCTATAACTTGTATAGCTTTATTTTTATATGTACAGTAACCACATAGCTTTATTTTTATAAGACGTTATTTGCAAAACTGACCAGATCTTGATGACGATGTCACTCGTCATTTGGAAAATTAGTCTGATCATGATGGACGTGATATCTCGTCGAAATCACTTTGAGGATGAGGCACATGAGGGCAAATTTAGTTAGTACTTCATCATAATTAAGCGTGCAACTTATTCAACAGCAAATTGAGAAGTTACTGGTAATTCTGTTGACAGTAAACTTTCTAGGATACAGACTACACCATTTCTATACTAAAACTTTATATTTCTCGGAGGTCCCCGGCCTTCAGTCTTAGTATCATACTAAAGAATACAGTTTGGGTTTGGGGGGGATTTGAAATCGAAATTTTGACGAAGGCTCATTTAGCGTTTTCCAGAACCAAGCATGAAGACATATTTAGTAACTATTTCATCAAAATTAAGTGCACATTTTATTTAACGTTAACTAGAAAAATTATTGGTAAATTTGTTACCATTAAACTTGCTAGAAAACAAACTGTACTTAAACTTCATATTTCTCGGAGGTCTCCGACCTCCAGTTTCAGTGTCATACTACAGAATACAGATTGGGTTTGGGATTTGAAACGAGATCTTAAATAAGAATCATTCACCGTTTTTCAGAATCAAGCAAGAAGGCAAATTCAGTAACTATTTCATCTGATCATAATTAAGTCCACAATTCTTTCAAATGTCATTAATGATAGCGATCGTCTTTAAATCAATTGGTGACTCTGTGGGTTTGTACAATTCAAGGCGATGAGTTCACGAACACGAGGAGACTATTTCCATAAGCTTAAACATTATATATTTGAATAAAAAGAACAATATATATAACTACATAAACTCGCAAGAAATCGTTCGTACAAAAAACAACATGGAAGTTCGTTATAACATCGAAAAAGTATTTATTTCTCTTTTCTCCCTGCTTCCGTATACACGATAACAGGCTCGTAAGCCTGACAATGTCCATCACTTGACGTTGTCTGTATTGTGTTTGGCACAGCTTGGTCAAAAAATAGCCCCTTGCTCTATAAAACCCAGCATAACCTATTATATTTCTCTCCAAGTATATATTTCTGGTCCTCCTCCTGGTGGTTTCTCTTTGGGTCGAAAACTGTCCCGTAGTGTCCAGCCTCTGATGCAGTTGTGACCATCAATTGCAACCAGTTGCGGAAAGGGAGGGAGGATTTATTTTTCTCACTTGAATCTTCGTTCCCCTAAGAGTAATAGGGTAGTTCCGTTTCGACGAGATATCTCGTTCTTAGCAAAATTGACCAGATCTTGTACGAGTTATCTCCTAGAAACATCTGAAGGGTTACATTTTTCCCGGTTCTCAAACGGCTCTGTGAACTCAATACATGATTGACGTCTTCTTTTACCATTATATTTTACTTTATGAATTTGTATGTACTTTTGTTTTGTCAAAATTTTGTACATCAACTGTTTATTTCGATCTTTCGCTGTTGAATTAGCAAATAAATTTGTTGAGCATAAACTAAAATGAACCTTGTCTATGCAAGTTTGAGAATCATTGGTCTCACAAAATTTAATCATTCTTAAACATAGTTGGGATAAACAGTCTTTCATTTTCCCCTTTATGCAAGAAGCATGTGTAATAAGACTTGTATACGATGATATCCTATATTCAAACCACATATTTACCCCGGCAAGAAAAGTGACAGAACTCAAAATTGCAGAATTTGAGAAACATCAACTTATAGGGTACTATAAAACTTATATTGAAATAGTACAAGCTTCTTTTAAATTTTAGGTAAGTATTTTTATGGTAGTAACTTCTATTATATTCTACAAAATAGTAATATAACACGCTGGGGAAACTCATACATATTTTTCAATGACATAACATCAAAATGTTTATTTTTTGACTTGTGTCACTTTTCTTACCGGGGTGCGATATACTAAATACATTCCCTCTGATTCTTCGAAATTAACTCTGAACTTGTTAAGAGAAGAGTCCTATTCGGTGATAAGCGACCAAGGGGCATGAAAACAAAGTAAACCTAAACAACAATTAGGCTTACCAATGACGGTTTGTGTCGAACTGAAATAAAGGATAGAAAAGAGAGGAAGAGGGATGAAAAAAATATTCTGAATGGGAAACTCTTTAAATGTTAAAGAAACCTTAAGAAAAGAAAGTTATGAAAATAGAAAGACTTACTGACAATTTGTTTTGCCTCATATTTCATTAGAACCCAAAATATCGGGAAATATGCGCTGATAATAGGGGTGATGATGCTAACAATTTTGAATCTTCTGTCAAAATATGAAGAAATGTGCATAATTTGTAGAGTTTGTTTGAAATAAAATGCGATAAGATGTTATTTCCTTAAAATAGGCTCATAAAATTCAATTTTTACGGATCATTTTGAAAATAAATTTTTGTGAGTTTCGTTCAAATTGCATCTCGAAACACATATTTAAGTTATTTTTCAAAGAAAATAAATGTTCATGACGCTGTTAAATTTCATGATTAACTTCCAAGTTTAACATAAAAAGACAAAATAGACACAGACACGAAATAAATTTCTAGCGTCATGCTTTTTATTATATACGAATAAAGCAGGAAACAATGGTATATGGTAGGGAATATTACATGTTCAATATATCATTGTTTCCTGCATGTCCTCGGAAGTAAATAAATAAGAATATTTCATAATGGTATTACCACAGGACCTTGGGTAATTCCACCACCTTATTAACACATGTATATGTACTTTTTACTATTTCTTGACACAATCTTAGGAAAATAAAAAATACCGCAAGTTTTCTTACGACTGTATGTTTACCTTGATGTATGTTAATGTATTTTTTCGTTAATTATTATAACTGGTTTGCCAAAGCGCAACACAGAAATTTTTTCTTAAGGTGGCGCCATTAACTTTATTACCCTTAGATTTTTTTTTTTTAAATTTCGTTCTAAAAAGAATACGTGATCCCTAAAACACGTGCTTAACAAACGTGGCCTTGTGTAAGGAAAACTTGTTTCACGGATCATTTCAATCTTGGATCAAGGATATTTGACCTGTATAGTTCTATTTAAAAAGTGAATTGACCATTAAAAATTGAGTCAAATTTCATTTTTTTGTTGTCCACCTAAAGTGGTTTACATTAAAGAGGAAACCTTTTGTTAACCTAAAGAGATACTACCTCAAACGCACGCACTGCCTCTTCCGTGACGATCTCTTTGATGAATCTTACTGTAAAGGCGTCATATGGCATCAGAGTCACAAATTTGCATATTGCATTCTGATGCAATATCGTATTTATGTAATGTTATGTCCTCACTGATTCTCCAGCGATACGCGCTCTAATGATCATGCCACTTCGGAGGTCCATACAACCTGTACGACTGCTTCTGATTGACTGATACTTCCGCTTTCACCCCCTCAATGTAGCAGTGTCAGATAGCGTTCTGTACTAGGCGAGTGGGTGTACTCCAAGGATGATTTATGACCAATTTCACACATGAAAGCTCCATATTTTGTCAATCATCTGGAAAAGAACATGAAGTTTCATAATGCTTGAAAACAGTAAATTCAAATAACAGTTGTAGTTAGTGTTTCATTAAACACCAGATATCTATTTATGCATCATGTAACAACTGCTAACTTAGATACTGCATTTTTGGCCTATCTCTGCAGTACATTACACTGTACAGTTAGGGCCGTTTAACACCAACTGAATCCAGATAAATCTAAATCCAGTAAAAACTGACTAATAGTGATACGAGACAGCCCCATAAGAAACAGCGCGTTCGTCTTAAAATTTCTCACATTGCCTGAATCCGGAGCGTTCCATAGAGTACTTTGTCTGATCCATAAAGCAAAAACTTCAAAACTGACGAATATAGATGATATAATTGATCAATAGCTCAATAGCTCTACTTCTATGTAAAAAAAAAAAAATCCATAATTATGATCAAAATAAAAAAAGAGGCAACTTCGAATATATAGCCTTACCTAACCTCCAAGTGGTTTCGACTAGATATATCGTCTGTCAAGATCCGACAAATTTGGTAAAGGACGAGATATCTCGTCATAAAGATATTGACGATTTTTTTATCATGACGAAATCCAGATCTGGTCAGTTTTCTTCTAATAACGAGATATCTCGTTCATCAAGACCTGGTTAGTTTTGCTACTAAAGAGATGCCTCGTTGAGACAACCACCAAGAGGGTTAAAGTGTCGCCACTACTCGTTTTTTAATGAAGCTTTTCCTCGTGTGAAGACGGTATTCGGTTTGGTTTATCACTCTAAGGTCATCTCTTTCCTAAACGAGGATGAATCAATGGTTTTCCCACCGTGGTAGCAACCTGCGAGTTGCAGGCGGTGTAGATTCGATTCCTGTAGCTTACCATGTATGCATTTCTTCCTTCTATATCACTAAAACCTACATTGAGTGTGCATGTTCATTACTTGACATAATCCGTCTCATGCTTGGTGTAATATTTGGTCACACATATGGCTCTTATAACTTAAAACCCAGTCAATAAATATTTTTTGAAGTTGTGGTCATATGAAGCTATTAGTTATTAACTCTCTAAGTGTGATTAAATTTCCGAGTAGTATAGTATTGCTATTACTCCACTTAATTAATGAAAAATAACCACAGCTATTCGGTTAAGTAATCCAAAGATTCTTTAAACGATTATTTTATTGATCTCACTCTCTCTATCTCCTTTCCTTAAAATACACTAATGTTTGTGAAAATTGCAACACTATAAAAAAATTATCAGAAATAAATGAAATTTATTCCACATATTAATTATAGTGGTTTAAATAAACGATCAAATTTACAGAGCAATAAATCAAAAATAATGCCAAAAATCAATATATTGTGCAGCTACCACGCTCATCTATGAGAGCCTGTACACGTTATGGCATTGAATCATACAGATTCTGAATGTCATTCCAGATGGCCTCTATCTGATGCCAATGTTCAACCGTACTCTCTGCCCGACGAGTGGTCCGAGCGAGTCGCCGACCGATTTGCAGACATGCTTAATGGGTGACATATCCGGGAAACGTGCAGGCCATGGAAGAAGCGGAAGCATTGAAGAAGGCTTTATATTCCGAGCAACATGTGGATGCGTATTGTCTTGTTGAAATATAGCTCCGGGAATGCGTTACAGGAGGATTAAGACCTCGGTCTCCAAAACTTCCCTGATGTAGCGCTCGCTGTTCAGGGTCCCCACAATTTGGAGTAGGCGGGATCACTCATGATATCCAACAGCACCCCAGACCATAACGCTGGCCTAAGTCCAGTACAACGCTAAAAAGACACTTCGGAAGACGTTCACCTCTGAAGTGTCTGGCGAGTACGCGTCCATCGTTATAGTCCAGATTGTAGCGGAACTTTTCTTAGAATATGACTTGTTGCCAATCGGCATGCCATCGATTGTGTTGGTGCGCCCATTGTAACCGCAGGCATTGGTTGTTCAGAGACACGTTAATCCTGCGCAGAGGAATCCTTGTACATAGCGCGTGGTGCAGAAGACGTCAACGAACCATGGAGCAGACAATGACACACTTGTAGACGGAGTTCAATGTTGTGCCAACGCACGAGAGGACTCTGTACTGTCCTTCACCGCCATGCCGATGAGATGTCTGTCGTCCCGCGGTGATGTCATATGGCGCTTACCGGATATTCGACTTGTCCGGTTCTTCATGGTCCACCTCTTCCACACACGCATCACTATTGTGGCATTAGTGCATCGCCCCGTGCGAGTAGCGATTTCACGATTCGAAAGTCCACCCTCACGGAGGCCGATTATGCGACCTCGTTCGAACTCCGTTAGTTGCTCTGTATTTTTTGTGAGGTATATTGACTTTTTAATCAATCATTTACAGCAGTCAAACAACGATACACATATTTCAACGCACCTTTCAGTGGTTTTTATACACGGCTCACTTGGAAGTTTAGAGGATGTCACACATGCGTGATCTTTACGTTATTCTAATCATTTGTATATTCTAACCTGTTTTGAACATCCTGCAAGTTTCGTTCAATTTGCATGATTCCTTCATGGTGTTGCAATTTTAACAAACAGTAGTGTAGAATCCTTTGGAAAGATTTTCTCATTTCCTTAGAATTGAATCCTTTTGAAAAGTGTTCTATTGATCCTTTCTTGAATTGAATCCTATAGAAAGATTTTATTTGTCCTTTCCTTAGAGTAGAATCCTTTGGAAAGATTCTGTCGGACAAAATAATCATAACTGGTTAGAAGTCAGGTAGATAAGACTGCAGGTTACAAGGTTAGACATATTTTATACAAAACAAAAGTTTTACTTCGTATGAATTATTTTTTAAGGTATCATAAGAAGTTACTGGCAACCAAAAAAAGGATATAAAGACCTTTTTTTTTAAAATGTGTTCCCATACTTAATTGAAATTACACTCACAGCACACTTAATAACCGATACTATTAGGTGATGGAATTTAAGAATTATTTCAAACTTTCGAAAGATTCTGTTGCTTCTTTCCTTGGAATGGAATACTTGGGAAAGATTCTATGGCTCATTTCCTTAGATTAGAATTATTTACTAAGATTCTCTGTGGTGGTCATTTGCTTAGAAAGGAATCCTTTGGTATTCTATAACTTATTTCTTAGAATATGATCCTTTGGAATGCTATTGCTTATTCCTTTGAATATAATCCTTTGGACAGATTCTGTGAATCAAAACTGGTTAGAAGTCATGAGGGAAGTCATTGGAAGTTGATATTGTGCGTTTGATCCCATCAGATAATTAAAATGCGTATATACTAGTATAAATAGGGAATCTGTTTTAAATCACACACTAAATTCTTTCTTTCTAATAAGCATTTTCAAAACGTCGGAGTAAATAAGAGTATTAATTCAAATATTGCATGCTCATAAATTTGAAAATTAAATTACTGCTTCCGCAAAATAAGTTTCAGATTCTGTAAAATTCCTTATTTACTTTCAGAAAACAGACATCTAGAACAACCGTAATGAATTTTGGTGCTGATGAAACTCCTGTTGAACATGCACCCTCAACTCAGGTATTGAATCTACTAAAAATATTATCTCTATCTCTACTTTAAATGTCTTTAGTGAAAATATTTCCTGTAGTTTTCTTTTTATTCTCTCTCTCTCTCTCTCTCTCTCTCTATATATATATATATATATATATATATATATATATATATATATATATATATATATAAATATACAATAATGGACCGGACACCAGCGGATTTGCATAAAATCCAACTATTTGTTAGAGGGTGTTTTTCGTGGTATGGCCTGGGACCTTAGCATGTTGTTTCTGGTAAATTGAACGCCGACGCCTCCATAAACATTTTGGGCAATCAGGTTCTTCCTACGCTCTGGCAATTTTATGGGATGGACGAATGTTACTTCCAGGACGACAACGCTCCATGCCATGTTGCAGCCTCTGTCAAGCGATGGTATTGATATATGGATTTTAAACGTCTTCCCTGGACTGCTAATATCCCTACCTAAACTCCATAGAACATTTGTGGGACGAGTTAGAGCGACGCTTATGGACCAGGGAACCACGTCCTAAATCTATAGCTGAGCTTGCGACATTC
Organism: Metellina segmentata; assembly: GCA_947359465.1. Lineage (NCBI taxonomy): Eukaryota > Metazoa > Arthropoda > Arachnida > Araneae > Tetragnathidae > Metellina > Metellina segmentata. The sequence goes on along the minus strand of OX375872.1, from coordinate 65,999,880 downwards.
TTGCAGCAGGAATAGACACAAATACCCATAGCTGTGTATCAAAATCTTGTTGAAAGTATGCCCACAAGGGTTGCTAGTGTAATTGCAGCACGGGGGGGGGGGGGGAAACACCCTCTATTAAAGCATGGATTCTTTCCCTTATAACATCACATCTTGCTGTCAGGTCCATTATTGTAGGGTAGTATGTAAATATATAAATCTTGAAGATATTTCATATTTTGAAAAATATTTAAATTTCAAGGCATTTAATGGATTTAAAAAAATGAATAAAAAGTATTCGAATTCTTGAATAAGCTGTATGAGTGGTAATTTCAATAAAAACAAACAAACCAGATGGAAGGTGGGGATTTAACTTTCTGTTACCACAATGCTCTCGCTTGATACGTATCAGTATTACCTTAAACTATAGTTTCTCGTAATTTTGGCAACATTTGGCGTTTTATCTAAATCCCGTTTATCAGTTATATATAATTACTATAATTTTCTTGAATATGAATTCATTCTTAGGAATTTATGTTGGAGACTGAAATGGTATTCGAAAAAAAGCCAATTGACAGTGGCGTCCATTATACGTACAGGAAATTCATTCCAGAGAGAGCTTTCATGTCTGAGGGAGGCTTGGTAGTCCAGGTGGAAGAGTGTGTGGCGGATTAACAATGGGCGAAATAAATAATCACCTTTGGCGCTATGCATGGATTTGCTTATGGCAACCCTTACTCCTTCCCATTGTAGAAATGGACTTCCCCAAGGTCATATTTTGTCTGTGATTCGACCTATCGCCATTTTGTTTATGTGTGGCTTTAGTTCTTAACATAAGCAACGTGTTGAAATTGTATTTGAGTTCTTTGTTAAGTTTCGCCGCATGTTCCGACAAGGATTACCAAAACACTAGCGCTCTCTGTATTTAGCTTCCGAGAAAAATCTAATCAGTCGATCACATTTTGTCAGCTTGTGTGTTCAAAACAAAGAAGTGAGACATTTAAGTAACGCTTTCGTTTTCATAAAATCAAAAGTGCATTTGTGGAACAAAGCAACAAACTTTAACCTAAATTGTTAAGCCAATATTTCAAACTCTTTCCCTATCATTAATTTGGTTTTTGAAGACAAAATCCGAGGTCTATTGAGCAGTTTCGGGATAATGCATACAAAATTATCCCATTCTGCTTCAAAAGCTCAAAGCCCATAAAAAACCTATTCAAAGTTTAAGGATAATTTCTCTAACTTCTTTCTGTGCTTTCCGTTTGCAATTTTTGTTTAAATTCTGCTGAATGACGAATATTATTTTGTCTGCATCATACCTTTACAACTGCGCAATACACTTTCCAAGAGAGCCTTTGTAAAGGAAAAACTAAAAGCTTTTATCTTTTCATAAAGTTATGAATGCATTCAGGCAATCATTTAAAATTGCAAGGAAAACTCTTTCTTAAAATAATATCTATATAGAGATAGGAAGGTACTTAATGTTTTTTTTGGCATTAAGAGACAAAAATCATTTCGTCAGCAAGTATTTTCTAATTTTTCCTCGAAAATTCTGAGTTATGATGGTTACAAAGTAATTAGCATGTTTACGAAGTACTAGTTCAAAGTGATAGCGTGTTTTCCATAGTAGTAGCGTTTGTTCAATTCTAGAAAATTTATTTATAATCTACTATAATGCATTTTTCTGTATTAATTAGTTGTTTTTATTTTACAGCAACGAATACTCCATCAACAAATTGTAAGTACTCTTTGTCAATCAATCTAATGCTTCTGAAATTAGAAACTGAAATTGGCATGCATGTGTGTGTGTTTCTTCGAAATAAATCATTAAATTAGTCAGTCAAAAATGAAATGCACAATGTTTCAAAACCTCCCACGAAGACTTTAAATGGACGTAGGAAACAAAAAATAAAACCGTATGCTCATAGGGATGCATGTCCGTAATCGCCACCTAGAATCGCCAAAGGTCACTCATTTTAGCCATTTGCACCTTAGAGGCTGACTTCGTAGGGGTAACGTGTATGGTTTCACGAATGCTGTGATGGCTGAGATGAGCCTAGAGTATGGCGCAGCTGGCGAAAACGAAAGATTCGCCTTATGATTGTACGGCATTTGACCTTCTAAACAATAGACGGAGCATGTGGGCGGTTGGTTGGATTGGGATTTATGGCCCAATGACCGTGTTTGACTATGGTGTGTCAGATACAAAAGACAACAGCAAGTAATGGACATAAATACGCAAGGAAAGTTTTACTTTAATACAGAATAAAGAAATACTCTCAGAGAGGAATCGAATCCAGCTTTTGGGAGGAGTCACTGTCGTCAGTTCTGAGGAGTGTAAGCTACGTGGGCAAGTCTTCTGAAGTTTTGTAATGAAATTCGCGTGCATGCTCTTTCAAATTATCCATTAAATTGAGAAGAGTCGTAAATGAAATAGTTTTAAGGCGTCCGATATAAACTTTAATGGCAGTAGGGAACATAAAATAAAACATTATTTACACAGAGATGTATGTCCGGAAGCGACAACTGGATTCTCCTAAAGTCTCTGTTATTTTATGCATTTCCATAACGTGTATACTGTGATGTCTGGGATGAGACTAGCATATGGGGCAGCTAAAGAAATGAACGATTCGGAGTATGGATTATATGGCATCGACCTTGTTAAGAAATGAACGGAGCATGTGGGATTAGTCACTGGCGTAAGATGTCAGAAGTGATAGTCACGTGGGCTTGGGAATCGATTTGTGCCGATTGGCTATCGAAGCACAAACTAGTGTTTCTTACAAACATTGTAACTTTGTTTGCAAAACATGACATTTTATAATCATTTTATAAACCTAATGATCTCTCACACGTGCAATATTTTCCACCAAATATGGTACAAGGGACGAACGACATTAGATAAAATTGGAGGGTTTAACCGAATTACTTTATCAGTGCCTTATAAAAATAAGCTTCGCTTTACTTATTTACCATAGGAGGTCATGCCTAGGTCAATCTTCTCGCCAAAACGACAAACAACAGGAACATGCACACACGCGTATTCCATATTCGTTCATAAAACATGACATTTCAAAATTTGACTTGTTTTCACATTTAAGCGGATTTATTTAATTTGCATTCCTTATCAAAAGGAAGCGTAACACATTAATTCATTTCGTCAACACCTCATGGCGATCGAAATTATTCTGCAGTCACAATCGAAGCATTGGCATACTGACATTGTTCGTCAAGCTTTCTCCGGCCTTCCGCTTCTAGAAGATACTTCCATCGACGCTTAGAGTTGAAGATAATTGTTTTTAAAAAAAAGAGGGTTAATTGGTGTTTACTGATGTTATTGTAGCTTGATATTCGTTTCCGTTCCTTCATTTACCTTTCCTGGAGTATTTTAGAGAGTTTTTCAGAGTGAGATTACTTCCGCGTTAATTTCTTCGTCATCAATTTCTTCGAAAGAAGGAGGAAATTAAAGTTACGTAACGCATTTTGCCATTCATCAGAACTAACAGTTCTTTCATAGTGTTGAATTTGCTGTTAGCATAATTTAGAAATTGTTATCCAATAGATTTGAGTTTTGCGTGTTCGTCAGGACAGCAGTGTCTCTTAATTTGGGTGGTCGGTGTTAACGGTTGTTAATATGCTGCAAAAAACACCCCTGGAGACAAGCCCTGAGTTGAAATTACTAACTTTTTAAATCCCTTAACATTTTCCCCTTAAGAGTTATTAGCTGTTGAAACTATCCCTTAACAGGGGTCAATTTCCATAACTGTTAAATTTATTCGCGAAATGTTAGTGTCAGTAATTAACTGTTGACAAAACTGTTAATACTAACTTTTAAAGAAATTACCAATATTAGTTCATATCTGCTACGAAACCGTCAACAGTGGTTAACATTAACAATAAACGAAACTGTTAATATTAATAGTTAATAATAACTGTTAGTTATGGGACACAATAATTGTTAAAAAACCTGTTGATAATAACAATTAACGAAGTTGTTAACATTTGCAGTTCATAATACCTGTTAAAAAAGGAGAGAGAGAGACTATTAATATCAACATTCAACAATAACTCTTCACTAAACTGCTAACTTTAAGTCAATAATAACTACGATTAGCAGTTAATAAAATCTGATAATAAATCTGTTGATATTAGTTAATAACTGGTTATGAAAATTAACTTTTTTGCTGTAATAATAGGCTGTTAACGGAACTCAATTTTTCAGTAATAACAACTATTATAGCAAATAGTTGTTAAAACTGTAAACACAAATTAATAATTTTGCCGTACATTGACCTTCTGAGTGTCGCGAGATTTCCGGGTAGTGTAGAGATCATGATTCAAAATTACGTGGTGTTGTCCTAGGATCTTTACCTTGGTGATTTTTCCCGGACCGCCGCCAATAGCCTGTTGTGTTACTCCAGTGCGATGTTAATAATATACCAACCTACCGAGTAGTGTGGTATACTGGTTTTTTTTTTATAAAATATTGTAGAATCCTTAGATTAGAATCCCTTTGAAATGTTCTATTATTTCTTTTCTTTGATTGCAATCCTTTTTGAAATTCTCAATTGTTTCTTTTCATAGAATAGCATAATTCAAAAGATTTCATTGCTCATTTCCTTAAAATGGAATCCTATGGAAAGATTCCATTGCTTCTGTAGAGTATAGAGTATCTTGTGAGGTTCTATTGTGTACTTTGATAGGGAAAGAGAGGTACAAGTGTCACGGCTAGCACGTGTCACTGTGAGGGGTTAACTTGTTTGTAGTCGTAGTCGCAGTAGAAGAAAGGTCGAGAAAGGTCAATTAAGAACGAGAGAGCGAGTAAGATGGTCGTATATTACAGACCGATTGTACTTGATGAGGCTCTTCCTTGGATAAAGATTGCAATTTGTTGTTGTGTTACTTGTTGTTTTAACGTTTATTTAATAACCGTTTTGTTGAGTTTCAAGAGTTCACTTTGTTTTGCCAAGAAAGAACTACACCAGTACGAGCAGCTTCTTTAGAATAGAATCCTTTGGTAAGATTTTGGTACAGCTACACTCTTTTTTTTTTGGCGCACTTCTAGTAGCGAGTTACGGTAGATTAAGGCAACCTATCTGTTTTTTCTGTTATTGTGGTTTTCATAGCAACCTCGGCAAACGGTAACTTTCAATTTTCATTTTGAATATTCTAGAAAGTTCTTCCAAAATCCGTTAAAATTGTTTGATTTCATTGATTCGTTTAAATTTTTTTTTCTTTGCTTGCATTGGTTATTTTAAATTTTATTCTGTGATACCATTGGTTCATTTTTTTGTATTTCTACAGTTGTGGAATTTTTATTTTATTACATATTTTCACGTTTTCTTTGTTTTTTAAACGTTTTGTCGATTTTTCGTTTCGACGAAACGTTTAAGAGTTTTGCTTTTTTGCTATATATGGAATTTTCGTTTTTTATTATTATTTCCCGGAATATTTCTGACGTATCAGGTTGTATTATTCCTTGCTCTTTTCTCTTAAAAATCTTTTTTTTTTTCAAACAGCCTACTGTATTTTGTGTAATTGATCATTTTCAGGGTATTCTTACCCAACATTTGCAGCTTAGTTTTTCAGCTGGTTCACAAATGTGTTTTGAAATGTGTTTAAGCTTACTACTTTTTGCGATAGTTTTTTAAAAATATACTTTTCAAAACGTTCTCAAATGTGTTTTTAAGCTTTCATTTTCCGTTGTAAAAATAAAAATATTTTTTAAAGAAAAAGAATTTTGAAATAATTATTTCCTTGGTAACTTAAGAAGTTCGCCAAAAAATCGCCAAGGCCATTGTCACCGCTCATAAACGTAGACTGTAGCTGTACCAGATTCTGTTCGTCAAGAAGGTCAAAATTGGTTAGCAGTTACGCAGGGGAAGACTGTAGTTTGCAAGGTGGAATTATGCGTGTGAACCTCTCAGAGGGTTAAATGAGTACATTTGTTTTATCCCCGTTGTATACCAGTTGTGTATTTACCCTAGCCTACCTTTTATCACAAACATAATTTCTGTTGCAGCCTCCCGGTGCTCCTCCGCCGGTGCCTCAGCGCCAAGAAGCCGCCCGCGGTCCACCCAGCGGGCCCCCTCCCGGGCCACCACCACCGGGGCTGCCACCGCCTCCCCGCAGGGCGTCCCAGACCTCTGTCTCGGACATCGCAGCCGCGGCCCCCGGTGGGGCCCCTCGGCCCACCGGCGGTCCATCGCTCTTCCGGCGGGATTCCCAGACTGACGGCGAGAAGACAGAGAAGGGCCCCGAAGACAGCGAAGACACAATGCGTAACCTACGAAAAACCTTCGCCGGCATCTTTGGAGACATGTAACCGATCTTCTCAAACCAAATTTCACCGTTCTATTTTGGGCTTAGAATAACAAACACGATTACAACAAAATCCATAACCCCCTTGCTGACGGAAAGACCCGACTCATCGAAAGTTGCGTGGGAATACTCTTTTATTTGAAGATACTCTCGTCTAAAGTATAGTAGTATAGTAAACCCTCTCATCAAAAAACATTTCGAAGGATATTAGTGTACTTTGAGATTCAGAAGTAATACAAACTGTCTTATAATTATTTTTTTTTTATAATTTTTTACCAAAACAATATTTTTTTTTATCAAAAAAGTCTTCTTTTCATCCAAATAATTTTTATATAAAAAATAATGGTTTTATAATTTATAGTTCAAAATTTATGCTTAAATGTTAATCTTACCCGTTGGGACGTGGGATATTTCCCTATGGGTCAGATCATTATGATGTAACTGTATAGAGACACCAAGAATTAATGAATATACTTTTATACTTTTGCGTTTTGAGGATGAAAAAATCTCTTTTTACGTGCCCAAAGGGTACACCAGTTTAAAGAAACGCTCTTGAGCATGAAAAACATAAGATGAAATCCCAATGGCGCAAATATTACAAATACAGGCAAATATATTTTTTAAATTCGAATATATGTCCCCCCCCCCAAGGTACTTGTGAATATAGTATTCGTAATCTCTTCAGCGTCAAATAAAACTCTCTCCACCCCAAAAAAAAAATTTATTATATGCTTTTTTTTCTGTTTTGAAACCTTGAGACTCACGTATGATTTCAAAATAATTTTGAAAAAAAATAACCATTAAAAGTATGTCCCCCAATGAGTACGTACCCCATGGGTCAGAACATTTAGATGACGGCAGAAATTAAAGATACGTTTTAACGCTTTGAGGGTATAAAAGCTGTTCTTTTAATGTACCCGAACGGGTAGTACTCTAGGAATGAAGCTGTTAAGAAACGCTTTTGAGCATATGATGCTATGAAACAAAAATTTAGTGGCATTAGTTCAAAATTGAAGGTAAGTGAAAAGACAGTCGACACGTAAAAATATACTTCTTTTATTATAATTAGTATTCAGAACAAATGTAATTATTTTACGCATGAACATGAACGTAAAACATTTAAAAAGAAAAATCGAAAACAGTTTAGGATTAAGCTTAGTGGTAACTACTTATCAAGTTTTCTTTATTGTGAATCATATTTTTTTTAACCTAAACTTTTAAATATTGATAATTTTTGTAGAAATTGGCAAAAGACGTGGTATTGATTACGATACATCGAATATCCTCCGTTTACACAACTCCTTTGACTGAGTTTCCACGTTTTGGCTTACCACTGAGTCTCAAGATAAAACGATGGACTCTCATCAATCTATATCTACAAGTCTTGACAAGGTTTAGAAAGATTAGACATACTCCTAAGCGTTTAAAACCTTAAAAAAGTGGACGAATCTTTTTTTTTTTTTTTTTTTTTAATTTCTTTCTTTTTTTTTCACATTTTTTTTTTTAAATTACATTTTTATAAATTTTTTTTAACCTAAAAGTATGCGTTAAAAGTTGTGTATGAAATAAAAAGATAGGTCATGGAAGAGACTCACTATTCACGAGACTCCCATAAAACTCGAGAGTCCACTTGAAATCCAATTATAGAATTCAGCTCTGCCGTTGCCGTAAACTTGAAAAGATGAAATTTGAGCCTTGTGATAACCTCACGATTGTACCCATTCCTATTTTTCATCACGACCCGCAATGGTGAGTTCTTCCACCTAACCTCTCTCTACTTGCACTACTGCAAATCCAATTACTTTCATTTCCTGAAAACATTCATGTCCTCAAAGAACCCATTAAAAAGCAAGCCACATTTTCTACGCGGCATAAACGAATTAGTATGGATTCTTCTAGAGTATCTTCTTTTCAATTTCTACTTGGTGTGAAATTTACTTTTGTAGTTGGTTATACAGAACGACACTTTTCTCTGTGTATGTATTACCAATATTACCTTAGTGGAAATGTTACGATATCCCTTACTCCCATTTCCACCTTTTAGGTACTAATGAAAACAGGACGAGATTTTTGTCTTTATCTTAATTATTGCTACAAGAAAACTAATTTTAGCCTTTTGATCTAAGTTTTTGTCACTTCAATGATTTTTATGTTTCCTAAATGCATTCTGTTTTAAATAAGAGTCAACTACGGCTCCACAAAATTTTCCATTTCTTTTGCGTGTGCGTGAGAGAGAGGTTTTATAGTAAAACTAATGAGTATTTTTTATCACTATCGTTTTACCTCACTCGTTTTACACATGATTATAAATTTAGAACTGAATCTAGATTTTGAAACACTAAATCTAATTTTTTTTACTAAGGTCATAGAATTTCCCAGTCATCTCCATAGGCCCTTTGAATCTTCCACCTAAACACATAGAAGTTCGAGAACATGTTTCTATTAATTGTTCACGTGGAGTTTTAAAGAAACAAAATCAAAGATAAATATTTTTGGGAAGAATATTCTGGTCAAAGATAAGGGTTTGATCAGTAAAGTATTGATTCTTGAAAAAAGACAAATATATTTGTTAGGAATTTTGAATTTCAGCCTAAATACCATTGATACTTTAGTAACAAAGCTAGCACACATTAGAAAGCTACCACTGCCAAGTTAAGCTCTACGTCGTCAAGTTTGATTTGACTGTAGATTCAACTTTCAAGTTCATTCTTAATTTCTGCTTAGGCGTATACAAGATTTTTAAAGTAAAACTGATTTGTAATAAGTGTTTCGTGAACTCACTGATGCAGATTCATCTTCTGATCATCACACAGGCAGCCCTGGTAATAAACTACATTAAAGATAATTCAGTTATTTATTTATTGAAGAATTTTACTTATCTTATAATAATCTTGGTTTTAATTTTCCTAAACATAAAAAAAATATGCGTCTATGAACTTACAAAGTTTGTAAATCTTTCAATGTCGAAACGCAATACAAAATGACAAAGTACTGAAGTACTTGTAAAATCTCCAAAATTAACCTAAAATCTTTGATAAATCGTTATGTTTTGTTGATTTGAATAACATTTAATGGATTAGCTGTAAAAGTGCTTGAAATTTTTATGGTGACAGAGAAAGTTTTATGTGAGCCACCATGTTAATGAAATATCATTGTCTACTTTAAAATAACCTATCACAAATTCTTTTTATGCATATTTCCTGTTTCTGAGAACGCAGTAAGGAATAATTATCGTTGAGCTCCTTAGAAGGTCATCTTAATTTCGATCTGCGTAGGAGTGCAAAACGCGAATAGTCTGAAAAACGTTTTCTCTTGAAAAAGTCGGTTATTTTTTTCTGCATGTGGCTTACGAAATGGTTTCTTTTCACATTGCAGTAAAATACTGACTATTTTAAGCCGAGAGTTCTCAGCAGGAGGGTTATACAGGATACTGAAAGCTCTTATGTAGCAAAATGAATCAGTTGTTTCTACTTCATAGTGAGTGACTGAAAAAAACGTAGTGTGATTTTCCTATCTATCTATATGTTCATGTCTAGAGCCCTTTGTCAAATATGGGTGTATATCTTGGTGTTCGCTTGTTGGCTTAATGTGCATCACTATTGCAGCTCCTGGAAATGAAGCGTTCAGATTCTCATTTTAAAGTTTCAGCTAAAGCATTAATTCACGCTTTATGATGCTGTGAGTTATTTGGGGACGGCTTCTGTTAATAATTATAATGATTAAGTTGTTAGACTAGTAATGGATATGGGAGTTTTATATGTGCTACAGATTTTTAACTTCATTTTCAAATGTGTTGCGTATTTTTAAGCAGCCTTTGGTGAACGATGTAGGGATTATTCAGTGATAAAAGTGTTAGTGATGGTCCATCCTAAAGGCTGTCATCTCATTAGGAAGAATATTTTATCGATGTATCGGAGTGTTTTTCAATGAACCATATAAACATACAATCTGAACCTACGTACAAACGGGAACTGCAATAGGTGCTGAAAATGCATAAATTGGAAGCAATAACAGAATATATTTCTTGTTTTTTGGAACGGCAATTGATTTTATTTGTTGAAAAGAGATAAAAGGGGACTTATTTCCCAATGGAAAAAAATCCTCTTTCGATCTTGATCTACTCTTGAGAACAGCCTAACATTTTTTTGTACCATAAAGAATGGAATTGTAACAAAAGGGTATTTTGAGCTAATGAAAACATTGGTAACAACAGCTTGCTTATAAATAGGACTATTATGACTAATGTTTTAAGACATCTTCTTTTCACTGGTGCTAAATCTTAGAAAAATATGTTGATTCAAATGTTGAAAATAAAAGTATTTAAAATTTTTCTATAAGTGAAGAGCTTTTGGATATTTCCCTATAAAAGCCATAAAAATTCTTAAAGTTTTTTGATACTTAAGCTATTATAAGACTTGTTTCGAATATACGATAATATGCTCTAAATAATAGACAACTCATTAAAGAGTAATGTCGAAGAGAGCTGATTCTCTTATAATAGGAACTTTATTTTATGAGAAAGCACCATCTGTGTAATTCTGTTTGTAATTGTGCGCATTTTAAATTAAGTATAAAAGTTTTGCATAGTACGAAAGAATTTGATCAGAAAAAGTATGTTGTTTTAATTTTTTACTCAGCTTCTATTTTAGTTCATTATTAATCACATATTGAATGAGAAATATCTACTTTTACTAAAAAGTGTTTGTAGTATATTACAATACTTTACTTTATATTCATTCAAAAACTAGGTATGAAATTGTTCATAGTTCAAAAAATTCCAACGAAAAAAATTATTTTGTCTTAATCTTTTCTAATCTCAGTTTCTAGTTTAACTAATCATTAATCACATATTGACTGGAAAACATCATTTTTAATAAAAATGTGACTGTGCGCTGTAGTAATTAATTTCATATTCATTTAAAAATGCACCAAATATAATGCAAAAAAAAATATTATTTTATCTTATTTTTTTGTTCCTTAATAGTCACATATTGAATAAAAAAATATCACTTTTACTAAAAATATGTTTACACATTATAATAATTTCGTTTGACACTATTTCATTCATCATTGCTTTAACCATGTTAAAAATGTATTATTTGTTTGGATTCAGTTGCTATGACAGCAATTAAAAGAGTACTGCATTGGAAGCTATCAACTTGTAATGAACGTTAAGTAAAATTTCCTCAAAAGTATGAAATTGTACCTTAAGAGAGTTGAGGCTCAGTTTTCACTCGCATTTTTGGAGGTATGAGGTGGTATGAGTTACAAAGTTACCTCATAACTCTTTCAGTATCAACGTAAGCGTTACAGCAAAAATTACGAAGAACCAAGCAATTCTAATTATGCAATAAACAAAAGTTGCTTAAAACTTTTCGAGACATTGAGACTGTATAACTTAAAAAGTGTACAAAAGTATGTAAAAATGATATATGAAAATTATAAATTTAAGAAAATATGAGTTGTGATAGTAGGTGAAGTAGTGCCTTCAATTTTGTACAACCTAACAGATTTCTAAATGACGGATTGTATTCCTATCCTTTCTTTTACATATAGGTAATTTTTCTTGGTACTATATAGAGCGAGTTTAAGCGGTAGATAAAATGTGTATCTCTTAAAATGCAGGGGGGGAATTTAAAAGTAAAAAACTACCGTCAAAACCGATCAAAATTCCTTTTGTATAAGAAAGATCATTTTTATCTTGTTATATGAATGTATCAAATGCATGTACATGTGTATTTTTTACTTTCAGAAAATTCATGCATGTGAGTGTATTATACAAAATTTATAGACATAATTTTGATTTGTGATGATCAGTATGTAATGAATAGAACTTACATTTATCTATGTAACTTGCTAAATATCGTGAATAGCTTCTTGTCCTAATCTCCAAAACCAAGTACCCATATGTGTATTCGAATATACGTAAATCATTCCTCCATTCCTTGTTGATTACCTTTGAATATTGACGATACCATTTTGAATCGTATAGGGCAGATATTCGTAATCTGGTCCATGTCAACAAGGATTCATGTCGAGTAAGATAAAGTATGGACGCGCTGTTAAATAGTATTCAACAGAAACACAATACTATACTTATCCTATTTAAAGAGATAAAAATCGTCAAAATAGTATTCAGTAAAACAGAGTATTAAGAAGCGTTTCTAGACGTATAGCATAAAACAAGTTACTGAAGGTAAAATGTGGAACTTATTTTTCATTCTTGGTATATAACGTATACGAATGCTATAGCTGATTTTAACTATTCACAATACGTTATTTTTAAAATTGTCAAGCCAGTTGAGATTTTTTAATATTTTTGTTGCTAACTTCCAAAATAACGAAAGGGTCAAAATGCTACGAACCTCTGACGTAGGGTTTATTTAGCCAGAGATATCAAATAATTTCCATAAATAACTTTCTAGTTATACTTCCCATTACATTTTACAAAGAAAGATTTAAATCTAATTTTTCCTGATTACTTTCTTAGAGGTTCAAGTACTTTACGAGTAAACTAATAGTGGTTTTTAAAATTGTCCATTCAGTTCATAATTTTTTATATTTTTGTTGTTGGCTTTCAAAATAATGATTTGTTGTTTTGAAATAAGAAAGGGTCTACCGAAGTCAAAATACTAAGATCCTCTGGATTAGGGTATATTTAGCCAGATGTCAAAAATTTCCGTAAATAACTTGTGCGTGTACTACATTCTAGTTATACTTCATATTATAGCTTACAAAGAAAGATTGAGATATAATTTTTCCGATTACTTTGATTAGGTTCAAGTGCTTCGCGAGTAAACTAAAATCAATACATCTCCAGCTTCTCTGAATATGTTGTATTTTTGGAGAAAAAAAAACGACAAACCGAAAGTGCAATAAAAGCATCGCTGATAGAACACCAACGGGAAGCCTGATTTCAGAGAACAAATGAATCTCAAACAACATCATAAAAGGAATACTCAATCCAATACCGGTTGAAAAACTTCGGTTACGTCGCTGAAAAAAGATATCCGCTGAATTTATCGAATTTTACGACAGTTCGCACATTTGACGACTGAAGTGCGAGAGTGTATTCAACATCTTTACCATTGTGATTGTCTTTAACAAACATAATCTTTCTAAGAGTTATGCGGATATTTTTCTTCCAACCGGCTTTGATTCTGAATTGTAGAATCGAAATTGTTCACGCCTCCTGCTTCCATTAAATAACGTTCCGGAAATGATCTACTTGAAGCAAAATACACCTGTTCACTTCTATAGAAAGCTTTTGTTACTGATGTTTTTTGTAAATAGTTAAGCTTATATATGTGGTTTCGACGAGAACATATAACCAAGTCATGTGCATGTTAGTGAACTTTCACGTTGTTTAGGATAAAAGAAATAACATTAAATGAATATAACTATTAATATTGGACTATTTAAGGAAGTAGTTGTTAAAAATTTTTCCTTAAATAATGTATTGATATCTATACATATAATTACAGCGCTTACATTTTCTCATGTGTTTAAAGCAAGTTACCCATCTTTCTAACCATGCAACGTTGTGTACGCCAGTTTTGCGCGAACTCCCTATGAATGTTCATCGTATTTAACGCAGAAATCAATTCAGATTGTTACTTGGTGCTTCTATACAATGGTTCTCAACAGACAAGTTGAAATAACCCTTAAAACTTATGTTACGAAAAGGATTTTAGTCAGTTTCAATGTGTTCACTCATATTGCTTTTCATTGCATTGATTCTGTGCTGCTATAAATTAAGGGGAATCCCTCGATTCACCTGCTAGTTAAATTTAGTGAAAACTCATATCACGGTGCTTTCTATATTTATTCCCTTCGATACATATCCTAGAACAATAAATTCTGCTATGATAAAACTTGCAAAATTGAGAAGAGCGTATGCGTCTTGTTCAGGGCGTTCATACAAATATATATTAGTTAGTATATATATATATATATATATATATATATATATATATATAATTTTTTCATAAAAGGCCTAGAAGAACTTCCCTTAAGATGTTATATCTAAATAATAACTTGCTTTTATCCATTGTCTTTTATACCATGTATCATTTATTTCTTATTGATTTGAAGAATGTATATGGACGATACAGCTCATAATTCAATAGCTTAATGTAAACTTGTGCGAAAAATTCATTTTGTGGTTAATCTGTTCATTTTACTTATTAATCCTCCTTGCTAGTCGTCTTACTTTAAACTGTATCGAGCTCAATTTGAGGATATCGAGAAGACATGAATAATATAGTCATAATATTTTGTTTGTGCACATAGAACACACATTACTGTGATTATTTCTGATAAACTTTTAGATTAAAAGATTGCACTATTTTGAGATATATTGATATTATAAAATAAAAAGGAAGGAATTGATACAGCGTTGCTTTTTAAGGAGGACTTGTTCACAACTTTAACATTAACAGACGCATACTTTCAAATAACATTGATCAGGACTCCAAACAATTAACTTCGAAAGTACTTCCTGTAACATATTTTAGTGACAAAAAAATCTATGCAATAATTGTGCAGTTATAATTGTAAAATGTTTTATCTCGTATGAATATTTAGATGTTTCAAATGACAACAATTATTTCTCAAAACTGTCTTATTGTTTTTCAAGGATATTAAGCTCAATATACAATAATTTTCAAAACTGTTTGATTGCTTTTATTATTGAGGACCATTGTAATTGATCAACATGTGAAATCTGTATAACCGTGAATGTCAAATAAAGAAATAAATGTGTGATGACTAGATTATGTATTCCTTTTTGAGTATTCTATTTCAATTACAAACCTTTTTGAAAACACTTTTTAATGTATTTTCTCTTTGCGTAATCGGATGGTGCTGATTTCAATACAGAGTAAGAATAATTACTTGTATGCATATTCAGTTTCAAGATACTGTATGTGTGTCCTGTTGTCTATCAAAAGGTTTACGAATGGGAAATTCATGCATGTCTCCAACGTGTACAATTTTCTTTAATATGAAACAAATTGTTGTTATATTTGAGTTACGAAAATTTAGAATGTTGTATCTGAAATAAGAAAGACTGAAGAAAAGTGTAAACGACGTTAAATAAGCTATTTATTTCATATCGTTGACTTACAAGTGAAATCCAGCTAGTCAAAATTTTCAAGAAATGAGTTTTACAGCTTTTCTAGACTAGAATGTGGTGATCTTTAGATTGTAGAAGCATGTCCCCTAAATTCTATTTCCTTACATGAAGGTTAGATTTCTTTTTGAGAAACCAGTTAGTGGGTAGAACTTAGAGAATATGGTTTTCTTCCGTCATTTTCTTAGAACTGTGATTATGGACTTCATGTATTTCACTTGTAGAGCTTCCGATATGCACATTTGAAGCTGGCTTTCCTTCCATTGTTCCAGATAAGATACAATAGTGATATGTGTCAAACAAGGTTTTCCTGAATTTAACCATAGATGGTAGTAGGTATTTTAATTAACGTCGCACTGGAGGAACACAACGGGCAGTTGGCGATAGACCGGGATCAATCCTTGAAGGGAAAAATCCGAGAACGTAATTTTTAACCACGGTCACGCCTGGATGGCGCCCCACTCGCCAAATTACCACACGAAGCCAACGTGAGGACAGTTAAGGCCTCGGGAGGTTTAACGTTCACCCCCCTACACGATGGAATCTGGTTGCTAATGCGTTACTTTTCCAACCAGGCTACCGCGCCCCATTTAACCATAGAAACTCCACTTAAATTTTAACAAAATCTTTCCTTAGCAAATATTCAACAGCAAATTATAATACAATATTATTCCAACGATTATATAAATAAAATTTTCACTTTTAAATCTTTCCAGCAATAATCGCCGATCTAATAATGTAAAAGTTGCTTCAAAATTCCAGTCATTAACTCTCAAGCTGTTAGTTCCGAGCACCCCACTACTTTTGAACGACACAAGTAAACCCAAGGCCGACTGCCGTCTTCAGGGAGTCACACTATTCTACCGACAACTAAACCTGTGAATCGAAACCGAAAACTTAATGGTTTTCTTTTAGTTCTGAAAAGAAAGAATTCGGTAATTTCAAACATTAAATAAAAGCTGAATGACCCCAACTTTTTTTTTTCCAAAACCGTTTACTCACTTTGTTCAACCAAACGACCAATCACTTCAACCTCAATTTTACTATCCCTAATTTTTACTATCAATAAAAAACTAGTTCAATTTTAAACAATAGTTATAAACAAGTTAATCAAACGCCCATTACATGTATTCCTAACCAAACTTTTTTCTAAACCGTTATCCTGCTATTATGGAATCATATTTGTTCTCTACCAACTAAATTGCTCATCACTTTAATCCCAATTTCAATACCCCTACAGTAACTAAATTGTTTGAAATTAAATAAGTTTTCCATTAAGTTGAAAACAAATTAATTAATCAAACACATTAAATATAAGCTGAACGGACATTATTTTAATACCGTATTCATGTTCTTCATTCTCTCAACCCAAGAACTAATTACTTTAACCCCAATTTCACTACCTTAAAGTTAATAACAAACTCATTCATTTATAAACAACTAATTTATAAACAACAGGAATTGATCATAGGTAAATAAATACAACATATGCTTGTTTTAACTTTTCTGGTGGTTGTCTATGTGATGGACGAGATATCTCTTTATTAGAAAAAACTGACCAGATCTTAATCTCATCGTTATAAAAAAAAATCGGCAATACTTTGATGACTATATATTTCGTCATTAGTAAACTTGGTCAGATCTTGATGGACGCTCTATCTCGTCAAAACCACTTGGAAGGTTAACAATTCTTATTACCAGTGTAACTTACGAAAAACTTCTTCAATTATAAACAATTAAATAATCTTAAGCTAAATTTTGAGGACCTCAAGTCTCACGAAATAATAGATTTGACGTATTTTATCCATGTCAAATTATTTAAGCAACAACACAATTAAGTTAGAATCAACTGAATTGATCAGTGATAAATGAATCCAATACATGAGTATTTTGAGAATCCACCGAATCAGTGTAGCGTACAGCACATTTTGGCATGATCATCCACATTCAGTAAATCGTATTCACGAAGCTAAACTCAGTATCTGTGTTTCTCAATAAGAAATATGACCTTCATATAAAGAAAACGTGATTTAGTGGACACCCACACTTCTCCGGTCCAAAGTTCATCGAATTGTGGTCCTGAAAAAGCTAGAAAACTATTATCTTAAAATTTTTACTTGGTGGTTTTCATTTATAAGTCAACAAAATTAAATAAAAAGCGTATTTATTCCTTCAATCTTTCGTATTTGTAATATAACATTTTAAAGTTTCAGAACACAATTACAAGAGCAATTCGCTTTACGTTAAAGTAAATGAATGTGTTAACACGTTACAGACATGTATGTAATGGTAACTCTACCCACAGAACTTGTTCAGCAAAACTTTTGGTCACCTGAAAATTTCAAATATTTTTTATTTCACACAAACCCGTTAGTAATTACTCTTTCGTCTCTTTGAACTTCATGAAATGACCCTCGACGTTGACAGTAGAATGTAGAGTTCATCCCTTTTCAAAATCCAACGAAATACCTCGAGGTCACTCCCATTAGAAAGTGCTATGTGCTGGAGGGAATGAAGGTCAGGCCTCACGGGGCACCAGGTAAATAATAACTTGGCACCGAAAAAAAGGAAAACCTGATCGCCCTCTCAATTCTCTCTCCCCACCAAGCAGGTGACGCACACAATCCTTTGTAGGTTATACCTATCTCTGAGCAATATTTTAAGCTCAAGGACTAGGCAGCTGTATAAATTATTAATGAAACCAGTTTGCCTTGTTTCGCCTTCAAT
Organism: Metellina segmentata; assembly: GCA_947359465.1. Lineage (NCBI taxonomy): Eukaryota > Metazoa > Arthropoda > Arachnida > Araneae > Tetragnathidae > Metellina > Metellina segmentata. The sequence continues at coordinate 65,981,720 of OX375872.1, read as the reverse complement.
TCTCAATAGTCACCAACAGCATGTAGTCCGAATTGTATATCAAGAGGTCCAGAGTTGATAATGGAGTTTTGTCCCCAAAGATAATATCTTATAAAAAGGTCTTTTTAGTTTGTTTTTGGTTGCCAGACTACAAACTTTGAACAGATTGCAGATTTGAAAGCGCACATGGAGTGATGCATCCCGATATAAATGTAATTTCTTATCCAAAGATAAGATTTTACTCCCTTTTTAAAAAACGTCTTTTTAAGTTGTCTTTTGTTGCCAGACTATACACTTAGAATAGATTTTAGAAAGCGCGAAGCGCATACTGAGTGACACATCTTAATGGATCCAAAGACAATAATAAGTACACAGTGTTTTTCAGTAAATATTTCTTAAAATTATGAGAGGTTCACACGCATAATACAACCTTGCAACCTCCAATCTTCTCTGCATAACTTTTAACCAATTCTCACTATTTTGACCGAAATAATCTTACCAAAGGGTTTTATTCTAAAACAAAACCCAATATCTTTCGAAAGAATTCCATTCTAAGGAAAGGAGCAAATGAGCCTATGCCTTGAAGAATGTCTCCTTTAATTTGCTCTCTTAATCGCTGTGTGTATTGGCTTTTAAACATAGTTAAATATTAATCAATTGCTTATTTCCAACATGCTGTATTGAACTATAACATAGTTAGAGAGAAGCAGGATTTCTGCCGAAAACGCAATATCATTCTCACTCTGGACTCTGGAAGTATTGGAATACGAAAAGTGCAATGTAAGGAAGCTTTTCTTTACCTTAATTTGTTTTGAATTTGTATTTTGAAACGACTCCAGGTTGTAAAGATTGCAGTTTCTACCCTATCATAAAAAGACATATTCAAAACTTTTATTTGTCTTGTGCATGTAAGCATGATTTGTATTCAATATATATATTTTAATAAAAATGCAATTTGGTCTACGGTAATTTTTAATAAACGAAGGAGATGTTAATATTAACGTTCAGGTAAACGGAGGTTCAGGTATATGGCGAAACTGCGCCAAACACAAGACAGACAACTTCAGTAAAAAAAATGTTGCGAAAAGGGGAAAAAAGAGCGAGTGGGGAATAGAATATTGGGATGAAATAGCAGAAACAGGTAGCTTGGGAATCCAGGGTGCGTGACACCCATATTTACTAAAGACAGTAAACTCCATGGGTAGGTAGGAAGATTTTTTAATTAACGTCACACTGGAGCAACACAACGGGCTCTTGGTGGCGGTTCGGAATCAACTACCGAAGGTAAAGATTCGTTGCCAACCACAGTCAAATTACGAGGTCACACCTGAGCTGGCACCCCACTTTCCAAACTTCCACACTACCATGAGGACATTTGAGGCCACGACAGATTTAACGTATACAAGCCCCCTTTGTATACGACGGTCTTTGGTAGGATTCGAACTCGCAACCATCTGATTGCTGTCAATTGCTCTTCCACTCTGTAAAACCCACGAGAAAAGAAAAGATTACTGGAGTATACACCTAATAGAGTTGTGCCCCTGAGAGCAAACCTAAAAGAAAGAGTTTGAAAAGGAAGGGCAAAATATTTGATATGAGGTGTGTTAGCTCAACATGCGCAAGTCATAAGAAAGACATCTAAGTCCAAGGACGTGTAAATGATGGTTTCAAGTGCTTTTTGTGCTGGTTTCAACCTTGAAAGAGGATGCAATGAGTTCATGGACACCACAAAGGTACACAAAAGCAAGGATTCGTTGAGCGTTTGTTGACTAAAATCGGGTTGGCCAGTAGTTTTTCTATCGATGGTCGAATCTCATAATTCAGAAAAACGAATTACCTTTAGCATCGGTTTGGAAGGCAGGAAAGACCTGACCAGAATTTTGTATATTCCGTTACAGGAACTAGTTTACAAACGCAAGTAGAAGAAAGAACAGCTTCCCCGGAAAGGAAACGCCGTTAGTTTGCTCTTTTCAAGGTTAAAGTGTAACATCAACAGTGAGGTGGAATTGGGATGGGCAATGACCTTTTCGCACGTGAGCCGTTGATGATGCTGTGTTATTTTTCTTTGCTATATATGTTATCAAAAAACTGTTTCGATGAATTAAGCTGTTGCTGAATTGCTTTACTTTATTTTTCTAAGAAATTGAACAGAAATACATTTAAAATTTCAACATTTAAACTGTTAATATTCAAATATCTTATTGTAGCAAGTATAGATGATGGGTGGTCGTAATGAAAGTTGTCCTATTCAGAACACAATTGTGGATACCAATATGACACTAAAACCAGACTGTTCAAAATCGCAATAAATAACACAGAGCAACCAAAAACTTTTAAAACTTATTTTCACATTTAGAAACGTCACCACTAAAAGCAGTGAGGGCCTGTTCCAAGAGAGCGGGATCAAACACGGGTTGAACATAAAATAAAAAAGTTTAACAGAACTACGGTAAGGTAAGGTAATTTTAGTTAACGTCTTACTAGAGCAACACAACGGGCTATTGACGACTGTCCGGGATCAACAGAACTACGGAGTTGGTTTTATGGGAGCGCGCACATGCAAAATCGTGGCCTTGCCTAACACCCGTTTGATCGCGGAATTTGAGATCTTCGTAGAATTCATTCGGTGTAGGCAGTAACGGACAGGAAGACAGTAACGGACACCTAGAATTCGGGAAATTCCCGAGAGGTTGGTGCTTATATAGTTAGGTGGACCGAAAAATACTTTTTATTTTTAATTCGTTTAGTCCTAGTGCGGAAAATTTGATTAGTGTGCTCAAAAACGTTAGACGAAAAATTTCATCGACTTACAAAAAAATATCTATTTGGCCCCCTCCTGTCTAGAAAGCATCGAAAGTCATTGAAAAACAGTGCTTTAAGATATAGTTTTTTAAATTGATGTTGTATAAGTAGTAGTTAGAGTAATAGCATGAAACAGTTGAAGAATAAAACCCGTATGCTTTAAAAATATCTAGCCAGGCTCATCTGGTCTAGAAAACATTAAACAGCAGTGTTTTAAGGTATAATTTTTTAATCTATTCTTTTTAGTAATGGTTAGTAAGAGCGCGTGACAACACTCATACACACAGTTAATGAATAGAATCCGTATGCTGCAAAATATATCTAATCTGTGTGGCCTCTCTGTCTAGAAAACATCGAAAATCACTGAAAAACTAAGTTTTAAGATTTAATTTTTAAAAACGATATTTTATAAGTAGTGGCTAGTAATAACGTGAAACAGTTGAAGAACAGAACGCGTATGCTGTAAAAATATTTCTATATGGGTCTCTCTGGACTTAAACACACACAGGTATCTCTGACTACAAACCCCTCGGGGCACATCTTCTTTAGTTGTATACGGGCTTCACGAACCCGATGTACCCTAGTGATTTGTTCTTCCCATGGGGTTTACTGCATCTAGTAAAGATGAGGATCGCACTCCGAGATGCCCAAGTAGTCTTTCTTCTCTTCATAATTCTTTTCACGATTACTTGACTTTGTCTTGCGTGTGGAGCAGTTTGGCCAAATATGACCCATAAGACCCTAAAGCAACCAACCAATCTTATACTTCAAAACATTTCTGTTGTCTACAACAGCATGTTGGCGGGGGAAAAACTCGAAAATTAAACAAATTTAAATTTTCAATCATAGAATTCTATATTGGATAACAAATAATTTTAACGCAGCATTAAAAATATTTAATGAGTTGGCGAGGATACAACGTCCGCTGTTGATATAGTATAGAGTATCAATGAGCCATACAATATTCTTTTAACATATAATTAAAGAAATATTTTAACTTACCGAAAAAACGTGAACATATTTGAATGACAGAATCTTCATCATGATGCATTTAACTTTAAAACAGAATCACAAAATATAGTAAGGTATAAGATATTTAGCGAGTTTGAACAATAATTAAACTTATGCTGATGAGTATTGTAAATGAGGTGCAATACTTAACCCTCCTGGTGGTTGTCTCAACGAGGTATCTCGCAAAATTGACAAGGTCATGACGGATGAGATAGGTCGTCACCCGATCTTGATCTCGTCATCATAAAAAAAAAACAGCAATACCTACGTTATTCCGAATTCAATCAGAATTCCTGATGACGAGATATCTCGTCATTAACAAAACTGCTCAAATCTTGATGGCCGAAATAACTCGCCGAAACCACTCGGAGGGTTAACACGCAATTGTGAAATATTTTATCTTACCGAAAAAGTCATTTGGTTTGTACCGTCATGTAAGAATTAGACGGACAGCTGGTTTAAAATTAAACTATTTATTTACATAAATTAAATATTTACAAGAAAATTTAAAAAGATAATTAAGGGCACAGCCATCGACAACCGAATCCTGGCGGAAGCCAAAGTAAAAAATGGCAAACAGAGACGTCTGTCTCTCGTCGAATCTCGAATCCGAATTCTCCTAAAATCCACGTTCGCTTCGCTCCACAGAACCGCAGCTGCCAACGAGAGGGGGGGGGGGTGAATTCCGAGCCCACTAGAGATGTTTATGTCCTCTCCAGAACAGAAACACCCCCACACAGATGCGAAAACCGTCTGTGATGCCGACTTGAGTTCCCCACAGCAAATCTTCATCCCAGACATGGGATTAGGGAACCGACGGAAACTCCAGCTGTGTCTATGGATCAAACGGAACGCCGGGCCGCCGATGAAAAAATACTCTCTTTCGGTATTTTGTGAAAACCCGCACTTGCAAAGTCTGAAGTTGTTTTTGCATTTCGAAACATTCCAGCGTCCACGTGTTAGGGAAAAGGGTCGGCTAGTACCATATGGTACAGGTTATTGAAGAGATAAGATATGGTGGATCTTTCCTTCCTTCCAACTTTGATCGGATATAGCCATCTGGTGCCACCTATCCATAAATTTTAACCCCCTGCTCCTCTGTGCCCACTTTAATACACTTTTCAACAGCTTGAGTATGACCAGGTACCAGTGCTGGTCTCAGTTATACCGAGCTCAGAGACGTCATCCTGGAATTTTTCAATTCTGTGTGTATTTAAGAATTTTTATGGATAAATATCTTATAGAGGCAACATTCTTAGAACCCCGAAAGCTTGAATAACATCTGTGTAGAAAATGCAGTAACCAATCTATCTAGAAGGAAGTATAAAAATGAAAATTTTGTCATTGAACTTTGAAGATCAAACCAGTCTGTGCTTGGTTCTCAAGTACAAAAACTGAATACTGTTTTCCATCGCGCATTGTTGTCTTCGCATACTTATTTCGAACCCAGAGTGAAGTGATTTTTAAAAATAGGCCCACTGATTTAAGTTTTAATATGAGTAAGAGACATAGGACTGCTTAATTTTGGTGCTAAGATATCTTGTATTGAAGGTGTCTGACACAGCAAATATGAATTTTTGGTGATCAGAATAAGATATGTCAATAACAATCAGCATAAAATAATTTAATGATGTTGAACGAGGAAGTTACAATACGCTTTATGATTTCACTAGTCCTGTGATTTATAACTAATTTGTACGTAATTTTATATTTGTCAACATGTCACGCATTAAATATAGATGTAGTAATACTCTTTATGACTGTGCCGTAATTTTCTTACGTTACTTTAATGTATGAGCTTTAAACAATTTGGAGAGAGGTGTTTACGAGTAAAATTGCTGGAACCGGGCTTATGTCTTATAAAAAAAGGGATTAACCGGGCCTCGATCTCACAAATGTTGAGAACCACTGATGATTGACATTGAACTGGTTTGTTCACATGAGGCACGTTTCCCGAAGGAAGGAATGGCCGTTTGGTTTATATTTATCGCCCTTAACCCATTTTTACCTTTACGATCGTCAAAGATATAATGCAAATTTCTACAGATTTCAAATTTGCAGACATTTTTACACCAGATCATTATCTGAAATGAAAGTTTCGTAAATAATATGCTTTTTTTTAGTTATAATTAATATTTTTACCAAACTCCATTGTGACTGCATTTGGCGAAAATTTTCCTCACGATAAACACAAAAGGAAGTAGTTATCTCGTTTTAAAAACGATATATCACTTCAATTAAAATATTTTTGTAGACATAACCCCAACTGCTTTGCTTTAACAGCCACTAATATTAAGATGAAAATTTAAACGGACTCGCGATATTTTGAAAAGTTCTATCTTAATTAGAAGCTCTAAACGTGTAAAAACATACGATGGCTCACAACAAAAGTGTATATTCGGAATTTTTATTTCTCTCTCTCTCTCTCTCTCTCTCTCTCTCTCTCTCTCTCACACACACACACACACACATATATATATACCGACAACTATTCGTTTTAGTTTTCTTGTCTTGTTTAAGACTTAAGTAAGATATTAAAAATGAAGCTTAAATTAAGTTTCTAATAAAAGTTAGAATTTATTGCTTATTTTTTTGTTTTAATGTTTTCAATGTGAAAATTTCATTTATTTTTTACATGCCTCTTGTTATATAAACTTGACACAGCTTTTGAAAGTTGACTTAATTGCCGATGTTTTTCTCACCTGAGATTGTTTTTTTTGTACCATAATACATGGGATACTAATTTTAATATAAAATAAAATGTGTGTTTTAATGTATAATATATTTTAATCCCACGGTTTTAATATTATTGCTATTATTTTTTTTGGTAATTTTTTATCTAAAAGGGATTGAAATTCTATATGAAATTTTCTGATTTCAGATATTTTCGGTTCTTTACCTTCTAATTTGTTCCAACAGCCCGTTGAGTTACTGCAGTGCGACGAAAATTCAACTTCCTTCCTACCTGAATTTACACGGATGTCCAAAATTAAAGTCACAAACATAAAATATGTGAGAACTGGGGAAATATTCGGTTTATTGCAACGAAATTTGGCACAGAGACATATTATTATGAGAGAAAGCATATAAAGAACATAACAATATGAAAAAGAGTTGAATTGTTAGTTAAGATACAGATTATATCAAAAACTGTCAAATCATGATGCATTTATCTCGGGATAGGTCCGTCTAATATGGAGTGTGGCCACCGTGCACTGCTATACAAGCATCACAACGAGCCCTCATACTGTTAATGAGGGTGTCGAGAAATGCTTGCTGCAATAAATCCCATTCTTCCAAAAGCGCGCCTTTCAACGCCTGGAAGGGGGGTAACGTCGTGCAATGGCTCTTCCTAGACCATCCCAAACATGTTCTATAGGATTGAGATCTGGAGACTTTGCGGGCCAGTTCATACGGCGAATATCCTCTTCTTCAAGAAAATCATCAACAATTTTATATCTGTGTGGCCGCTTATTATCGTCCATAAAAAGGAAGCCTGGGTCTGCAGCACCCCGAGACAACCACACATAGGGTTCAAGGACCTCATCCCTATAGAGCTGTGCGGTAACACTACCCATATCAAAGACGTGCAGTGGTGTATGATTGCCCAACATGATGCCGCCCCAGACAGGGATTCCTCTGCCAAAATGGTCTATTTCCCATACGTTGGAGGAATGATGGCGAGCTCCACGTTCTCTCCAGATGAAGACCCGCCTAGAATCACTATGTGTGCTGAATCTCGACTCATCAGTGAAAAGAACACGCCCCCATTCTTGGTATGTCCAAGAATGATGTGTTCAGCTCCACTACAATCGGGCTCTCCTTTGTAATACGCTCAAAGGGAAACACACCTCTGGACGACGGGCGTAAAGGGCCCTCTCTGCTAAACGCAGCAGCTTGATCACGAGAAAGCTCTGTAGCCGTTGTCTGCCTATACCATAGTGTACTTAACGCCAAGTAGCGATCCTGTACAGGTGTCGTCGCACTTGGGCGGCCTTGGGCGACCTTCCTGGTGATAGTACCACTTCTTTGGAATTGATTACACAACCTGGATACCACTTTTGGTGCCACTTGTAACCATCGAGTCACCTCAGCTTGAGACTGCGCAACTGCATGCCTGTCAATGGCTCTCCGTCTCATTGAATCATTTAAACGATGATGAGAACTCATTCTCACTGTAAACAGTCAAACTTGTGGGTTTTAACGCAATATTCACAACACTGCAAGAGAAAATCCCAGATGCTTAAACGGTCAAATTCCACGTTGTTCTACAAAACTAACGCCAAACACCATTTATTCCAAACTGGAGGCTAACATTGTGCTACCCCGTTTTTCGAAATATATGAAATACAAATTTTATTAAATTTTCTGGTAGCAATTTGGAATTATTTTGAAAAACATGTTCGTGATCTTAATTTTGGACATTAGTGTATATATGTACAGGTTTTTTGTGTTCTTTTTAGGTATTTTTTTGTCTTTATGCCATTTATAGAGAATATTAGGGCACTTTTGATTATCTTTCGAGTTTTAAGCATGTCTTCGTTTTGTACTGGGTTTAATCAATTTGGTGTTGCTACATCCCCCAATCGTTTCCCATACGCGGTTTAATTTTTGCTTCATAGCGCGTTACACTTGATTCATCTGTCAATATCGGAGCCGAAAAGTGTCCCTGACCTAACTTTCAACGTAAAAGAAATGCTTTAAATATTCCTATCGGTTTTCGTTACGGCTGGTCGTGGAACTGTAGCAAAGTTCTGCTTAAAATACACGTGCTATACAGGGTGATTCGGAACTCATGGGACAAACTTCAAGGGTGTTAGAACACATGAAAAGAATAATTTTTGTATAGCAACGTACGGGCGCAAGTGACGAGTTTAGGCGCGAACACAAGAATTGCGCAGGAAGTGAAAGAAAATATTTATTTATATCATTATTTATTAATGACTTATTTACAATGATTTTTACAATAACTGTTTAAAGGTGCCACCACCAACTAACGCAAGCTTGGCAGCATCGATGTACGGATTGACGGACTTCTCGCCGCAAGAGTGTGCACTGTTTGGTTTGGAGCGCTCGAACATCGTTCCTTTTCTGGAGCCCGGCAGTTGAAAGGCTGGTTTCACAAGCTTGTATTAATGTTGGTGGTGGCAATTTTATACCAATTATTGTAAAAAATTATTCTAAATAAGCAATTATAAAATAATGATGTATATAAACATTATATTCCATTTCATGCGAATTCTTATGTTTAAGTTTAAACACACGCGTTACTTGTGCCCATACATTGCTATACAAATAATTATTCTTTTAGTCTGCTCTAACATCCCTTGAAGTTTTCCCCATGAGTTCTAATTATAATTGTTGTATAATGTGTTCCTTATATATAATGCTAACATATTAAGATGTTAAAACATCAAAACAATTTATTATATTATTTTAAAATAAGAACATTTTTTTATATAAATATAAGGAACACGAATAATAATTACAGGAACAATAGACAAACAAAAAAAATCCCGCCGGAGGTAGTGCGCTCTGCAGTAGCGTCATATTTTGCTGGAAAACGTCTTGGATTGTATGATATGGACTAGGTGGGTTGATTGGAATAAAAAAATGAATTGAATTCTCACATTTGTTTGATTTCATTTATTCAATGTCTGGTACAGAATGTCTGCCAATTTGCAAAATTTTTTTAAAGACTGGTCAATGATATGAAGAATGAGAAATAAACGATTTGCAGGTTACATTGATGTCGCTTGATATGAAGTCGGTAGAGTCTGTAGCCAGTGAAAATTTGAACTCGTTATGTAGAAATTCATTCAATCAAGTGTTGATCGCCTCGATATTGAAATCTCCAGTAAGCAGAAGATTTATGTCGGGATGACAGGGCAAGTCTGGTGCTTAACTTAACTCCATCATGGGATACCGACCCTACGAAGGGATAACGATAAACAAAATTTCCCATAACGTGAAAGATGACCAAATGAGAGAAAAGGAAAAACAATTGTGCGATGCAAAGAAGAAATTTTGAGCTATAAAATGCACACGCAGATGCTGCTCTAAAAAAATTTTTATATGAAGTTAAAGAGACAAAAAGTGTCGTAATCAAAAAGTGAATTTAAACCGCTTGCTTGAGTTCAAACTCCCTGGAAGTCACATATCTCACGATTTGTATGATTTTTCTTTGTAACAAGGGATGAACAGCCAGGCGTCGTAATACTGAGTTGCTGGTTCCTTTATGTGTAGATGAGATGTGAGAGGGCAGGTGGTAACATAGTCCGGGTCTGCTTCCATGCAGAGGTCACTACAATGTATATTCATCCGAAAGAAATACTGCAGGAACGGGTCATGGCCCGTGTAAAAGTGAGTGAGCTCTGGGGTGGAGATGAGGCGCTTCGTGCAGACCTTGGGGAAAAACCCGTATGTTCTCCGACCTTTGATGGAGTTAAGCCATCTCTCTTGCTAGCTGTTATTTGATGCAAGCTTGAAGGACCTCTTCAGATGAGACGCCGAGAGACGGAGGGGATGCAGAAGGACAGACGCATTACCGGTGGCACTTCTTGTAAGAGGATCTACTACTCCATTCCTTTCAACACCGGAATAACCTCTGACCCAATATATATAAATGCACATAGATGGAGCTGCCGCTTCAATGATGGAATGTATTCTTTGTGCCATCGGGTTAGTAGTGAGAAGGTTGGTCAAAAGAGTTACGCCGGACAGACTGTCCGAGAAAATACATGTGTTTTCTGAGCAATTTCGGAGTGCCCAAGATGAAGCTGCTCGAATGGCAAGTAACTCAGCTTGGAAACTGAGCTGTCGTCGTGCAGCCTGCGTGCCCACTTAAAGATCTTCCAGTTGTCCGGAAACACACAAAGGGCGATGGCGGTTTTGTATTAGACCCGTCTGTGTAGATTTGGTAGCATAATGCTGGGGGACTTGGTGTAATGAATGATGTGTGTTTGTTGTGTGTTGGATTCCTGTGATGTCTGAGAGTTTTCGTTTCGAATTAGTGGGGAAACCAGGAGATACTATATGCTGTGGAGGGTCTGCCAAGTCTGGTAACAAGAGCCGTAGCCACTTCCAGGAGGTCAATTGATTCTAGAACGGCCAGTAAAAGAACGCCGTCTGTGGAGGTGGTTCTGTAACCTCTGGTAATACTAAGAGCGAAAGATCTCTGAACAGTGGCCAGGTGTTTAAAAATTTGGGTTTGTTCCCCAGCAGGCTGCAGCGGAAACCAGAATTCTTTCTATTACCATTTCATACCAGAGCTTTGAGATTTATTCCCTGATACCCCACAACTTTAAAGCAAATTTAATTATTGCTGCTTGTTCTTTGTAGCATTTCTCCCTCTGGTATTTGCCGTAAGGGATCCATGATAACTGTTTGTCGATTATTACACCCAGGTATTTCATGGTGTAGACAATTCGAATACTTGTATCTACCGTTAAGGGAGAAGACTGATGACCGGAAAAGTAGCCTATATTTTTTCGTTCAAACATATTCTGTGAAAAACATAAGTCAAAACAGGAATACTTCACAGCGCTCGGTTCAATAATCAACTCGGCGGCCGACCACGCGCTATCTTTGAGCCACTGCCATGATGCCCATTTACACTCGGCACATATGGCTACATACCTATCATCATACATATCATGGACCAGATCTTCCTCTTACATTTGCTATACGTTTTTTACACTCTTTCTGCTTATTATTGGCGAGATATTTGGACATTTCTGAAAAAATAGGGAAATTCGTATTTTGATTCCTAACAAAGAATATCTTCTCCTCAATGCCTTTCGCAAAAATATCAATTGCTGTATTAAAATTAGGAATTTTATATAAAGGAATTGATTTGAAGTGAAATGTTCGGCAGATTTTAAATCTCTTGAAACTTTTACTGTATCTCCTGCTATCGCAAAGATAGAAATTTGAATTTCGGCAGTAAAAAGTCAAGAGTGTATATAAATCCACTTGCGCAAATTTCAACACAACTATTAGTGAAATAACGCTAGGTTCTGATTTGCTATTTTGAAATATTTATATTTTATGAATGAGTATCCTTCTAATACTATTTAGTCTACCCTCCGGATAAACCTATTCGGAAGCGCATATCTGGACTGTAGACAAAAATAATTTGAGGGCCATTTCTGGTCTCCGGATCAGATAAACGTGTTCGAAGGGCCGTATCTGGACTGAGGGATCGATAACAATATTTCATGGATCATTTCTGATCAGCAAACCGAATAAACCTTTTCTGAGGGCCTTATCTGAACTGCGGGCCTGATAAAAAATTATTTGGAGGGCCGTATCTGGTCTGTGGGACTGATAAAAGCATTCGGAGAGTCATATCTGGTCTCTGGGCCTGAGATCAGTCTAATGTCTACAACAGACTTATCGTACATATAGGGGAAGGTGTCGTACCGTGGGACAGTTGTACCTTGAAACAGTTTATATTGTGTTGCCTCCTTTTGAGTAAGTAGCAAAATAACACATTGTAGTTTACCATTTGCCACCAGAGAACCTTCTCACAAAGATTGGCAATCCACAGGTGTTTGTTACGTTTTCTAAACAACTAATTGAAATACGTCCTCTAGAAAGTAAATATTTTGGATTTTTCAATTTTGATTTTTGTGCTTTCACTGATTATAATTACATTTCTTTTTAGAGTTCGTAAAGTTAGTTAAAAATCTGTGCTATTCAATGATGATACGATTTCAATGTAAACATAAACCTGATAATACTTTCTAGACTGTTTTATTTGTAAAGGCAACCAGTTGTACCTTGGAACAAAATAAATGTTGTACTTTGAGACATCCCAAGATACAACAATTTATTTTGTCTTTTGATGCAACAGTCTGGGTTTACAAATACACTAATACCCTAAAGTTACACAATAGGTGGGACCGACGGAAAATCGCGTAAATCGAATTCGCTTAGGTCGGGGCATATAATTTTTTTTTAATTGAGACCCCCCAAGGACTAACAAAAACACTAGTTTATAAGAAAATTATTTAATAAAATTGCAGTTCTTTTTATACATATTAAAAAAACAAATTGTTAACAAAATTAATGTACAACATAAAAAAGTTATTTCGATGTCGATGTCTTCATAAAATCTAACAAATTTGTCTGACGACATAATGCCTTCTTTTTTACACGCGGAATTTCTTTGTAGCAAGCTTATATTTTGTTTTATTTCTTGCTTTGTATCTATAACGCGTTGTTGGTTGGAGTCTATGGTTTCTAAAATTTTTAAACCCCTTTCATCTGTCCGGGCCGAGCAGATGGTCTTCGACAACCATTCCATTGGTTTTGAGTGCAGGTGATTTTTAACTGATTTCCTGAAAAATCTGATGACACAGAGAGATCTGCTGGAGAGCTCCAGCAGAACAGAGGTGTTTGTTTTGTGGTGCTCGTTTATGGGGCCACAGCCGTTGAATTTTTGCTTGTTTTGCAGCGCCCAAGACACAGAGATGCAAATCTCTATTGTAATGTAGTCTATATATAGGTTTTTTTTTAAATAACTACAAGTTATTTATAAATTAGTCTGTTTTGTTGTGTTGACAGGCCCACCACTCGGCCCACTACATTACAGCGTATCACAGCAAGAGAAACACTAAAATAACGGCCAAGCGATAAAATGTTGAAACTGTGTGTAATTTTTTATAAATACGGAATTTAGTATGTGTGGAATTGATTTATTATGAATGTAGCCTACTTCAAACAATCTAAAAGTAAAGTTGGAAACTCTGTATTCCAAGGTACAACATGTATATCAAGGTACAACATGTATATCGAGGTACAACTTGTATCCCAAGGTACAACAACAGTATCCCAAGGTACAACAACAGTATCCCTAGGTACAACAACATGTATCCCAGGGTACAACACCATGTTGACTCTTGGGACATTTGAATAGATTAACAAAACAATTTATATTAAACAGTTGGTGTTCGAGGTACAAATAAATAAAAAATGGCAAATTCTTCCGAAAGTAATGAATGTAAATAGTTGAAGGAAAAACAAACTTCAGCTACAGGAAAACTTCAGCTTCAGCCTCAGGAAAAATATTTGTTTAAAACTGTCCCAAGGTACGACACCTTCCCCTACGGTTTTGTGCGACGGATTGGTTAATCCTCAACCTGCCGAGCGCAACAGCTATTTCTCAAGGTAAGGTAATTGTTAGTTAACGTCGTACTAGAGCAACATAACGGGCTATTGACGAAGGTCCGGGATCAATCCCTTAAGGGAAAGATCCGAGGACAACACCTCGTAATTTTGAACCACGGTCAGATGACGAGGCAACACCTGAGTTGGCGCCCCATTCTCCAAACTTCCACACCAACCCAACTTTCGGCCACGACAGATTTAAGTTGCACCAGACGCCTCTACACCATACGCTTACAAACATCCATACCCGCACCCGGATACGAACCAGGAATCTTCCGCTCTAGAGGCTAACACCTTAACCACTGTACCGGTTGGTCGGCCTATTTCTTAAAAATCGCTCACACTTAATGCAAAGTGGAATCTGTCCTAGTACAAACTCCAGGTTGTATCACGTAGAGCGCTTGAAAATCCCTTGTCTAACACGCGTTCGAAAGCTCCATGTGAATCGTTCCTGAAATAAATTTTAAATACCTTGGCAGCTGAGTTGTTCTGGGTATGAAAAAGCTGACTAATGATTGTCAATTTTATCGGCCAGGATAGCTAGCTATTCCTAAGCGCACAGTGTGCTTCAACTGAGCAGCTGTTTAAAGCAAATCAGAATAATGCAGTTCATCACCTTCAATATGAGCGATCGTTTTGACTATCTGTACTTATCAAGGTAGAAGGTGTTCTGTGATACAAAAAAAATGTATAATATTTTGCAGCTGAGTGATTTTATGTAAAACTGCATTCTGTTAAGGGGTATTCTCTTTTTTGTTGTTAAAATTACCACTTTGGGGAGGGGATTTTTTACTTACGAAACCAGTCAATCAAACAATTCAAAACTTTTATCATTTTTACTGTCATTTTAGGTTCTCAGAAAAAAAATGGAATCATTTAATGCTGAATCTCGCCTTCTGACTTTTCTCAGCCAAGATGCCGCGCAATGTTGGTCATTCGTAAGCATGATGCCTCGACTACAAGTGATCTTAAAGGTCGTCGAGGCTCAGGTATGCCACTGCGCTAGCAACCTGCGAATTGTGAGTGCTATTCCTCTCTGGATGGATTTATCTTTCTTGTGTCACACACAGAAAAACTTTTCTTGTACGTTTGTCCTTTTCTTGATGTTGTTTGTCTCGCGCATTGTTCAGTTTGAACAAATAATGTCACTGAGCTATAAAACCCAATCAACCGAGTGATTTTTATAAAAATGTTGAGCTGCGGTTTTTCTTCATAAGCGTAGTTATTGTTAGATAAACCAGAAAAAAATTTCCTAAATATTTGTAGAAATAGTGATTTGTCAAATCCAAAATCATTGATTAAATTAAAAAAAACTTGAACGTGATTTTTGCTATTAAAAATTAACGTATCTCTTTTCTGATTCAATAAACGATTAATAGATGTTTTCACGACATAAAAATTTCAAGTCGATCAATCCAATAGTTGTAAAAATATCATGCTAACCCCTCGCGAAAATGCTTTTCTGAGAATAAAAAACGAATTAGAAGTTTCTGTACCGTTAACGTAAGCCTATTCAGTACTAATAGCATTTTCTGCTAATCTGCTGTAGCAGTACCATGCAGTGCTTGCTGTTTTTTAATGTGATAGATTTGAATCCTTTGATCACCCTCTTTTAAAGGTAAATGTTGTAAATTGGCATACAATTTACATTTTTATGAAGAAGCGAACTCTCTAAATTCTATATCTGCGCGCCGAATCTTTCCATAGTTTATAACTAGAAAAAATGTGCACATTTCGACTTGAAATTTGGCACACATGTTCTTGAAACCCTGAGTAATAAAATAATTTGTTAAAAACATAACGATATTTTTCGTCTAAATAAAAGAATTTTCACCTAAAATGGATTGAAATTAAACCGCAATTAATTTAATTTTTTGCACTATTTTACATCAAGAGCTTCCGAGACTTAGGTAATGGAAGTAAATGGAGGACTTAGTAAGGAAAATCCTTATCACACACTCAAAATATTTGGAAGACTGATTTCACGGAAGAAAAAAAGCAAGCCATAACTGAATTGGCGAGATAAGTTTCAATTGCAGGCAACCCAACACGAAGCCAAGTAACCTGTGGTTGATTAGCCTCTCGTAAAAGACTCGTGTGAGAGTCCCGTGAGTGCTCTCTCACTTCTATTCCAGCACAAACACTGAACTGGTTAACAGTGGTCACTTTCTCTTTCGTCCAACGATACAGGTAACTTGCTTTTTTATTGGTTGCATTCACATTTAAATCTGAACCTTGACGTTCACCTTTCAATTTTAAGGAAGTGAACTGTCGAATGTGATGGATTTTCGGCTTGAATTGAAAAGTTAAGGTCGGATTTTCAATGATTAAACTAATACAAGTTTTCAATCATACTTTTGACAGTTTATTTAGGATATGTGAAAGGTAAATACAGTTCAAAGCTTGTGAAGAAGTTCGGGATCAAACTCAAAAGCATTTTTAAATGGAAGAGCTGCTATTCAATTGGTGAGAATGTGTTTAATTTTTTTATTTGCCTTCAATTAAATTGGAAACTTATTTGAGTTCTCTGGCCCAATTACCCTTGCTTCTCAAGGATGCCATTCCTAGATAATGACTTCGTTATGTCAGTTATACTTTGATTAGTTTCGTTTTATTGAATTCATAAAGTGGAAAGAGCTTTTAAAATGAAAATTGAGAGCTTTATTTATTAAATACATGCTTTTTTTTCTCTTTGACTTTTGTATTCATCCCAAATATTGAAGTGGATTTTTTTCCCTGATTATTGATTTTATTGGTTCTAGAGACCGGTTAAAAAATTCATATTGATAGATTTTTATGAAGATGAATACAATTGAAAAATTCCCATTCTCCATCGACTCAAACGGACTTAATTTCTTAAACACTAATGGTTCTAGAGACTGATTTTAAAATATTAAAATTGAAGTTTGAAGATAATTTTTTAAATATTCTCCCCATTCTACAACGATTGAAGCGTATTTTATTTTTTAAACGTCGTACTGTTTCCAGAGGCTGATTTAAAGATAGTCATAATGTGAGAAGTTTATGAAGATGTATTTGCTGATCGAAAAAATCCCCTATATGTGCCTGTATCGAAAACTTATTAGACACCAGGCTTTCTTATAAGTTTACATCATATGCAACGATATTAATGAAATTATTTGTTTGATTGTAACGGAATGTATAACAAATTTGTGTGTGCGTGTATAAAGTGATGCACTACAGGTCTTTCGCCACAGTGCTTGTTCCTACTATCTATGAAAACAAATACGGTTTAGTGAAAATGAAACTCAAATGTTTTATTTCTATTTATGTGATTATTAGATTCTAAGCACAAAAATAACACCTGAACCATGAAAGGAGGGAATTCATCGAGTACCTGTGAATCCTAATATGGACATTCATCACTATATGAATCTGGTTTACTTTTGAGTTCCCTACACCTTAGTAGTTAATGTACGCTTAGAAAAACATTATTTAATTCGTGACGTCACTTTCACAGATCTGTATCTTGATGAAAATGTTTTC
Organism: Metellina segmentata; assembly: GCA_947359465.1. Lineage (NCBI taxonomy): Eukaryota > Metazoa > Arthropoda > Arachnida > Araneae > Tetragnathidae > Metellina > Metellina segmentata. The sequence goes on along the minus strand of OX375872.1, from coordinate 65,964,248 downwards.
GAGATTATAAAATATATGTGATTCAAGGTGGTCCAAAATGTACCTGTATGGAAAATATTCAATTGGAAGATGGTGAAGTGCAGTCTTTCCTCGATTTGAAATGATTCACCCAAGAACAAATACGTCTTCTGTGATGGTTGCTGAAATGATAATTCTCCAGCGCTTCATTCTTTTCCGTGATAACCAGAGCTTATGTCCGAATGTATAACAGTGAAATGTAATCATATATCATCACGTTTAAACGCTCCCTGAAAGTAATAACGCTGAAGAAAAGTTTAAGTAACTCTTATCTAGATAATCCCTGCAACTGCTGCAAGTGGTGTAAAAGGAGACACTCATATTTGATGGACATCGTCTGTTACCATAAGATAGGATTTCGATTTATTTTCTGATTTAGGGATAATAAGAAAATCTGCGCAAATAAAGTGGATATCTGATGTTACTCTGAGTCATATAGCATTTAGGTAGTACGCTGTAACAGATTACAGAAAAGTTAAACAGCTCTCTTTCTTTTGCACATTTTAACGATGTAAAATCGGTTATTCGTTTTTATTAACGTTTGATCCCACACACAAAACGAGTGAAATGGAATTCGAAACTTTAATATATACCTGAAAATATTGATCCTTTTTTATAAAATAGTTATTAAAGATGTGCAGAAAAAGAACTCTAATACTTGAATGCAAATCGTTAACATCGCTCATTTTTTAACCATGCCGGATTTACGGTAATTATTTTTAGTTATATTTTTTCTTGGTGAAACTCTTAATAAACTCATAGGAAATAGTTATATTCTCAATGCAAGTGAAAAAGCACTGATGCAATACATATATGTCGCGTCTGGCTAGTAATTTTGTCAAAATTTGATTTTCTTGTCACTTAACTGCAATCATAAAATGAGTATTTATTGGGAATACGTATCTAATGATTGGTTTCTGGAGTCCTATACCGACGAAGAATGTTTCATTACTTATTTATGTGACAAAGCTGCAACAATAACGAAACCATGCCACAACCATGAACGTCAACTCATAGGGGTTCGACCCCCTTGTATACTAGTGTTTTAAGGTTGAGGCCCGGTCTATAACAAACATATAACCGCTTACAAATCCAGCTTATCGTCAGCTTACAAATGAAACTCTAATTTTTAGGACAGTTTTGAAAAACGAAGGGAAGAAATTCTACTCAATATGTTTGTCGAGAAGATATCTGACCTTCATACAAAGAAAATAGGACTTAATTGACATCACTAATCTAAAGATCACCACACTTGGGTCTAGAAAAGATAAAAAATCAAATCTTGCAAATTTTGACTAGTGTTTCACTTGTGATTCGATGATATATTCTTTTTTTTTTTATTATGTTTAGAATTTTTTTTACCAGTGGTAACAACTTTTTTACTAGGGGTAACAACTTTTTTACAGGGGTGTGTTTTACTTGTATAACCCAACGATATGCAATAAAAAATTCTAAAAACTCACTACCATCCATAAATTTTAAACACCCTGAGTACACCGAAAACACCCCGAGTACACTCGTTGCTCGACATTTTTAATTTTTCTTTTCTACTTAAATATCATTCACTGGGACCAATTAATCATATTTATTGCTCTAACGCCTTACAATTTAAATATTAATAACATTTCATAACATGGCTAGGCAAACAATTTCCGAATAGCGAGAGGTGTAAAATTCAGAGCATGCAAGTTACTGATGAATCACATGGTCTATTCTCATTACAAATGATCAGGAAAAGTTATAAGTCTTAAGCTTCGATGCAATTTAACTTTCGGTGACATTTTAATACAGTTATTTGCTGAATTTGATTCATATAGCCCCTAAAAAGGAATTAACTGTCGATAAACAAGCCGTATCTTTACAGAATTTCCAAAACCTTGCAAAATTTTTACCTTGCAAAACTTTTACCTTGCAAAATTCAGACTCAAAATAGACCTTTGTCTTTTATTTGATATGCAATTAAGTGTAATTACCTTTAATTTAAATAATTACCTACTTTATGTTACATTATAGCCAAATTTGTTGATATTTTATAGGGTTCTGAGAAGTCGAGATGTTTCTAAAATTATGGACAGTGGTGTATATTAGCAATGAATGAAGTATTAGTGTCTAATAACTGTTTCATTTCTCAGGTTGCTGAACATGAAGGAATTAAGTGAAATTATTGCAAATTTCTTAGCCCTTATATATTATTGGGCTGAAAGCATCCTGTTATTCTTCGTTCCCTTAAAGTACAAGGCCAAAGACATAACTGGAGAGCTTGTTTTAATAACTGGTGCAGGCAGTGGCGTTGGACGATTAACAGCCGTGAGATTTGCCAAAAGAGGAGCAAACCTCGTCCTGTGGGACGTCAATGCCCAAGGAAATGAAGAGACTGCGAAATTGGTGAGAGCAGAAGGTGTTAAAGCTCACACTTACTGCCTGGATGTGACAAATTATGAAACAGTGTACAAAACAGCTGCCAAAGTGAAAGCGGAAGCAGGAACTGTGACTATTCTGTTAAATAATGCTGGGATAGTGATTGGAAAAAATATTTTAGATTTGGACGACGAAATGGTCAAAAAGGTATTCGACGTCAACATTATCTCTCACGTTTGGGTAAGTGTAGATTATTTATATTACCTGAAGTTTTCATTTCTATGACAAAAATGAAACAGTCAGTATCATGCTTAGAGTAGAAGTTTAGAGCAGCGATTTTCAACGGATGTGTATGCACACTGATGTGCCTTGCCGATAATGAAACGGTTTAAATTGCGTAAAATTTGTTTCTCACAAGTGGTTTCGACAAGATGTATCCAAGATAAGACCAATTTTTCTAATGACGAGATATCTTATCATCAAGATACTGTATATTTTTTATGACTAGATCAAGATCTGTTTAGTTTTCTTCTAACGACGATATATCTCATCCATCAAGATCTGTTTAGTTTTGCTAATGATGAGATACCTCAACGAGACAACCAACAGTAGGGTTGACTACTTAGTTTTGAACTTTTGACTAGTGTGTTAGAATTAATTTTAAGTAATACCCGTATAGATAATTTTTAGTATTACTTTTAATTACAAAGTATCATAAAAAAAAATTTCTAAAAGATGTTTTAGAAACTACTATGGGGGAGCAAGAAGAGTAGGCAAATACAATTTATTTTGCAAATTAATCAAAATTATACCTATTCTTTTAACATGTTTACAAAAAATATAGCATACGTTTTGGTGTGCAGCAGAATTTTAGTGATTAGCTTAAGTGTGCCATGAGATTAAACATTGAAAATCGCTGTTATAGAGTATAATGATTGTATTTCTCTTATAGAGAGCATTTTGAATAGAAATTATAGTATTTATGCTCCACATGAAAGTGTATTATGGGAATGCTTAAGCATTTGGGGAAAACACATCATTTACCTATAATTTGCTAAAAAGTAGCAAATATTGTACTTAAAATAATTTTATTTTCTTATTAATTATTTTCTTATTAATTAAATAAGAAAAAGAAATGCAATAACTTTTTATCAATTTTTTCCATAACATGTGCCATTAAATCATTAGTGGTTTGAAACACAAAAATATGGCAGTGTTAAAAAATGCATGTATATATAATGTTTTTTGGACTTGCGATTAGAGAAGTTTCTAGAGAAAGCAATGCCCTTTATCAAAATACCGTGTAACTCCAGAAAAAAAAAGACGCTACAGCAAGGAAAAAACTTGAACTTTGAAGACTCACAAGGTCGGGTTAATAAAAAAAGACATTGCAAATGCAGCTACCTCTGGATTTTCGTTTACACAGTTCCTACAAGAAAACAGGTTTATTTAGAGAAAGAAAGCAACAATGCGCGTCTTGTTTAGCTTCATTGATTTGCCAAGATTTGCACGGTCTTTTTCTTTGAGTGACATGAAAGCTAAAATAGATCCTGTAGTTTCAAAACGATCGTATTAGTTACACAATATGAAACGAGGAAGTAGATGGAAATTTATTTTTCTCTATTTATCTCTCATTTATATCTCTAAATACTTTATATACTTTAAGTTTGTTATGCTAAAAAAAATTTTTTTTTCTCTATCTCATTCGTTATAATTTGTTATACTAAAAAATACTGGAAAGAAAAGCACTCAAAATTTTCCATGATGTAAAGTGTCCCTTGAATTATTTTCCATTAAATATATCGTCGACTTAATCTTTCTGATGGTTGTCTCGGCGAGGGTCTCGTCCTGAACAAAATTGACCAGATCTTGATGGACGAGATATCTCGTCACTAGAAGAAAACTTATTCGTGAACTCGTTATTAAAATCGGCAATATCTTGATGACGAAATATATCGACTCTAGCAAAGTTTGTCAGATCTTGATGGACGAGATATCTCGTCGAAATCACTTGGAGAGTTAAGAAAGAAACTCTTTTCCGAGAAAAGCAATTTTTTGTTGTACAGGTGCTTAAAGATTTAGTTTTAATGTCAAGAAATAAAATTTATTAGCATTTTGATAGTGTTAGGTATCTTTTAAGTAGATTACAATAAGACAATTTGTCACCATCATGGAAAAAAGTATTCAGTGTATCCGAAAAAATGTCAGTTAATGAGTAAGCCGATGGTTATGAATGTCCTATTCATATTTCGAATTTAATATCATATTTAAAATTTCATGCTAAAAATTAACTTAACAAATAAACAGCAGGTAAATTTTGCGGGCTCTTTTATAGCAAAAAATATGCAATATACATATTAAAAACTATCAGCGCAGTAGGAAGATTATTTCGGAATATATGAATTGGCAATGAACTGTGGGAGGCTAATTCAACATTAGGTGCTGTAAATGTTCCATGCACACAATTCAGAAGCTGCTTAATCAAATGACTTAAAACTCGGTAATCGAGGATTTATTTTTGATATAATTCGAAATGGGCGTCGAAATTGGATGGTGTACAGCAAAAACTTAAGAGTTTGCACAATTTGATATTAAGTCGATCCTTGCAAATTTTATCTACATAAATTTATAGAAGGTGCAACTTTTTTCCATTGAATGGCACCTTATAATTTCCTTTACAATAAACAATACGCGAACAAAGAGGTTTGATTTTTGTTTTCTCGCAGCTGTTTTTCTGATTCCTAAATCATGTTCCGAAGAATGGTATTAGTGTTATTCTTACTTTTTCCTAGTTATAAAACTACAAATAAATAATGTATTCAGAATAATCTTGGTGGTAATCTTAGTAACATAAAAAACACTGACCGGTGAAAATTTTGTGACACGAAACATTTGTGTATGCCAAATCCCGATTTCATGCTCTGATAGTAAAAATGAGATTAGTTCTTACGCATCATGAACATGTTTGCACAATATTAGAAGCGAGCCGTTGTAACTATTCTAAGCGTTCCATGCGTGACATCTAATGCGATGTCGTTTTCGTGCTAAAACATCTAAAATGTGAAATATATTTGGTTCCTAAGCATAAGGAAGAACAACAATCTAACACCGTGAAAGCGTAATAAATGCTCTCAATCTCATCGCTTGGGTTCACCGTCACTGCTGACACTTCTCTCGTTTACATGGGGAACAAAGAAACGCATTTTATCGAAGGTTTATTGTTTTCTTTGTTGCATATCTACATTTAAGATGAGTTTTGTGATAATGTTGCCGGTGTGAATAATGTTTAAAATGACTATATTCCAGTGATGACACACCTTGGACTGTATGTGTGAGCCATCTCTTTACCCTCTGAGGGGTTCACACGCACTACCTTCCAATCTAGTCATGACTTCTAACCAGTTTCGACTTTCGTGACCTATGGAATCTTTGCAAAAAAACTTATTCTAAGGAAATGAGTAATGCAATTCTTCCCCAAAAGATTTGTTCTATTCTAATTAAAGAAACAATAGAATATTTTCAAAGGATTATATTCTAAGGAAATGAGCAATAAAATATTGCCAAAGGTTTCTTTCTCAAAGAAAGTAAGTACCAATACTATATGTACAAAGAATTCTATCCTAAAATGGAACAATATAATCTTTCGAAAGGATTCCATATTCTAAGGAAAGGGTCAAAAGGATCTTTCCAGGGATTCTATTCTAAGGAATGTACCAATATAACCTTTTCCAAAGGATATTCTGTTCTGAGGAAATGATCGAAATAACTTTTTGCTAACTTTTGAAAGAATTCATGGATTTTTTTCAACCTATAGGTGTGGTTATTAAGTCATTAAGTATGTTGTGGGGTAATCAGTCATGAATCAAATCATGTATGGGGAATAATTATTCTTTTCGACAGCTCATAATGAGGTTATCGCGATACAGACCAATAAACTCGGATCCGGAATCTGCGCTAAAGACGCTAATCGTGGTATGCATTGACGTCTACGTATTACTTACGTTTGAATTCTGATTTAAAAAATAGTCTTGTTAACATGACTCAAATGCCAATTCACTGGAAATGAAATAGATCAGGAGATAAGGTTTTCCCCCGTGTTGTGTGTGTAAAATTCACGGTAATGGTAATGGTAATTTTTAGTTAACGTCGTACTAGAGCAACACAACGGGCTATTGACGACGGTCCGGGATCAGTCCCTTCAGGGAAAGATCCGAGGACAACACCTCGTAATTTTGAACCACGGTCAGATGACGAAGCAACACCTGAGCTGGCACCCCACTCTCCAAACTTCCACGCCAACCCAACGTGAGGACTTTCGGCCACGACAGATTTAAGGTGCACCAGCCGCCTCTACACCATACGTTTACAAACATCCATGCCCGAACCCGGATTCGAACCAGGAACCTTCCGATCTAGAGGCTAACACCTTAACCACTATACCGCTTGGTCGGCGTAAAATTCACGGAGAAAATAGCCATTAGTGGTCAAAGTACAATAGAACATGGGTCTACACTAAATTTTTATGATTCTTGTGTGAATAAGACTGTAAGAGAGGCTTTTTCTTCTAAGTTAAATGCAAATGGGGATAATACTTCCTCAGCGGAATGTGTTTACTGTATTCATTCCGAACGTAACGTCACTGCTTGAATTTTTTAATGTATTTTATCGCCATTTGGGCGATCTTTTCGAGTTTAATCTAATTACCGTTGACCAATAAACCAATCATTTTTCGATTCGGAATCCATTGTTTGGCACTTTTATTGATGAAGTGTTAAATCCTATTAGAAAACCAAGTCAATTACCTCGCGTTCGGAAACGCGCACCAAACACGTCTTGCTTGGAAAGAATACGATTTATGCACTTCACCAATAAAAATTCCAAAGAATGGATTCCGAATCGAAAAATGACAGTTGATTATTCAACGCTAATTTGATTAAACGCCAAACATCGCTAAAATTGAGATAAACTCCATTTTAAAGTAACCCCGTTATGTATCATGCGAGAGCATATGTATTGTAGAAAATCTCTTTGCTTTCAGCCAGGTTTATTTCCACTGAATATTTCACTTGCCAAATATCAACAACGGGTTATAGAAGTTGACCCAACGACTGATGTAAAAACAACAAAATATTCCTCAGTATGTTCTTGTTTTGTTAAGATAAAAAAGATGCTATTACTTCAGAGACACGTATGTCTAATCCTTACATTTCCATTACAAGTTCCGAAGAGTTAAAGTAACAAAGGCGATAAATTTTGAATTCAATAAATGACATCATATTAGAAAAACTGAGCTCACCGCTAGAAAATGCCTAGCGTTATTACGGTTAGTAAAAACATATGCATTTTAATGAATAATGCATTCATTATGGAGAGGGGTCAGTTGCAGAGGGAAATGGTCACGAATTTTTAGATAAAAGTGCATTTCCCCCTAATTGGATTATTGTTTCTATGCAAAACCCATATCACCAAACTAACCAATAAGTTGGTTAGTTTGGTGATATTTTACTACTGCATTGAACTACTAATCCAGGGATACTGGTGATGTTATATGACTAAATGACTTTAACAGAGATGCAACGAAAGTAGAGTACAATGCAAAACACGTTCATGCTGATTGAATTTGAAGTTGTGTACAAGAGCTTTTCGAAAGTGAATAGCATTGCCTTAACTGAGCAATTAAGGGGAATTAGTACCTTTGAGACCTTGCGTTGCTCGCGAAAACACTTTTTTCGATTCATCATAAATAATTGAGTTTTGTATATTGTAGTATAAAATTGATACAGTTTAAAGATAATTGTATGGCTTTTAAAAAACAGCTGTCATATTTGTAATTAAAAGTATTTTTTTATATAAAACCTAGCAAAAATTATACACAACTTCTTCGTTTTGAAATTTACCCACTTAACTTTCCCACAAGATAACTTTTGAAAGATGCACTGTAAAACCCAAATGTTTGCACCAAATTGAAGCAAATGAATGTCTTAATTCTGTGAACTAAGAAATTTGTGATATTTGAAGTACAAATATTTAAATTAATTAATGGTATTAAAATAAGTCAACTGAAATTTTTTTAGTTATGTATAGATCTATAAATAAAAAACTATAGCTCTCGTACATAATTCCATAGTTCAGAGAACTAATATCTTCTTTTAGAATAACCATACAAAATTTCTTAACTCTACGTTTATTAGTTTTTTTTTAAACTTGAGGGAAAGTTAAGTGGGTAAATTTCAAAACGAAGAAATTATGTATAAGTTTTGCTAGGTTTTATATAAAAATATTTTTTTAATTACAAATATGACTGCTGTTTTTTAAAAGCCATACAATTATCTTTAAACTGTATCAATTTTATACTACAATATACAAAACTCAATTATTTATGATGAATCGAAAAAAGTATGTTTTCGCGAGCAACGCAGGGTCTAAAAGGTACTAACTCCCCTTAAAAGACATCGACATTTTAAAATCTGATAACATTTTAACTTTTTAAGTATTTTGCACAAAACGAAGTGATTTTGAAGATTCTCTAAGCTGAACATAGCAAACTACGCAGAAAATAATGCCTTTTAATTCCTAAAAAAATTCATACAGGGTTAGTCTTAGATTTTACCGCGTATATGGGATTGGTATATTTCAGTTAATCCTCCAAGTGATTTCGAGGAGATATCTCGTCCATCAAGATCAAACCAATTTTGCTAATGTTAAAATTTCTCGTCCATCAAGATCTGACCTATTTTGCTGATTTTCGATGACGAAATCAAGATTTATTCGTGTAATGAACATCCATATCTGGTCAGTATTTTTTCTGATAAAGAGATGCCTCGTCGAAACCATCAGGAGGGTTAGCCACGTACTTATTACAACATTAACTGTAAAGAATAATGTACTCTTCCAACCTGCTCTCCTTGATTTCTCAATGCCGATATTCTGTGGTTTCAGCATTGAGTTCATAGCTCTTGTTACATTTTTGTACAGAGTGGATAACGTACGTTATACGCAATCTTCTTCTTTCTTCCGGGGTCGCTGGGGTTCAGTGTGTTTGTCGATTGCGCTAGCAATCCACGAGTGGAAGGAGGTTCATGTTCGATTCCTCTCTGGTTGTATTTTTCTTTTGTATCGAGTTTAAAGTGTAAGAGATTTGTTTCATTTCAGTGGTTTAGTTTTGAACTTTCGACAAATAATTTCAAGTAATACTCGCCCGGGAGCAGAAAGAGCTTAAAACTGCGACATACGTCGCAGAACAAACTACGTCTTAGCAGAACAGTTTTTCCTTAATTTTATCAAAATGTTGACCGATTTTTTTTCAATTATAAGTTACGATGTTCTGTAGTGCAAAGCGTGCTCCTTACCACTCCTTTTTTTTAAATTTTCTAGCTACGGAACAACGGTCCCTACACGGCCTAAATTACCACAGACACTTTATAAATAACTCATCTTCTATGTTAATGACAAAACATTTAACTTCAAAAGTTATCGACAGAATTGCAAATTCTGAAAGTATGCCTTGGTTTTAAATAAAGTTAATTAATTTTGATCTGTTTTATTAAAAACTAGCAAAATACCCGACCTTACTCGGTTTGAATTGGTTTACTCTAGATTGAAGAGATAATCAAAATATATAATGACTTACGTTTTTTGTAGAATAAAAATTTATTTTAACATCTTTCGCCATCTTTATATTTTCTACAACTTACTTTGGACACAAATCCTACACATGCATATCCATTCATGTAATACATTTCACATACATCGCACAATTGCTGTATGACAAAGCTACAAAATGACGAAAGGTGATACTAAGGTTACTACTATAAAAGACGATTTATAGGAAGATTTGGAATTCCCTTTCTTAAGTTATTTTCATGTTCAACTCAATTAATTAAAATTACGATTTACGGCGAGTGCTCTCGCACTCATAGTCAACAAAACAATATTTTTTTTACTTGTGGCAATCTTGCCTCCGGTATGCGACATTGTGAAATTTTGCAATCTTCTGTCATTATTACAACGAATTTTTTAATGTTGGAAAAAGTTCCAGTTTGGATTAATAAACATTATTATTCTTTCAATAACGGCATTATTCTTTAAATAACGGCATTATTCTTTCAATAATGGCATAACTACACTTAAAATTTACTGAAAATTTATACTGACTTACCTAACATTTTTAAGTCTAATAATTTGTGGTGCTGTTGCGTGTGATGAGAAGGAAAACACATTTATTAAAATAATAAATATTTAAAACAGGAAACAGCGAAGTAAAACAAAAAAAAAGATGTCGCAAAAAATTGTTCTAAAGATATTAATTTGCGATTCAATTTTATAACTTTGTCTCGCATAGTTGCCACATCTTACAACTAAAAGTGTACAAAATTTAGAAATGTGAAATTAATTCAGAGCGAAAGAACCAGAAAAAATATCACTGCTCGCGCGATCTTGTTCATTCTCGTTTCATTGAAAAATATCGTCTGTCCCAAATATTCGGAAATCGTTTTCATTGCGCAAAGAATAAAAATAAGACTCGAAATAAATGAAGTATCAGAGATAAAATTCCATAAAAAAAAAAAAAAATTTAAGAATAATTACTTTTTCAGCAGTACTGGTAAAGCAATCGAAGTAATCGTAATATTCAATAGACATTCCAATTTTTCCGAAACTACCAAATTATGGTTGATTTAAGTATACTTACTCAGGTGTTTTAGCATTAAACTCAACTAAATATAACAATAAAGAAATGTTTAATATTGCATTCACTAAACTAATAGATAATGTATAAAATAAAATACAATGCAATCAAATATCTGGAATACAATTCATGTGATGTCTACACAAACATAAAATCGAGCATAGAACAGAAAGACGGACAGACAGACTTTCGCAACCAATGCCACTCACTAAATGAAGATAAGTACTCACTGTATGCAAATTTTCATGAAAATATCTTAAACCGCGTGGACGTGTATAGGGCACAACAGACAGACAGACAGACACCAAACGAGAAAAAAGCGGATTCGGCATCAGAAGGGTTCAAAACGGATAGAAAACTTGAAATGGGTCGAAAATATTGAATGTACAAACAAACACTCCATTCTTATTTGTATAGATATGTACATATTCAGCCGATAATTGTGTTTTACCTCTGTTTTTGATTTTACTGCAGTTTCCAAAATTTATACAAAATCCCTGCAGAACAATTGCAATTGCTTGGAGTTGTGTTGCAGAACACTGAATATAATTCTTCACCTGGGAATGTAATTCACATACACCCGTATATATAGAACATTTGTATACATAATTTTGAATACTTTTTATAACGAAATAGCATAAATTGTTTTTAAAAATTTACCCTCTTTGAAGCAAAAACTGTACTTTTGATTTCTCAAATCAATCAGAATCATACTTTTTTTTGTCAAATTGGCAAAAAAAAAGGTTTTTTTTTCCGCTGTGGCTATTAAATTTACTACACCTGGTGGTTGTCTCGACGAGGTATCTCGTCATTAGCCAAACTAACCAAATCCTTGTCGGACGAGATATTTCGTCATTAGCAAAATTCGTCAGGTCTCAATGAATCTTGCCGAAACCACTCGCAGGGCTAAGTAATTAATTCATGTGTACCATGAGATGAAAAACGTTGAAAGTCGCTAATCATACAACTGAATTTTTCATTACTCTATCATCATAAACGTCATATGCATTTCTTTAACAATCAAGATGGTACTCGTCCTTCTGTTTTTACTTAAAGGCTTAATGCTTTCACATGTATAGCAAAGTCGCTGACCTCATTGCATAGTCAAATAATTTCAAACAGTAATAGTGCCGTACAGGAAATATATGAAGGTCATTGTTAAATCTCACTGAGTACCAGGGATCAGGGATCGAAATAAGTTGCTGCAACCACGGCAAATGCCGTGACCTTAGCTTAAATCGCCGCGACGATCAACGGCTCTTACGGCAAGTTTTGCTGCGAGTATTCAAATACCAGTTATTAAAAAAAAATATTTTTAAAGAAAAAACTATGTGCCTTAATGTGGATAAGTGGGGATGGTCCTTCGCTTTCAGATTTTAAGGCTGATCGAGCAGTTCAGAAATGGTTTCGTGCATATGATCGCAGACCTTGCTTTTAGCTATGTAGTTATGAAACTGCAATTTTCTCTAGCCTACTTATTTACTGGTGCCTTCGTAAACTTGTTCCAAAGGAAATAAACGTATATACAATATATTATTTGAATGGGTTTTTTTAATCGCAGATGTATTTTAGGGTTTAATTTGAAATTGCAGAAAGCTTACAAGAAAAGTGAAGTATTTTATCTTTTCGTTGCATCATTTATTTAATTTTTTTTAAGTTCAGCGAAATATTAGCAACTGCAATTTACCGTTATTACGAAAATTTTTGGTTTTACCATGAGCTGAATAGTTTTTGCTGCCAGCTTATAAAACTTCACAGCAATATTTACTGCCAGCTTCAAAATCTTAATTCGAACACTGCTGAGTACACATCACTAGAACCCTTTAGAAAGATGCAGCTCACTCTGTTGGAATCCCTGCAATTTCTATTACATGGCGACGCGTTGTTAAAATGCTCTGTTTGTTCATATGTATTATACATGAAGTTGATTTCCGACGTTTTTTCGTATAAATTTAAAACAAAGCGACGAAGAGAATCTGCATGAAAGTTTTGTATGGTCTTAAATAAAACTCTACCACAGAAGCGCGTGCAAACGTTAAGGCAGTCTACACGGAAGATTCTTTGTTCCCTGAAAGACATCGTGAGTGGTAGAAGGAAATTTGTGAATGGTGAGGTATGTCAGGTAGATGCACTATGCTTCTGTAAGCTTTCGACGTACAAGGTGATTCGGAACCCATAGAGCACACTACTTTTTGTTTTGCAATGTATGGTCGCAAGTGGCAAGTTTAGGCGTAAACAACAAAAATTGAGCTGGAAATGAAACAAAATATTTACTTGCATCATTATTTTACAATTAGTACTTATTTACAATGATTTTTTACAATAACTGCTCGAAAATTCCACCACCAACATTAAGCTTGGCAATGCGACAAAGCTTGGGAAATCCGCCTTTCAACTGCGGGGTTCCAGCAAAGAAAGAATTTCAAGCGCGCCAAATCAAACAGTGCACTCTAGCAGTGAAACAATCCGCCAATCTATGCATCGATGCTGCCAAGCTTGCATTAGTGTTGGTGGTTGTACCGTTGAACAGTTATTGTTAAAATTCATTGCAAATATGTCATTATAAATAATGATGTAAATAAACATTCGGTTGCATTTCCTGTGCAATTCTCGTATATATGCCAAAATACGTCACTTTCACCCATGCATAGCTACGTGAAAATAAATTATTTTGTGTGCTTTAACACTACTTGAAGTTTGTCCCATGAGTTCCGAATTACCCTGTTGGTTTTTTATATTTGTGTCAATACTGTCGAGACACTCCTGTGACTCAATGCTTTTCGCCACTAAGTTAGCAACGTGTGAGTTGTAGACGATGCAGGTTCGATTCCTCCCTGTATGTATTCATTTCTTCTGTGTAAGTAGGGCTTTTCTTGTGTGTGTGTCTATTTACATGACGTTGTTTGCTGCATCGTGAATAGGTAATGGTAATTTGGTAATTTTAGTTAACGTCGTACTAGAACAACACAACGGGCTATTGACGACGGTCCGGAATCGGTCCCTTAAGGGAAATATTCGAGGACGCATCGTGAATAGAATCTTTCGAAAAGATTCTTTTGTTTATTTCCTTAAAATATAATCCTTTGGAAAGATTCTATTGGTTCTTTCCTTGGAATGTGATCCTTTTGAAAGATTATATTGATCAAGGAGATCAAAATTGGTGAGAATTCCTACAGAGGAGATTTCTAGTGTCGCAAGATGAAATCATGCGTGTAAACCTCCTCAGAGGGTTAACTTCGAAAATTTGACAAAAAGCCCTCTTAAACCCCAAAAAGGGCATTTATTTACAATACATTTTTTCAAAAAATATAGCAGGTAAAACTTGTAGAGCAGAAAGGTTTTTAGCTGTTACACTTTGCAATGAACTGGATGGGGAAAATGTAAGGAAAGATAGGCCGAGAATTACCGAACCGATGTGCAAAAATAAAACGATAGTAAGAGCACAATGGAACAGTAAAACAGTTTGAACTTAAGTAGTTACACTGTTTTTTGTGCCATGAGACAGAGGGGTAAGTCTGAAAAAAATTAGAGGTGGCCGTTCTTTGTAGGCAGTATGACCACCTCGTACACTGATGCAGCCTTTGCACCGCGTTTGTATACAGAGAATGAGGTTGCGTATGAGCTCCTGTGGTAGCAGAACGTCTCGTTCGTATCTGACGTCACGATTCCAAAATTTGTATTTTCATCAGCTTTCTACTAAATATATACTCAGTTATAACAATCGCCACAGGGTGTTTAGCTTTGAGGTTGTAATCTTTGAAAATAATTGCTTACCTGTCACGTCAGTGATCGTGTAATGTCGGTGTTGTACCAGACTAAAATGTTCTAAAACACTTCAACATTATCCATTGATGGTTTCGGACCGTCACCAATTGCTCGTTGTCTTGCTCAAGTGCGACGTTAATTAAAATACCTACCAACCATTGATGGATTTACATTGAAAAAATTTCGTAAGCTAGTCCTTGTGGTTTGCTCACTGCAGCCCTAAATTTAAACATAGTTGTTTGGATATATCTACTGGGCATGTGTTTTATTGATCCTTAAAGTCCGATTCCGAACTGTACCGATTTCAGCAATATCACAGCAAGACATTAATCTATATTTATTAAACCATGACGCTTGTATTTACTTCGAGTGAAAGTCCATTCGTTCTGCACCGGTGCAAGAAGTAGCATAATTTTGTTGAAAGACAATTAGGTTTGAAAAATACGGATTACTCAAGCGTAATACTTCAACTTAGTCAATTGCATAAGTTGTAAAGCATTGTTCTCATTTACTCAAAGCTGTATACCATACCCCATTTTACCGCATGGCTTTGTAAACCTATGGGTATTTTAGTTTGGCTGTATATTTGACTTTAAGGGTTCGATCCAGCCAAGTTGATCTAGTTTCCGTTTTAATAAATTAGGTAGGAAGTTGAATTATAACGTCGAATTGGAGCAACACAACAGACTATTGGTGACTGTCCCAGTTCAGCACCACAGGGAGAGATCCGAAGACAACACCTCGTCATTTTTAAGCACGATCACATGACGAGGTCAACACCTGAGCTGGCATCAGCTCTCCAAACTTCCACACCACGCCAAGATGAGAACAGTTGAAACCACGACATATTTAATGTACGCTGTCCTCACGTACACGACAGTCCTTGGTTGGATAAAGTTTCGAACTCACAACCCTCCTGTTGTTAGTTCGTTACTCTACCAACCTGGCTACCATGGCTCTCTTTTTAATAAATTAATTGGCAGTTTTTCAATATCAAAAACACTTTTTTATTTTAACTCTTCTGGTGGTTGTCTCGACAAAGTATCTCGTTATTAGCAAACCTGACCAGATCTAGCAACATTGGTCAGATACTGATGGACGAGATATCTCGTCGAAACCATTTGCAGGGTCAGTACCCTATTTGTGAAGCTCCCAGTTGGAAAGCCGCCGTTACTTCTAACAGGTCAATCAACGACATCCATGTGCTTGCAAACCGGAATTGAAATTCGGACCTAAAAGCTGTCAGACAAATGCTATGACCACTATGCCAGTTAGGGGTCACGAACTGATAAATATATAATTCTGATAGTTTCAATTCGAAGGTAAAGTTCAGTCCAAGTATAAATTCTAAATAAAATTTATCAAAGCAATGTCTGTGATAAATGCAAATAAGTTTGAGGTATGGATCCAGTGTTTCAATGTAGGTTAACCGAGTCGATGATAAATCTAGTCTATTGTGAGAGTCTTAGAAGTCTGCACATCCTAACTGATAGTCAATGAAGTACTAAATGCATTTTTTTTTATTTATAGTAATTGATTACATCTGAACATCAGGGAGTATGTCTTACTACCGACAAGCCAGTCGCCACGCACAACAGAGGGCGCTGGTGTGTCGAGGATCGAATGAATAATATCCGACACTATGAATGATAAAATATGAGCATTCTTTCAAAATATGTGCGCGTTAAAATAAAATCAGATTTATTTTATTCTTATAATAATTATTATTTCATGAAATAATATTTTCAAAAATAGTTTAACCCTCTGAGGGATTCATACGCATTATTCTACAATGCAACCTGCAGTATCTGTATTGACTTCTAACCATTTTTTACCATGACCAACAGGATTTTTCCAAAGGCTCTATTCCAAGGAATGTGCCAACAGATTATTCATTCCAAAGAATTCTATTCTAAGGAAAGGAGCTATCGAAATGCGGCTTTTTTTATGCTCTCTACAGCAATGTTTTTTAAGTTCATTGTTTGCCAAACAAAAAAACGTAAAAATACTTTTAAAATGTGAAAAGATCTTAACTCTACATAGAAAAGTTCCGTTTTGAACGTTAAGTCCACTGCGAAACAAAATCTTGTCTACGTTACTGACAATGCTTAGCCATTTCGGCTCCAGTAGACTAGATTCACTTCGATTTCTGTTTATAATATCTGCAATATCCGTAAATACACCATTATTTACAGATTTTTTTCTAGGTACAAACTGCTATTATGTCATCTATTAATCTATATCTCATTCCTCAAGGTCGCAAAAAAGTGCTGTTACGCGTAGTGTTTATTAATACTTAAAACATCTTTGAAGTTTGGTAAAAATTAGTCATAATGGTTACAATTAAATGATTTTGTTTACATTGATGCCCATTACATGCAATACACTTGTCTATTCTGATGTAAAACGAAAATAAATTCGGAGTGCGCTGCTAGTTAAAAGGTGGATAATTACCGATTATATGCACATTACTGGTATCTTTGAGAGATACGATTCTATAATGAGGTAGCAAAGAAAGGAAGAATATGCGAAGGAAAACCGGTTTTGGAATGCTCGTTAAGAACGTAAATTACATGCTTTTCATGAAATAAAATAATTTAATAGAAAACTCAATGTCCTTAAGTTACAATCATACACATGACATTCGCGAATCCATGGCGGTAGTTGTATCTATCGAAGAAGGACGTGGTAGTGAATCAGGATGTTACCAAACGGCAAATGTCTCCAAAGCTCTGCTGCTTACTTATTAGTTTAAGCTATTTGCATAATTAGAAATTCATTTCCTTTCCTGAGAGATATGTGCTTTGATGTTCTCGTTTAACTTTTGAAGGTGACTTTCATTTGTCACACGTGCTAAAAATAACTTTTTTTTAGCTTATTAACCATAAATACATCCCATATGCCCCAAGGGCAGAATCTGTTGCAATAACTCGACTTCTAACTGTTCACGATAGTTTGGCTAAACATTTTCTAACAAAAAAATGTTTCATAGTTCCTGCTACCCCCTTCGTTCTAATCCCAAGAATGGATATTCGCTACCTGCAAATTTGTACTGCACTTTCTAGTTGGATCTCTGGGACCGATACTAAGTGGCTAGAGAACGGGTGGGTAGTTAATTTTATCGTGTCTTACCTCGTTTTTATCAATTTTTTCTGCGTTCTTTTGTTACTCATCTTTGTATTGAAAAGTTTGCTTTTCTTGCCTGACAGAAAATGTTTTTAAATGTTAAGAATTTTTGTGACTTTAATTTTTTTTTTGAAAGAACTGAAAAAAAAAAAAAAAAAGGTTTGAAAACCTGGTGTGATGTGAAGACCTATCACCTAATATGAATACAGTTTCCACATAATGTAAATTTAGTACTTTTATTTCATAAGAGGTTGGTGTGATTTCTTTCCACGCCCTAGCAACCTAGAGGCGTGGAAAGAAATCTGCGGACATATCCATTTCCTATTGAGGCATGGCCATGAAGTGGTAGCAGGTGTTTAATCCTTATATATAAGCAATATTATAATTTTGTATCATTTTTTTACTCGAAAATTTTATTAAGGAAAATTAGTTTCAGTAGGTAATTCCTTATTCAAAAGAGGTTGTTATACCACCTTTCCTTGAGGAATCTCATTACAGTTTTTTCTTTTGCTTCATAATAAAGTACCCAAAAGTTCCCATCAAACTGAAAGTCCCTCAAAACTACAGTTCAGTTCTAGTGATTATGTCTCACCGCTTATCTAGAGTACTCCTACACGTTAAAATATCAAATGAGGAATAGAAAACCTTAACCTATGTATACCAAGAGCGTTTAGCCTTAAACCTTTCGTGAAGTGGGGACAACAGATGTCCACCATCAATGAAAGGGTTAAATGTTGTTGTCGTGTCCATTTCTGAGTTAGATGTCGCCGTATGCAATTTGCACAGCTTTAATGATGTCCATTATTTTCTCCTTGTAAAGCTGTTCTTCAAAATAGTAATCGATGGTTTAAAGAGCAGCTACTATTACATGTATGATAATATGCAATATGGAGAATATATGATTAGGTGTGAGTTCAATTCCCAGACAATTGTAAGTTAAAATACCTACCTACCAGTGCAATTACACTACCAACTGCAAGGGCCGACTAAATTTTCTGAGAGAGATACTCGTCTGCAATACATGTGTCACTGTTGTCAGGCATGCATTGCTGTTCCACCCCTTCTAGTAAATAAATTTGGCCCGAGATGAAATTTTGGTTCTTGTATTTAGGGTGTTTCGAAACTTCCTATACTAACGTTAGGGGAAGGTAAGAAACAAAACAACATATAGGAGGTTTTGATTCGTGTTGGTATTTTTAATTAACCTCGCTCACTGGAGGCGAAGGTCTGGCATCAAAATCCGAAGGGGAGGGAAAGATCCGTAGACATCACCACGTGATTTTGAACTATGGTCAGATGACGATGTCACACTTGAGCTGGAACCCCACCCTACAAACGTACACACAACGCCAACGTGAGGACGTTTGAGGCCACAGCAGATTTAACGTGCACCAAGCCTCCTTTGTACAAGATTGTCTTGGGTTGGATTCGAACTCGCAACCCTCTGGTGGTTGATTTGTTGCTCTTCCGTACTGGCTACAGTGGCCCTAGGAAGTTTTGAAACACCTTGAATATACGGACAAAAAATTTCACACGCGGCAAATATACAGACGAAAAGGGCGTGGAATTTGTAAACTTCAGACTGATGAAAAAGTAAATAACTGAGGAGTGAGATATATACGTGTCTTCAAGTATTGGCTCTATTTGGACAAATTTGAATAATAAAACCGTACCAGCTGGCCGGTTTATATCTTATTGAGAATGTATGCAAGTAACAAAAACAACTACTATAATTTAAAGCTAGGATAAAAACTTTCACGGCTTCAAGTATATACTGTTGAAATAAAAGAATGTTTCAAACACTTTGTACACAAACGGGTGAAAAATGATACTCGAAACCAGTTTTTTAACCTTGTGTGTAGTGGCCCACAAAACAGGAATTTCGTATTACCTTATTGATGAGAAAGAATCATTAACGCTGCCCCTCACGTTCAGTTGTATTGCTCCAGTGTGACGTTCATTCAACTACCAACTCCCTCACGTTCATTCTTTTACTTTCTCGATACAACGGATGAATAAATCTAAAATTGTGTCAGAAAAGTGAATAATCGCCCGCAGGGATCAGTGATTTTCTAATGTGTAAAGTGCTTTCTTCAGGTTTCTTTTCTGACTAGTAAACAAATTTTCTATTCAGTATGGTTGTTGAATTTTCAAAGGTGTATTCAAAAACTTTCGATGAAAAGTAAGTTTGCACTTACCCTCTCTTCTCCAAATTCTAATTCGGGCTGAGCTTGCCTATGTTTTTCTATTACATCGAAAAATAAATCAAGGAATTCAAAATGATCGAGTAGTCTGCCTTCAAAAGAAAATAAGTTTAATCTTGATTGAAATAATACAAGGACTGATACATCTACGCCGAATCTTAGACAAAAGGCTTTCAAGCGATGAGTTTATATACTCAAAGAGCGACGACAGCGCCGCTTGTAATTTACACACAAATTTGGGAGGCCGTTTTCGACAATGGTAGTGTAACCAAACTAGATGGCCTATGAAGATTTCGAATTGTATCCAAGTACTCTCGCAGGATAAATATCAGATATATACTTTAAAAGGTGTTTTTTCTCCGTTTTGGCAAAAAACCGCCGGTTGGAGTTCATGGTAATTCGTATTAAGCATCAACTTCTTGTAACAATCGGTGAGATGGCAAGGTCTCTCTGAACTGGAACTCCACACCACGCCACAGAGAGGACATTTTAGGCCATGAAAGATATAACGTGCACCAGCTCCTGCGTACATGACGGTCCTTGGCTGGACCTTGTTCCGAACTCGCAATCCTCTAGTTGCTACTCTTCCATTTAGGCTACCGCAGCCCTGTAACAATTCGGAATTTATTCTTTGGATGTTTTATTGGCGAAGTGCTGAAATCGTATTCGAAAAACGAGCCAACTGGCGACACGTTCAGAATAAGTACAGAAAATACGTACCGCCACAGAAACACTAGTCACGTACATTTAGCTCTTGACCGAAAATACCTCTTATGAACCCCAGTTGGAAGATCAAAGAAATAACAACCGGAAGTGCGTGTTCGAAACACGGTCCAGCCAAAGACCGTCTTGTACCACTTTAAATCTCTGTTTTGGCCTCAAATGTCTTCATGTTGGCATGTTGTGGACGTTTGGAGAGTTGGGAGACAACTCAGCTATATGCTCTCGTCATCTGACCGTAGTTTAAAATTTCGAGGCTTTGTCCATTGACCTTTCCATTTGGGATTGATCCCGGACCGTCGCTAATAGTCCATTGTGTTACTCCAGAGCGACTTTAATTAACTATTTACCTACCTCTCACACATCTTCACTATAAAAGATAGACATCAATGCACAATTTTTTTAGGAAAGTAAATGAATTTCAATTTTATACCAATGGCCTCAAACTATTTGGTAACCAGTAAAGCTTTTGAGAGATTTACAACTTATCAACATCATGATTCACTACCACGTCCTGAAGCTATAAGTACAGCCGTAAGAAAAAAAACGACTCACACGATCGCAATTGCACAATTTACATCACAGAATAAAACGGAAGGTGGAAATCTATAGCGATTAATGTTTCTACAAATATCAATATTTGAAATTTGTCTAAGGGGCCGTCTTCATATTAAATTGGATGCTTGCTCCGATCATTTCAATACGAACTCCCACCTTTTATCACAAATTCGGATTCTACACACCATTTCAGGCGGATATAAAAAAAAAAGGTTCATCAATTTTATTGGATTTTTCACCGATTTGTAAGTGTTTGAAAAATAGATCTTCTAATGTTAAATTGGTGTATCACGTTTTTTATATTTGCTACAAACATTAAAATTTCTTGGAAATTGTTTTTTCATCCTTTGCTACCCAAAAACCCAAATACAATCTATAAACATTTTAATTATCAAACAAAAGTGACTATTTTTTATCAATTAGGAAATTATTATTCATAAAAATATTAATAGAAACATGGGCAAATTTTGACACCATGTGATTCAACTGTTACTGAACCATCGGAATTCCAAATTCTCCAGCTCATTACGTGCATAATTAGTATAGCAGTGAGACTATTTGCAAAATTCGATGATTATTATCGTTGTTCGGGATTGTTCATAAAGAGAAAACAGAAATTTCTGCCAACAGATCCTGGGATTCAGTCAGAATAGATTCTGACGTCACCATCTTAATGGACTCTATACCAAGGCGCCTGCAACAGGTCATTGACTGCGACGGTCACTCTACACGTCTTTATTAATATTTATAATGTGATTGAATTCCGAACATTTACACGCTCCCTCAATGATTTTTATGGATTTTCTCGGTCAATTTTACGCCGTTTTACATTATTTTTTCATCAAATCCGCCTGACATTTTGTGTAGAATCCAAATTTGTGATAAAAGTTGGGCGTTCGTACTGAAATTATCGGAGCAAGAACCCAATTTAATATGAAGACGGCCCTTTAAACAAATTTTAAATATTGATATTTGTAGAAAATTTAAATCCCTATCGATTGCCACCTTCCGTTTTGTTCTGTGATGTAAATTGTCCAATTGCGAACGGGTGAGTCGGGTTTTTTTTACGGCTGTACAACAGCCGCCCAGTCCTTAGAATCATAATGACGCTTCTCGTGTTCAACTCATCCTTGTGTTGTTCCTCCCATCACAAGTGCTCTTTTGATGAGTTGGCAGTGTCACAGGTTTCAATGCCAGTTACCCGAACTTAATCTTTTTTTTTATTTCCTTCTATCTAAACAAATTAAATTAAATTAATCTCAATTTCCCACAGTAAACCTATGATGTGAACATTACTTTAAATTCCTTTACTTCGTAGCAGATAAGCCTCCTTTTATATCTTTTGGCTCTGTTGTAATTCCTTTCTCCAAAGTTAAAATACGTTTCTTAATAATCTAAAGCAAAGTAAATCGTCTACAATGCTGTGGATTTCAAAAGTAGTATGTTATTTAAGAATAGGGAATTGGTATTAGTATTTTTAATTAACGTCACACTGAAACAACACAACGGGCTATTGGTGACGTCCCGGGATCAACCCCCGAAGGGAAAGATCCGAAGACAACACTATGTAATTTTGAACCATGGTCAGATGACGAGTTAATAATGGGAAGATCAATTATAAAGTTTTTTGGGAAAGAGTACCTATTCCTCCAAAAAAATACGAATGACTACATCAATAACCATGGTAATGACCTCTTTCTCATCCCCTCCCAAAAAATAAAGGACTACATCAGTATCGTGGAGATAACCACTTTATCATCCACTCTGTAAGAAACATCCTGGGTGCACGCCTGA
Source organism: Metellina segmentata (assembly GCA_947359465.1). Classification (NCBI taxonomy): domain Eukaryota; kingdom Metazoa; phylum Arthropoda; class Arachnida; order Araneae; family Tetragnathidae; genus Metellina; species Metellina segmentata. The sequence continues at coordinate 65,941,019 of OX375872.1, read as the reverse complement.
TGCAGATGAGCCCATATCTATGTAGACGTTACACGTGTTCTACATCACGTGTAAGTACCTCGTGTGTAGCCTAATTTCATTAATGATCTTAATGGCAGCGTGGCGGTCGCATTTAATGTTTGTGTAATGCCAAGGCATGTATTATTATATTTATTTAATTGCGTGTTTTGCGCGACTGATTCGGGAAGGAAACAAATCCTGGTCAAAAGCTATTGGTAGCGATAATAGATTTCAAATGGTGATTCTAGTTCTGGACGATTTCATTCATTCCTCGCATCTTGAAGTTCAGAGAGAGTAAGGAAAGTCATTAGTACCTTACAAAGTGTTCCACCTGAAGCAAGACACTTCGTAAGGTGAGTTCTCTTTACAACTTCCGCTCACGTCAGTCATCGCTGTGGTGATGAAGATTGAGTTTTCTAGTTCAATATGTGCATAAAATTAGAATAGAGGTACTCGTTGAAACGGAGCTGAGGCAAGATCAGCCTTGTGATTGGAATCCAAAACGAAGTAACATCTTGTATTCGACCTCGTTACTGTTTCAAATCGCTACACCGGATGGGCGGAAGGATGGTAAAATGGTATTCAGTGTTTCGAGATGATATGGAAAACTCTTTTTTCAAAGCCACAGTGACTGTTTGAAAACAAACAGATTTTGTAATTCGCGATGTCATTGATATTTGTCTCGCATTTGAGTCCCAAAGAAACAGTAACAAATCAGTAACATGCAAAAACTGGCAGTGGCAGATCAAGTCAAGTGGGGGCCCCAAGCGGTAAATTTTCGGGTCAGCTCAAAATCAATTTCGAAAACAAGTTTTAAAAAACTCTTATTAAGTCAAACAATTATCAATAAAAAAAAGAAAAGTAGTAAAAAATTTCATACCATAATACATTGAAATTTTTTTTTAGATGATAATTTTTACATGAATTTCCGTGTTGCTTTATTTTTTGCAAATTCGTCAGTTTATTTTGGCACTGTCAATCGATTTAAAATTTCTTGCTCTATATATACAGAATGGCCATATTAATTAATCTTTCTTATCCCATAGTACTCCTTAAATAATTTTATTTTACACAAATACAAATACAAATATTGACGACCAGCTACAGGCTCAAGCCCAACAAGGCTGGTCCTTTGTTTATGAATTCTCCAATTCCCACTGACTATCCAATTGTGTCTTAAATTCGTACACTCCCTTTGAATTAACTATATTTTCTGGCAACGCGTTCCAACTGTCTATTACGCTATTAAAGTAGTAGTTTTTCCTTAAATCCCGATTAAAATGTGTCTTATTCAATTTATACCCATGGCCCCTTGTTCTGTTATCCCTATTGAAATTTAAGCCCTCTGTGTCCCCTTGTTTTACAAACTTGAAAAGCTGAATCAAATCCCCCCTCCTTCTTTTTCTTTCCAGTGTATACATGTTTAGCTTACTTAAACGTTCATTATAGTCGAAATTTGCTAGCCCCTTTATAACAGAAAACGATGCTTCTCCTGACGCATGAGATAAGGAAATTGTTGAAAACACATTTTCAATAATATTTCAACATTCGGAAATGTGCAAGACATTTCTTTGGCGGCTCGATAGATGTATGGTGTGATTTTTATGGTTTCCTCGTTTTCTTTTAGAAATATTAAAAAATGGTCACATTCATCTTCAATTGGATTCATACAGGACTTCAAGACGCCTCATTTCTAAGAAGACGATAGCGTGCGTAGTTTAAAAAAAATCTTCAAAAGTGCAAACATCAATGTCATTTTTGAAAATATCCTTCAACTTCGTATCGTGTTCTTGTTTTTCTTCTATTGATAAATCGCAATAAAAAAAATATTCGAAAAGGCTCCACAACAACTTTATAAGTCTGGGTATTTTGAGATAATTCTTGCCTTGGTGTTATTACATATGACATAAAATGAATTGACTGTGAAATTTTCTCTTATTGTAAATTCATGTCCGACTTCTTTGTTTTTATCAAAAAACATTTTTCTCTTTTGTTGTCTGCGAGTTTGCCCATCTTCCACATTAAATGATAACCCTGATAAATCAGTTGCCTCTTTTTCAAATTCGTCTCTGAAATTATTGATAAAATTTTCTAAAGACTTGGGGAATAGATCATTTTAGTAATTCGTATTCCATTCAGCGGTTTAGTAGTAGCATTTATTCTTTGTAAAATATTATTCCAAATAACTGTCATTAGGGCGGTTTCATATTTGTCCATTTTCTTCAAAAGTGAAGTCGCCTCCACTATGGTAACTTTTTTTCTTCTGAATTACAAATATCAATTAAAGCCTCTTTTGAAACCAAGCTTTACAGTATCTGCTCTTGCTGACCCATCTTGTATTAGAAACTCTTTTCACTGTATTTAAAGACGCACATTCTAAAGACGCTGTCACAATTTTCCTCGAAACCTAATGAAAAGACATTACCTCGGGGACCCTTCGGTATTCCGGGGTCCTACGCGGCCGCTTAGTCCGCTTACCGTTTAATCCGCCTCTGCGTGCTGGAATTTATTGAGACAACTTACAGCGTTCCTAGCGGCGAAATAAGGAAGTTAAAAATTAACCCGAGAACTAAAAGAGAACGACCAAAAAGTTCAATTAAAAAATGTACGCAACACCATAATAAAAGCACAGGGAAAAGTTTCATGGAGCTATCTGTAAAATTGGAGGATATATTTGAAATTTGAATTATTCCATGCCTTGAAAAAGGAGTCGTTCTGAAATTCAGAAACGTGTTCTCCGGTGTTATAAAGTTTTTCTGAGTTAAGCAACGACGTATTTAAATTCAAACAAAGAAAGTAAAAAAAAAAGATAAATAAAAAAAAACATCTGATAAACGCCACTACGCGGAATATAATAAAAACCTGACGATCCGAAATCACAATTTTCGCACAACTAAAATACACGATTAAAACCTCTCGTCTATACCACCACGAACGAAGATTTACTATTTAATAATTTTATCCTGATAAACTTTGGGGGCCGCGGTAGCCCAGTTGGTAGAGTGACGGACTGCCAACCAGAGGATTGTGAGTTCGATCCTCGTCTGTACCATCCAAAATACCGATGTGTATAAAAGAGGCTGGTGCACGCAAAATCTGTCGTGGCCTCAAAGTCCTCGCGTTGGTGTGATGTGGAATTGCGGAGAGTGGGGTGCCAGGTCAGGTGTTACTGCGTCATCTGACCGTAGTTCCAATTTACGTAATTTGTCCTTGGATCTTTCTTTCAAGATTGATCCCTGAACTTTGCCAAAAGCCCGCTGTGTAGTTCCAGTGTGACAATAATTCATTTCCCGCTTTCCCTGATAAAATTTGCGCAAACGGGAAAGTGTCAGATACAAATGCGTGTCGTTCGGTGGATGATTGGTAGATCCACAGCAACAGTAAAACTTAAATTTATTTGTAGACGAATAAGATAAAAGCGTGATTAAACATTCTTATAAAATTGAAAACGAAATTTGTAAATTAAAACAGGAACGAAAGTTTTGACCATGCCGACGATCCGGGACAAAACAGTGAACATTTACTGCGGTTTCGCATGTATGCAATTCAACATTGTGTCGTCACTAGGGCAACTTTTTTGTTGCAGTAAAAATGGGAAAAGTTGCATTTATCATTCCCTAAAGTTGCATTTATGGAAATAAAGTTGCATTTATGTATTTTTGATACACTAAATTCTAAAATAAATTATTCGCAAAAAATGAAAAATATATTGACAGTTTTAGTCGTGTACAACAGTATTATAATGCATACTGAAATACAGAAGAACGTTAAATGGCCGATCCTTGGCCAGTAATTTCTTTAACATTGAAAACCTGCGCCATCCACTGTCATATAATGTGCTGTATCGGATAGTAGAAGCGCAAAATCCTTTCGTTCAACATTCAGAGATTTTAAAACGTCATCTACTAGGCGAACAATATATTGATGATCGACACTCACCTCACAAACTCTGCAGTCGATTACGTAAGTTTCCTCTGGATTATCAAGAGTGCCAACCAATGTGTTAAAGTACTTCTTGGCATTTATTTCACTTTCGTCTTTGGACGAACACCTTCTTACCATGAACTTGTTTGATCTTCAATACTTCGGCGTTCGCAAGATCAGACACACGTGATCGAAGGGTTGATTCAGAGAGCAAAAAATAAAATAGTAATTTGTTATTAATTAATTTAAAATTTTTTTAAAGTTGCATTTATGCAGAAAGTTGCATTTATGTTGCGGTTATAACTCACTTACTATACACCCCATGTGGAAGGAATTTTGGTTTTAGTACTTTACATGCAGCGTAGAACGTGTGAAAAAAAGTTGCACTTGTTGCAAAAAGTTGCCATAGTCGTCACCTTTTACGTATCAGGTAAAAACCGCCCGAGCCGGTGTTCTCACTTCATATGGTACACTGTGAGGAAATGGCGACTTTCAATGAGATGGTGCTTCTCTATGGCGAATGCCAACGTAATGCGGTCCATGCTGCACGGATTTATGTCGTTCGATTTCCAAATGGTCCACATCTAACTTCGGCAATCATTGGAAACGTTATTCGACGTCTGAGACACAGGCAGCACTAGAAGTCGACCTCGTTCGGGCAGACCGCGTATGCTTAGCAGAATACCAGCAGAAGACATACTGGCGGACGCTTTAGCCCATTTCTACAGCAGTACTAGACAATTCAGCAACCAGAATGGCTTAGTACAAAGCCAAGTATGGTAAATACTGCACGACAACGATGCACATCCCTACCATGTAATTCCGCAGCAAAGACTGTTACCGGGAGACCATCAGCGACGCTTTAACTGGTGCAAATGGTCATTGAACGAATTGGAGGTTAGGCCAGAATTTTTTTCCAACATAATATGGTTGGACGAGGCTAACTTTCACCGGAACGGGATGCTGAACCGACACAACACCCGTTTCTGAGCACTAGAAAATCTCTCATGGGTAGTTTCGGTCAGATAGCAGGTGCAGTGGTCCACGAATGTGTGGTGCGGTATTTGGAAGGATCGTCTAATAGGACCCGTGTTCTATGACGGTTCACTAAATGGACCAAAATTCCTCCAGTTGTTACACGGTGTTTACCTGACTTATCGATGATATTCCTTTGACGTTCGTGTCTTCCCCGTGGTTCCAACATGATGGTGACCCGCCGCACAAACCGCACGCAGTGCGAGTTTCTTAACAACAGATTTGGCCAACAGATAATCGGCTACGATGGCTGTGTTGAATGGCCTCCACGATCACCAGATCTTACCCCACTCGATTTCTGTGGTTACATCACAGATCTCCGTCGACAAATTTGCTGAATCTACGGCAGCGTATCATCGATAGCTGCGCTACTGTATGAATGTGCATGCCGGCGTGCTTGATAGAATACAAATGTGTATTTTGGCCGATGGTGACCTTTATGAACACACTCGCCATGTTTTTGTTAGCAATAAATTTCTTGCTTTTACTCATCTGTGTCTTTTACTTTTCCAATGTGCGACACTAAATAACGCGCATTTGTTTCTGACATTTTCGTATCTGCTCAAAGTTTATCAGCTTAAAATTATTAAATAGTAAATTTTCGTTCGTGGCTGTATAGCCGAGAGTTGTTGCACAAAGATTGTGTGTGATTTCGGATCGTCAGTTTATTTTATTTTCCATAGTGCGTTTTTCAGATATTTGTTTCATTCATCTTTTTTTACTCTTTGTTTGAATTCAAGGCATGGAATACTACAATATTTGAATATTTGAACTGTAGTTCAAATTATCTCCGCCTATTTTAGATAACTCCATGAAACTTTTTCCTGTGCTTTTATCATGGTATTGCGCACATTTTTTTAATTGAACTTTTTGGCCGATATCCTTTAGTTTTCCACGTGTTATTTTTTAACTTCCTTATTTCGACGCAATGATCGCTGTAAACTGTCTCAATAAATTCCGCATGGTCACTTTACTATAGATACACGCTACTTCCTTGACTATACGAGACGATGTTTCGAATTTAAAGGGCTTAAAGGGACTTTACAGGTCAACCTGTATAAACATATCAAAGCCTTTGCTAACAAAATGAACTTTCCACCAGCTAAATGATTGCTTCTGTGATGAAACACTTGGATTAAGCAAAAGAAAACGGGGTTTAAAAAAGTAATGTCATGTGAAATTTTAGCCACGCGTGCATCACAATAATTATTTCATTCTTATATCGCATATTTATACTATTGAAGCTTGTAACTATGTTAACAGCTGCGATATGAAAAAATCATAGTTTATATCTAGTTAAGGTTTAATCTGTTCCATGGGGAAAAATAAGTAAAAGACAATAATTAAAATTTCAGGACACTTAATAGACCTATTGGACCATAATTTGAAAAGCTTTGATGTTTTCGTTCACAGTTAAATATGTATTTTATAAAGTGAAATGCATTTTTCCATAATTTCACTTTTTAAATGTTTTTCATCTTTACTAAAAAATAAAAATATAACTAAATTACAACACGCGCTATCTTTTATATAAATCTCTTCAAGAATAATTTTTTGCCTTTCCCCTATTTCTAGAGATGCTAGAGCAATTTGAAATGGGAAAAATTATTGCACATTGGCAAATTTCCTATTTTGCTAGATCTGACGTTTTGCAGCGATGGCTAAATTACACATTGACTTTTCCCAAGATATCTTTTTTTTATGAGTGTAACTATAAAAAAATTGCAAAATTTGTGTAAATAACATATTGAAATATATTGAATCGCAAATAGGCTAGTTTTGGGGTTTAAAAAATCTACACTTTTGTGACCTGAACTTTTAATGTCAATAAATAACACACTATACATTTCTAAAACATTGTATTTTGCAGTTGCTCATTGCAATATGTGACCTATTTAAAAAATGGTTTTCATTAAAATCGGTGATATGTCGGCCATAGCTAATTTTGCACATGCCCGGGAGCCCGAATACCTTGATGCCCAATATTTTTATGGTTAAGACACTCCTCTTAAATATGAGAAATAACCATTACAAATAGAGATCTATGGTATTAGTAATGATCTGTGTTGTCTTTACTTGGGTACTTAATTTTAGCTGCCCTAAGAGGGGCAGGTGTGTACGAGCTTTAAGGACCCGAGGTACTCTAGTGATCTTTTCTTTTCGCATGGGTTTTACTGTCTTTTGTTAACACGTGGACCCTTTCCCGGGATACCAAAGATATATTTTTATCTTTTCTGCTTTCATCCCACTATTCTGTTTCCCGACACTTCTTTTTCCCTTTCTCGATATTTTTTACTTAATATTGGTCTTTTTTGGCGTATCTTTACCAAAAATGATCCTTGTGCCATACAATACAAAAGTAGCAAACCATTCTCTAACATAGATTTCATCAATGATGCCAACTAGAGCACGTATTGGAGGGAGGAACTGCAAAACAGTCCCCCCCCCTCCGTGTAAGGCCACTATCATATCAGATAACGGGCCCCGTATGAAATAAAATGAATCCCAAGAACACAATTTTTAACTTTCCCATATAAATAAAATTTCCAATATCATACAATTATTGCATATCTTAATTATATGAACACAATGAAGTGATTTATAACTTCGAACCTAAGAAATTTACTGTCAATTTCAGAACAAAAACTTTTCACATTTTCCGGTGCCCCCTTTTAAATTGAAGCGCGGGGTACTATGGTAACGGCTACGCTACTCTCTTAATGGGGTTCCTGTGGCTTGACATATATTTCAATATAAGAGGCATTTTCTGTCGCGTTAAATTTGACTTGGAGTGGAAGTTTGTAGAATGGGGTGCCAGAGCTCAGGTTTTCACTTTGCCATCTGACCGTGGTTCAAAATTACGAGGGTTGTCCTCGAGTCGTTTCCTTCTTGATTGACCCCAAACCTTCACCAATAGCTTTGTTTCAGTGTGACGGTAATGCAACAACCCACATCTATTTTATATCAAACAAAAGGTGGTTTTGTTATGTGCGAGAGGCCAAACGCACATCTTAATATTTTTTAGAAATGATGTTTACTATAACCCCTTCGAGTCAGATCTTTTTACACACTCAGGATAGTTCATAATCACACGGAAATCGAACTCTAAAGTAAAATTTTCACTTGTGGAATTATCGCACACATTTTCAAGAATAATATCGAAATTACAGGAAGCCATCAGATGACGCCGATAGTACGTCACAATGACGAGAGTGTAAGAGAGGTGTATATAAGGAATGGTAGCAAAGAAGTAAAATTGTTCACAAACGTTCTGTTAGCCGCTCAGTGCCACAACCGAATAGTTATGGCACAGAGATCGCATGTCGATGATTTTTTACGTGGTAGCATTATCGGCCGCCTGGAATGTGGGCGTACTCAGACGGAAGTTTCAGTGGAACTTGGAATCGCCCAAAGTGTCATCTCTAGGCTTTGGCAACGATTCCAAAATGGTGGAAATGTCAGTAGACGTTACAGTACAGGTCGGCTCAAGTTACAACGCCGAATGACGACCGATATTTGGCAGTAACTGCAAAAAAGAAGCAGACGGAGCACAGCATCCGACCTTTCTCGTCAGCTATCTTCAGCCACGGGTACGACAGTTTCAAGGCAAAACGTTTTCAGACGTTTGGGACAAGTTGGTCTATATGCTCGCAGGCCTGTCAGATGTGTTCCGCTCACGTCAACTCACTGTCGCCAGCGGTTAGCCTGGAGTAGAGAACATGCAATGTGGACATCGTCAGAGTGGGCTTGTGTGATGTTTTCCGACGAGTCCAGGTTTAGCTTGCAGTCTGATTCACGGCGGACATTCATATGGAAAATGTCAGATACTTTCTACCACCAAGACAACATCATTGAAAGACACTGTTACGATGGTGCAGGTTTGCTCGTTAGGGGCAGAATTATACTGGGCTCCAGAACAGATCTACCTGTTTAAATCGGAACCATGAGAGGCCAAATTTATCGAGACATCATTCTGGAACAACATGCAATTATGTTTAAGGGTGCCATGGGCGCAGAATTTGTGTTTATGGATGACAACGCCCGTCCTTACCGAGCAAACATTGTAAACGAATGCCTTGAATCTTAGGATATCACCCGTATGGAATGGCCAGCATTCTCACCTGACTTGTATCCGATAGAGCATGTGTGGGACATGCTTGATCGACGAGTTGCAGCCCGTCAACCACCTCCTACATGTGTACCGGAACTTCGGAGAGCATTGCTTGCTGAGTGGAGTGATCTTCCCCAAGATCAGCTCGATAATTTGATCCTCAGCATGCCTAGGCGTTGTACGGACTGTATTTCATCGTCTGGGAATGTCGCCATGTCAAGTTAAGTTTTTGTAAGGTTGATATTTTTTGTAATTGCTCCAGTGAGCAAAAATCGTAGTTTTTATGAATGGTATCATACATACACAATCTTTTTTGTTCTTTATCTTTTGCTTAATAAATGGGCTTTATGAATCAGTCACGTTTGTTTAGTTTCTGAGCCTTTATTTGCCGGAGCTGGCATTATCCTTAATTTATGGACATGAGTGTATAATTATCGTTTAACCTTACCAAGTGTAATGATGCAATCGAAGGTATTGTGGTCGGCATCACCTACATCCACACACCCACAGAAGGGAGCATTTTTTAGCTGAAGGGCTCTGGACAATTTAGTAATCACCAACTGAAATAGTGTGTTCCATAACGAAAAAAATTAAAAGCAAAATATTCAAGAGAATCAAAAGAATTTCTGATGGATTGAATGTGTTGATACTTGAAAGCTTAAGATGACATAACCTATTGAATAGTGGAAAAATCGGAAAACTTGGAAGTCTTTTTCTAACTAACTATTTATAAAATTACCGTCCTGAAATTTTGGAAGTATGGCTTTTCATCGTTGCTGATTGTTCTTTCGATTTAAATCTGTTTCGATGTGCTAGAAATGTACCACATGTGTGTGACCCCAATCAAATATATCTTTATTTGTTTAGAAACATCTGGTGTATCGATGTATACTGTGGTGAACTAAACCTTACCTACAATAAATACTTTATAATACAATAGTATATACATTGAAATGTATCCCTACTCCACCATAAAGTACTTTTGATAGACGCGTCATTGTATTCTTTTACGTCTTACTAAAATGTCTACTCTGATGTCCAAGTCAGCGGTTCTCTAAGACTCTGACCAATCGGAAGCAACTTCATTTTTTAGTTTTGAAAACTAGGAATGTGGATATGAATCGTAGTAACATCTTTACCTATCGACTTGGGAATTACCTTTGAATTTGCTCTACTAGGAACTTAATAAAGGGTTCGATTTTCCCCCCAGTTGTACTGTTTATATAATGGGCCTTGAATTTATCAATATTTATTTCTATTTCAGACAATAAAAGCCTTCCTTCCAGACATGCTAGAAAATGACCATGGACATATTGTGTCGATAGCCAGCTTAGCAGGGATAGGAGGTATACCGAAATTGACTGACTACTCCGCTTCAAAGTTTGCAGCAGTTGGTCTAATGGATGCTCTGTTTGTGGAGTTGCACGCACAAGGCCGAAAGAACATTCACACGACAACCATATGCCCATTTTTCATAAACACTGGAATGTTCAGTGGAGCTAGAACAAGGTAAGAATGTTAATCTGAGGTATCGTCTTACTTATGGATATATTGCCACATCTGACAGATGCATGCTTTGAGGTAGATTAGTTTAATACGGAACTAGGAACAGAAAGTATCGCACTTTGAAGATTTTTCCGTACAGCTATGCGAGTGATAGGTGAACACCCGCCAAGGGCCGGGTGATTGGCTAATACCACTCATGGTGAGATTTGTGTTTCTTTTCCTTACATCTGGAACATCTCAGGGAAACGAAAAGAAACCTCCAGATCAGTGTTCCCCAACCGCCGGGCCGGTATAAGCCAGCTCCCGCGAGAAGGCAGTCTAGTCACGTGGTTTTGAACGAGTCTATTTTTAAGACTTATATGGGTAACCCCGGTCCACGTGCCGGATGTAGCCCGCTCCGGCTTTTGATCCGGCCCACGGAACATTTTAAAATCGCTCTCGAAAAAAAATATTATTGGTTCTTGTCAACAAGAAAATGGGGGGGGGGGGAACAAAAGCCTGAACTACGTAGAGTGCCTATATAATAAGAGTGGGGACATACGGGAAACACTTTTTGATTGGCTTAGAGACCTTTTCTACCGCCCGAGGCGGTCTTTTCCAAGCTCCCGTAGACTTAACATGGGAACTTTTTGTGTGTTCGAGAAAAACGTGTGTATATTAAATAAAAAAGAAAATATAGCTTATTCATGTTCCATTTCGTGTTCTAGAATGTTTATTTATTATTATTTTAGTGTTTTGTCAGTATAAATTTGAAGACTTTTTAAGTAAATAACTTTTTTTGAACAACGTGGTGTTTCCCGCAATCTAAGTTAGTGCGTTGTGCAATCCATCTCATCAATTACGCATGTAATTGAGCGTTTATATGATTCATTTATATCGAATGTATCCATATTACAACAGCTTTTTGTTCTCCTTGAAATTATATATTAATTCGCCCAACGACCTCCTTTGAGACGATTCTGGTAGAAAAATGGCTGCCGCGCATGCGCATTGGGCCAAATTTGGTCGCTTGTCGCCACTCTTATTATATAGGCACTCTAGAACTACGTGGGTCAGTGTTTCTCAACCTTTTTTGGTTGACGGCACTCTAAAAATATCATTAATTATTTGCGGCACACCTGAATATAAAAATGTAAAAGGTATTTCCAATACTACCTTATATAGTTATTATTACTAGTAAAATTAGGTATTGGATATACGAGATGGCTGAGCCTGTTTTCTTGAACAAATTAAATCAAAACGAGGTTTTAAAGTCGCCAGACAAGTTATCGGCGACACATCACTCCACTTAATTCCACGGATAATCGGGAATAATAATTATAAATTTCGTTATTGATTGAATCCTATCTTTACTAGCGGATGTGATTGTTAAAAAAACACTGATACAAATCAACTGGCGCCCACCGGCATAAAATACTGATACTTCCTGTGCAGGTGTCTCGGCCACAGCCTGAAACTTTGGCAAAAAGTCAGTGATCAGAAATGATTGTGATTTAGCATTTCTAGTTGACATCACGGGTCACTTAAACGAGTTGAATTTGAAGCTTCAAAAACAAGGTCAGTTGGTAAACGAATTGTACAGCCATCTGAAAGCGTTCCAAAACAAAATTCGCTTGTGCGAAACACAAATGCGACCAGGAAGCTGTTATCATTTTTCAACACTATCCAGTTACGAAAATATTGATTGCACTCAATATGCTGAAGAACTAAAATCACTGTCGGAGCAATGTTTTAATAGATTTTCCGACTTTGAAAACATGGATAGCTGCTTTAACCTTTTAGCTACTCAGATAACGTGACGTAGATAAGACTCCCACACACCTGTAAATGGAGTTGATCGAGCTTCAGGTAGACATACATTTGAAGACGTGGAGCTTAGTGATTTCTACAGAACATACCTTGTCGAAGAAAAGTACCCACAGCTGAGAGCATTTGCAAGAAAAAATTGTTTGGAAGCACTTATAAATGTGAAGTTCTTTTCCATGATGAAAACTAATAAATCGAAGTATCGAACCAGGGTTACAGATGAAAATTTAGAAAACACTCTGCGCCTGTGTATTAGTGGGATTGGTCCCAATATTAACTAACTTGTTTCTCTCTCAATTTCAAGCTTCTCATTAATTTCTGGTGATTGTAAGTAAATACTTAATCAATACGATATTATTCTGTTCACGTAACTTTACCATTCTGCTTTATAAATATATAAAATAAACCTTATGATTATTACTTTTTCACAACTACCCATTATCTACGGCCCGCGACTTCATTAATATCATAACGTTTAGCCCGCAACTTTCGAAAGGTTGCCCATACCAGCTTTAGGATGAAACTTAAATAAAGAGCTTTCAAACTGGCGGCTTTAGCATGGATTCTTTTTCTAAATTTATTGTTCGGTACCGAAAGTGATAGAACAGATAACGAGTTGGCGCGGGGAAAATCATCCATGATAATCGCCATTCAAGCTGTAACGTTACAGCTGGGAGGTCCCTCTGACCACAGCTTTCATGGTGGTCCATGAATTTATGGCCGGATGGGGGTATCCCCTTCTCTTTGGTCGTTAGCGGCTTCGGAAGAACGTGTGGGGTCTTCTCTCGAGGAAAGGAGAATCGTGGAAAACCAGAACGTTAGCGGACGCAGGACGACTCTGCTCCGGATTGAGGCCGCGGGACTGAAACCCAAAATTGTACAGTATCTATTAGCCTCGAAATAGTTTTAACATATATGCATTCTTCTTTAAATAATTAAATGTGCTGTAATTCTAAATGTCGTTTTAATTATCTTCAAGCCACTCGCCACGCAAACTATACCCACGACGTTACAATGCTTTTGGTATGGTAGCACCTCTCTTAACGAGCTTTCTCGGATTTTTACCTTCGAGAGTGATCCCGGACCGTCGCCAATAGCCCATTCTGATGCTCCAGTGCGATGTAAATTCAATTACTTACCTTCCTAACGAGCTTTCATTCAAAACTATTCATGACTGACACACCCAAGATCGACTACCTTTTCATCGGGGAGCTACACTTTACCGGGCCCTGGCATCAATTACATCTGGGTCTTGAGAAGTTATGGAATTTTACCTTTCTAAGTATTTTTTTTATGAATATTAGTATTTTATAGTGGAAACATTCAGAAGAGTAATATTCGTGAATGTGTCGTAAAATTGACCTAGGACGCTTTCATAGCACCTGTGTAACAAATGTCAGTAACCAATCAGCAAAGTATAAAGTGCATATTACCGCTGAAATTGTAGGTCGTTGCAGTCTATCCGTTCTCAAATCTGGTAATACTGAATGCCGTTTCTTCGCAAGTTCATATTGCATTTATTGCTTATTTCGAAACCCGAGTGTGCCATGAATTTTTTAAATAGACCTAAAGATTCAAACTTCGATTGAATAAAAGACAAAACAAATTGTTTAAATCTCACGTTAAGTCTTAGGCGGACATATTTCTGTACATAAATTAGTTAGAATTTAAAACTTCAAGGTCCAGGTGTAACAATATTTAATGCTCGAAAAAAGATCAAATTATTCAAATAGAATCAAAAATTCTGATTTGAAATATTTCAGTCGTACTCAGATGTTATAGAAACAGATTATTTATATTCAGAATTCAGTTTCAAATCTATTTAAGTAAAATTCAAAAATTACACAGATGCATTTGCAATTTGTTAAGATAGTCTCCAAGAGGGAGGTGACGACGAAAGTAATTCCCTTGAAAAGGGGCATTGAGCCAAGAAATATTTGGGAGGACTATGCTCAAAACAGGGAAACTACCGTAGTGTAGTTTAAGTTTGACTTTTGGCATTAATCCCACCGTTTTTCAGATTGATGCAGAACTTTCTAGGAAATCCCTCAAACGGCATAAAGTTGTTAGGTTCGAGGTTAACGAAAATTATTTGGTCATGGCAATTTCCTCGACTGTCTCACATTGAATTATTACTGTGGTTGTGTTCTCATCCTCGTTTTAAATAATCAATGTTTCTATCTCTTATGCATTATCATTTCCATCTATGATTTTGAGGTACATAGGATTTTTTTCTATTTCGACTATGCCAGCTTAAGTCATGATTGTATGCAAGCAACGAAATTATGTTATGCAAAACTAAAAAGGAAGTTGTGTTTGAGTTTAATGAATGGTGAAAAGTAAGCACTTTGTGTGCAGTCTACCTGAAAATGCAAAAAAGCAAGCTGTGTGTTGGTTTGATAGCTATCAAACTAAACCATAGCAGCATTGTTTAACACCAATATGAAGCAGACAGAGTAAAAAAGAAGTTACCTTTAATACAGAATTAATAATTTCTAAACTGGTTTGGTTTTTGGAGTTTTATGGCGCAAGGGCCATATTTGGCCATGCTGCACCAGACACTAGACATACAATACGAAATAATAGACACACACATATATAATGAAAATTTTACTGACACAGAAGAGAGAAATACAACCAGGGAGGAATGCAAATATGCAACGCTGACCTGGCAGGAATCTAACCTCCGCCGCCTACAACTCGAAGGTTGCTAGAGCAGTGGGCACAACCACTGACTCACGGCGGCCCCAATTTCTGAACTGGAAATACTTAGGTCTCTTTGTAAAATTATTCATCCATACCGTAAGGGTAAAGTTAATTGTGTTCATACCATAACATTTTAGACTCCACGTTTGAATGTAATTAATCACTAAGAGTCAATTTTCAAACTACGTAATAGAATCCGGGGCAATCCGAATCCATTAGAAACTGACTAACGAAGGTTCGGAAAAACCGATACTTTATCGTATTAAAACCTTACGCACTGTCTGAATCTGGAAAGTTTTGCTTCAATGTACCCCAAAGCTACGTTAGTCAGTTTCGACTGGATTCAGATTGATTTTAACTGTCCCGGATTCTGTTAGTGCAGTGGCCCTAAACTGGTATCTTGCGTGCTTTAGAAGGCTGCATTTTTTGGAATTTCTTTCTCTTCAGTTTTTATTAAACTATTTTCGTCACGGGTCCTAGAGACCTAACTCGCCTTGGACACCCAATAGTAATTTTTTAGAGATCCGAGTCCCCTAAATCGTGAGTGGTTAAAAGTTAAAACTTAATCAATGAGTAACCAAATAAGTTGTTCAACAAAACATCCTACCCTCTAAGGTCCCGATATTTAATGGTTGGGGCCAGGTCCCCAATAATCATCAGTAAATCTTACAAACATGCAGATTGTTGTTTATTACCTTGCTTGGTCTAGCCTCTGAAAGGCATGCACGCATTATACCAATATGTAACCTGCAGTTTTTCCTGCATGGCTTCTAACTAGTTTTAGGCTTTCTGTTCATTAAAATCCTTCCTAGGCAAATCGATACGACTATTTAGTCATTACGTGTTGTAGGGTAAAATCAATAGTACTCTACTGGAATAACTCGTGACGCTCTAAGGGTTACACAGGCTAGACCAAGTCGATGTATCTTCAAAATGTTCCAGAGACGAGCACAGGATTAATATACACATCCTCCCAGTACAGCCTCAGATAAGCAAGGTGACAAGGGGTGGTTTGCTCCATATTACATTTCCAACAGGTCGGGGAAACCTTAATACCATGATCAAATTTAATTTATTTCAAATGGCTACTGGTCAGTCCAAATAAGAGTCTGTTGACCACCCTTGAAATTACTTCGGGATACTTCCTTTGGTTAAAAGCTAGATATGGGAAAATTATTCCAAGAAATATGGCTCTGAAGTTCTTTATTCATTTAAACTTTACAGTAAGAGCAGTAATTGTTTTCAATGACTCTGAGATGCCCTCCTCTTCAAACAATCTGCCATTCTCTTTCCGCGCAGGTCCACGTGAGATGAGGTCCGTTGTAAATGTATCTCATAGAACACTGACTATTGCCTGTTTATCTAGGGCAGTGGAGCGCAAACTATTTTCATCCCCCCCCCCTCTTGTGTACTATTTTGTCGCGACCCCTGTTTTAGACCACGTTTTTTTAATCGTCAACGCAGTTAAAGTTGAATTATTTTTGGGATTTGAGCTTATGTTTCTGCCTTATTAGAGGTTAGAAAAAAATCTCATAATTTTATAAAGCAATGGTTTTATTATGCATATGGGTATGTGTGTGTGTGTGAATATTTTTAAATGAAAAATACTTTTAAAAAACTTTACATCATAATAATTCAATGTAAGGTATGCGCTTGCAAAGAGCTCATGATTGCCTTCTATGTTCGAATCTGTATTGTAAATTGTAAACTAATCGAGATCGTAATTTTGTTTTAATGGCAACTAATTTTGAAAAGCTGGTTTCACATAAGTAGGTCGATGCAAACTGACTATAATTGCCCTTTTCTTCAAATCCGCATATTCGTTTCCAATCGATAACCAAAATTTTTGGCAAGTCAGACTAAAATTGAATGAGCAGTGTTTCGTCGTTTGAAACATCAACTAACTGTTCTTTTTCATTAAAAGAGATTGGATTTAAAAAATATTAAACGAAAATGGATCACATATCCAACCTAATTCATTATTTGGAAATTTTTCGAACCATTTCGAAAAGTTCTCTCTTAATTTTATCATGACGGGAAATGGCGTTTTTAAATAAAAAGAAATATATATTATTTTCTTTAGTAAATTCTGAAAAGCACGGGGACATATCTGTGTTGTTTTTGTTCAATTCTCCTTGCCAAAGTAGGGCCCCTCCACATAGGCGGTGCTGCCGTTGCCATGGAATCGAGGCCCGTGGGTCGGGTGGCCTGTAGAGGGGCAAAAAAATGTGATTAAACAAAAACAAAATTCATAAACTGGCGACACTGTTGAAAATAACTTTTTCACATGTCAAACTAAAATAATCCCTAAAATGTAACACTCTTCATGATGAAACCAAGAAAAATGTAAAATAATTTATTCAAGTTTTTTTCTCAAGATGGACACTTTTACTTTTTCTATTACGAAGATATTATTAAAACTTGAATTCTATTTTAACCAGTTGCATTGAGTTTTGATTTCAACTGTAGAATTGTACACATACCAAATAAAATTTTTATTTTCTGGATATTAAAACTGTATGTTACCAGTAACAATGTTTATTAACCAAATGTTCATATTTTTGTTTATTCAACACTTTTTACGTAAATGTCTTGTTTGTTATGATGTATCAAATATGTCTCTTATAAACCTATATGGAGTATGTTTTAGGATTAAACAATGGAAAATGATTTTTTAAACAATTTCAAAATGTCTGTTCAAACATAAACAGTGTAAAAGGGACATGGGTGAAGTGTGGGAAGGGCCCGTCATTTCAGCTGGCAACGAGGCACACAGATTGATGTGGGGGTTTGTGCCAAAGTATAAACTTATTCTGAAAAGCTTCAATTTTACTGTTCGATGTTAAAATGTTTGTACTCTCTTCCTGTAGACTTAAATTCAAATCTTTAAGTTTCTCGAAAATGTCTTATTTATACAATATTTACCAGATGACTTTATGGTGAATTTTAAAACTTGCGATACATTTAAATTAGAAATTAAAACGTCGATTTTTTTCGTAAACGTTTTGATTTTTTATGAACTCCTTAGATTTAAACTTGATTTGCTTGAAACACATCGGTAAAAATTCTCTCGATTCTGACTGTGCCGCCTATGAGTGCTCATAATATTTAAAAAGTGTATTAACTATATACTTGTGAATAACTACATGCAATATAATATTAATGACGATATTAAGACATGAAATCATTCATCAGTGTTGGTAGAAACTTAAATACAGATTGATATCTCTATTTAAGTTTCTGTTGTAATGTCCAACAAGAGAAAAATAACTTATACTTTTCACAGTATCATTTCTACTGAATTTTTTTTAGTAAAAAAGGTCATCTCCCGAAAGTATTATTTAAATTCTAACATAATTGCATTAAATATGTCTTACCTTTAAACTACAATATTGCTTTTGCAATGTTATTTTTAACAATCAAATATTTGCTAAAGCAAAAGTACAGAAGATGTGCTGCAGACTCCTGTTTGTAACAAAATGAATCAAGAATTCTTGAGCTGCCACAAGGAAAGAAATAGCCAAGGAATACCATACTGCTTTTCTAACACGTTTAATGAAGCTGATTGCTCTGCATACTTGCCAACTTTGAAAACTGCAGCAGTAAAACTTTTGCGCGAACGTCCCTTGTTATAAAACACAACATAAATGTCACAATAACTAGTATTATTTGTATTTAAAAATGCAAAAGTAAAAATTCACATTTCTATCAACTGCAGAAATCTTACAAAGCAGTAGTGTTTTAATGCCAAACTGAACACACCCACTGTAAAAAAACATTCATTATACGAGTACCAACACATTGCATCCGAAACTGAGTTACAAACCATTTAAACTTGTGTCAGGATTACAGATCATTGGTGTTCATAAAACTTATTTACAAGTAGATGAAAATCAATGTTCTAAGCTGTTTCATTAAGTGTTTTATCAAGAAGAGAGGGGGTTGTAGAAAAATTGAATAAAGTTGTAGTAGCTCCTATAATAATTTTGCACTGAATTTCTGCTCAAAACAAGGTTTGGGGTTTTCTGTCTTCATACAAACTTTCCAACGTTTTGTTAGAAATGAGACCGGTATTTAATTTGGTTCTTTCTGATGAGGCTGAAAATTCTCCCACATTCTGCATTGGAATGGGGATGAGCATATTATAAAGCATAATTTTGACTAATCTAGCAGATTTTAGAAGTCCATCAGCTTCTTATTTTACCTACTTCAACCCACTTCACATCAATATGGTCATGTCCTTCTAGATAAATCCTTCAGCTGAAGACAACAAATCATCCATTGCTTCGTCTTAGCACTGATCAAGTCCGATAGAAAATTTTAGTGGATGGTTGCAGCGAAAGAAACATTAAAAACCCGTAAAAAAGGCAGACTCATCTGTAAATCAGTAAAATGAAGTGGAAATAAATAAAATTACGAATAATACGTAAAAGTTGACAAGTATGGCACTTAAATCAATCAAGCCACTTTAAAGAGCCCCTTAGTGAATTTAGACTTCTAATAATATGTAGGGTGTTAATAAACTGTGATTATAAAGTGAAACTAGTAGAACTTTATGAGTAATAAATAAATGTAAGTTGAAAAGGAAATGAACCACTAAAGATCTCCCTATTCATTGATGAGTGTAAGTATCAAAAATTCGTTTGCGGGGACGACTCAGTAGTACTCAGAGCTTGCTCAGTAGTACCTTGTAGTACTTATAGGCATAGGCATGACTAGGGTCGATGAATGAGAGGGGTGGTCAGTTCTGAGAACTATGGACTGTATATCAATAAAAAGGTGAAAAATCTGGAGACCTCAGGGAAATGTTGGTATTTTTGTGTTAAAAAAAATCACATATTAATAAATTTTTTCATAGTACATTGATAAAAATTATTACATATTTAGCGTCTAGCAAATGTTAGTCACTTTGATTTCAAATAAAGTCATTTAAACAATGTTGTTTTATTGTATCATACATGAGAAACGCACTGTTTGGTTTAAAAATAAATTACTTAAGGACAGTCTTGAATTACACTTTAAAACCCTGCTAATTCATCCCAATCCCCCGTTAATCAGAACCAACTGTTTTGAAAATTTGTAAAACAAAATACAGTAAATCAGTAACTCATAATATATTTACATTATTGAAATAAAAAACATCATTGGTAAGAATGGCTAGGGTAATAGACAGTTGGAATGCGTTGCCAGAAAATATAGTTAATTCAAAGGGAGTGTACGAATTTAAGACACAATTGGATAGTCAGTGGGAATTGGAGAATTCATAAACAAAGGACCAGCCTTGTTGGGCTTGAGCCTGTAGCTGGTCGTCAATATTTGTATTTGTATTTGAATGCACATACTTTTAGACATTTAGATTATCATTAAATTAAAAAGAATAGAAAAATAGTTACCAGAACTTCATGAACTATTACATTTGGACAAAATTAATTAGTGTTTGCTGTGGTAAATACATGTAAACATTTTCCTGGTTGGTTTTTCAAAAAACATATTCTAAGTTAAATGCAAAAAATACGTGAATAAAAATTTCACTTATATGCCATGCAATTATTTATATTAGGAACTTAAAAGTAATTTTTATTTTATATAATCTAGTTTAAATAGCCATAAAGTTTAAAGCTCTGATTGCGCATTATTAACAAATTTGACTATCTTGTTCAACAAATTTAATGGGGGGGGGGGATTGAAGCCCCAACTCCCCCTGGCTACGCCCCTGGGAGAACAAAGTGCTTAAAACTGTGACGTACATCGCAAAAGAAAGTCTTTGCAGAAAATTTTTTCCTGAACTTTATCAAAATTGTGTCCTATCTTCTTGTTCAATCATAAGTTACAATGTTCTGCAGTGCAAAACGCTCCTTGCCACACCTTATTTTCTTTTCTAGCTATTGAACAACCTACCTACACCACCCTAATTACCAAACACTTTATAAATACTACATCTTCTATGTCATGACAAAATATTTAACTTAAAAAGTTATCGCCACAACTGCAAATTCTGAAAGTGTGCCTTCGTTTTTAATAAAGTAAGTTAATTAATTTTGATGCGTTTTATAATAAATATGTAATACATATTTAGCTGATAATTGTGTTTTATGACTGTTTTTTATTTCACTGCAGTTTTCAAAATGCCTGCAGAACAATTGCAATTGCTTAGAGTTGTGCTGCAGAACACTGATTATAATTATGCACCAGTGGTTACGCCTATGAACTAATGTAAAATTGTTCATTTGATTACATTTATTTATTGCACAAGTAAAACATTAATTGAAATTATATTAATTAAAATTAAGTTATGAATAGTTCAAGTAGTTATTAATAAAGAATTAATTAGTAAAAAACTCATAATATATGTATTCAAAAAAAATTTCTGAACTGAATGGGGGAAGGGGGGTTGAACCCCTAACCCCCCTAGTTACGCCTATAAACGTGCCAAAATATCTTCCGCTTCCACCAAAAAATGTAAAAAATGTGTTGCACAGTATTTTGCCGCATGAGAGCCATCTGACTTAGGTATGTAGTAAAAATATCTCATACACAAAACTCATCTCAATAGAGAGTATTGAAAAAAGACAACAGTTTAGGGCACTGTTGCTTTTAATGTTATTAATTACAATAACATCCTGTGATACCTTGTGCAATTCTTCAATGTCTTTTGCAACAAGAGCTTGTATATGTATCATGCAATGGTTGAATACTATATGGGGAGCAATTTTCTTTATTAACCGTCTTAGTCCTTTATTACTACCTGTTAATGCTGCAGCACCATCAGTGCAAACCAGAACACAGTGTGTCAAGGCAAGGTCATTTATTTCAAACTATCTGTTTATAATTTCAAATATTTTCTCTCCCTTTATTTTTCCTTCCAATTTTTTTACGATATAAAAAATCTTCTGATATGTCTTCATAAACATATCTCACATAAACAATTAATTGAGACGGTTTAGTAATGTCATTATTTTTGTCAAGTTGTACAGCAAATACAGAAGAGTATTGTAATCGATGCAAAAGAACTGATTCTATATTTACACATGCAAAATATTTTTAAAAATAAAACAGGTTTTCTTTATAAATATTTTAATATTTGTATTGATTTTTTAATTAATTGTTTATTATTGCCTTTCAAGCATGCTACTGAATTGTCCTATACTTAAAAAATTTTATGTACATACCCAATTGCAAATCTTACTTAGAATTAAAAAAGCAGTATATAAACAGAATTATTGCTATAACAAATCCATACCACAAACACTTTCACCCTGTACACATTGTGGCAAGTTATTTTCTGGCCAAGCTCACCATTATGTGAGGACCGAGACGATCTCCTAGTTGTTATGGGACCTGGACCAACAATAGCAATATTCGACCCACAATGGAAAAATAAATTTCTTGATTAAAAATGGTGCATTTAAAACTTATTCACAACTTATGCATTTTAGTGGTACATACATATAAGTCCAGTGTGACACATATTCGCATGAATTATTTCATTTTCTTTGTTCAGTAAAAACTAATGTTTGAGTGAAAATATCTATTAGAAACAAAAATACAAGTATGCAAGTACATGTAACTAATAAATAAAATTGTTAAAATTTGTTAGTATATTTATTTACTGAATATTTCCCACCAAATTTTTGCTCTAACCAATTCCAGATGTTTCAACAAAATATTTTGAGTTAGTTTAACTGCTCTAATTATTTCTTTTTACAATAACGAAGCATCAACTTTCTTTAGCACATCTTAAATAGTATTTGTTAGTATTAACAATGCATAGTATTCATTTCAAACATTTTTACCTATAATTGTTTTGTTTTTTTTAGTTTATTCAACGTTTTGGAACCTGAGTATGTAGCAGATCAAATTTTAGCAGCAGTTTTATGCAACAAACTACTGGTTTTTATTCCACGGGCATTCTACTTTTTGTACACATTGAAAACGTAAGTACTTTGTTTAATTTGTGACTTGAAGAATGAACAAATTCACTCAAAGAAATCAAATCATGTTATATTCTTGGTTCATCAAGATTTATAAAATGTCAAGCATTTTTCTCTTTACAAATGCATGCATAGAGAATATTACTTACCAAAAATAATGTTACATGTTTTAAAAAATCTTAAGCTTGAAAAAATGCTTACTATTTTTATTCAGAACATAAATGTAGCAAGTTTCAGCATAAAATATACTAATTATTTTACCATTCCTGTAAGAGACAGAATTATTTCAGGATGCCTAAATATTTAAAACTGAAAATGGAACACTTGAACGAGAAAAAGTACAAAGGAGCTATCATAATTACTTTTTGCACTCATAGTATAAACACTTAATGATGAGTTGTAAATTTTATTCAAAGCTTAACATATGAATGAATATACAAAATACATTTATTACATTTTGTACAAATAGTTCCACCATCAAAATGCAAATTAAGACAATTCTTAATAGGAGAAATCTTTAAATGACTGCTAATTCGTAATGTTTGGTATAATATTTTTCTGCATGCAGAATATTCTATCTTTAATCAGGATCCAAAGAGGTTTTGTTATTTTTTAATTTAATTTCCAACTATAAAAACTCAAATAAAGAAAAAAATTTTGGTAATTTAAATTTCATTCACATGACATCAACTAGTTAAATCACACAAAATAATGTGTGATGGCAAACATCTGAGCGTATTTTTGGATTTAGCCGACATGAAAAAATAAAAACACAACTCTCTTAATCATTCTATGACAAAATATTTACTGACTAGAATTAATTTTTATTAGTATCAACTTCAATTTATACATACACATTTGTGTTTCGTTCTTAATTTGCAATCACTATTTTAGGATGATGCCAGGCAGAGCATTGTTGGCACTTCAAGATCTATGTGGAGGCTCAAATTCAATGGCTGGCTTCACTGGAAGAAACGATGCAAAAATTCATTAGGAAGATCACATTAGTGTTTTTATAAACTGTTCACACATGTGCATCAAATCTGTTAATAGAAGATATAATAAAATCATCTCATTATCATGAATCATTGATTTATCCACAAATAATTTAATCTTGTTAACACAAAGTTTGCTATAAATGTTAAATCAATCCACAGAAGTTAGCTTGTGTGTGCTCTGATTATTATTTTTTTTTGGGGGGGGGTCATATCAAAATTGTAAGTGCATTAATAATTTTTATCCCTCTTTTAGTCAAGATAGCAGTGTCCTTTTTTTATGGATAGGTATTCTGGTATACACTGGTATTGGGTGGGAAAGTAGCCATATTTTAGAATAGCAGTGGCTCATACCTTCAGCAGTCACCAGGTTAAAATAATTTGTCTTGTTTGTGTTCATAGTTTTTCCTTTCCAAAATAATATTTTCATTTTTAGCCTTATCAAAATGAATGCTTACAAAAGAAAAGTAAAGTCAAAAATAATTTTCTGCAACACAATCAACTATTATGTGTGTAAACTATCAAGAGAGCTATTATAATCCAGACTGCTTAGTATAATTTTAGGTCTTTGAAACAAAAATATTTCATCAGGTTGTGATTATGCAACATGCTGCTTTTATATCAAAAATTGGAAACAGAATTGAATTGCTTTGGATAGATAATATTTTTGAAAAATTCTTTATACAAGATACATCAGAGTCAACTCCAGAATGTCTTGTCTAAGGAGCTGTTAATAGATGCAAACTTTGAACAAAATCATTAAAAAAAAATTTTATGATGGAGATAATGATCACAATTTTTTTATATTTCACCCATTTGCTTTACCTGAAACTTTAAAAGTTCATGCAAGTTGATGCATTTTTCAAAAGGTAATCTGAGAAACTTCACATTTCTCTAGTTAAGCACTATATGTTAAAATTTTTTTACTTTTTTAGAAAGTACTTTCTATGTTTAAAAAAAAATATAGAGAAAATGAAATTAAAACTATGCAATGTTTAAAACAAAACAAAAAAGTTTCATTTGCTCATTTAAATCTGTCACGTTTAGAAAATTCTACAAATATTTCTTAAGTTAAATTTTTTATGTAAAAAATGAAAGTCATTTTATCAATTTCCTGTGTTTCTAAAATTGTATCTGTTCTCCCTGTTTAATGAATATTTAATTAAAATGTATTGGATCCTCCGGAAAATTCTGCGGTTTTTCAAATCGTAGAGCGCTTTGTTATAATTTTGCTACCGCTGATAAGGAGTGACCTTGATTGAAGAAGATGTGTAAATTAGGTTTTTTCTGCTTTCACTGCATAATTCTAGCTTGTGTTGTGTCATAATATTGGTCTCACTGCAGTGCTAAGAATGGAGAATCAAAAAATTCATTTCGGTCATATTAAGCTCTTTTATTTTAAGAAAGAAAAAAATGCTAGTCAGACTGTTGCTAAAATGTGTGCTGCATAAGGACGAAGTGTTGTTTATGATGACACAGTTCGAAGGTGGTCTGATAAATTTAGGCGCGGAAATTTCAGCCTCGAAGATGATGCCCGCTCTGGACAACCATTCTCTAAAAATGAGGACCTATTAAAAGATGCTATCACTGAAAATCCTCATTACACAGTTCAGGAACTATCACACAGAATAAATATTCTAATGCCTCTTTTCAAAATAGCTGTAATGCTTTTAAGTAACTTATAATGTATTAAGAATGTATGACACTTTAGATTACGAAAAAAATTTCATACCTTACTTATAGAACCAGCATTTAAGAGTTATACTAGGATTAGTTAGGACTTTAAAATAAATATATTCCAAAAAACGATTACATTTTCATACAATGTAATATACATATATTTATGTGTTTTATATCTTGTATTTTAAAGGGCAAAGAAAAATCCAAGCAACAAGTTTTCTTTCACAAATTTTTTAAATGTAGGTAAACTAAATTCCTTTTCACAATTAAATTTAATGAAATACAGGAGATACAAATAGGAAAAATATATAATGCATACACATAGAACCATAAGCATCATGAATAATAAAAATTTATTAAAGCGGTCAAAAAATACTTCACTCAAACAAACCAAAATGTTTAAAAAACATGTAAAAATAGGAAACACAAACAATTTTTCAAAAAATATATTTGTAAGTGAACGGCCAGTTTTAGAGAATATTAGATACAATGACATTTAACACATGCATGAGTTAATTATACGAAAATTTGTATGATTCAAATTATTGGTGTGAAAGCAAGTGAACAATTCCACCCAACGGCTTTCGGTTGAAACATTCTTAGTGTTCCATTCTGTCACTTTTTGCAGTGTAATGTAGTTAGAAATAAGGGAATACTCATAAAATACTTCTGTAACTTGGTTACAATTAATAAATCCATTACACTTTTAATTTTTTTCCCATAGTTATTTGTTTAAATTCGCCCATTCAAATATTTATAATTCTTCATAGAAGCCCACTGCTCCAAATATTCTTTACTTATTTTATAGAACTCAGCAGCTGTACTTTTCATACATTCCTCGTCAATACTGCAGCCACTTTTCGCAATTTTGCCATTAAATTACGAAAGGAATGGGGAAGAAACATAGTACTTTGTTTCAAGACCAAATTGTCTTTAAGTTGATTCATTCCTTCATGGCTTCAATTGCAGAAATATTACCATTGATCTTAAACACAGCTTGATGTAATGTTGCTGACTGTGCATGCTTAAAAAAGCCATAATACAGAGTTAAGGTTTTCAAAATGTTTGGACATTTTTCGAAACTCAAAAAATAGCTTTTTAATGGCTTCTACTGTTTTAAGACTCTTTCGATAACAGGCATAAGAGCAAGTCATCTACTTATACTATAGTCTAGTAATTTATGATTTGTGTTAACTTCTTTATAAAACTCTTTCAGAGCTTTCATACAAACACTACAGATACAAAAATGTGAATATATTTTCTCAATAACACATTCCAAGTCGACAAATAGACAATCTACAACATTTTTAACCGCATTGCGAATTATGTGAGCTCCACATCCGATTCCTATCAATGTTTTTCCAAGAGATAAATTTAGTTTTGCATAAACATTGATGCCTTATCTTTTCAATCTGCCAAAATTGCAGTTAGTATTATCTCAACAAAATGCCATGCTTTTTTTAAAGTCAAATTATTTTCTGTCAATACTTTCATTAGATAATTGACGATAACGTCTGATGTTTCGCCCAGTTTGACTTATGTGTCTTTGTATGGTAAAAAGAACTAAAACAGGGAATATTTTCTTGGACCCGTGGTTTGAAGCATCAGTTAATATAGTAACACAGTTGCACTCACGGGTTGATCATTTAATTCACCTATTAGCATTCACGCTAACACATTAACAATAGCTTCTATTCTTGTACGAGTACATCTAAATTTCTGTTCAAAACAGGTTTGAATTAACTTAAAAGCAATGATTTGAGCGAAAGCTGTGGTTCTCTTGCACCGTATGATAAGCACAGGTGCCTTCAATCGCAGCAACTTCCATATCTTTCAAATATGGTGAATCCGCTTTCTTAAAAAAAAAATTAAGCATCGAAGAACTCGAAGCGACAGCAAGACCAAAATTGTGATGTTTTTCTGATCTTAAATGTTGCTCAATATCGCTAGCACATCCATGGGCTGTGCTAAATTCTGACAACACTTTTCACATCTGACATCCAATGAAGTACTTCTTTGCTTTATAAAAGAGTACTTAGTTTATGTAAGTTAACATTAAAAGTTCACTTGTGTTTAGGGATTGTTAAAATGAAGGGTTCATGTACAAAAAATTTAATTGACTAAAATAAAACAAGACGATAAAAAAAAACAATAATCAATCGTCAAGAAAGATGCACGATCTGTCTACTCACAACTGAATGAACTAGCAGGCTGCTAGCTCATTTGGTTGCAAATGAGCACATGAACGACTTGCATATGTGTGAGACGCATTGTACATGCCTTCTCATCGCCACGTTACTGTCCGATTTTTTCATTTTTCATGCCTTTTTTGAAATTATTGTGGTTTGCTCTCTTTTTGAAAATGGGACATTTTGGCATCCCGAAGTTGTGCTTGGGGACAACGGGACAGGTTACCTAAAAAAGGGATGGTCCCCTGTTCAAAACGGGACACATGATCACATTACATATACATCATGTATTTCAAAATTTGTGTGCATTACTTATATATCTCAAGGGTAAATTTGACTTTAGGGACAGGTATCTAATTTACAACACATCAAATTCATAAATATTTTGTCATAAAATACGAATTCTTAATTATCCCTGATGCGTTCAGAAGGGCCGAGTATTCAACAGTATGAACCCAACCGTACATTAAGAACTTCAATTCAAAAAGTGCCATTTTAAAATGGAAAAATCTTAATGTGTGCAGCCTGATACCCAGTGGAGATTTAAATATGAATCACTAACTGCGTAAAACATTTTAATAAGCTGTGGTCATAAAATCAGCATTTTGAATTTCTGGAGTTAACGCTTATCATTAAATTAGTCTATGAGTAATATGTTGAGACTTTCTTCAGTAGCACTTTGGCTTCAAAGACAATACATCCGATTTGAAAATAGAAAATACTAGTGGATCATGGCCATGCCCCCATTCAATTCTGGCCCTCAGTTTTCTCTTGATACACTTCACTTGTCTTGTATAACTGTATCCAGAGTATAAAGCAGCATACAGCTATTTTAGAGCTCCCAAATACCACCAATTCTGAACCATACTAACTTGATCAAAGATCTTCGACCATATATAAGACCAGTTCCATGCTCTAAAGTGGGAATTAATAAAAAGGATCTAATACTCCTTAAACTCTAAGAAAAGAAATGGCAAGGAAACCATTGCAGGAGAAAATTTATTGACAATTTCATGATAGATTCATAAACCAGCTCTGTCAGCAGCATGCAAGCCTTATAAACTCATTTAGATACCAAAGAACACAATGGTTGCAAGTTCAAAACTCGGTCCAACCAAAGAACATTGTATAAGTGGGGGGTTGGTGAACATGAAATCTGTCGTGGACTCAAATATCCTCACATTGGTGTGGTGTGGAAATCTGGAAGATGCTCAGGTATGACATTGTCATCCGACAGTGATTCAAATTATAAGTGTTGTCCTCCGATTGTTCTCTTTGAGATGGATACCAGACTATCACCAATACCAGTGATAGTCTGGTCACTCTAGTGCAACATTAATTAACAAACCTACCTACCAAAGGTCAGTACATCCAGACACTTTTCAAATGATTGATCATCAGTTATTTTCAAATGGCTAGATGTAACTTGATCAAATCTCTGAACTTGACTGAAATTATGAATTAATATATGCAGTAGTAGGAGTTCAATTTTACACCTAGTGATTTAAAAAAGAATGAAATAAATCATACAGTATGATCAGAGATGGAAAACTTATGTTTGATAAATAGAGTTCAATTTAAAAGAAAATACTCTTTGAACAGCTCATAAAAAATTCAATATGATCAAGGATGAATAAACAGACATAGTAAAACCCCTTTTCTGCACAATTTCATACCAAAGGGAGAGGTAGAAAAATTAATTTATTCTTTCATTTTAAAGTCAAATCAAAATCACACAGTTCTGTTTATTGAAAATAAAACTTTACCCCTACCATTGCAAATACAAAAATTCTCAACATGTGGGTGTTGAGACATACATCTCAAAACAGTATTATGAGAGGTGTCTTCCATTTGAAAACAAAGTGTTAAAATCGAGGTTGGCAAAAGGTTAGATAATAATTGAGAAAAAATATACAAATATTGATGACCAGCTACAGGCTCAAGCCCAACAAGGCTGGTCCTTTGTTTATGAACTCCCCAATTCCTGCTGACTATCCAATTGTATCTTAAATTCGTACACTCCCTTTGAATTAACTATATTCTCTGGCAACGTGTTCCAACTGTCTATTACATTATTAAAGTAGTAGTTTTTCCTTAAATCCCGATTAAAATGTGTCATATTCAATTTATACCCACGGCCCCTTGTTCTGTTATCCCTATTGAAATTTAAGCCCTCTGTGTCCCCTTGTTTTACCAACTTGAAAAGCTGAATCAAATCCCCCCCCACTTCATCTTCTTTCCACAGTGTATACATGTTTAGCTTACTTAAACGTTCATTGTAGTCGAGATTTGCTATTCCCTTTATTATTTTTGTAGCTCTGTGCTGAACCCTTTCAATTAATTCTATATCCTTTCTCATATATGGAGCCTAGAATTGTACAGCATATTCTAGATGTGGTCTTACTAAACCCTTATATAACGGCAAGATTATATTCTTATCCCTTGAAGTTACAGTCTTTTTAATATACCCCAATAACCTATTAGCCTTTTTACCCGCAGCTGAACATTGGTGACCCATTTTAAAATCCCTGTGAATTATCACCCCAAGATCCTTGACTGTTTCTCCCTCCTTTACCTTTACTCCCTGCAGACAGTACTCGGCTCCACTGTTCCTGTAACCCATATGCAGAACTTGACATTTCCCTACATTAAATGGCATACCCCATTTTACAGCCCATTCGGATATCTTATCAAGATCCCCTTGTAAATTCTCTATCTGTAACTTGGTATTCACTGTCCCCCATATTTTTAAGTCATCTGCAAATATACTGATTCTCAAACAATAAAATATTGTGTATTTAATTTTTTTCACATATTGATCCTTTAAGTGCAGAAAAGTTTGTAACAAGTATCTATGAACATATAACTAAACTTAGACTCCTAAACAATTTTTGGTACAACATACGATCAAATTAATCAACTTAGGATCAACAATATCAAAATTTAATTTAATTAATTAAAGTGCACATTTTAGGATAATGATGTATACTCAAACATGAGTTTCACTATGTAAAATTTTTGGATACAGTTCCCTGATCATATACAATTATGTACAAAAAGTTAAGTTTATTTAATATACAAGAAATAGAAAATACGTCATCTTTAAGAAAAAGGGTGATTTGTTCTAGTTTAATGATCCACATTACTCCTGTTTGGTGTAATATCAATGGTCTTAGTACTCCTGCAACTAGGCTTAAACTTGATCAGATTTTAGATTTGGCAGACAAATACTGAGTAGATGTAATAGCACTCCAAGAAACTAAACTCGGAGAGACGCGGCAGTTCAGTGTTAAGGGATATAGTGTACTACGAAAAAATAGAACTGCGGGAGGTGGTGGCCTTATGCTCCTTGCGAGAAATGTGCATTTTAAAACCATTCCCGACGCCATCGAGCCATCAGGTGCCTTGGAATATCAGGGATTGAGGATTCTCTCCAAGGATCGTAATATAGACATTATAAATACCTACCACCCTCACAATAATTTAGGACTTCCGACTGATTTGATTGAAGGTTTTCTTGGAGACAACACACTTGTTCTCGGAGACCTAAATGCAAAACATGCTGAGTGGGGATCCCCTACCACTAACAATAGAGGGACTGAGCTTGTAAATTTGGCAAATGACAAAGCTTTTCTTTTTCTAAATGATGGATGCCATACCTATCACTCGCATAGTTATAATTCGACTGACGCTCTAGATATCTCTATGATCAGTCCCGGCTTGTTTCCTTATTCATCATGGAGAGTTCTAGCCGAGGTGGGAAGTGTGACCACCTTCCAATACTTATAGAAATCAACTTTAAAGTGTACTACCATGGAGATAGTAGGCTCCGCTGGAACTTTCGTAGAGCCGATTGGTCTTTATTTGAAAAATTGTCAGAGGAGATGTTCGCTCAGAGCTCTCCATCAGAGGACCTGGAGAGAGAATGGTCTGGCCTTAAGTTCATAATGAAAAAAGTCGCAAAGGCCTCCATTCCTCGTGGAAAGTGTAAAGGGAAGAAGCGTTTATTTATTCACGCGAGCGACCCCGTCCAATCGCTCATCCAAAGGAGATCGGAACTTCATGGGGAGGTAGCTCTGAGTTCTCGTATGGACAAAAAGATTGAACTAAACAAATTAAATGCTGAAATCAAAAGACGCTATGTTGAGATAAAGCGTACTAACTGGCAGGACACATGTAGAAACTTAGACCACAGAACCCCAGATTCAAGGCTGTGGAAATTGACAAAATGTCTTGATAAAATGCCGGTCAATAATGAAGATACCAACACTATCGTTGGGGATGACGGTTCAACTGCTGTAAACGACCAAGAGGCAGCCGAGACTTTGGCCAAGCATTATGCTAAGGCGAGCAGAGTGACATTCAGCAGATCGGACAAAAGGCTGTCCAGAATTACAAGAAACCTAGTGAAATCCTGCCGAGATTTGAGGACAGAGAACCCTTTATTTGATGATGATTTCACAGCAAATGAACTATCTTACGCTCTTCAACACCAAAATCTGACCAAGTCACCAGGTCCAGATGGAATTCATGGTCAATTCCTAAGCCATCTGGGTTTTCTAGGCAAAAGTAGGCTGCTTCATCTCTTCAATTTGTCTTGGTCAACTGGGAAACTTCCAAGGCAATGGAAATCGGCCATAGTCATCCCCATTCGTAAACCCAACAAGAAAGCCAGTTCTGTTGACAGTTACCGTCCAATCTCTCTCACCTGTATTATATGTAAACTTATAGAAAGGATAATTTTGAGAAGATTGACACACCACCTTTTGTCAAATAACTTGATTCCACCAGAGCAATATGCGTTTAGAAGAGGCCATGGCACAATGGACCAGATTCTGTTCTTCAGTCAAAGTGTTAGAGATGCCCAAAATTGCAAACCCACAAAACATACTTTGGCGGTTTTTCTAGATCTATCTAAGGCATTTGACAGGGTTTGGAAGTATAAATTACTTAACAAGTGTTACAATGACTTTAACATCAAAGGTAGAGCTCTCCCATGGATCTCAAACTTTCTAAATCACAGAAATTTTTGCGTAAACTTTCAAAATAAGCAATCAGGATTTTACAGGTTGTATCAGGGAATCCCTCAGGGTTCCGTACTCAGTCCTACCCTGTTTTCCATGTTTATTGCAGGAATTGAAAAAATTGTATCACCATGCCAGATTGGCATCTTTGCAGATGACATTGTGTTGTGGTCTAGTGGTTCAGACATAGGAAAACTGGAATCTACTCTAAACGGATCCTTAGAAGCTGTCCGTGATTTCTCAAACTCTCACAGGTTAAACTTCAATCCCTCAAAATCAGTTAGTAGCTTCTTCACCACTAATAGACACCTCTACAATTATTCTCCTGCAGTGTACTTTTCTAATCAGTTACTGGACTGTGACAAATATCCAATTTACTTGGGTTTTACATTGGATCCTGAGATAAACTGTAGGAAACATATAGAGAAAATAGCAGATAAAGCTAGAAAGCGTCTATAGATTTTGAAGTATATTTCAGGTAGAGACTGGGGAGCTGATGCTTCCACTCTCAGACTTACTTTTTGTTCCCTCGTGCGTCCCATTCTTGAGTATGGTTACCAGGTATTTCAAACAGCTTCTGCTTCTAACTTAAAGATCTTGGACAGAGTACAATTGAGTGCAGCAAGAATAATCACTGGGTTAAGGAATAGCTGCCCTAGTGAAGTGGTCCTATACGAAGCTGACATTTTACCTCTGACTACGAGATATAGGATTGGTTCTTTTAAATATTTTAATAAATTGTCAAGTCTTGGTGATTTTAACAGGACTGCTGTATTCACTTTGAAGTGGAGGAGTAATCAGCGTTTAAAGAGAGACACCCCGATGGAATTTGTGAGGAAGGAGGGTTTTATTGATTTTGAGGTTATTCCTTCGACCACTTTTAACTGCTTGCCTCCCACAGTGTCCCTTGAGAATGTCAGTTTTAATGATGAACTGAAGACTCATGCCAATAAACAGACGGATCACCCAGACCTTTTGAAACAGTTGGCCCTGGAGGTTGTCAATAGCATCCCTTCTGATGCATTGGTCATCTATACAGACGGTAGCAAACTTGAAGACGGTAGAACCAGGAGTGGTGTTTTCATCAACAGCGCTGAGGACAAGGTCAAATGCAGCATCCGAAACCCTGACCATTGTTCAGTCTTTAGATCGGAGATCATAGCAATTGGTGCAGCCCTTAATTATGCACAGTCCACTGATAAAAATTGTATTTGGATTTTGACTGATAGTAGGAGTGCTATACAGTATTTCAAAAATTGGCCACAAATATTTGACATCCCAGACCAGAATATTCTGAAGCTTCTCTGCGAGATTGGCCTGAAAACACCAATAAGCCTCCAATGGATTCCATCGCATATCGGGGTGTATGGCAACGAGACAGCCGATGTTCTCGCCAAGAATGGCTGTGATCTCCCTATGGACTGTTTGAATCGCCTCACTCCCACTGAAGTCCACTCCCTGGGAAAACAGCGTTTGCTTTCCTTGTGGCGCCGTACGCCATCCCACCATTGGTATGCTGGCAATCACCCTGGACTATCAATCACATGCTGTGGCCCTCGGCCTTTTCAATCGGCCATGGCCAGATTTCGAAGTGGCTATCTTAAAAGTATCAAATTTCAGAACGGGGAGAGAATTTTCCCTCCTTGTTCCTGTTCCCTACCTGCCAGTCCTGATCACCTTCTTCTCTGTCTTGGCGCTTCGTATAAGCAGCTGTTGGTTGATCAGGACTTTTTGCAAGTATATGGGGATCTGGCACGACGGGGCCTTCTGGACCTGGTGTAGGCTTTCCTACACCAGGGGGATGTGCAACAACAACTCCTGTTTGATATTCTCATTTAATTTTTGGCAAAAGTAATGCTAGTGATTTTGTGCATAGATAGTAGCACACAGGTATAAAATTATATTAAAGATTTTATCCAAACTGATCAATTCCTTGAAAATCAATTAACAATACTTTTATTATTTGAGCTTACAAAACACTTAAGTTCCATAGTTTTATTGCTTCTTATTTTCTCAATGTATTTACAAAAAACGATGGATACTTGAGAGAACCATAGAACAATGCAGCTTATTAAAACCTATCCTATCTTTTTATTATTAAAAACATGCTTAAGAGCAATGTACTACATATTTTACGAAAAACCTTAGAATACTGTTACTTGTATATATCTATTTTACGAGTAAATACCATTTACAATAAAAATAGATGACAGGTGTAATGGATACCATTATAGTGTTGATGAGAAATTTGATATTAATTGGTTTTGCTTAACTGAAGAGAAAATTGGCTTAGTAATTCCCAAAGTATCCTGGTACCATTGATCTGTCAATCTGTGAAATGTGTTCTTGGTTTTATACCCCCTTCTTCATTTAACTAACCATCTGCTCACAAATGAACTGCCAATGACAGAAACATGAACAATATCAATTACTGTGAATAATGCATTTCACTGCTAAATCACAATGCAAATCTGTCTATTGTGATGTAGAACATTGAAGTCTATTAAAATATGCAAGGGAAATATCTTTGAAATTTCTTTCCGAAGTTGAGCAATCTGTTTCTGAATTCAGATTGCAATGTATAAAATAATTATGTGAACTGCATGCTTGAATTCAGATTCATGTTCATCAACCCCTCCAATTTAGGAAATTGAATGCAAACAAACACAAGGCAGATTGGGTATTAATGAGACTGAGGGTCTCAGTATCAAGCACAAGGTTCAATAACAAGGAGTCTACAGAGGCATAGTGAGAGCACAGGCGAGAGCACACATTAGAATTAAGAATGTGGACGAAGATGCAAACTAGAATCTAAGATTTACATTAAAAAATCTATTTTTAACACCAAATTTTCTTGATTCAGACAATGACACACAATGTTTCCACCAAGGGTTGTCAAGCTTGTGCACAATACATGATCATTTCATGAATGTGGTGCTGGTGAGTGGAATTTTGATCAACAGTGTGGGAAAATACATTTTCACAATTTTTTACAGCATTACAATGCTTTAAAAAATTGTGAAGAGAATTGTGTGGCAGAGAAATTTAAATTGCAAAATTCATCTACAAACATTCCCCTGCATTTTTCTGGTATAAGTAACATACACAAATTATAATTGGAAAAAGAGGGCATGATGATGTTAATATGTAACATTAATTAAAATGTTATTATTATGGAGTAAAAATAAGCTCGAAAATTATTTGAGCATTTTTGGGAAAAGATTGTTAATATATTCCCAACCAGGTTATATTTTTGGAAAAACAAATCTATGAAATCAGATCTGAACTGAAATACAAGAAACGAAGATTTTGTGTCCTATGTAAAACAAAAAATAACAATGTGTATGTGTGTATCCCATAATTTAGAATAATTTTCAGAAAATGATATTGTACAAAGTCTGTTGATTAAAACAACTCTTCTAAATCAATTGGGAAAGTGTTATACGTTAAACTGAAATCAATGAGTGGAAAAATTGCTATTTTAAACTAATTTCTTAGCACTTCTATGTTTATATCACCAGTTTTATCTGGAATTAAATTTAGACAGTTCACAACTATGAAACAGAAAAGCACTCCCTACAATTTTAAAGAATTCAAATTCTTCAAATGTAACTGAGAAACTACTACCAGCTGCATATTTAACATCCTAAAATATACTGATTCCTGAAATAAACAAGCAATAAACATAAAAAAATTCCCTATGCAGGAAATCTTTAACACTTACCATAAATAATACTGAAATTATCTGTATACTTCCACATTTTTATCAGGTGGTTGGTTGTTGAATTAACGTTATACTGGAGCAAAACAATGGGCTGTCATTTTAGTCAAGAAAGAATAATGGTTGAAGATATATTGACTGCTTGTTAAGTATTAGCTTGATCAAATCCAGGTTCATAAAAACTTGTGGTCAGTTCACAATTCTGAAACTCAAGAAAATTTATAAATAGATTTGGATAGAAAAATAATTTTTTACAATCTGAAAGAATTATAAATTTTAAGACAAATTAATAATTAAAATGACAGTTGTATATCAGTATTAAATCATAGTTAAGTGTTTGAGGAACCTAAAAAAAATCATACATAAAATGTATATAATCTATTATTGTAAAAGGAAGTGTTTGTTGTATCTGTTGTCTGAGGTGTCCAGACGAATCTATAGCACTTAGACATGAAATTTGGCACACAGATAGTCCTAAAAATGACTAAATGCTCCTAAAAACCCAAATTTCAAAGAAATGTAATGTAGAGCATTTTTTTTATTCATTTATTAGCTTTTACTCCCACTGCTTCTTTTGGACGTAATCTGCTACCTGGAAGTTTCCACTATATGCCGATGACGTCAGTGGTTCAATGGTATTCAAAGTGCACTGATTTGGATCATGGTCCAGTGCAGTCGCATTAAGTTGTATTATTTCTAGCTTTTTTTTCTTTAGTTTTAAGACTTCTTGAAAGTACAGTGATTACTTATGTGGGGTCGCAGGGGACAGCAAAAAATACACAGAAGTGAAAAACCACTAAAGGGAGCTTAAAAGTGAAACATCAATACAGTGTACATCATATATTGTCTAATTAATACGTTGTTTATAGTACTACTGAAAAATGTAAATAAGATTACGTAGTTTCAAAATGCAAATACAAGTTATGTGTATAATTTCCGTAAATTATTTTTTAAGAACACAATGAAAACGGAAATGCTTACATACCCATATTTACATTTTACTCCTATAACTTTCTCACAAAATAATTTGCAATCAAGGATTGTTTTTGTTTTCATGAATAAAAAAATAAAAAAAGAGTCTTTTCAAGTTTGTTAAAACGTAAAAAAGTTCCTTCACTTCCGGAATTGAACTGAAAATAGTCATGCAGTTTCTAATGCTTCTAACGCTACTGTGCGAGTTGGGGGAACTTTTGCCACATCTTCATCGTTGGAGTCCTATTCATCTTCGTCACCACCATTTATTTCAGCTGCAACTTCTTTAATTTCCCGCAGTTGAACTGTGATTAAATTTTCATCTGCACATAAACAAAATCTTTGAAAGTAGTTCACACAGCGAGTCCCCAGATACAGTATGCCAATCTCCTTCGTTTATGTCCTTTTCACAATTTTCACTTTCATTTTCTGGCTCCTCACATTCATTTTCTGGTGGAAATGAAAATCCTGCTTTCTTAAAGCAGCTTTTAATACACTTGTCAGCTTTTAATACACTTTCTCCATTATGAACACAACATATGAATTGTATCAAGGACAGTAATTTGCTTCAATTCGTCTTTTGTTACATGTTTTGTTTCTGACTCAGAATTCCTTAACACAGTTAAAAAATTTAATTTATATCAACATAACTTTTTAATACCTTTTACTAAGAGTACCAATTTGATTAAATTCAACTTGCTATGAAAGCAAAAGAAAACAGAAAATGGAGATTGTAAGAGGTAGGAATGTTTACAGTTATAGCTGCTCAAAATACATGAAGGAAAACAGGACTTTAACATAAGTATTTATTTGAAAAGTTATTTACATGAATTACATTTACAAAGCAAAGAAAGAATAATAATATTTACAAAGAGGGGTTCCGAATTAACTACGGACATAGCACATGCTACTCTGTTGGCAGTTCATCACAGACTAACTAATTGGAATGCGATCGATCCGCTAGGGGCGCTACAAGGAACGAGAAGGAGAAAGCTTCACTGTCCGTTACACTACACCTCTGGTTCTGATTTGACGTCTAGTTGAGGGACCAGCAGTTTTTGGCCGTTTGCTCCATGTGAGGGTTGGTGGTGGTTTAGGGTTAGAATCAAGGGCCTTAGGTCTGCCTCGTTTGCGTAATGGTGCCACCAGCACTGCATTTTCGTCCGGATGCTTCTTCAATGCGGACACATGATACTGTCCCATTGGTTCATGAGGCTTGTCCACGTGGGCTACTTCATATGATGTTGGGGACCTTTGGGTGATGATGATGTATGGTCCGTCTCTTTGTGGCATGAACTTGGCTGTTTTTGCTTTAGCAGCATTACTTTTAGGATGTAACGTAATCCACACTTTGTCACCAGGTTCATACTGTGGTGATTTACAGCGTTTTTGGTCTGTGTAGGTCTTTCTCTGATCCTGTTTGGTTTCGACTCTGTCTTGGATGTCATTGGAGATGTTAGCCAATCTTTTAAGATATGGTGTAATTTCCTGCACAAAATTATCATTGTCGACGATGGCACGGAAATCATTTGTTACATCATCAATTGTCCTCATCTCACGACCAAATTGAAGAAATGCAGCTGTTTCACCAGTAGTATCGCACTTAGCACTGTTCATTGCAAATCGAATCATTGGAAGTTTTTCAGCCCTGGAAGTGTAATCCTGTCCCACAAGAATTGCCAAACGTGGCTTTAGATCATGATTCTTCCTTTCAACCTGATTCGCCTGTGGGTGATACACTGGCGTGAGCTTCTGATCAATGTTCAAGAGGAAACATAGTTGATGCATGACAGCGGAGACGAACTGAGTTCCGTTATCACATATGATTCTCCGAGGAATCCCGTAGCAAAGGAAAATCTCTTCCACAAGTACAGTGGCACATTGCTTTGCCTGTAGTGAGAGAAAATAATTCTACCCACTTAGTTGTGCAATCTTCAATTATAAAAATCCAGCTTTTTCCCTCTTTAGTTGCGGGCAGAGACCCAAAGAGATCTATTGCCACAGTTTCACAACGTTGACTGTATATAGGTGTTTGCAGTAGTCCGCTGGGTTTTTGATTACTGGCCTTAAATCTGGCGCATTCAGTACAGTTCTTAACATATTCAGCTATGAAAGAACGCATTCCAGTCAGGTAATATCTTTTTATTATTCTATTGAACATTCCATCCGCTTTATAGTGACCAGCATTTGGAGCGTCGTGATGTAACTTTAAAATCTCTACCCTTTTGTGTGAGGGTACTACCAATTGGGCTTCTTCAGCTTCTGAGGCAGGAGAATATCTGAACAAGACGCCTTGATTCATAATATATCCTCTTTGTGTCCAATTCGAGTAGTCAACTCCCTTTTCAGGATCTTCAAAGCACGTGATTATTTTCTTGAGCTCTTCATCTTTTAATTGCTCCTCTCGGATTTCTTTGGATGTCCTCTTAGGGAAGTCTATGGAAATAGTGGAAACTTTGCAGAGCGCTTCATCGGTTTGGCAGACGGGTCTAGACAGCATATCCGCCACATAGTTGCATTTTCCAGGGATATACTACATCTTGAGATTGAACTCTTGCAACTGCAAAGCCCACCTTGCCAGTCTTCCTGATGGTGACTTTAAACTCATGAGCCACTTGAGAGGCTGATGATCTGACGAAATGACCACTTCGGCACCTTCAACGTACCCACAAAATTTCTGAAGTGCCCAGATGACAGCAAGGGCCTTGCGCTCTGTCGTCGAGTAATTCCGTTCCGCAGAACTCAGCAACCTACTTGCATATTCTACAGGATGCTCTTGGTTTTCATGCTTTTGAAGAAGGACAGCACCCAAAGCGTAATTACTTGCATCTGTTCGCATAAGGAATGGTTTAGTTTCATCCGCTTGCTTCAGAATGGGTTGGGAGGTCAAGCTTTGTTTCAGTTTTTCAAATGCTTTCTGCTGTTCAGAACCCCATTCCCAAGAAACACTTTTCTTTGTCAAATTGGAGAGTGGTCTGGCAATTTCAGAAAAGCTAGGAATAAACTTCCGATACCACGAACAGGTTTGAATAAAGGACTGAACTTGTTTCATGTTCCTAGGAGAAGGCATGGAGGTGATGGCAGTTACCTTATCTGGGTCTGTTTCAATTCCCTCTGAAGTTATCCAAAGTCCTAGATACTTCACTTTCGAACAGGCAAACTTACACTTCTCTCTGTTTGCACCGAGTCCAAATTTGTCAAGCCGGACAGAAACGTTTTTTAGATCTTGAATGTGCTGCTCGAATATGGATGACAACACGATCAGGTCATCTAGGTACACCAGTATTTTTACTAAAGGAAGTCCATTCCGGAAACGGTCCATCAGGTGTTGAAACGTTGCAGGAGCATTCCGCAAACCAAATGACATTCTTTTGAACCGGTAAGTGCCGAAAGAACAGACAAACGCCGTTTTATCCCTGTCAGCTGGGTTGACTTCCACTTGATGATATGCAGATGTTAAGTCAATGGTAGACATATACTTGCTTGTCTTGGCATCATGCCACAAATCATCCATTCTCGGTAATGGATATGTATCGGGTAAGGTTCTTTCATTTAATTTCCGATAGTCCACTCAAAGTCTATAACCATTTGGCTTCGTGACTAAAACCACAGGTGCGGCATAGGGCGACTCGTACTCTTCAATAACATCCCTTTTCAACAAGTCATCAATTTGTTTCTTCAGCACTTCCTTCTTAGAAGGCGGCAATCTGTACGGGGGGACAGATACAGGAGGATGATCACCGGTATTGATGTGGTGTAGCTTCTCCCACTGGTTCAAAGATTTTTTCATATTGTTTCAACCGGGTGTTGAGTTTTTTTTTTCCTTCTCTTGACAGCTATCCAAAAACAAATTCAGTTCAGGATTTCTAATGAACGGGTGTTCATATCTGCTTCTGGTTTAACCTGAAATAAAATTTTGAGTCTGCGAGGAACTGTTCATTCGGCCGCAAGTTAGGGCGCCATTTTGTAAGAGGTAGGGATGTTTACAGTTATAACTGCTCAAAATACATGAAGGAAAACAGGACTTTAACATAAGTATTTATTTGAAAAGTTATTTACACGAATTACATTTACAAAACAAAGAAAGAATAATAATATTTACAAAGAGGGGTTCCGAATAAACTACGGACATAGCACATGCTACTCCGTTGGTAGTTCATCGCAGACTAACTAATTGGAATGCTTTCCACTAGGGGCACTTCATGGAACGAGAGGGGGAAAGCTTCACGGTTCGTTACAAGATGGAATAAATCAAAAGTCTATGTAGGCTGCTACTTATTGATTAAAGTTGTCTGGGTTTTACTTTTTGATATCTGAATGAATTCAATCTTAATGTCTTTAAATATAAGAAATATCAAAAGAAGTAGATTCCTTAAAACTTTTTATAAAATATTTACTCTTCAATAAACTGCAAAATTAACTTTTTTTTCCATAAATTTAATGAAAAAAGAATTTAAAACACCAAAACATTCCCAACCAGGTGTGTGAAATTTATTTTGCTGCTTGAGACATTTTATGTGATGAGTCAAATCAAATGGCCTATTTAAAGTATTAGTTTTTGCATAACATACAATTTGAATACTTGTTGCCATTGTTGTTTTTACCATTTAAAATGTTGTATGCTGTCCCTATTAGATGTGCCTTCAATTCCCCCATTACCTATACTTCTATGATTCATAAAATCTTTGTCCTAGAACCTTTTTCTTGTTTCGAAATTGCTAAGATAAATTCAAACAAATTTTTATAAAGAGGGAACTTGTATTGTAAATTGCCTAACTTGAATGTCATTGTCTGTCTAGGAACTGTCTACTAACCAAAAGATTGTTATTTTTGACTAGAGCAAAAAGTATTACTAGAGTAAAAAGCTACTATAATTTCAATCTGTTCTGTTACTTGATCTCCTTAGGGACAAACATGTTTATGATTTATTAGGAAAATCTACTTATTCAGATACTGAAAAGCAAGATCGATGTTATTTTTTAGCTTTCCTGACAACCATCAAGATGGCCAAGAGGTATTGGTTTTATCAAAAACATGCCTACCAAGACGAGTTAAATAAATAGAAATTAAATAATAGATGGTAAATGCATTCAGTAGTAATTTAAAAAGTCATGACACCTTGCCAGCCTATTGTTTTCTTAAGCAAGAGACAGTTCAGCCAACTTGGGAAGCACATCCCAGGTTTGCTTTTTCTTCTGGATCAGGGTTAGACTTATAGGAGAAAGCACTCAATTTCACTTTTCAAAAGCACCCAAAAATTAGTGTTTTATCAGCAGAAAAAGTAGAATTATAAATTTAAAAAAAACTAGGTTTCCTAAAATATTGATTAACATTAAATATGTTAAATTTTTTCTTTCCCCTATTTGATTTCCAGACCAATTTCTAAAATTCTACAAATCAACTGACCTAAAAAGCAAATACACTTGAAAGATCTTTCAAAAACATTTGGACATTAAATCATACAATTTATTAATTTAAGAAAGGAACCAAACAGAGTGAATCTCAATAACAGTACTTGAAATTATATTTTTAAGATATGGACGTAAAATAAACTTAAGACACAGAAGAGTTAAAAATTGCAAACATTAAAGTGAACAGTTAAGTATAAATATGATAATATACAAAGACATGAAAATAAATCTAAACCAACATTTATGCAATATTACATTTAACATAGCTAATCTATAAATAAATTACATGTTTTACAAATTAAAGAAAGAATGAAGAGATTTGCCAAAATTACTGAACAATATGGAATAAAATAATAAGGGCAAGTTACCTAGAGCCATCAATGTTATCTAGAGTATGTTGTAAGTACAGTAAAACC
Organism: Metellina segmentata; assembly: GCA_947359465.1. Taxonomy (NCBI): domain Eukaryota; kingdom Metazoa; phylum Arthropoda; class Arachnida; order Araneae; family Tetragnathidae; genus Metellina; species Metellina segmentata. The sequence goes on along the minus strand of OX375872.1, from coordinate 65,897,592 downwards.
TCACTATAACGGACGGTGCTTATAATGGACAGTGCCCAAAGTGAAAGACTATTTACATTTTGTTATTAAATATGATGAACAATCGGCCAAAAAAAATGTGTTTGTGTATTATGAACACCTAACAGCACCTTAGTCAGGTATTAATTAAAGAAATAAACAGCACACACAAATAAACTTGTTCTAAAGATTATTACAGTGTATACGTACACATCTTTTTCAATTCAACCTATGTTGAGGTGTTTTTATGATACATAATGAACACTTTTGGTAGCTAACTACTGTACTTTCATTAGTGTAAACCCTGTAGCATTATATCCCAATAAGAATTATTTGTTATAAACCAGAATTTCAATAAAACAGACCTTTAGCCCCTATTAGTTTGTTATAATGAGGTTCTACTGTATAATAGAAACAAACTCTAAATCATACGCAATATTATTGTTTTGATCAAGATGCTAAACATTATTTCATTTATTAGTCAAACTGAAAAGGAGGAGAAAGATAATATGAAAAAATGTACTACATAAATTAATTTTTGATGAGTATTTTCAACTTTTAAATATTAAGATACGAAAATAATTTAAGCCATTCTTTGATCATAAAAATAAATTCATTGGAAAACAATTTTAATATAAAATCAAAATGTTCTAATTCATAAAAATTGGCCAGGAAAGGGAAAAAAGACTTACTTTTGAATTGAGTCTGAGCACTGCGATGACTATACTATGAACCATAGAATAGCCCAACATTGCATTCCTCTTATATGGTCTTTTGATGATTTAAAACAGTAAATTCAAATTTTAAATCTCAAAGTAACTCAATTATTTCTACTTTTTTTTACCAGATTACAAATTGTTTAAAGAAATTAAGAATTAAAAGGACACATTATTTCAAGTCATAATGTACAACCAAACAATTTTAAAAGAGCTTCAGAAAAGATGATATTCAGAAATTTAGGATGCTTCTGTTCTTAGTTCATAATTGACTCTCAGCATAGAAAATGTAAGATGTGACATCAACAGAAATTGTATTATTTGCAATTACCAACTTCTAAAATGAGATATTGTTTATCTCAAATCAAGGGATATTTTCAAACCAAAATTTACTGGTCCATATTGCAATGTTTCAAAATCAAATGATGTAAACTATATGATAAGACCTCTAGATTACAATCATGCAACACCCTTTAAGATACATATAAATAGGTTGCATCTTGCACTAAAACGAAGATCAAATTTAAATAATAAAATACATGATTTAAATCCATTAATGTTGCCTAATATATACAATAATAATAGTAATTAGATGTTTATCTTTTTTTCGTAGTTTTGAATTTTCAAGTGTTAGAAAACTTAAGTATTAATTTTTTGTCTTTGTCATATCCTATGATTCTGTTCACATGTTACAAACATTTCTGCAGGTGATTTGTAAATGTTTAATCAGTAATAGGTTCAGTCAAAAGTGTTGTTTGTAGTCGTTCATGGTACATACTATTATCTACGATGACGTAAAAGACAAATCTCGAGTTGGAGCAGGCCTTGACTTGTAAAGGCTGACTTTGTTAACTGTTGTTAATTACATAACTTAATATACTTGATATTATTCACAAAATCTGTGCTTTATCTCTTTAAATAATCAATCCTAATCTCAGTTTTCAATTTCAGATTTGTTGTGAGTTGAAATCCTCATGAATGATCCAGTTTGTTAATGAGTTCAAGACTTTATTGATGGAAATATAGTGGAAATTTACTGTAAATTTGTAATTAGGATTTCGTCTTTTCACTTGGCCATGTCTTTGTTGAAAATGGTTAAAGTAACATTTATAAGTCCTAAGTTATATAAGTACTTTTTTTGTTTAATTGCTTAGATGAGAGTGTAACAATGATCACAGAGCAAGTGCTTTGAGAGACTGTTTACTTAAAATTATTAGGTAACATCATCAAGGTATGTAATGATATTTTATGAGTCTTATCTAATTCATATAACTGAGTGATTAAGTTGCACCTTGCTGTTTTGGGTGTTACTTAAATTTAGAGGAACAATGTTTGGTTTCTGTATTTTTATGAATGCATAAAAACTTTTGTAGAATTTCAAGCTCTATGTAGGAGCAAAAGTCTGGCAATTAAAGGCAGGTCATGTCAGGTATTTTATGTGCTGCAGCAGTTTATTTTTTACTGTTTAATGGCCAGTGTATTCGGCCAGGGACTAATTCGGAAACATGAATGTATCACAAATTTTCTATTCATGTGAAAATACTACTACATTAATCTAATTATTAATTACTATAATAATCAGAATATGTAAAATATGAAAAATGATAACAGTGAAAATATTTTAAAGGTTAGGGGTTCAACACTCAGGTATTCATGACCCTGGGAATGGAAAGTCCCATACCTCAACAGACTAAATGTTAACATAAGTTATTCATGTTTTAACAGTAATGTTGCTTTTCAGAGCTTAATGTTGCGTCTTTTTTTATTGTCGGGTTTTTGTGCCTTATCAATTTTGTTTTATCATTGTGAATCTTATTTCTTTGTCATCAAGTATGCTGCGTTTTATTGTCTTGTTCATGTGTCTAATCGTCATGTGTTTCTTTGTTTATCTGGAGGTGTAATAACTATAGTGAAGTGTCTTATCTTATAAATTAAATGCTGTTTCAAACAAGTTTTGTATTTACAGAGCCAATTAATTTTTAAATAAAAAGTTAAGTAATAAACAACGGAGGAACTGTATTGGTAACTAGCAACACGTGTTAAAATTTTATTTATGAAAACTAATTTATGTATGATTTTATTTGAGTCTTACAGGCTCAACTGTGTCAAATAAAGATAGCAAATGTTCTAATTTGGACATACTTGAGTGCTATTTATTAAATTTTAATCTTTAAAACTTTTGTGTTTGATGATTGGGATGTCTGTGCAAAATTTTTTTTTTCTTATTCCAACAAGCCAAAAAATAAATTATGCAAAGGCTTAAGTTCTTTAATTGTGAAACCTATGCTTTATTGCCTTACAACCCTTTGTCACCGTTCATTGCATCTTTGTAGGTTCTGTTGATGCATTGGTGAGTGTGCTGACGCTATCATTTTATGCTAGGTCCAATGAGTTTACTTTTGGCTTTTTATATTTTTCCCTTCATGATATACTGAGGCAATTCATTTTTTTTTTCAAATTTCTTGAGGAAGGGGAGGATACGTGCTGTTGCACATAAATATCTACAAATATGAAAGTGACCCATGTCCGATTATGTCTACCTTTCATATACGACCCCATCATTATCTGTCTGCAATGGGCATATGACCCCATGAAAAGCTCATTTTCAGGGCGGTGAACCCAAAGTAGCAGTAAAATCCAGCTGTAGAGGGTGTTCGAAACACCCACATAAAAATTCTGATCCGAGGGGCTTCTACAGCAATAGGGAAAAAGAAAACCTCAAAGCTGGCCAAGGAGAAGGGAAACATTTTGAAGCCCATTTAGTGAACTCAAAGTAGTGGTAAAATCCAGCTGTAGAGGGTGTTCAAAACACCCACGTAAAAATTCTGATCCGAGGGACTTCTACAGCAATGGGGGAAAAGAAAACCTCAAAGCTGGCCAAGAAGAAGGGAAACATTTTGAAGCCCATTTAGAAGAGAAAATACTCCTCCTCTCCAGATCACAGGATATTTAAGCTCACGGAGCGAATTTCCCGACATTCCTATCTATTTGTCTCTCTTGAACTTGCTGCTGTTCAAGCTCGATAGGTGCTGTTTTCCCTCTCCTAAGATGTCTGTGGGACTGGGAATTCGTGGTGAACAAATAAGCATGAAAGAAACAAAATGTCCCCCTTGCCAATTATTTTTAGTTGCTTTCCCCTCATTATCCTCACTCCTTTTTTGATAACCTTCGTCAGTCTCTCCACCAGACAACATGCATGACCTTTTTAATATGGTCAAATAAAGATATATTTCATCAGCAACTGGTTGTAGTCATTTAATGAGGTATGTTGAATTTTCTTTCTACTTCTCCATTCGATCATTGATAAGTCAACATTTGAATGGAAGATGACCGGGTCACTTTAATTTATTTACTAACCATTATTTCGATCACCTTTTGGCCAAACTATTAATGTTAAATTTTAACTTTAATCAAATATTAATGTAATTGACACTGCACCTTACCACAAAATGGTAGTTCTCTTATGATCAAAAATGATAAATGTCTTACCACACCAACATAAATTAAAGTAAAACAGTTTCAAAGAAAGAGAAAAAGTTTAAACAATACATACATGGTAGCTGTGTTAAATAGTCACATTTAACAGTATATACCCTTTTAACAATTAATCTTAAAGAGACAAAATCCCCTTGCTTTGATATAACTTACTTGGTAAATGATCCACTTGCTTTGTAAATGATTTGGTAATACATACTTCATGTGCTTTAACTAGAAAAAAATTACAGATTTGCATAATACAATATTTAACATCACCAATGAATTCAGTGAAAAAGATACCACCTTAAGATTCTCTTTTAAAATAGTAACATGAAAGTAGTGATTTCTAAAAACCCCTATAGTTAACGATTATATATATATCAATCCTTACCTTTTCAGACTTATGCAAAAATACTAAGCAGACCACATGAATATAAATTTATCACAAAATCTAATGTTAGAGATTGCCATTAGCATACCTTAATGTATTAAAATTATGAACTCTAATAAATCTTAAATTTGTACATATATTGCAAGAACAAAATGAGTAAAAGAAAAATGTTATGTACAATCTGAGTAGTTATTAATTATTTAGTCTTTATAAAACAGAAAACTATTAGTAATCTTTCGGGTCTTCTAAAGCAATTGAAAAAATAAGTGAAACATTATACTTACAAAATTAGCTGAACTATAAAATCGCTGTAAGCAGTAAATCCTAGAAATAGAAAAGTATTAATCCTCTAAAGTACATGATTATAAGTTAAACAAATGAGAGTGCAAAACTACTTTTATAAACTTAACTCTGAAATTCTTATGCAGAAAATGTTCTATATTTTACATCTAAATGCAAGCACATTGAAAGTATTTTTTAAAGTTAGTGTTACAATGAGATCATTATTAAAATGGTATTTTAAATTACAATATTTGTGTAGTTATACTTACCCTCAAACTATACATACCACGTTCCTTAAATGGGATTGTATGTTTGAAAATTTGTAATTTAGCTGTTATTTCTACAAAAAAAAATACAAGCATTTAAAAAAGTAGATTGAAATTTTTGATTGAGCAGTTCATGTAAATGGTGAGGAAAGTTAACTGGCTTTACACCCTCAATGACAAACATTTGTGTGGTTTATATGAATTTAGTCAAATGTTTGAACTTGTGCATCTTTAGAGATGGCCTTTGCAGGTTTCATGAAGCAAGAAAATAAATGTAGCAGCATATCAAGACCCTAATAAGTATTAAATTGAACTTTTAAGTAGCAAAACCTGTAATAAGTCATCTTCAATTTTTTGTAAACTTTTCTAAATTTGTATGAAAATAATGGTATACCTTCTATTTAACACTCATAAGTAGGGCAACTTTTTTTCACGCGTTATACGATGCATGTAAAGTACTAAAACCAAAATTCCTCCTACATGGGGTGTATAGTGAGTTATAACTGCAACATAAATGCAACCACCTGCAACTTTTTAAAATATAGCTTAAAATTAATTACTATCAAATTACTTATTCATTTTTTGCTCTCTGAATCAACCCTTCGATCAGGTGTGTCTGACCTTGCGAACGCCGAAGTATTGCGGATCAAACAAGTTCATGAAAAGAAGGTGTTCGTCTTAAGACGAAAGTGAAATAAATGTCAAGAAGTTCTTTAACACATTGGTTGGCACTCTTAATAATCTCCAGAGGAAACTTGCGTAGTCGACTGCAGAGTTTGCGAGGCGAGTGTTAATCATCAATATGTTGTTCTCCTTGTAGATGACGTTTTAAAATCTCTGAATGTTGAACGAAAGGATTTTACGCTTCTACTATCCGATACAGCATGTTATATGACTGCGGCTGGAGCAGGTTTTCAATGTTAAAGAAATTACTGGCCAAAGATAGGCCATTTAACGTTCTTCTGTATTTCAGAAAATATTATAAAGCTGTTGTACACGACTAAAATTGTCAATATATATTGAATTTTTTTACGAATAATTCATTTTAGAATTTAGTGTAACAAAAATAAATGCAACTTTATTTCCACAAATACAACTTTAGGGAATGATAAATACAACTTTTTCCATTTTTACTGCAAGAAAAAAGTTGCCCTACTCATAAGTACAAAACAAATATTTAATACCATAATACAAAACTTTCTAGCAAAATGAAAGTTAAAAAATCTAGGATTCAAATTCATGTGTTGACATTTGCCATTTCCATGTTTACTCAATCATCCACAAGTTTTTCCTATGCAATCGATGGAATTCAGAATTTTGCATGGGTTTTTGCTTTCTCTTCCTATATTAGGCACAAGTGTTTTTGCTACCCCATTCTAATGAGTGACACAAATGTACATTAATTTATTTTAATCTTATACATTGTATCAAACAATTGGCTTCTGAATAGTTTACTAGTGAGTTAAGTTTCACATTAGTGAATAGTTTATCAGTCAGGTATACAATTCTGTACTTGTCCATTAGTTTGTACACCATTCATTTATTGATACCTAGTTTTTCCATTGATTCATGCCTGCTCATTCATAAGTTTATTCCTTTGTAAATGAGGACTAACCAAGTGCATGCAGTAGCTTTTGAATCTATTTTGTACATCGATTTGGAACAATTTGTATATATTTGCCTTCTCTACAAATTTTTAACATCTTAAAAGTTAATAACTAATAAAAATAAAAGTTAATTACATTATCGTTCAGTTGGGGTACTAATACACTGATTTGTATATTAATTAAATGTAGAATTTCATACAATCTGCATTTGTAGCTAGTCTAAATATGAATTTTATTCAGAGTTGTGACCCATTATTAACTATTACAAACACAGAACTCACACTATTCCAGGATGTCTACCAAATTTTGGAAACTTAATTTCATGACCTTAACTTTTAAATACACATTTTTCTTTGAATTGCAAACATTTATAAATAGTCATTTATGAACCTATCATTAAATTTTTTTTTCTCGTATATTTGGCCTTTTACTGACAAATATTCCGTGCTTACATATCTCCAAAGCTATGTATTTATTTCACGTTTAAACATGAAATTTGAATAGCCATGCACTAATTAATAGAAATATAGACTACTACATTAATCCCCCTCTATGCACTTTCTATATTTTAATAAAACCAAACCGTCCTACATGCCGCTGCAGATCTGATATGACCTATCACACAAAAAACCGAATACAACAGTCTAGTTGATTCCAGTCAAAATGTTTTAGCTTTTCTTTTAACACTTGGATTTTAACAAATCATGGAGGTGTTTTTCTATGTTGTCTGCTTCGATGCAAGTAATGATTTTTTTTGCAAAGAACTCCAATGCTAATGTGATATGATTAAATTTAATGGCACTTCCTAGCATTATTAAAGGAGACAAGTGAGGCACTCCCTTGCCAATATGGTTATGCAATGGTAATTTGTTTAGCATTGTTAAATATAATGCAAGTAAAAATTTCTTGCTATCAGAGCAAAAAGCAAATACAAGGGATTCTTTTACACCTTTGAAGATTGCTACAAGAAAAACATTTACTGTCCTGACAGAAAATAAAAATCAACTTTAGGTTATCTCCAGTTCAATTAGCTGACTAGCATTTTTGACAGATTCCATAACATCTTTTATATGAAGTGACTAGATATATATACACCATCGCATAACATTCTGCATACAAGGCAATAAATTTGATCACAGTTGTAGAACCTTTTAAAGAAAATTTCGAAGGCAACTGATTGTAAGAATCAGTTTTGCAAGTAAAATTTCATTAAAAAAAATCTTTGTACAATTACTTGAAGCAGGAGTTTTTCCTTTGCATGCATGCAAGACAGATTCGCAGAAACTATAGCAGGCTGGCATTCGCGACATCACTAGTTGACGCTCGTGATGTTAAACAAGCTTCGGGTGACGGCTGAACCATTTCCAAAAGTTCATTTGGTATCAAACAGGGTTAAAATAAAGAAAACATTTTAAAAAAAAGGAAATTTTGTGACTGAGAAGCCTTTTTCATGACTATTTTCTGAATTCGTGACTGGTAGACACCCTGAAGTCCCAAACCCACAAGAGATCTAGCTAGAGTACAATTGTTTGAAAAATTAGGTTTTGTAAAATATTATCAAGGCTTGAAAAATTTACAATGTTTGAATTGCAATTTTAAAATGGTCATAAAATAAATCTATCAAGAATGAAAAAAGGGATGCAATACCTACAAATACTAGACATTGCACAAATTCTGAAGTAGCCGTCTTTTTAACTCCAACTTTATCACAACTAAATCAAAAATCTAGTGTTATAAAATTAAAATTAGTATCCCATTTATATTTATCAATTAATTTATGTTAAGAGATTTTCTTTCAAAAACATTAAGGGTAAGAACATTAATTTTTTTTCAAGAAACCCTGTCAATTGTCATTAAATAGTTCTAAGGCTTTAAGAGAAAATTACTGAGCAGATAGAAAACAAGTTGTTAGCACAAGGAGTCAAAATTTTGCAAATTACATACACTTATCTCCTTTAATTACTACTTTGACTCTTTCAAAAATTAGAAATCTAAGTCTTGTATGGATCAATGGGTACTCCCTTACTACTTTAATTTTTACAATTAAAATTTAGAAACACACACTACCCAGCAATACACTAAAAATGTTTTTTTTTTCACCCAAGGAAGATTCCTTTAGTTATATGTTGGGTGAATTTTTCAGTAAGCGCTATGTAGTCAATCTCAAAAGGCTTGAATGTTGCATTCAAAAAGCACTTAGCATGGGGAAAAGGGATTCTGGATTATCTTAATTCCTCTAAGCCGAGAATTCGTGCATTTATAGCACCTTAACAAAGTACCATTGCTTTCATTGCCATACATCAGAATAGAAAAATTGACAGAGTTCAGAAAAATTAGCAAAGGCAGGTTGCTTCTTAAGTCATTGAATGTAAAACCCTTTCATGTGCAAGCAAAGGAATAGTTCAGTAATGTGAACAAAAAAATATGGAAATCATGTGGCATATTGTCAAAGGAACAATTCTATCCCATTTTCTATTATTTTAAAATCTAATTTTCTTCACACAGCGCATCTGCATCAAAATAAAAACTATTCAAGAACAGCAAATGTACATGTGAAGACCTAAAATTAGAGTTGTATACTGTTATGAGTATGAAGGAACACAGGTGTTTTCCATTATTTTTTGCTTTGGGAGCATTTTAGTGTACGATTCAAACTTCTGGTAATGTCCATAATTAAAGTGTATATCACTAAATTTTTTTTAATGACAATTACTCACAATAAGAAAATCAATTACTTTTAAACTTTGCCCTTTATTTTCTATTTTAAATACATAGGTTACTTATACAATATGACTGTGCTATATACACACAGAGCACTTTTAAATTCAATATAAATTTCAAAAAGCATTAAAATGAAAACTATTAAAAACAACTGCTTTCCCAAGTCACAGCATACTTTAAAATTTTATGACTGGAAATGTAGTGTCCAAAGATAAATAGTAGGAAAAAATTAGGTTTAAAACTTAACACAGAAGCTAATTGCACAAATAAATTATACTTTGGTCAGAACCTAAAACAAAATTCATAAAATACATTATAGCAAGGACATGCAGAAAAAACTTTAATACACATCTTTTAACTACAGCAAATTCCCATGATAAAGAAGTTGACCTTATACTAATATAACCAAATCTTCAAAACAAGAAATTTAGATTTTTAAGAGCACTGTTTTTTAAAGACCGACAACTCTAATTTGCTTACTGAAAACATTAAAACTACAATTAACAATTTAATTCAATTATAAAATATTCTTGATCACTAAGAACAGACTTTGATAGCTGGTCCAGGGCCTCGATATGTATCTGCATTTATACGAGAAACTGCTTTACAATTGCTACCCTCAAATTTCATTATGAGACAAAATACTAATACCTGTAAACTTTTTTTTTCCAAGCCTAGAAACTTGGCTTGTGTTAAGACAATTAAAATTTTAAAAATGTACTACATTATATTAATACACTTGCAAAAATTAGATTCAGTTGCCTAGAATGAGAATATAGAATAATAAAATGACTCAAATAAAGTGCCTTTAAAAATCAAATTTTTTGTTACCTTGAAGCTTAACATTTAATAAGTCTTCCTTATAACAGGAGTCCACTGCAAGTTCTTAGACAAAATGGTAAAATAAAAAAATTGATGCATTTTGACAGAAATGTATAGGTTAACACTTAACTCTAATTTCTAAATTGAATATTGTGGCAAAGTTAATGAATATCACAAGTAATAAATACTATGAGCAAATTTTGTGCAAAAAGATACCTGGCAGAGAAGCTTTTTGTACATTGCAGAAGTGCACAAAAGCCAGTTACATATCGTTTACAGATAAAAACGAAAGTTGCACCATTTGTTAAAGTATGCAAGTTATTAAATTATGTAAAATCTATTTACTCTTTTCAAATTCTTAGTTCTTTAAATTTAACATCAAGAGCACTTAAGAATGGTATATATTTAGCTTTTACAACTGTAAGCAGTTGACAAAAAGCAGTCAAAATTTTAAATATTTTATAATTACATAGGAACTGTCACCATCAGTTTTTAATTTTACTGCAAGGAGGCTGGACGTTATAATCCTAGGAACTGGCTAGCTACATAAACGTACCACAAGGACAGAGCTGTATAATTCTCGGAAGAATTAACAAGTACAAATGTATATTTTGATACTACTCATGAGAAAAAATACTTTCACTCACGGAAATAAAAACATAGCATAAAAATATACTAGACATACATCTGACATAAAACTGAATTTCAAAGCCATTTAAAATCTTACTGTAGATTCATAACTCAGAGCATCTTTGAAAAGTCACTTTTGAATATCATATCCAATATAAATACACTACTTTTTTTTTAGGCATAGGTGCTTCAGTTTAGAAGTGTAATTATGTATAGCATATAAAAACTCAATTTGAGCTGAATTACTAGACGTGTTTACTAAGCACATTATATCATTGTCCACAATCTTAGATTATGTTTATTGAATAAGTTTACGAGTGATATGAATTAAACAGTCATCATTTATAATGAATCCTCAAACAGCACATATAATTGCATAATTGATGACTTGACTAACGCATTCAATGTAAAAGTCTGAAATGCTTATTTTAAAACTTGCTGCCAGCTCATCATATGAGGGCGTAACAGCCAACTTCACACAAAAAGAAAAATGGTGGCTTTGCACAAGTTATTACACACCAGAACAACCTTTATCACTGAAATTGCCTATTTTTAGACAATTTTACAGGATGAAAAATCTATTAAACATTAAAAATGTAAAATCATTATATAAAAGGAAATTTACATTATTGCTGCTTACATAATAGGCAGTCTACTTCAGGATGTAATCTAAATTACCATATCCCTGAGAAAATGACAAAGCAACAGTCACAAACATTAAATCATGTTAACTCACACGAATCACACACAATCATAGGAACATTTATTTAGCTGTAAGCCAAGATATATGTAATAGGTTCAAAACCATTACGAGTGATAATCATGTAAACACTAAATATTTCACATGTAACAAAAAGCACAATCACTGAATTCGGTTAAACCTTACATTGAAAGTAAAATAGTAACAATCACACTTAAAAATAAAGTCCCAGGTACTTAGAAAGTACACTTGGATTGTTCTAAGGTACATAAGACGCACTGATCAGTGCAAGCCTTAATTGTTTTCAGGTAGAATATAGTACTAGAATACACCATGTAATATCCAAAATACGTATACAGGTTAGACTTGTTACATAGTTTTCATTGGTAGTTTTCAACTCTTTTGATTCCAGGCAATTAGAGAACCAAATTCTGATCTTGGCTCAAACACATGACAAAACATGAAAGATGGAAGATTATGCAGGAAATTCACACAGATGTGCGGCATAAATGGCAGAACAGTAAAAATATTGAAATATATTTTGATTTGGTGCAGTTTAAGCCTCACCTTGGCTCATTTAATTTAAATAAATCTACAAGACTGAAAAAATAATTAATTTTTTTTACTCACATGTTCAGTTTTCAGTCTATAAAGAACTATCACAGTAAACCAAACAGCTTAACCCTTTGAGCAGATATGAGAGGCCTGAATATTTGTTTACAATAAATCTCAGTAACCTATTAACTGTTCAGAGGGTTAATAACAAAATGGAATTAAAAATAAATATTTAAGAAATACTATACAAATAAACAAAATTATGTGCATGAGCAAAAGTTGTTTTAAACTACACGCATTTTTAACTTCATTCAATTACCTATAAAAGGAAGAGCTAGAGTTGTATTTTGGCATAACAGATCACATTACTGACACCTATTTCAAATTAATCAAGAGCTTTTAATCAAATTTAAAAAAGAAAAAACGTTAAAAAACAATTGATTAGTATGGATATCGGCCTTCAACTATTTAAGTGCTCCAACATGAACAATGTTAAAATTTATAACTAAACTCATCCAGTAAACATGTAACAATTAAAAATAAAGCTTTAAGACTTATAATATAAATTTTAAGAATGACATACATGACTGCAATTTTGCTACAAGTAAAAATTGCTATAAAAGGAACTTCAAGATAAGTATTATCATTTTCAGCAATATCTAGTTTCAACACTGGTATTCATGAAATTTTATTTCATAATATAATCTCAACAAGCTATATACACATAGGAACTAGATTATTTTGTTATTGTGCAGTTTTAAATTTAAAAATATTTGTTAGCAAATAAAATAAAACACCAATAAAGCTATTCCTCAGCAGGTTTTTATATTATTAATCAATAACCTATTTTTTAAAGATGAACCATAAATTTGTACTATCTGACTAGTCTAAATTAGAAACAATTTCTAAATATGTACACTACTAGACAATGAAATTACCACACAAGGTTTTGTTACCTAATGCAAATTGTAACATTTTAAAATACAAGTAAAAATTATTGCTTTTTGGAATCATTCACCGATAAGGAGAGAGATAAAAGAAAACACTTGTAGTAAGCTAACCGTACCTTTCTTTGGCAATAAGTTCTCAAGATAAACAAGTCAGAAATAAGTTCTATATACCTTGGAGAACATGTTTTGTCAACAAATTACTCACCGGGATATCAGGCCACAAGCACAACGGGTTGGTTTGTATAATATAATGGTAGAAATCCTAAATTTTGCATACAATTTTTTTACAGTCAGAACCCACTACCTTTGTTTCGCAAATCTACCATTTTTAGTCAGAAAATGTTCGAAACAAGACAGCAGTAGAATCTATTCACACTTGCATTACATTTTGAAATGCAAAATGAGCTTAGTTTTTACTCAGTTTAGACAATGCTGGGATATTAAGAGAAGTCCTTCCTAAGTAATTCCAAGGAAATCCAAATGGGATTGACAATTTCACGATACCTGAAACGTTAGCAACTTGAATATACTTATGTGGTTGTTCTCTTGAATATACTTATTTTCAGAATCTGATGAAATAAACTAATTGTTGTACAGAAGCTTAATTGATGTATTTTTGCCACTCAAAAAGTTTTGGATACTTTAAAAACGTATGGACTTGGTTTTAGATACCTTTAAACATGAACTAACTACACATTTTGATTAAAAAAAAACTGAATCAAGCCAAATTTCTAGTGGCATTCTGAATTATCAAAAACCTTATTCCTTCTTGGTATCTACACCAAGAATTTCATATCTTCAAATGATTTCCACCCAACATCAAAATTATGATTTTACATTTCTTTTGCAATTTAAAGGCAGTCTTTCATAGGAAAAAACACATGATAAATGCCATGAAGAACAACCACATTTAACACCCAATTAACAAACTAAACAAAGATTGTATAATAGAGGCATAACTAGACTTTTAGTTTGGTTGAGTTTCACGAGTCATATTTGGCCATACTGTGCCACACACAAGACAACTTCAATGCATATACACAGGGAAGGTTTTACTTACACAGAAGAGAGGAAGACCCAGGGAGGAATTAAACCCATATTAAAATAATTTACATGTAAAATATACTTAATAAGTATAAAATTTACTGTTCCCAATATTAATTTCTTGTTTTCAACTATCATTGAATATGCATAAAAGCTAAAGTCTGAGCTTTGATAATGGCTCCAGGTAATAGGTTCTAAGGACGATAGTATGAAAAGGCACTACTTTGTTTTGTGCTCTCCAGACATTTACAAGAAGTTAATTTTAGAAGAGTCTTTTTATTAAATAGTAATATGACTGCAGTGGGTTTCATAAAAAGTATTATAGAGCTACAGGAAAAGTAGTATTGGAGCTTTAAAGCGTTGCATTTGAAGATAAAATGAAAGCATTCACTTTACATGCACAGCACTGGATTATAGTTCTACAGCAAAGACAGAATTTAACTTAAAATTATAAATTTTTCATTCCAAGGAAAATAAATTGTTTAACACTATATTTTTTAAAAATGATCTCCCACTTTAGACTTTTGCGCTCGAAGTCACTGTCACCCACCCACCAATAGAACACTGCCACACTGAGCTATGCCATTAATCAAACCTGTTAACTAGTTTGATGTATTGCAGCCCAAAACTGCTTTGCAACATCAAGTTGCTAGCAGGAATAGTTAAACTATATTTCAATCTTAAATTATCTTGATTAGGTAAGCCTTTATTGTTTACATTAATTGTATGTGAAATTATAAAAAACATACAAAAGGTTTTTGCATGTTAAAGTATTTAAATTACATGTACACATTTTTAAAGCAATGTTCTAACAATACATTTCAAATGTTATGGAAATTCATCCGAGTACAGCGAATCAACTTGAAAAAAAAATGCTAGCAGCCAAAACTCATGTTGGCAATATGTCATTTCTTTTCATAAAAGGCAGACTTGGCACCTTAAAAAAAATTCAAAAATATTGATCCATATTTAATACACATTACATGTGACGTGCCTTACAGCCTATTTGGTAGTTTTGACAAAAAATGCTAATTACATCAAGACATTTAATTAGGATTTTACCAAAATTCAAGCTTTAAAAAGGAAAACTTCGGTTAGCAAGATTGAGTAAAAAAATATGCAAGTGCTCAAGAGCTGATAACTAGAACTGACTTCAGCATTAGGATGGAACAGACATGATGCTGGGTTTTTATGGCACAAGGGCCACACAAAGCCAAGATATGCCAGACACAGGAAAAAAAATTTAGATGAAATAAAGATTGATACATGTAAAATTTATCCCATTTACAATTTGGAATTGAGATTAGCCCAATGAATAAAATCTAAAATTCGTGAAACCAATGTCAGAGATAAGGAAAAACAAATTTTTATTGTAAGGACTCTTCAAAAGGTCTTTTAGGTTGGAACACTCATGAAACTGCTAAAATTTTAACTTGTAAAAGTTCAACCTTAATGCGTCATTTAGCAAATTAATATTTTCCCCCTTGACATACTTCATAACAAATACCAAAACCAAATGTCACTTATTTTGTACTACTTCTTAGTTTAAATTATTATGTTTCAAAAATGAATATTTGTTTACTTAATTAGAAAGTGTTAATGAAATAGAAATTACATTGAGTTTACTGCTTGTATTAACTTAAGAGCTGTTACAGAAAAACCTGCATTGTAAAAGCTTAAAATAATAACCAACTATTGTATTAGATAATTGACATATATTCCAAGAACACTTCTCCAAAGAATCAATAATAATTGTATGTATTGTTTAAATAAATACACACATTCACCCTTAATCTTGGATTAAAATGTCACATTTAAAAGTGTTTAATGGAATATTACTGGAAGCATACCTGAAAGTTACTTTACGGATTCCTGAACTGTCAAATCAGATGATTTAATGATTAGACGGGAACAAGGTAACTTGTATAAGTATGGATGATTGTAACTATTGTGTTTCTGTCAATGATAAATAATTTATATTACGAAAGATTCTGTAAGTACAAGTCACTGATTGCAAATTTTCTTGAACGAGTACAATATTTTGTCAATCCCTATGTTAAGATGCAATTATGCTTAAATATAATGTATGTGTGGTAGTTTTAAAAATGCAGTCATAATACTGAAATTCTACATAATCATTACTGAAATTCTGTGCATATTGCTACTAAAAATTAATCTCATTATTTATATGGATATAAATCGATGTTTTTACATGAATCATGCAAGAGAAACTATGAATTACAAAAATCACTTGTTAAAAAACAAAAATTGGTACTTGCTTAAAAATATGGTACAGGTCATAAAGTGAAGATGTTAGAGTAGAGGGTACACGAAACATGCACTTTTTCTACAAACACTAATTTCATGCCATTAGCTACAAGACATGATGTTTGAAATTGCAAGCCAATGCCTTCAAAAATTGACCTAAAAGACTTAATTTTGTCAAAGACTAGTACATAAACATAAAAAGATAGACTTGTTTAATGATTCAGGAAAGTAATTAGAACACAGTTTTACATGCAGCACAGCTACTCAATGGTTTTCATATTTGGATCTCTTACATTCATTATCTTAATGATATTCACATTATGACCTCTTAAAATTCATTCTCGTGATATGAATTTTAAGAGAATACAAATTACAGAGAATACAGCTAATGCTTTTGAACATAGAGGTATTTACTATTACAGGTGAAATATTAATTATCTCAGATTTCAATAAATGTGTATTAAGCTGCAGTTTTACTCTTAAGTTTGTTCATAAGCCAGGTAAATTTTGGCATGGCTTTTAATCGACAAATATTACATAAAAAGTTTGTCATTTTTAATACAGGCATAACAGGTGGTCAGTCAGAATTCACTAGAATTTAAACTTTGTAAAAATTAACATTTTTAAAACATCCAACCAACTAGAACTTAACTTTTATTGTAGCTTTTAGATTTGTATTTTTTTTAAATAATTGAATACTTTTTATTTTTTTAATCAAATTAAGATCCTTGTGGAATTATTTGTATAAAAAACATCAGAAGTCCTTGCATTACTCTGCCTTACTGAAAAAACAAATGAACAGGAACGAAGATCACTACCAAATAACAAATATATTTTTAAAGATTTCACTTTTGAAGTCGCAGAAAAGTGATTAATGAACTTCATTTCTGTATACAACAAGAGATCTTGATTCCATATAACTTGAGGCCATTTAAGAAACCAATTCTCAATTATTTAAATCACTTTAAGTAATTGAATATTTTGAGGTTTCTAAAACCTTAGATTAAGTTTTTAACTAATGTTTTAGGTTTTCTAACGGCTATTTTAGGTTTTCATAGGTTCTAATGAAAAAATCCCTTTCGATCACAATATTAACCTTTAGACTAGAGTCCAAATATCCTTATAGGTCATAATATAACAGTTGTACCCACACAGTGTAAAGGTTAATGCACTTTTTTATTAATATAATAAAAATGTTTAAACAGTTTTTGCAATTTGTCAACGATATGGTTGGAAGGCAACCAATATTGTACGATTTTGACTTTATAATTAATTAGCAAAGAATAACTAAACGTGCTAAAACGGACTGCGAGATAAATGCGCTTTGTTTTTTCTGTACTTTTTTGAAGCAAGAAAGTATCACATTTGAGATGTAGGAAGTATTCAGCATGCAACTTTATTTTGAATAAAATTATATATATTTTGTTTGGAATATCTCGAATCAAAATTTTTTTTTGACATTTGAAATAGAGAAAAGAACTAACAAGGTAAAAAGCAGATAATCTGGAACTCTCTTACGCTAAAAAGTTCAGTCGACACATCAATAAAAAGGTTATCAAATCACCCAGCAACATGTGATGTAGTAATGACCAAGTCTCATCTTTTGGTGATCAAACTATGAACTAAAATTTATGACATTTGTACGCAAGTACCAGATTTAAATACCCAGGGAAAACAAAAGATCTGATTCTAATGATGAAAACAAAAGATCTGATTCTAATGATAACAACAAGTAGTAAAACTAGTGCAAATAGTAAACTAAATATTTTAACCTAATTCTTTGCTAAAAGCTTTAAAGTGCAAGTATTCAAAATTAAAGTTTGAATCTTATCTATATACAATGTAAATTAATACTTTGTCATCTCTAATAATCTTAGAACTATCTGAACTAAAAATAAAACTCCTAAGACTAGATTAAAAGTTTGTAACTTCATCTAATAAGGGAAATTACATGTAGATTCTCGAAACACATAATTAGAAACAAAATAATGCCTTTATCTATTCAATATTGCAAAACAAAAAAAAAATTAATACAAAAATGGCACTTATTTTGAACTAGAACGCATGAAAACTGTTAGTACAAAAATTCTGGAATTATCATGACAAATAAAAATTATTCATAATAGACTAAATAGTAATGTTACTTCAAAAGTAACAAGTTCCAAAAGATATATTTTTATTTCACAAGTACAAAAATTCTGAATACATCTTAAAATATTAGACTAAGTTTTTCCCAAACACCCTAAAAAATTACCAATGTTCATTACAAGATCAAGTGAAAATCCTTGACTTGAAACTAAATCTCACGAAGTTCATAATATTTAATTGCAGGATTGCAAAAAAATTTTCTAAAAAACTTCATAATTACTCAAAGAAAATATGGTCTATTTACATTTTTTCATCACATTTCATATTTTATGGCGCAAGGGGCATATTTGACAAAGTTGAAATAAGCATGAAAATGAGTAGATAACCAGTTATCTACAATACTCATCATGGAACTTCAATGCAAATAATTACACTATGTTAGAAAGTCAAAAATATCGACATTTTATATATGCTTAATGTAATTGTATCAGACTTAATCCTAATTTAGCATTACAGGTGATTGATGGCAACTCAAACTAGACTCCAAAACATGCTTTTATTCAATAATTGCATTATAATGAAGCTAATGAAAGATTTGTTACTACTTATCTCAAATAAATTTTATTGAGGTTATAGTAAGGATTAATTTTCTGCTTTAAAACAATTTCATTAACTTTCTTCCATAAAAATTATCTTGCGTTTAAATTCAGAATAGGGAACATGTAATTAATTAAGAAGGTTTGTGCAAATTAATAACAAAGAATTCTCTAAAACATTACAAAATTCATAGCCTAGTCCCCAAAATTTATTATAAGGGATAAAGCAGTCAATTCTATGCTTAGAAATATTTATAATATCAACTTGCAAGTTAATGACAGATTCACTGTTCAAACCTTTAAAGCCAGTGATTTAGCAATGCAAACAGTATCAATTCATCAAAAGGTAAAAATAAATATAAATAAATAAAAGCAAGGATGGATGCAAGCATTCAGATGTAATAGAAAACTGCTCAAGATAAAAGTAGATTTAATTAAATGCTAAAACCTATTTGAATGGGTCAAAACTAAGTAAACCTAACCTTATAAGCAATAAGTCCAATCTCAAATAAAATTAACAGTTAAATAGTAAATTTTAACATTGTTCAATATATATTCAGGGAAGCCAATCCAAAATAACTTTTATACACATGTCTGAAATTTGGCAAAATTACTTTAATATCACAATACCATAGTCAAGTTCTTGATTATCGAGTTCGGTAACCATAAATGACCGTCTTTCACTATAATAAAAAATATTAGTCAAACCAAAACGATAGCACATTCTACAAAATTTTAAAAAACCAAAACAATTAAAATTAATTTGTCCTAGCAACAAAAATTAAGTCACTTTTTGACAAAGTTAATAATAAAAACATTTTCAAAATGTAACTAATTTAAGCTGAGGCCGCATTATAAAATTTGTCCAATTCTCAAATCATTGACACTATTCTATGTTTAAAAGTCCAGGAATGGCTGCAATATAACACCGGGTAAAAGGAGCATTACAAATAAATGAAGGCGACTTATCTATAAAAGAGCAAGTTTTAAAAATCATAATACCCATACACATATCAACACAACTTGGACTTCTCAAAATATAACAAAAGCCATATAATCTGTAAATAAATAAAACTTTCAAGAACAATTTAAAGATCACTGAACATCAATAAGGATTATATAGAAGTACATTATCTCATAGCAAACTTATGACTACTATTCAAGTTAGAACTCAATTGCATCAACATCTTTGATTAGTTTAGTCGACATGCACATAACACACTACATTAACACCATCAAAATCTTAATATTGATGACCTACTAGATAACACTTACAAATGGCATATATCCTATATATGAAACCCATAATTGATTTTATAAAGCTGGACAGTTATAATCAAACTAATTTACTATCCACTTTTATATCATTAATATGAAGTGGATATTAATTATTAGCTACAGTGCTATTAGCGAAAATAAAAATATTTATCCTACATCTGATCACAAGACACAGTTAAAACACATTTTGCTTTCACACTTTTAAGTGCTTTTATGTTAGGAACATGTACCATTTGCAGATTTTTGTCACAAAAATTATGACGCGTCTTAATTCTGAAATCCATTCATTTTAATGAAAACACGTCGACATAAATGCAAGATCGATTTTAAATGCCAAAAGTTATGGACAAAAATGAGAGATAATTAAAAATATATATATAAAAACAAATTAACAAATTGCAACTGCTATGCAGCACTGCAGGGGATTTTAAAACAAATTAGTCAATCCTATATTCTGAGGTAGAAGAAAATTGCCATAAAATGACACGAGGTATAAAACTTTATATCACACGACATCCAAAAGAAAATCATACAGGAACTGATGCAAACAAGCACCTCTAAAACTTTTATGCCTTGGAGACTTGAGATTTCCCTGAGCTAATTCAATGCTACAGAGGTCGGAGCGTCAAAAACGTTTGATAAAGCAGTTCGATACAAAATAATTTAAAACACTTGAACTCTATTGTTACCAAAATCGACAATGATTATATATCCTTCAGGAGAGATACAAACACCAGATGGCCGATCCATTTGCCCAGGGCCAGTCCCTGGAGTTCCGAATTTGCATAGAAAATGACCATTGGGATGGAAAATTTGAACACGGTGATTTCTTGAATCTGCAACGATAATATGTCCTTCAGGGTCAACAGCAACACCTTGAGGTCTTAGAAAGTGGCCATTGTTGGATCCTTCCTGACCTAAAAACCTGGCCGATTGAAAATTAGGGTGCACAACCAGGATTCGGTGATTGTTAAAATCGGTAACCACCATATGACCATCAGAGGTAAAAGTCACCCCCCTGGGGGAATCAAACTGTTTCCAAAGCCCACCATCAAATCCATATTTATTGATAAAAGATCCATCAGAAGCAAAAAGCTGCAATCTATGATTTCTTGTATCAGATACTAAAATATGACCTTCAGCATTTACAGCTACATCCCAGGGATAATTAAACTGCCCGTTTTTACTACCCCTTTCACCAAACTTTAAAAGGAAATTTCCATCAGCATCGAAGATCTGAATACGGTGATTGTCTTTGTCTGCGACTATTATGCGACCCAGGTGATCTGTAGTAACTCCGGCTGGTCGGTCAAACTGACCTGGTCTGGAACCCGGAGAACCAAATTTTAGTTTGAAAGTCCCATCTGGATTAAATATTTGAACTCTATTATTGCTTCGATCAGCTACAATTATATTGCCACTTTTATCTGTACAAACTCCCCAAGGCCGGCATAACTTGCCCTCCCCATCACCTTCACCTCCAAAAGAAAGGAACATTTTACCAACTTGACTATAGTTGCGTCCCATTCGTACATTGACATGAAAAGGACTTTGCTGGATGTGCATGCCCCGAAGGAGGACAGATATTGTATGCTGCCCAACCACTTCAGGGACATAACAAACAGCATACGTACCATTTTGTCGATCAATAACATGAGCCTTACAACTGCCACCGTCAGGAGATTGGACTCCAGCAAACAAAGCATCACCACCGACAACTTGTAGTTCTCCCAGATAGTCCTTTACTTGAACCAAAAAGGTAGACTGATGTCCACAGAGGGCTTGTTGGAGGCCTTCACCAGCAGCAACTGAATTTGGACCAAAGCCAGAGGTACTAAGAAAACCTAGAGTGCTAATGGCGCTTAAAAGAGCATTGTCTGGTTGGGTAAATATAATATTATCGTCTTCTTGAGGTTGCATGTTAGTGCGACGTTGTCTCAATTCATTCATTTCATGTAAACATTTTTCTTTGGCTTTCAAGATATCAATATCACTACCAGTATCCAAAACACATTGTATGAATTCAATAATCTGCGATACATCTTTCAAAAGAGACTTTAAATCTTTGATCTGCAAAAGCAAAGCTCGGCCTTTGACTTGACGGATTTTCTCCAGCTGGCGTAACAGTTCTCTTTCCCGTTCTTCCAAAACAGACATATGCCTTCTGATAGTCGTTCGTATTTCTGCAGCCACATTTTGGATTTTAAGCTCAACATCATCAGAAATACCTTGACTCATTTGAATGCTTTCTTCAAGACTACGCCGATTATTTTTAGCTTCTTCTAAAAGCGTTAATGTAGCCTGCCTGCAATCTCCAACAGCATCTTGCAAGTAACTCATAGAATGACCAGAATGTGTTACATCCATAATACAATCATTGCACAAAGGTTCTCTACACAGCTCACAATACAAGCGCAAAACTTTCAAGGGATGAAGGTCACAAAAATTTGACGGTTTACTAGTTGTTTGTAGTGAACTTGATGGAGTTTGATAATCTACAGATTCAACAGGGAATGTATCAATAACATGATCTTTTGTTAAGCGAACTCTTTGATGTGCTCTAACACAATTTTCACATAGGACTTCATTGCAGTCCTTGCATCTTGCAACTGTTTTGTTGCCTTCATCACATGAACTGCACACAGCATTAGAATCATCGACTTGAGGTGAATAGGCACTAAAATCATCAACTAGGTTTAGTATTGTATTGAGGAGAACACCTTGTGATACAGCTTCAAGTCCAGAATCTTTAGGCAAAGATGCATTTTTATGACAACTAGGACAAACAATAAACTCAGCGAAATTCCACAAACGACTGTTAGAAAGTTGTCCTATACAAAATTTGCAGAAAGCATGAAGGCAAGGCAACAAGCTCGAGTCAACTGCATGTTCACTACATCGAGGGCAAATTTGATTGTTTTTTCGAGATTCCGAGAAAGAAACTGCCATGTCACTAGCAGAACACCACATGATGCCGATAGTTCTTCAATAGGTCTTTGCCAATTCTACTGTTATCGAAGGAATTGGTGTTTATGAACGAACTATCAGATGGCAACAAACCTTTAAAAAGCGTACGTGTTTAAAACGCCCGAAAAGAAAAATGCGTTCAAAAGTTGGGAATGGGTAATTATAAAGGCAAGGTAAAACTTTCGTAAAGAAACCGACCTATTGTTTTCATTCTCTAACTTCGCATACACCAAGCTTACGTTTGGCACTTATCAAAGAACATTAATGTTGTTTCGAAAAGTCAATAGGAACTTTAAATGATGCTAGCAGCATAATTGAAATACAAAGATTAATCTTACTGCCACAAAACTGCGTCCCAAGTCAGACATGAATTCGTTTCGATACATTTAACAACAAATTTTTTGAACAATAATTTATATTACCCATTTATCCAAGAAAAAAATGGAAATTTTAAGCACAGTGACGTCATTAAAAGCGATTGTGGCGCCACCTAAAGTATATTATTAACATCTCTTCCTGCTTGTATTTTAACCACCCACGCAGTTCTGCGCTTGTGATAGAAAGTTAAAGATTTTTTCATTCGGGAAAACAAATTCAACACCAACAATTACATTTTATGAATGAAATGTTCAATTCAAAACTAACTTTTTCTGATGCATTTTGTGCATCCCATTTGATGAAGGGTTCGAACACAACATAAATTGTGGAAAGTATCCCTGTTCACATACTATCCCAAAAGTACACAAACATTTCAAAATTTCATAAAAACCGGAAAAATTGTTAATTAAAGTGTGGACCGGCAAAAAAATCATAAGAAGTATGTTTATTTTTGGTTTTGAAAAAGTAGTTCACATTTACAGCGATAGGTAATTGTAAATGTTAATTTTTAATTAACGTCGTACTAGAGCAACGCAACGGACAATATTTACACCGATAGGATCAATACATGTCGAGAGCAATCATTGTCAGAATAACACGTCGGTGGGTAGGTATTTAATTAACGTTCCACTGGTCCACCACAACGAGCTATTGGTGACGGTGTGTGATCAAACCCGAATGGAAAGATCCGAGATCACCAAGTAATTTTGAACCACATTCAGATGACGAGGCAACACCCTAGCTGGCATCCCACTCTCCAAACTTCCACACCACGCCAACGTGAAGACATTTGAGGTCACGATAGATTTAACGTGTACCAGTTCCCTTTGCATAGAGTGGGGTGCCAGCTCATGTGTTGTCTCGTCATCTGACCGTGGTTCAAAATTACGAGATGTTGTCCTCCGATCTTTCCCTTAAGGGACTGATCCCGGACCGTCGTCAATAGCCTGTTGTGAAGCTCTAGTACGACGTTCACTAAAAATTACCAATTACCCTTTGTATACCACAATCTTTGGTTGGTATTACTGACACACCGGTCACACTAGCAACACACCGGTAAATCTAATTTCGAATACAAGAATTTATTCATATATCAAACATTAATCTTTACAATTCAGCTGGAGACAAAAATACGAGCATCTATTCCATCGTAATACATATCGCATACTGCGCATTAAATTTCGTCCCGTAAATAATCGCCCGATCGGAGGAACCGTAGCGCCTCATGTCTGAAAGAAGAAATTGTTTGTTTAATTACTTTCTGCAAACGTTATTCAACAATGAACATTCTCCCACCTTGAGTTGATGGTTCAAAATTACGAGGTGTTGTAAATGGATCTTTCCCTTAAGGGATTGATCCCGGACTGTCGTCAATAGCCCGTTGTGTTGCTGTAGTACGACAATAACTAAAATTACCATTACCATAACCCACCTTGAGTTGATCGAAATCAACTCAACGCCTAAGGTTTTTAACACATTTCAGATTAATTTTCAGAAAAGTCAGAATTAAAGTTATGGGAAAGTCACTGGTTACAAGTCCAGCTTTCTAGGTACTTTGATCTTCCTTCCACTACGTGTCATAGTTTCTTCTTCCTTCGTAGGGGTAGGTTGGATACCAGTGTTCGTAAGAGGACGACGACGATCACTTACCCATGTTGAAAACACTTCAAGAGGATACAGTCTCTGGATAGGTCTTAACAACTGCTGTCGTAGCGGTCTGTAAGCGTACCAGTCTAGTGATGTTTTCTTTTCCAAGCAGAATTTCTATAACCCGACCCAAAATCCAACCTACTCGTTTGGTATTATCATTTCTAATAATCACTACATCGCCAATCGAAATGGTACGATTGCACTTTTTAGATTCGGATTTTTGAATTAGTTGTCCTAAATACTCGGATCTAAATCGTTTCTGCAGATCTGACAGTTTCTGACGGTATTGCAGTCTCCTATTCAGGGTATGTTCATCCAGCTTGTCGAAATCTGGCACACCAGTCTGTCGTATATCTCATATGAACAGAGAAAGAGACAAGGAAACAACTACACTGTCCTGCTCAGAAACATAAGTCAGAGGTCTTGCATTGGTAGTTGATTCCACATCACACAAAACAGTGGACATCTCGTCATAGGAAAGTTGAGCTTTACTTAAAACTTTCCTTAAAATAATTTTCATCACGCCAACTAATCTCTCCCAGAAGCCTCCCCACCAAGCTGCAGTTGGTGGATTGAACTTCCATTCAATTTTTCTAACAGTACTTTGTTGTGCAATTTGATTCCAGTCAACTGACTTCCAGTAAATTAGAGGCTCTAAGGAAATTGGCCCCGTTGTCACAATAAACTACTGATATTCTCCCACGTCGTGAAATAACCGTCAAAAACTCAGTAAAAATGTTTCAGTTGAGAGGGAAGACAAAAGTTCAAAATACACAGCACGATAAAAGCCTTAACACTTCCTTTCACATAGACAGGTCCTGCTAAGTCGAAACCTGTGATTTCGAACACATCTGCATCTCTGGTTCTATTTTCTGGTAATGGCGCCGTTGGAGCATCTAAGCTGTTAAGCTGTTTTTTCCATGTCTTATACAGACCACGCACTTTGATATTACAGATCTGATCGTTTTTCGTGCATTCAATATCCAAAAATTATCTCTTAAAATATTAAACAATATCTGAGATCCAGCATGGGAATGTTTTCGATGTTCTGTCATGATAAGTCTTCTAACTACAATGTGTTCTAAAGGTAAAAAAAATAGAATTTCTGAAATTTTTCGAATCTTCCCTATAAATGATATTAGTCTTTACTCACAAAATTCCCGACTCATCCTTGTACACATTTAATGTAGTTAGCTTCTTGTCATCAGGATTAAAAGATTCTTCTTGCACAAACTTTACTACTTTCAGTTCAGCGGTCATAAATTCTTCAGATGTTAATTCTCCAGAATTCCTCAAATGTTTAGGCTTCTTGCAATTGTCGATATATCTTTGAATCCAAGATAACATGCCCACTATTTTATCGTAATTCGAAAAGTATCTAAAATACAATCGCTCTCCATGAAATTCGCAAAGATTATTATCTACTTCATTCGGTGATTCACACCATTCGCAATTTGTTTTGTGTGTCATCAAACATCATGTGATTGCTTTTATTTCAGTCTCGTCAGTTTTCTTCTTCTCCTTCAAAATAGATTCATCATTGCAGATAACTGCGGAAGAAGGCCACTCTGACGGAGATGCTTTAAGCCAAGTAAGACCATCCCACCATCTACTTCCTAGGAATTGCTTAGCAGAGCATCCTCTTGACGGGAGGTCTGCGGTGTTAATACAGTTAGGAATGTGTCTCCTACTTTCAGGATTGGTCAGCTTTCGTATTTCACGGACACGGTTGTTGACAAAAGCAGTCCATGGCTGATCCCTTTTTATCCATGCTAACACTGTGGAAGAATCTGTCCAAAAGCTTACGCTGTCCAAAAGCGTAACTCCACATTTTCCCATTAAAGTCCTTCTAGAACTGAAGTACACAGTCTTGCTCCCACCGTTGCAGCTAACAACTCCGAACGTGGAATTGTGATCGACTTTACGGGAACTACTCTTGATTTTGCAGCCAAATGTTGTATGTGCACTTCATCTTTGGTTTCCATCCTCACGTACACAGCAGTAGCATAAGCATGAAGACTGGCTACACAGAAGGTGTGAATGCCGATCGATTCCTTGTCACTTGCATGGTTGCATGAGCTTGATACCACCTAGGAATGAACACTTCTCTTAGAGGAAAAGATCTTGATACCAGCATAAAAATTCCTCTCTTGTTGATGAATCTACTTCCATATCCCAAGATATCACAGTTTTCCACATTTTTTGTAACAAGAGCTTAGGAAACAAAGAAACTGGGCAGATCAGTCCAATGAGATCGAACACCTTATTAGCTACAGAGAGCATGGTTCTTTTTGTGATCACTGTTAAATTATAGTTCTCCAGACAGTTCAAATTAACAGTCAAAGTGTCTTTGGATCGATTCCAAGACAATCCTAATACTGGGGAAACATCATCTGATTGTTGATCCCCAGAATATTGCCAGTCTCTGAGATTAAATTTCCCTTCTGCCAATAGAGATGTAGACTCTTTAATAAATTCTATTAACTCCTCCTTTTTGTCAACACTTGTGAAGACATTATCCACATAAAAACTATTGAAGAGTTTCATAACAAATTGCTTGTTGAAGAAAGGATTTTCCAAATACCTTTTCAAGTGGTAGTCCAGAATAAATCCAAGGAAAAAAAGGCTGCTTTTCACTCCAAAAACCACACGTGAATGGCGGAAAATCTTTAATTTCTTCTCATCCTCATGACTCCACCACAAGAATCGAAAATAGTCTCTGTCTTCAGGCCTTATACTAATCTGCAGAAAAGCTTTCCCAATGTCTGAAATGACTCCACATTTGTGTTCCCGAAATCTGAGAAGAATCGAGGGAATAAGCTCTATCAAATTTTGTCCAGATTCAAGACATTGGTTTAAAGAGAGTTGAAACTTTTCTCTTGCAGAAGCATCGAACACAGGGCGCATCTTTGTAGTACTGTTTCTTTTACTACGGGCCTGTGTGGTAAGTAATGTTCACAGTCAATCGCTTCATTTGTAGGTACCTCTTCAATTATTCCTAGTTTCTGTCATTCTGTTAGAACTCTAAGGTTTTCAGTGATGCTTTCACATTTAAAAAATAAAGGTATTAAGCTATAGATATGACAGTTTTATCAAAAAGTCACGAAACATTCCCAATATTCCGAAATATTGTATGATCAATTTTTGATCGCATCGAATTTATTTATTAACCAATTTCAAAAATAATGGTACCGCAAGAAAGAGTACATTATAAGGTTTAGTGATATGTTTTTACATTTAAAAACTTATAGTAATAAGCTATAGATATGACAGTTTACCAAAACAGTTACGAAAATGTACCGGTTTTTCGCGAATTTCAAAAAAATATTACCAGGAACCAAATTGAAATTAAAAAAAAAAACTCGACGAGCTGCAAAAATTCACGTTTAGAAGCACTAAAAAAAATCACGACTGAAGATTGAAAATTTGTTCGTCTTTTGCTCACTCGCGTTAGAAATTTCGCTTTTTCAACTTTGACATTTAATAAACCCTAAACTAATAGCCGCATCGGAAAAAATCTTCTTCACCGTGTTCCCTGGACAATTGTGATCAAACCATGTTAATTTCGTTATTTTATGATCCTTACTTTTTCGGAAAACCGTCTAAGAATCGAGCAAAAAAAGCGAGTTTTCAATCCTGCGACTGCGGCGGCGCAACGCTTTTTAAACTAGACACTGCGTGACTAGCCCGGAGTTGCCCGTGATGTAAGGTATTAATCTGGTGTAAAATTTTCCGCAGATTTCAAATCCGTTGAAGATATATTCATTAAAAAAAAATATTTATATAAAGGAAATCATATTTTTAGGTATCAACCTAAACTGAAATTTTCCGCAGATTTCAAATCCGTTCAAATTTTTACTCTATCTTTAACGGTCTAGGAGATAGAAAAAAAATTACTGTGACTAGAGTTAAGATTTATCGTTTGACTTGAAAATCGTTCATTGCGCAAAAATCAAAGCGGAAAAGAAAAAAATAATTTTCTACGCGTTCTGCGGATGAAAAAAACTTGGCATGATTCCAAACCCTGATTGTAAGGTTGCATAAGTAGAAAAAATTCTTACAATTCGCCGCTACCCAAAGATTGCAAATAATTTGGGCTACCTGTGTGCCAAATCTTATTGCTGTAAGTGACATGGAATGGTCATATGATTTTGCGGCCCCAAACAAACAAATACTTTCTGTTTTAATAGTAGAGATATAGAAAGATAAAAAAAATCGTGATTTTTAAAAAATCATGTGAAAATTAATAAATATGTATTAACATGATTAATTAATTATTAATAATTAATAATTAATAAATATTAATTATATTACTATAATTAATTATATATAATTAATACACATTAATTGCATTACTATCATTATTTTAATTCTCCCCTTTTTTACTGGGGTCTAATCCAAACTTTTTGGGGGGACCAACCCCCCATTCAACAACCCTAGTTACACCTATGCGTAGCGCCGGAGTGTTTAGGGTAACGGGCTCGTGTCTCGGGGAAATTTCATGTCTTTCAAAAAGACTTTGATACTTAGCGCCGGCAAACGAAATTGAACTCTGTTATCTTTAGGGTGTGTTGTTGAAACGTCAGTTTTGCGGTCCGATTAGTTGTGAATGTAATAACTTGGAATTAATTTGGTATTTTATCTTACTCTAAAAATGAAATTGCTGCAAATTAATCTATTTACCTTTGAAATCAAGTCTAATCTAAGTTGAATTAAAATAATTTGGAATAGTGAAACTAATGTGTGGTGGCGATTACAGGTGTTGTCCGGAAGGGTTTTGGTTTGCTTGTGCGTTGTGGGGTGCCTATGCGAGTTCGTGCCCCTGGGTAAACTTGTAAAGTTACATCCCTGAACGTCCTTCAACTAATTGAAATTATAATGAATAATCAAAGTTTTTTCAAGGTTTTGAATCTTAAAACTTCGTTTTTTATCACTTGAAACATTCTTCAATGAGGAGAAAGACCTTTCCACGTCACATGGGACTATGGGGAGGAACCGGTAAGCAAATATTTCTTGGGGGTCCGTCAACTCACATTCTGGTACAACCTCTCCATTCAAAATCTTTGACACAGCCTAAGCAGTCTCCAATCTAGGATTTCTTTTCAGTACCGCATCCATCTTCTTCCTCATGCTTTCCCAGATGGGCCCGTTCTAATCTTTACTTTTCGTAATCAAGTCATCGATCATCAGAGCCACAGAATTACACAGATCCATTCTTCTACATTCCAGACTAGTAATTAAATCAGGCAAAGTGCCAAAATTGAATCTTACGTAAGCCAGATGTTGGACCACAGAAGAGTTGTTCAGTGCTGCTTTTGCTTTCGCAATAGCTTGGTTCTTGGTATCATCAAAAAACTTCCAATCACTTCCTTCAACTTTTGGTGATGTTAAGCAAAATAATTAGCCGCAGAAATCCACGTACCCTATCTTGTGATTATTGGTTCAGATGGTAGAGGAATATTAGGATATGCATTTTTGAAAGCCCTTACTCTGCTAGGTGCTTTAACAAATATCTTTTTTGACGAAGATATTAATTTATTCAAACCAGGTAGATTATTCCTCAACACTTCTGCAACACGATGGACACCATGGGCCGTGTACGTTAGAATCATTTTGGTGTTAACAAAGTTCTTTGAAAAAAATTTGAATTTTTTTTATGTAAAAATGTTTTAAAATTGAAAAAAAAAAATCGTCCTAATATGCACAAAACATGCAAAAATCACCAAAACCAAAATGATCTCAAATATGCTATATAAATTCGGGTTTTTTGGTTGCAAATTGCTAAAAAAACTCTTAATATGGATTTCTATCAACATTGCTAAAAGAAAAAAAAAAAAAAAAAAAAAAAACGTAAAATATGCAAAATCCGAAATCTGGTCGTGATTTTACTCACGTTGTGAACATCTAGAAAAGGAAATAACTCGTCAATATCAAAAATGGTCAGATCTTGATGGATGAGGTACCTCGCCAAAACCAATTGGAGGGTTAAGTAGACCCCAGTCCTGATTTCATAGTTTAGAAACTAGGAAAACCTCCAGATTTAAAAAATAAAAGAGAAATTTTCTATTGTCTGCCAACGAAGTTTAAAACATTGAGCAATCACTTCTGAAGTCACATAGGAGTATACGTTAAAGTAACTCTCCTGATGCTTTATCTTCGTGTCTTAAATTTCCTTGTAGTGGACATCCTCTGGAGCAGAAACCTGTTCCAAACTGTCACCAGTTCTGGGTAAGGGGTAATTAGTTTTTTCTACTCGGATCTTCATAACCCCCTGGAATATTAGGGCAGTTTTGTCTTGAAGAGGTATCTCGTCACTAACAAAACTTTCCAGATCTTAGACGAACTACCTCGCCAAAACACTTGGAGGGTTAACTACATCAGTACTAACCCTCTGAGTTTCACGAGGTTTACGAGTAGCGTATTGTAGAATCGCTTTAACCGCACAATGCATACATGTAATGACTAAATAACCACATTCATTGGTTGAAAGAATCCTTTGGAAGATTATTGGTCAAAACTGGTTAGAAGTCATGTTGGTAAGACTTGAGGTTCCGATGGTAAAGTTTTTCAATATTCGTAACTTTTTTTGGAACTTGGGAAATGTCTTACACCCATAAAGAATTATTTTGTTATTTGCAGAACTAGGAATGCCATTAATAACGTAATCAAAGATAGAAGTTGCATCAATATTTACAAGTGAACCAATTTCTATTTCAATTAAATAATCACTTAATAACTCATTAGGCTTCAAACGCCTTTGTTGCAATACTTTATGTCGTCACGGAAAGAAAACGAACCACCTCCTTTATTTCGTGCACTATTCATACTAGAGCAAATTCAAAGATATCATTCAGTAGAGAATAACGTCCTCTACAAATTCAAATAAGAAAATTGCATAAAGGGGCGTCTTCATATCAAAATTTGCGCGAACAACAAAATTTATTCAGGAAACACCATGTTTTAATGCCATAATCAGATTCTACACCGATAAATTAGTCTAAATATGAAATTTCATAACTTTACTACCTTCATATCCCGAGATATAAAATCTTAAATTTTGTGCAAATTTCAGGGATTATCTCGAAATAGAAAGTCGCTACTTGTAGATCGAGATTAATTGTAGTTATAGCTACACGAATTTCAAATCTGAACACCATTTCAAACGTTTTTATAGCGATACGAGAATTATTACAGTCATTATGCAAGTGCAAACGAGTTGAGAATTACATTATTATATTAACTACTAGCCACTGCGTTGCCAGTATGGCGTTTCCCGTGACAGTTCTTTTCGTGGGGTTAGGTGTGAATACTGCTTGTTAACGCTCGCCAACCCCCGGCGATTGCTACGCATTCCCATTTGGTTTGCTTCGCAAACTAACTCCACAGGCAACGCCGTGATGGCATGGAAGTTGCTAGTAAAAAATATAAATCCCAATAAATTAATAAAAAAATATTTTAGATTAAAATTTAAAAGTCGGGCTGGACACATTAAATTTTACTGATACTGAAAACATTAAAAAGAAAAAACAATAATTTTTAGAATGAGTTCCACCTTCACCCGACAAAATTTTCAGCAGATTTCAAATCCGCTGAAACTTTCATTCTATCTTTAACGATCGCGCAGATAGAAAACCTCAAATAGTCTGCCCGTGACAAAGTTGAAATCGCTAGGAAGAAAGTACTGATCAACAACGTAAATCAAAACACTCTAGAATTGGGAAACGTGGCATGGTTCCAAAGGCATTAGGATGAAAAACGCAGAATCTGTTCTTTCGTTAATGTGACGTCAGCTCCGTCGTAACTTGGCACAGATCCAAGGTCGAAAAGCGTAAAATCATTTCCTTTATTCAATCGAAGCTGTTGAGAACTAAGTTTAATTTCCGAACTCTGTATCCAATATAATCGTTTAACTTTATTATATACACTTAAACACGAAAAATGACAGTTAACTACGGACAGAAAGAATACAAATACTGACCTATAACACAAGTAAATAATGCATAATCTAACATGGATTTGGATCAACCATGAGAATTTAAATCTAAATAATAAGCATATTTGACTCACCGAATTCTGTGCTGCAATCATAATGACTTGGTTTCGATATGTGGTTAACAAAAAGGGCTGGCTGATTTATCAGCGCGATTTCTTTCCTAAACAAACGGCTTGACATTACGCGTCGTCAGTTTCTGCTGCCTTCTCTAGACTTTTCTTATTATTCCGACTTGAACTAAATTCTCATTGGTTGATCATTCACATTAAAATACTCTAGCGCCATCTAGTGGCTAGACAGAGACCGAACAGAAGCTATGACGTTACATTCCCGAAAAGAAGAAATGAGGGGTTAAAAAAACTAATAAATAAATTTTAAAATATTCTAGGTCAAATTTTAAATTCGGTCTGGACACAAAAATCGCAAAAAATTAAAGGACTACCAGTGTGCCAAATTTCATTATTTTTTTAAGTACCATAGATTCGTCAGGGCGCTGCTTGCAGACAGAGACGACACAGCGAAACACTTCCTTTTATAATACAGGGCGTCCCGAACTTCGTGTACAAACTTGGAGGGGAGGTAGAGAACATCGTTAGGAACGATAATTACATAGGAAAGTATGAACGGAAACGTCACCCTCACGTGATAAAGAGACACAAAGGCACAATAAGGCCACAACACAGAATGTAGTGTAAAACGCTTTATTACACAACAAAAGAGTACAATGTATGACTTACAAGCATCACAGGAGGTGTTCGAATTGTGCCCATTGGCATGGATGCACGCACGACACTTACGCGACCATGGATTGGAGAACATTTTCGAAGATACTTGGCGTTTCGCTGATCATAACAGCAGCGACGGAGATTCGTGCCACCAAGTCCATTTCAGAATTTACGGGCGTGTCGTACACAATGCTCTTCATGGCACCCCAGAGAAAATAATCAAGAGGAGATAAATCATGTGATCAGGGTGGCCAAGTGGCGGGACCACCACGCCCAATCCAATTGTTTCCAAATGTTCGGTCCAAATGGTCTCGTACACACCTTGCGTAATGAAATGGCGCCCCATTATGTTATAACCACATTCCGCGCCAAACTTGTACGGGGACATCGTTAAGCATTTCCGGAAGTACCTCTTGAAGAAAGACGAGATACTTGCGAGCGTCCAGTCGAGGTGGTATAGCCCAACTAAACTGTCCCCCACGATACCCGCACACACATTAACTGTGAATCGTTGTTGAGCGTCTCGTAGTCGGGTTCTGTGTGGGTTGTCTAAGGCCCACATGTGCAAGTTGTGCGTATTTAACACCCCTTCACGTGAAAAGGTTGCTTCATCACTGAAAATAACAGAACTGGAAAATGGAGTGTCGGCCGCACTTTGGTGTAGAAACCATTATGCAGACATAACACGGGGGGATCAATAACTGAAATCTCTGAAGATGAAAGGGATGTAAGACTTCGCCCTGCAGTATGCGATGCACAAGTTGATCGAGACGTTCCGGTGGCAGCGGTAAGCGAAACTGGTACCGGGATTTCGGTCCATAGCATGCAACAGACCCTCTTCTAATATGGGTGTTCGTGCATTTCGCGACCGCCCAGTATCCCACATCGTGGCTTTGAAGGATCCACGTTCCGCAAGGTTCTGATGTACCCGAGCAAACATTTGATGATTTGGTTGGCGCCTCGTTGGATATCTTTCCCGATACAACCGAACAGCAGCGCGTCCATTTCCGTCGGCTAGGCCTTAGATGAAGTGGATGTCCGTCAACTCGGCGTTTGTGAAACGATTCATGTTCATCGCACGCAGTCAGCATCTACAATGAGGAAGCCACACGTGTCGATCTTGAGAGCTCGCGTACAGCGTCACCTATCGATTTCCGCCCATGCTTTCCTATTAATAGTGGTTCCTAATGTATCACAACTGTAACATGTATTAATCTTCACTTGGAACTGAAGTGAAGTAAGGCAGAGGACATAAACCAGCAGGTTGACTATGTGTCTATCCAAAACTGCTGTATAACTATTATTGCAATACTTGACATATATGTATTATATAACCATGCCTAACCAAGAATGTAATAAACGGATTTAATTACTATTTTAAAGTATGTTGTCATTAACAACAAGATGAAATATGATGTCAGTTAAAGGATGTAGAAAGATTGAATCCATGTGACTAAGATTGGCCTAAACTGTGTGTTCCTGAACTATCTGAACTGTGTGTTCTTGAATAAATCAACTGTTTTGATATTCCTGTAAAGATGAAAGTTTCCAACCCACCTGGTGTAATGAATTTTACAACTGGCAATGTTTCAGAAAACTGGAGGAGGTGGAATCAGAAGTTTGAAAATTTTCTGATAGTGTCAGAGAAAGACAAAATGCCAGATGCTACAAAAATAGCCATGCTACTAAATTTTATTAGTGATGAAGGTGTTTCAATTTATAACACTTTCAAATTTGATGACAACATCAGTGCAAAATTTGCAGATGTAATTGAGAAATTTAAAGAATACTGTATACCGCGTAAAAATGTGGTATTTGAACGATACAGATTTATCTCATGTTCACAACAAGATGGGCAGTCTGTGGACTTGTACCTGACTGAGTTGAAAACACTTGCAGCATCATGTGAATTTGGAGACCAGGAGGAGTCCCTCATCCGCGACAGAGTAGTGCTTGAAATCAACAACAGAGCAATTCATGAACGCATGCTGAGAGAGCCAGATTTGTCCTTAAAAAAGGCAGCAGAGTACATCCGTGCTGTTGAAACCAATAGAGAACAGCTCAAGACTATTAATAATCCCATCCAAGTGAAGACGGAAGTAGATGTTGTCAGAGCCAAGCTAGGACAATTTAGTGTTAAACCATCGAACAAGCCATCAGTGTTTAGTGCTGTGAATAACAGTGTGTTTCATTGCAATAAGTGTGGAAAAAGCCACAAAAGAAAAGAATGTCCAGCTTATAGTAGACTGTGCAGCATTTGTAAGCAGAAAAATCATTTAGCTACAATGTGTCGCTCTAACATTAGAAGTGCAATACCTAAAAATGACAAAACAGGTTCAAGACAGATCCATGAAGTCGTAGAAGGTGATTGAAGAGTTGGAATTGTATATAGACTTGATGCCTACAGACGTGAAAGAATAATCGCGGTTTGAAAATATAAATATATGTGGTAAATCTATTAATTTTAAACTAGATACCGGGGGCAGAAGCTAATATCCTACCCTTAAGTCTATGTAATAGCTTGAATATACCTTAACATAATCTGTGCACAACTGAAGTGATGCTAATATCATATGGCAATTGTAAGTTAAAACCTGAAGGACAGGTAAATTTGTTGTGTTCAACTGAAAAATGTGTAAATGTTGAATTTTATCATTGTAAATGTAGATTCTAAACCAATATTGGGTTTAAATGCGCGTGTATTGTTAAACTTAATTCAAAGAGTTAATAACGTTAGTAGTAACATTTTGGATCAAAATCAAGTATTAAGCAATTATAGTGATGTATTTAAAGGCTTAGGTAGATTTCCAAGTGTTCCTTATCACATTGTAATTAAGGAAAATGTTAATCCTGTAATTGACCCACCAAGAAGGGTACCACAATCCTTAATGAATGAACTAAAAGCTACTCTAAGTGAATTAGAAAAGAAGGGTATAATATCTGCTGTTAACAAGCCTAAAGATTGGGTAAACAGTCTTGTAGTTGTTGAAAAGCCCAACGGTAAATTACGCATTTGTTTAGACCATAGGAATCTAAATAGGGTTATAAAAAGAGAGCATAATGTAATACCATCTGCTGAAGAAATAATGAGTCGTTTGGAAGGGAAACAAATATTCTCTGTGTTAGATTTAAAAGATGGGTTCTGGCAAATGCCACTTGATCAATTTAGCTCTGATCTACACTGCTGGCCACCCAAATTGCAACACCAAGAAAGACAAAAGATATCACAACAAAATTTATTTTGTAGCTAACATGTTGACCAAGTATCAAATGATTAAATTTATAGACTTCTGTGAAGTGTGGTTCCTGCCAAAATCAGTAGCCAGAGTAGCCGCCATTGTTGGAGATCACCACTGCCACACGCCTCGGCATTGATTCAAAGAGACTTTGGATGTGTTCTTGGGGTACAGCAGACCAAGCAGCTTCCACACGTTGCCAAAGTTGATCTGGTGTGGCAGCTGGGGATGTAATCTGGGTCAATCGTTGAGCTACCATGGACCACATGTTTTCTATCGGCGAAAGATCCGGAAAGCGAGCTGGCCAGGGAAGCAATTCAATCTGGCGATTGACGAATAACCCTTGGACAATGCGTGCCACGTGTGGTCGCGCATTATCCTGTTGAAATATGGCTGTGGCCAAGCCCTGAAGGTAAGGAAGGACAACTGGCTCCAACACCTCGGAGATGTTGCGCTGGCTGTTTAAAGTACCGGCAATGCGTACTAGAGGAGTGCGAGAGTGATATCCAATACCGCCCCATACCATAATACCCGGTGCAGGACCAGTGTGGCGGTGCATAACGCAGCTGTTCAGCATCCTCTCTCCACAGTGTCTCCAGACTCGAATCCGACAATCGTGGTGTTGCAGACAGAAGCGTGACTCGTCAGTAAAGACAATTTCATTCCATTCTGCCGTCCACATCCTTCTTTCATAGCACCATTGGCGGCGGAGACGTCTGTGGTTCTGCGTCATGGGTAGACGAAGCGACGGACGTCTTGAGGACAGACCACTCTGCTGTAAACGGCGTCGAATGGTACGCGCAGACACTGGATGATGCGTTACAGACTGAATGTGCTGTGCTATGGTTCGTGATGTGGCTGAGCGATCCGTCACTGCCATACGCACAATATGCCTGTCATCACGTGAAGTGGTGCACTGAGGTGGATGCGATCGAACACGTCGGTCCGTCGTACCCTCCTGCATCTAACGATCACATATCCGCATTACAGTTGTTTGGTTTCGTTTAACACGACTACCGATTTCAGTGAAAGATAATCCACAATCTCGGTAGGCCACTATCCTTCCTCTGTCGAACTCGGATACTTGATCAAAAGATGATCGCTGTTTTCTACGAGGCATAATTGATCGTTTTTTTGAAAAAATCCACAAGAAAAACACAATTGCCGTACTTGAAATCGTCGAAATCTCCAAGCCTTTAATAGTGCTTTGAAGTGGCGCCACAGGCGCGCGTGATGTGCGTCTGCGCTGAAATTCTAATCATATCTCACCTCTCACCTCCGCTAATGCATGTTGTAAATTTCATATTATTTGCATGCTTCCTTCAGGGTGTTGCATTTACGATGTCCAGCAGTGTATATACCTTTAATTCTCCATTCGGTAGATATTAATTTAACCGTTTACCATCCGGTATAGCTTCAGCACCCTAGGTGTTCCAGAAGGAAAATCAAAAAAATTTTGGGGGGATATCTCAGGAGTTCAGATTTATTTTGATAATCTAATAGTGACAGATAGTTCTGAGGAAGAGCATGACTCAAATTTAACAAAGGTGCTAATACGTGCAAAAGAAAATGGTGTAAAATTTAATAAGGAGAAATTGCAATTTAGAGTACCATCAGTTAAATACATGGGTCATATAATATGAAAGGAAGGGTTTAATGCTGATCCACAGCATATCAAAGCCGTTAAAGAATTACAAACTCCTAAGTGTAAGGCAGATATCAGACGATTATTGGGGGTGCTAAATTTCTTATCGAAATTCATTCCAAATCTCTCAAAATTAACTGCTTCTTTACGCAGTTTGCTAAAAATTGATGTAGATTTTTTTGGGGTATAAAACAGGAAGAAGCATTCAAAAAGCTCAAAGCATTACTTAGTACAGCCCCAGTATTAAAAGTATTTAACAGCAACAAAGATATTGTTATTCAATGCGATGCATCAAAGGATGGCTTATGATCTTGTTTGACTCAAGATGGGCATCCAGTATCATTGGTGTCCAGAAGTCTTACAGAAACAGAACAAAACTATTCTCAGATAGAAAAGAAGCTCCTAGCTATTGTATTTTCATTTGAAAGATTTCATAACTTGGTATATGGCAGAAAGGTGACTGTAGAGAGTGACCATAAACCACTCACAGCTATTGTAAGTATACCAATTAACAAAATATCAGCTAGGTTACAAAGAATGCTGTTAAAATTGCTTAAATATCAATTTGAAATAAAGTTTGTACCTGGTAAATACATGTATTTGG
This sequence comes from Metellina segmentata, assembly GCA_947359465.1. Classification (NCBI taxonomy): domain Eukaryota; kingdom Metazoa; phylum Arthropoda; class Arachnida; order Araneae; family Tetragnathidae; genus Metellina; species Metellina segmentata. Next base: position 65,858,006 of record OX375872.1, on the reverse strand, counting down.
CAGATACCTTATCTCGCGCATATGTTCAGGACAAAGTTAAAGATGATACCGAAATGCTTTATACTGAGCATACTATCTCAAAACACTTACCAATGAGTGAAGCAAAAAGAGTCAAATCTAAAAGTGCTTTACAAAATGATGATAACTTTAAAATTGTGTATGATTATTGTTTAAAAGGTTGGCCAGATAGAATCAGAAAAGAATCTGTGGGAGTCAGGCACTATTTTAAATTACAAAATGACTTGCAGATTGAGGATGGACTACTATTTGTGAGTAACAAGATAGTTGTTCCAAAATCATTAAGAAAGGAAATGCTTTTCTTAATACACGAGTCTCATTTTGGCATTGAAAAGAGCAAAAATAGGGCTGGAGAAATCATGTACTGGCCAGGTATGGGAAAAGATATTGAGGAGATTATTTCTAAATGTGCAGTATGTGAAAAGTTTAAGAGAACGAATTCAAAAGAACCATTGCATCCACATGCAATTCCTGAAATACCTTTTGATAAAATTGGAATTGATATTATGGAATTTAAAAGTTATAATTATTTAGTTTTGATTGATTATATTATTCCAAATGGATAGATATTAAGAAGCTAGGCAATAAAAGCATAAATGAGGTAAAACAAAAACTTAAATTAACTTTTGCTGAATTTGGAATTCCTAAAATTATGGTTAGTGATACTAGTTCATTTAACAGTTTTGAATATAAATAATTTGCAAAGGACCGGGATTTTGAATGCATATTTGCTAGTCCCAGGTATCCTCAAAGGAACGGTATAGCTGAACGAGCAGTTTGAATTGTTAAAACAATGCTTAAAAAGGCTTATGAAGAAGGTAAATAATGGTTAAAAAGTCTAATGGAGTGCAGAAATACCACTATCTCTGGGTTAAACTTGTCTCCAGCCCAATTGTTATTTAATCGTAGACTTAGGACCAAACTACCAATCAGTAATAAATTGTTAAATGCTAAACTCTTTACAAATGCTGATTCAAAACTGCTAAATCGTCAAAAGAGACAAAAGCAGTATTATGATAGAACCAGCATATAATTAAAAAACTTTAGATAGGTGAAACTGTTTACTTGCAAAATTATAATAAGTCTTGGGAATTAGCTAAGGTGTTATCTAAACACAAAAATCCTAGATCTTATATTGTTCAAAAACAAAATGGTGAAACTTTAATCAGAAATCGTAAGTTTTTAAGACAGCTAAATGTGTCTTTAATGCTGGTACAGTGTTAGACGATATAAATTTTGGTATTGTTCCAGAAGTTTCTGTTCATAATAATAGTGGTGATGTGTTGATACATGTGTAAAAAGTGATTTGGTAACAAATAGAACTAGAAGTGGTGAAACCACGTAAAAGCCATACTATAATAATTATGAACATTAATTGTATAACTGTAACATGTTTTATGTATATAACCAAGTTAATTTGTTATTTGATTATTTTATATATGGAAATGTGTTTTTTCTTAAGTGTATGTATACATCTGAAAGGAAGGGTGTAACATAACTGTAACTTATGTATTCATCTTCACTTGGAACTGAAGTGAAGTAAGGCAGACGATGTTAACAACAGAACTACTGTATAACTATTATTGTAATACTTGACATATATGTATAATAATACCATGCCTAACCCAGAATGTAATAAACGGATTTAATTACTATTTTAAAGTATCTCATTAACAACAAGTCATTAACAACAAGATGAAATACCTAACGATGTTTTCTACCTCACCTCCAAGTTTGTACACTAAGTTCCGGGACACCCTGTAGTAGAGATGCAAGTTCAAACGATCGGATAAATTATTATCCGTGGTTTGTCAGACGTTTATTAAACTTTTCGTTGCCTCCCTAATATCGCAATAACGAGGAAAATTTAATGTAGCGCAAAAACTAAGTATCGGAATGAGCTGAAATTTTGCATGGCCATATTAGAAGTTCTTCTGAATCAATTTCCATTAAAATATAATAAGGTTTCAATTCATAATTTTTCAAACATTAATTTAATAATTATTATTGCACACTGAAAACTATTTTTTAAATAAAATAGTATTTGGATTTTGTTTGGGTTGTTTAACAATAACATGGTACAAAATATCAGTGCTATAGAGATACTATTTAGGAAAGATATCCATAAAATTTTTTTAAAGAAACTAATCACTAGGAGCTCCAATCTTTCTGTACTCATAACTTCGAAACGGCAAGAATTAATGAATTAGTATGAATGTAAGAACATTATTTAGGAATATATACATAAAAGTGTAAGAAACTGATTTAACATTAAGCGTTCCAATCTTTCTGCACTCGTAATTTTGAAACGGTAAGACCTAATTGCATGAAATTTGGTATCTGAAGTTAAATTTTGATATTGATTCGAAATTGTGTGTTGAATTTGGGGGTTCCTGTTGGAAATTATGAAGTTGGTGCTCAATTTAATATGAAGACGGCCCATTATGCAAATGTTATCCATTTGAATTTTTGAAGTTGGGTTTCTTTTAAGCGCCATCTTTGAATTTTCTCTTCTGTTAAAATTGTTCGAATGAAGAGGGGTGGTTCGTTTTTCTTCCGCTACTGTACATCTGCGCTGTTCAGTTTTGATGAAAATTCCTCTATTAAACTTTGCTTTAAAGAATTCCAAGTTACAATACCATGTAAAAATTGTACATATTTCAGAGCTGATGAAGAAAGACATCTCTTATAAAAAATTATTCGGTGATAACTATTGAAAATTCAGTTAAGAAAATATATTTCCTTAAGGTCTTTCAGCCATAATTCGAAACTAAATGAATGGGATGTTCCTTTGAATATTGGGATGGAATCTACCAAATCATTAAATCCGATATTTACGAATCCCCTTGCACGGGCGAAAGTAGTTTGTGCAAAGTTGTGTTTATTCTATGCGTGCGAAACAAGCATCGTTAATGTGACCTTCAGAAAGAGCCTCTTCAAGGACCTACTTTATTTATTTATTTTAATTTTAAATTTTTTTATTTTTATTTTCTCTCTATATTAAAAAAAAGTTACCGCCGTCGCTGTCGCAGGATTGAAAACTGTGTTGTTTAGCTCGATTCTTAGACGGTTTCTCGAGAAAGTACGGATCAGAAAAATATGAAATTAACATGGTTTGTTCTTCATCCTGTTCCCTGGACAACTGTAAATATATTTTTCCGATGTGGTTATTAGTTTAGGGTTTATTAAGTGTCAAAGTTGAAAAAGCGAAATTTTTTCCGCGAGTGAACAAAACACATACACATTTTCAGTCTTCAGCCGTGAGTTAAAGAGTACCTCTCAACGTAAATTTTTGAAGCTCGTCGAGTTTTTTTTTGAAATTTCATTTGGTTCTTGATAATACTTTTTTTTAATTCGGGACATTTTCGTTATTTTTTTTAAATTGTCATATCTATTTGTTATTACTATTAGTTTTTAATTTTGAAAATATCGCAGTATACCTCTTTCTTAAGGTATAATTATTTTAAAAATTGGTTAATAAATAAATTCGATGCGATCAAAAGTTGGTCATACAAAATTCGGAATCTTTGGATATTTTCGCTACTTTTTGTTAGAACTGTCATACCTACTGTTTAATACTATTATTTTTTAAATTTGAGAACATCACTGAATACATTACATTATACTCTTTCTTACGGTACAATTCTTTTTTAAATTGGTTAATAAATAAAGTCGATGCAATCAAAAGTTGCTCACACAATTTTCGGAACTTTCAGATCGTAATTTCCGATACAAAACTAAAACTGTCATATCTATATCTTATTACTATTGGTTTTTAATTTTGAAAATACCGCAGTATACCTCAGAATGTACTCTTTCTTACGGTACAATTATTTCTAAAATTGGTTTATAAATAAATTCGATGCAATCAAATGTTGGTCACACGAATTTCGTATTTTTTAGTACGCGTACAGGTTCCTCACGCAGACGAGGGTTGTATTTTTGGCTATCGGTTTTGCCAGATATCAAATTTATCTTAGCAACAATTGCCATAAAAACGATTTCTTTTCATTTGGCGAGGAAAAATAGTCGCTTTTTTCAATCTGTTCTCAGACGGCTTACCGAGAAAGTACGAAGTACAGAACGTAAAATTACGAGATTAACACGGTTTACTTAAAATTGTACAGGTAACAAGATACAGAAGGTTTTTTTATTCACGCGGCTATTATTTTAGAGAGCATTAAGTGTTAAAGTAAAAAAAAAAGTGAAATCACTTGCGAAAGGAGTATTGGTTTGTGCGAAGCAATCCCCGGGGGGCGGCGAACGTAAGCGAGCAGGGAGCGAAGTCCTCGCTGTGATGTCATGGACTGGAAAGTCAAATCAGGATTATACGAATTATTAAAATAGTTTCTCTGTCCAGGAGATTCACTCTGCGAACGGAATGTTGGTTTGCGAAGCAAACCAAATGGGATTGCGTAGCAATCCGAGGGGGTTGGCGATCGTAAGCGAGCAGGAGGCGGAGCCCCCTAGTTACTCAAATGATTGTCGATTCGTCTTGAGGTAAAGTAGTATTTGATTTTCTGTTACACTTGTTTAGCACTAGAGAATGGAAAGAGATGAGAGTATTTGGTCTGTTTCCAGGTCCCCCTCAATATGTGACTCGAGTTCGGTTATTGATTTGAACTCGAAATCCTTCAGACTGTCGTCAATGGTATTTAACAAATGTTTGGGTGAGCCATCACAAGTCAAACCCAACAAATCACATACCAGAATGAAATATGTAATAGACAAAGATTTTAAAATCAACTCCTGGGATTCCTCGGATCGAGAGAATTCAGCTTGAAATCCAGAAAATAGTCGTACGTTTATCCGATTCATTCGGTAGCCAAAAGAGTTAAATATTATGCGATGCAATATCTCGATAACTTTAGTTTTTGCATTCTTCAAACCCTTTGCGATAAATGGAATTTCATTCACTAAGAGTCGTCATCGTAACAAATATTGAAAATCCCCCCCCCCCCAAAAAAAAAAAAAAAAATTTGAGTTTGTACTCGCAGGATTTGCTGATAAAATTTAAATTTTGATGTTTGTAGAAAACATTCATCACTATCGATTGCTACCTTCCGTTTTGCTCTGCGATGTAAATCGTGAAATTGCGATCGGATGAGTCGTTTTTTTTTTTTTTTTTTTTTTTGACGGGTGTACATGGCCTTCCAATCTTTATGCTTTTCAGTTCATTTACATTTTGCATTGTCCACCACCTGTATCTCTAGGTTCTAGATTCAGCCTTGTATTTCTATTGTACTTTAAACACAGATAAAACACTCCTATGTACAAATTGTACATGGTAATTGTTTTCATGTACGAAACAATGACTGGCATACATTTATTTAGAAATTAGACATTACATCATTGCGAGATTAGGAAGGGACTTTCAGTGTATAAACAAAGAAGAAAAATTCTCCCGTTAAGAATTATGTTGATGTACCACCGGTTAGACGATGTTTGTTATTAAGTTTTAACACAAGCGACATGCACATTATATTGCTAGTCTCGCTCAAATACCATATCGCACTACTACGTATGCCACGTGTACTTTACCGCTCATATTTCTTTCCGCCCAAAGGGGGATGTTGTGTTACTCTAGTACGACGTTAATTAAAAAAACCAAAACTCAAATGTCCTCACGTTTGCGGGGTATGGAAGTTCAAGAGTCTGTTCAAGTGCGACCTCATATCACCGTGGTTCAAAATTACGTGTTGCCCTAGGATCTTTTCCTTCGGGTTTATTCCCGGACCGTCGCGTTTGGAGAGTGGGGTGCCAGCTCGGGTGTTGCTTCGTCATCTGACCGTGGTTCAAAATTACGAGGTGTTGTCCTCTAATCTTTCCCTTAAGGGACTGATTCCGGACCGTCGTCAATAGCCCGTTGTGATGCTCTAGTGCGTCGTTAACTAAAAAAATTACCCGGACCATCGCCTCGTGGTGTTGTCCTCGAACCAGGGGATTGATCTCGGACCGTCGTCAATAGCCCGTTGCGTTGCTCTAGTACGATGTTAATTAAAAATTACGAAATTACCCAGTCCGTTGCCAATAGCCCACTGTGTTGCTCCAGTGCGACATTTATTAAAATACCTACTTACATACCCCTTGGCGTATATTTTGAATACTTATCCCGTTCGGATCTTTCCTTTAAGGAACTGATCCCGGACCATTGTCAATAGCCCGGAAGACATCTTTCTTAACTAATCATACGTTGTGACTAAACGTACCAAGTATTTAGTTGTTACTGCAGTATCTTTATTAAGCAAAATGGTAGATTTCACACTAGGGAACAATCTAACAAAATAAAAAAAGCAGATACATTAAACAGTCACGGAAAATGCTTCCTTCCCGGAATGACGAGAGATGTGGGTACATCAGTAGGAAGTGACCTACTCAAACATTAATATCACGTTCTGCATCAGTTTGCCATGCTTACCACTAAACTGTCGAGAGCACCGGGGCACTGCCCTATTTTCTGTAGGTAGTTTTCAGGGCCTGTCGCTAGGGTAGGGTGTTTTGGTACGTCACACGCCTACCGAAAGCGTCCCAGGCATGCTCTATAGGATTCAAGCCTGGAGAGTAAGATGACCATGTCATGCACTCAATATCTTCACTTTCCAGTCTGACATCTCGGCCCAGACCGATTAAATGTCTTTTATTAGTTTCTCCTCATTTTGATAATTTCTCTTTTAGTCCAGTTCCCATGTTTCTGAGCTGAATGTTAGTAGCACTTGAAATGCATTCACTAGAGTGACACAGAAGAGAAGTACACCCCGACAGGAATCGAACCTGCGCCGCCTACAACGTGAAGGTTCCAAGTGCAGTGGGCGTACCCACCGAGCTACGACGGGCCCCGAAATAATTCAACATCTTGGATACCTAGAGTTTTCAAACAGTCAACTTTACCCATAATTTCCGAATAGATACTTTATGCTAGAGTTCGCCACTTAACAGTGTCAACAGAAGCTTTTGCAACTTGTCCAAGTGGGTGCCGTTTTGATACCAGTTTTGCTCAGCTTTGCCATCTCTTAATAAACTCTTCATGTGAATTTTACTCTCCGCTTACTTCCACCAAGAGCCCAAAATTGTGATTAACTACGTTTTATGATAATCACGATGTGCCTCATACGGCAGTATTTGTACTGAATTAAAATCTTCACCGACCGTCTGGTTTATTTAGACCGAAAATATCACATTTTTAAAGTGGGAAATGAGATTTCAACTTCTCGTTTATAAAGAACCTAGTCACATTTATACTTGCATTAAGTGGAGAACGTACTTTTTTTTAAGTATAGCGTGGTAAAGTTTCAACATCAAGCGTGTAAGCAATTACTTAAAAATGTAATCACTTTGAAATTCGCGTTTCCACCCAGTAAATCGGTAGACGACTCGAGGGGTTTGTGCAAATTAACTTAATAATTTCAGCGTGAACATAAGTTACTGAAAGAAAAACAATTACGGTTATGAACCAATTTGATTTATCACCATTTTGACAATAGTTCGCTTGAATTTATATCACAAGCAACATGCCGATATAGCATTAGAGTAACATGCAAATTAAGTCTTGCGTTACGAAACTGGTACCTCCATGACTTTACATTTAAAATGTTTATTTCTATCACTTACTTTTTCTCTGGTATCCTATAGGCCCGTAAATTAGAATGTCTTCAAAGAATCTCATTTCGTAAAAGTATATCTATATAAATAAGAATGGAGTGTTTGTTTGTACATTCAATATTTTCGACGCATTTCAAGTTTTCTATCCGTTTTGGACCCTTCTGATGCCGAATCCGCCTTTTTCTCGTTTGGTGTCTGTCTGTCTGTCTGTCTGTCTGTCTGTCTGTATGTTGTGCCCTATACACGTCCACGCGGTTTAAGATATTTTCATGGAAATTTGCATACAGAGAGTACTTATCTTGATTTAGTGAGTGGAAGTGGTTGCGAAAGTCTGTCAGTCCGTCTTTCTGTTCTATGCTCGATTTTGTGTTTGTGTGTTTGTGTAGGCATCACATGAATTGTATTCCAGATATTTGATTGCATTGTATTTTATTTTATACATAATCTAATAATTTAGTGAATGCAATATTAAACATTTCTTTATTGTTATATTTAGACGAGTTTCATGCTAAAACACCTTAGTAAGTATACTTAAATCAACCATAATTTGGTAGTTTTGGAAAAATTGGAATGTCTATTGAATATTACGATTAATTCGATTGCTTTACCAGTACTGCTGAAAAAGTAATTATTCTTCAAAAAATTATTTTTTTTTTGGAATTTCATTTCTGATACGTCATTTATTTCGAGTCTTATTTTTATTCTTTGCGCAATGAAAACGATTTCCGGAAATTTGGGACAGACGATATTTTTCAATGAAACGAGAATGAACACGATCGCGCGAGCAGTGATATTTTTTCTGGTTCTTTCGCTCTGAATTAATTTCACATTTCTAAATTTTGTACACTTTTAGTTGTAATTGTGGCAACTGTGCGAGTTCAAGAGATAAAATTGAATCACAAATTAATATCTTTAGAACAATTTTTCCGACATCTTTTATTTTGTTCTACTTCGCTGTTTCCTGTTTTAAATATTTATTATTTTAATAAATGTGTTTTCCTTCTCATCACACGCAACAGCACCACAAAGTATTAGACTTAAAAATGTTAGGTAAGTCAGTATAAATTTTCAGTAAATTTTAAGTATAGTTATGCCATTATTTAAAGAATAATGCCGTTATTTAAAGAATAATGCCGTTATTTAAAGAATAATGCCGTTATTTATAGAATAAAGCCGTTATTTATAGAATAATGCCGTTATTTAAAGAATAATGCCGTTATTTAAAGAATAATGCCTTTATTGAACGAATAATAATGTTTATTAATCCAAACTGGAACTTTTTCAAACAGTAAAAAATTCTTTGCAATAATGACAGGAGAATATTGCAAAATTTCACAATGTCGCATACCGGAGGCAAGAGTGCCACAAGTAAAAAAATATTGTTTTGTTGACTATGAGTGCGAGAGCACTCGCCGTAAATCATAATTTTAATTAATTGAGTTGAACATGAAAAGAACTTAAGAAAGGGAATTCCAAATCTTCCTATAAATCGTCTTTTATAGTAGTAACCTTAGTATCACCTTTCGTCATTTTGTAGCTTTGTCATACAGCAATTGTGCGATGTATGTGAAATGTATTACATGAATGGATATGCATGTGTAGGATTTGCGTCCAAAGTAAGTTGTAGAAAATATAAAGATGGCGAAAGATGTTAAAATAAATTTTTATTCTACAAAAAACGTAAGTCATTATATATTTTGATTATCTCTTCAATCTAGAGTAAACCAATTCAAACCGAGTAAGGTCGGGTATTTTGCTAGTTACTCATAAAATTATAAGGCGTGTTCTAAAATAAATTGTTAAAACCCAAACACTATGCTTTAAAAAAATTAAATAAAGCTTCTAGGCTGAGTAATACAAGAAAACTGTAGGCGTTGAAGTATAATAAATCAAAGAAATCAGTTTACAATTTTATTTTAAAACACATTTACATTAAAATAAGCAAAAGAATAGTTCTTAACAATACTTCTCATGATTAGCCGTACCAATATACATCTCAAGAGAAACTCTTACAAATGGTACAGTTAAGCAAGCTTATTTAAAATAGCTTTAAGTCAATTTTTAAATAGTTAGTGTGATGTCCATTGATAAATACATTGATAAAACATTCGAATGCGAGGGAGTCTTCTGCGAATCCATCAGGGGGAGAGATTAGTTCCTCCAGTCACAAATCTCGTCTTTGTTTACATGTCCTCAACGGAACAACTCTTCAAGAGCTAGTTGTAGAACGAGAGTAGTCCTCAAATATTCTCATTAAGTTAGATGTCCAAAAGATTGACATTTTGCATGAATCTAAAAACTTTCGAGTCGATAACTTAGAAAAAACTGCGTGTTTCATCATTCAGAAGTTGTTCAATTGAATACTTATTCCCATTCTCCAACATATAATACTCCTGGAGACGCTGGACTAGTCAAGGTTCGCATTCGGCCGTAAAGTTTAGAGTAATCTTCATCACTAAACGTTTCCGGTTCTGAAACAGAAAAAAAAAATTAAGTCAACCATTTGAAACTCCGAATTTATTCAGTAGTAGGATTCAGAAATGAAGGGATTAAGATTTGTCGAATGGACAGCATAAATTATTCAGTTAGACTATAATACAAAATGAGATAGCTTTCTAGTACAACACAGTTCAAAATTATTATAACGCCCAAAGGCTGGTTGGGGTTTTAACTTACAAAGGTCTTATCAGGCCAAGCTGAGCTAAATACAAACGGAAAACATCAAGTAAAGAATGATACACACAGGAAAAGATTTACCGACACATCCGGGCCTGGTTACTGGTTAAGCCCATTGAACAGTGAATGTCCTACCACATAAACATGATTTAAAAAAAGTTTTATGACTAGGAGTAGAAGGTATCTTTTCATTAGGCATCTTGTGATTAATTCAGCTCCAGCGAGTTGACATTCGAGTCGCATAGTTTTAAAGATTCTTGTTAAATTAAGGCCAGGTAGAATGTAAACATGTTCCTACAATTGGAGTCTTTAGCCATGATTTCTGGCTCCGAGTTTATCGTTAGATGTCTGAAACCATGGGGATCCATGGCAGTGATCACTTGTTGGTGAAACAAATCATTTAACACGTTCGCTGCCGATCTCGCGTCTGCGCGTGATCGTTCTCCGCTTCAGTTGGCATTATATGTTATGTGTTGGAGTGGACTAAAGGTTAGGAGCTAGTTGTAAAAGTATGTGGTTTCGAATTTATAGCTTTATTAGTTATTAAAACCATTTCTAACGCGGAGCAATAACTAAAAGTATCGCCAATACCACGCAATTTATTCTGGTATTGGCGCACTTTTCAATCATTTGTTATAAGTAAGTCTGCTTCTGGGAAACGCGACAAGCAGCGAACGTGCTAAGGTGATCGCCATACTTGATTTCGAGTGTGGCAGCCCTTCCCTGCGAGTTTGACCATCTTTATATAAAAACTTCCCAAGGTCATGCGCTTTTTCACTGGAGCTGCACTGAGAAGCTTTTTAGTATAGACAAACTTTCGGATGAATTTCCAATTGATTAATTTAATTAATCGCTTTGACAATGTCTGGATTAATGCTGCAGTTGCTTTCGAGTGATCGCCAAACTTGATTTTGAGTGTGCCAAACAGTCACAAATTGAAGCGGAAATATATCGCTCATGGACTGCAACATTGGCACAATAACAAATTCAGAAAAAAAAATTTACTTTAAGTTTACAGTACTATAAATGCACGCAAAACACTGTCATTTAGTGGTCTGGTATTGAACAAAAATGTATTGGTTCATTGCTGGAAAGGTAATATAATTTTTCACTTCCGACGTGTATTTTGCATACTTCTACACATGCAAACCATTGCATACTTTTGTCCAAAATAGTCTTACCTCTTCCTGTGTCAAATGTTCCATCTTTTTGCCTTAGTAGACTCAAATATCCAGAGCTATGACTTTTCCGTACCGGAGGAACTTGAGTGATCGGATGTTGAGCAACTTTTTTCCCAAAGTTGGGGACTCTAGCTTTCATGCCGCAGTAGTAAGGGTCATCTGTAATAGAAATATTGTTAATTATGGCGATATAGCCACCCAGCGACTGTTTAACACAATTTATTTCGTGTAAATTTGTTAGACTACTCTAGTGGGCCATTATCACTCGCATACCTATCCAAGTTGCTACACATTTATGCATCAAGTGTTGTATCTCAATTTATATCTATTATACACCATGCAAGCGTCTACTAGTTTTATTAAAAATGCTGCACCTTGATATCAAAATTTATTATGCACATGCAAACTGATTAGTGAATATATTTTTAATTATGCAAGTGTAAACTGACATCGAATAATATATCATTCCAAGAGAAGAGTCTGATAAAGAAATGCCGTCTTCATAGTTTTATTCTTAATTTATCGATGTCTAAATTGTTCTAATTAGAGTTAGTTCCACGAGTGATATAGAAAATGGGCGCTATTTTATACAACCAAGGGAAGACTGAAAATAGAGGCAAGGCAGACTTACCTGGCTATCTAATTTACAAAACCAGAAAAATTCTCTATTGGTAGACAAGTAACTTTTTGCCGACTAATGTCGTTAAGCAACAATAAGTACAAATAGGTAAACCAGTATTTCATAAGTTCATTTCACCATCTATCACGTGCTTCTGCAAGTTTATCGAGTAGTTATGAAATTTCATTAAACAATGCTAAGCAAAATACATCACCAATCAAATAAGGAGATTTGTACATTTTTATTAAAAGAGAACAAATTTCAATTCTAGAAAAACAGCCAAGCAGACGTTTTCAATCTTTTCGCTTGTAAAAATTTACATTGAGTAGTCACTTTTTCTGGAGGTGCGATGTGCTTAACTTTTTGGATGCAGTTTTAATAAAGTTATTAGTCTATCTGTGTGAATACATTTCAAATATTTTAGTACTGCGTTAGATGATAAAACTTACAAAATTTAACATGGATTTTTCATTAAAAGTTTAAAACGTTTTGGTTGGGTTTTTATGGCGCAAGGGCAACACATGGCCAAGCTTAAAACGTTTTGGATTTTCAATATTAACCATAACCATCGCTTATGTGCGCGGAAATTGCGACAAGCTAATTTTGAAACAAATTCGATTTAATTATAGCATTATTTAAATATCTGCAGTGGATCAAAAGTATTTGTCCCACCTCCACGTTTCTTTTTATTTTCATGAACTTTAAAAGGATGAAGTTAAATTAAGATTTAAAATTCTTACCACTTATAATCTGTCCTATTTTAGCCTGTCAAAATAAATGAACCTTTTGCTAAAATCGCTTATATGCAACGAAACCCATGTACCCACTAAAGTATTAGGTCACCCACCTTAAACAGAAAAGCTAAACAAAAACGTGGAATGTGTTAGAGTTTCTGCATTTCATCCTGCACCTTAGATTGCTCAAGTCTCAATTCCATTGTACTAGGTATTTAGACAGGATGGAACCAATTTTATTCTTGGATTTCACTATTTTAAGACAAATAGTGAAATCCATTCAAAATCCATCTTAAAGCAGAATTGAATGAAACTGGTTCTAGTTTGACCAAATACCTGGTGCAGACAAAGACATTCAGATTTAAAACAAGCGAAGATGCAAGACAAAATGCAAAAAAAATTTACCGATTTTCTTGTTTCGTTTCTATATATAGGTAGACGAATACTTGGTAGGTCTTATATTACGAGTTAGGTAACATTTTAAATAGTTTTAGCAAATCTTATAATTAAAATTTGACGAGTCTAATAGAAATCGCTTTTATTTGTTAAATACATCCTACATAATATAAAATGCCTGAAATTGAAAGAAATGTGGAGGACAAATACTTTCTAGACAATGCTGGGAAATAATACAAGTTCAAGAGGATGTCAAAACGAAAATTTAAATATATTTCTAACCTTTGTACCCAGACTGCTGATGCATTTTATGCAAGGGTTTTTCTCGTTTCCAGTCGTCATAGTCTGGCTGAAAAAGAAATTAAAATTGTAACTTTACGTTACTTTTCAGATCGGCTACTGGAAAGAAATCTACGAGAACCAATTAAAACAATTGTAAAATACAGAGGAAAATTTTACTTTATTTCAATTTTACAAATTACGATTTCCCAATAATTTAGATTCAACTTAAAGATATTTGATCGTTCGATTCGAATTAGTGGTAAGTTTAACGCCACACTGAAGCAATTCTCTTGCGAAGACACACCAGTCTGTTATTAAATGGGATTGTATTAAAAAATAAAAATAACGAAATTACGAGGCATTTCCTGAAGCTAAATATAGGTGGCAAAAGCAATGTTAATACAACGTTACTCTTTCCTTGAACGTTTTTGAGTACGATTTTAGCACTATTCCATTAATTCCAAGCAATGCCAAATTAACGAATTATATTTGATTGTAGTCAACATTAATTGGATTAAACGCCAAACGTTTCAAAAGACGGAACATTTGCTTTTCAGTTGTCCTGCATTGGAAAATTAAAGAATGATTTGAGAAGATTGGGTAAAAACATGGCCAGTGAAACTCAATATTTTCTAATGAGTAGAAAAGCAGATCAGATTTAAGTTCAAAACTTGCAATTTTAGTTAATTTTTTTTACAACGTTTCTTTGTTTAATCAATTTTTTCTGTATGCCCCGTTTACTTCTGCAGTGTGCACGGAGTTTGCTTTTGTTCAGTAAAATAAGTGGCCAAAACAGCGATAAACTACATTTTAAGGTAACCCGATTTGTATTATACACAAGCATTTGGACAGCAAAATTAAAATATCCGCAGCCTGGTTTTAAACTGAAAAATCCCCCTCATTTACAGATTCTAGAACTAATCGTATAAATTTAGTGTTCCATAAAAGTTTGAAAGATTGAACTATTATACAGAGTTCATCAGTTTGTTGTTAGTTAGTGAAGAGTAAAGCAAAGATTTAGAATCTTTGGCAAAATCCTCATTTTTACGATCGTTACTTGTAAACCAAGACCAATAAGAGATCTTTCTAGATATAAAATACATATTGAGTAATCTATATATTAACAAGTTACTGCCTCAGCCGTAGGATTGAAAACTCGTTTATTTCGCTTGATTATTAGACGGTTTCCCGAGAAAGTACGGATCAAAAAATTGTGAAAAAAACATGGTTTGTTCAAAATTGTACAGGGAACAAGATTTTTTTTCTGACGCAGCTATTGGTTATTAAGGTGCATCAAGTGTCAAATTCGAAAAAAAGCGAAATTTCAAACGCTAGTGAGCAACGCATGCACAAATTTTCAGTCTTCAGCCTTGAATTTGTTAGGGTACCTCTAAATTTGAATTTTTGTCCCTCACCGAGTTTAGAAAGTTCAATTTGGTTGCTGGTAATATTTTTTTGAAATTCGGGAAATTTTCGTTTATTTTTTGTTAAATCCGTCACATCTATAGCCCAATACTATTAGTTTTTAAATTTGAAAACATCACTGAATACCTTAAAATGCACTTTCTTATGGTATAATTATTTTTAAAATTGGTTCATAAATAAATTCGATGTGATGAAAAGTATAATTTCGCGATGGTGTACAAATTTTCCATCGCAGAGATGAAACGTTAGATCGTTCTAGCTGGCCTTGTGACGCTTGCGAAAGGAGTGTTTGTTTGCCAAGCCTACCAAATGGGATTGCGTAGCATTTACCGGGGGTTGTCAAGCGTAAGAGAGAAGGGGGCGGAGACCCTAGTACTTTAAAAAATGAATAAATAATTTTAGTGCCTATCTCGTCATTTAAGACATTTTTCATCATATTATAGGCGATAACTTCCATTTTTTGAACTAATCGAAAAGGCAATTTCTTACCTACTAATCTGCTGTTACATTTGAGGCTGCCACAGGACCTTTGGGGCCGATATAAACTTACCTGATTTCTAGGGTACCAAGCAAAACGAATTTAAATTTATATTGTTATTGTATTACAAATCCTAACCCCAATCAACAGTTATAACCATCAACGTAAAAGACCAAGTGAATGCTTTTGGGATATGGTAGGCGTCTAGACGATCTTTACACGACGTCCGTCTGGAAAATATCCAACCATTGCTAATCTAACGAGAATGGTTTCTGTGGCATTGATATAATTTGGTAGCCAAGGATAGGGAACATTGATGCACATACACGAAGTCACGCGAACCCATTACTCATCCGTTGCATGTTAGACGTCGTTGAGCATGTTTCGTGACCATCGCATTCGCAATAAACGAGCGAATTTACATAAAAGTTTAGGTAAAACTTGAAAATTCGTCATCAGGATCCATTCCAATGATTAAATTTTCCCTATGGAAGACTTCTTCCCGTCTGAAGACTGTCACAGAAACGTCAAGATCATGTCTACTATATTATAATTATGAAGTTGATCATTACTAGTACTCTCCTCCAGGTCAAATTAATATGGAGTACTACCTTTAAGTTATTAGATTGAGATGCAGTGCGAAGAAAATGGCCATAGCTGTGAGCAAATGCCGAGTCAGATTCACGACAATAAGCGGGCGCTTATTCATCACTTATCGAGCAGGGTTTTCGGGAAAACGTCAGCTTCCAAGTGATACAGATGTAAATCCCACATTTCTCATCCCATGATTTCTGGATTCCCAAAACTAAAACCACCTTATCAAGGGAAGAGACTTCAGACTGCGGATGTAATTCAAAATAAAACTGGCAGCTGATTGCGATTTTAATAATGGACTTAGCAGAGTATTTTGAAAGAAATGACGGGAAGAGAAGTTCCGAGATGTCTACTTTGAAGGAAATGAAGCGCAAGTCTTAAGTGCGATGAATCTTGTTGTACGTTACATGGCTAGATATTTTCCCGACAGACATCGCATTCATGGGACAAGACCATACTTATTAAACTGGATACTTATACGAAAACCAGAGTTACGAGAAGCAATTTTCAAAAATCCAAATTGTTTACAATTATTTATTAGCTGACTAATTGGGCTGTTTTTATGGCGCAAAGGCCACATTTGGACAAGTTGCATCAAACACTAGACAAAATTTAATATAAAATCTACAAGTTGAAATTAGTTAAGGCATGAAATCAATAGTTCAGAAATTATATCAATAAGTAAAAATAAATTTCTGAGACAAGAATCTCCCAAAAAAGTTTTTTAGAGTTGCATTAGAAACTAATCACATTTCTCCATCTTTATTAACGGTACAATATCTGACATTTTGACTGAATGTAAAGATTTAAACACAAATTGAGCAGGTTCTGCAAGATCAAGTGCCCGTAAAATACACGACCTACGACCCGTAATTGCTAGGTCAATCCCATACCTTATTTGTTAAAATTATATTGTAGAATCTCCTGGAATTTATGGCTCTACAAAATCGAGATCTAGCTACAACTATAGAACTTTGATCTTTCTAAATACTTGAATAGTACGATTTGAGGGCAAAAACCAATCTAAACTTCAGTCGCATTAAAAAAATACTTAGTTTGAAAGCCTCCTCTAACAATACAATAGCTTTTAAATTCACGTTTGTCTAAAAAAACAATAGACTAAATTCGATAATTTTAAACTAGGCTTATAAATACATGTACGGTGTGATGAAAATGTGAACCTGGATGACACAGAGATTAGAACCATCACAAAATTTAATTATTCTTAAATTAGGAACAGAAGAGGTTACATGGATCATGGCAGTCTACACGTTGGCAACGTGCATGAGTTTTATGGACTGCGCTCCTGCGCGTGGAAACGTGAGAGAATCGGTCACTATCTCAACCGAGTTTCTGAAAATTAATGTTTCCGCGTGACTTCTGGTGGCGATATGGGGACGGATTTCATATACATTTCAAACTTCTTTAAGATATTCTTAAAGTTTTAAAAAGGCAATTGAATTTACTTACCACAGGAACTGGAACTCTGTTCAAGTCTCTTGGGGGTAATTTCGGGGGCTTTGCTTCTCTTAACGTGTCAGACATTCTCTGAGAAGCTCCATCTGAAGAATTGAGAACACTATAGGGATCCTCTTCGAGGGGCAGTGGCATTTGGCGCCTGTCGTTTATTTTCTCAATACTAGTTCGTTTCGGCACTGGAAAATGTTAAATAATTAAAGTATGTCATCAGAGAATAGACAAAGAAAAATGACTTGCGTTTTATTCCTCGAACATTTGAACCAAAATCTAAAAATTTAAGTTTCAATACGAGTATAGAGCATAAACACACAATATAGTTGAAACTAAAAAGTTACCGCCGTAGGATAGAAAACTCGCTCTTTCGTTCGATTCTTAGATGGTGTCCCGCGGAAGTACGAATAAGATAATTACGAAATTAACATGGTTTGTTCCAAATTGTACAGGAAAGCAGATTTTATCCGACGCAGCAATTAGTTTAGGGTGCATTAAGTGTCAAAGTTGAAGGAAAAAAAACCGAAAATTTATTCTCTTTCCTCGGGGAGAATCAGCAAAGTCTTCCGAAATTTTATTTTAGTTATTACGCAAGTTTTTAAAATGGGGTGATTTTGGACCAGAACTATGTAAACTTTCGCAATCAATTTAGAGCTTGCGACAGCTCTCCCTATACAAACGCAAGCCTTTTAAAAATCATACGGAGAGTTTAAAAAAAATGAATTTTTAATAATCATGATCTTTAAATTATGATCAACTTCTATTTCAAAACCCACAACAGACAGAAACTGAATAAAAAAATAAGTTTAACAAGTTAAGTTGGTCACAAATTGACTTACCAGGTGGAAGTTTGGACTTAAGCATGTCTAAAGCTACTACATTGATTACCATAACCCAGCAGGAACAATCCAATATCTCAGGGCAGTCTTTAACAAATGAAATGGCAGAGATGCATTGACTTTCCAACTGTCTTCTATCTGGATAAACTCGTTTAATTTCTTTATTTACATTCGAAGTAAACTTTCTCATATCAAATAACTGGAATAAAAGTAAATGGTTAGTCAATTAACAAACATGAACTAAAAATATGCACGTGATTAAGTATTTCTTAAACGTTAAATAGTTATGTTAAAATCGCGCAGTGCAGCCAGAATTTCTCAAGCATTCATTTTCAAAATTAATGACATTATAAAAGCCTCCATGTCTACTCCTACAACGGAATCTAATAATTTTTAGAAACCAATATTTTCAGAATACTTAAAAGCTTGACTAATCTAAACTTCACACGTAACCTACAATAGCACAGCCATTTTGTAACCCAAACTATTCGCATACACACCAACCTAAAGAACAAAATTGTACGTTTACTTCCGATAGAAACTAATTACAAGAGCATAGCTGACCTAAACCAGATAAGAAAGACCTTAATTTTTTGCAGTTAGCAAAAGTTGAGGTTCCATGTATATTAATTTACATGTGTACTCATTTTAATTTTAATGGTTTGTATACATACAATAAAATTATCTCCATCTGTCAAGTGTACCTCTTAATTGTATGTAAATACTATATACAACATTGCAAGGAATATCCAAGCAAAAATATTAAAGTCAAGAAAACTTTGATTCGCAGGGAACTTTTCGAAATCCGAGAAGTATCGAAATATCTCAGTCAGAGAAAAGCGCTTTTCTATATACCTGTACCTATTCTAATACAAGTTTTATGTTCGTGCAACTAACTCCATCAAAAATCATTGTAATCGAAAAATTATTTTTGCCTATCTAGCGTTTGGCATCAAACTTTATAAAGCTAATTAAAAAATCGATTTTTCGATCGATTTCCACCATTTTGAGTCTTGTCTCCTTGGGAATTCAAAGGCAATTGTGAAAAACAGAATTAGTCAAGGAGAAAACATGAATTTAGTCTTTTTATAGGTTCTTCAGAGGTATTTTAAAGGAGATTTTAAATTATGCTTCAAAGGTCACGATTCTGTATCGCCAGCTCTGAGTAGAAACTCATTGAGAAAAAAACTTCGTTGTACAGCTGTTTAAAGACTTCTCAGATAAAGGTAATTGTAAACATTTTGAGTGTTATAATCCCTGTCCTAACACACAAGTCCCATTCGCACATTTTTATTTCTAATATATTAATAGATTTACTACAATTCAAGTGAACTGTGTGACGAGGGTAACATTTTCTAACCTTAAATTTTTTCAGCGAGTTAAATTTTAAAAGTTACATTTTCGATTTATAGATCTTTGCTTACAATAAAAGACTACTAAACTGGCATTCTTTGGCTACTTTATTTTAGCAAATATTTTTCCAACGTTGAAATATATGGCATGCGTAATGACGTCATTTTGAAGCAATGCTTTTTGTACACATCAAGAAAGGTAGGTAGTTTGATTTACGTCGCACTGGAGCAACACAATGGGCTAAAGACTATTGGCAACGATCCATGACCAATCCCGAAAAAGATCCGAGAACGACACCTTGTAATTTTGAACCACAGTAAGATAAAGAATCGCTGCAAGGTCAACACTAGAGCCTGCACCCCCTCTTCAAACTTCCACATTACGTCAACTTAACACGCATCAAGAAAAACGAGACATTTAAAAATCTCCAATATTAAATGTAACCCTGAAAATAAATTGCAACACAAGACTGTGTTCGGTTTTTATTTAACCGTGCTGGAAAATCAACCTTTTGAATTTTTAAAATGTTCTCATTTCCTTTTCACAAGTGAAAACTATTTTAGAGCAAACTCTAGTTATTTATTTTGCATTTATGATGCAAGGGCCAGATTTGAGCAAGCTGAGCCAAATACAAGACAATGTCAAGTAAAACATGTCGTGAATGGGGAAAAGTTGGAAAAGAGTAGAAGGATTGAAAGCAGAAAAAGTTGCTTGGGGTAACCCGGGAGTGTGACTCCAGCGTTTACTAAAGACAATAAACCCCACAGGAGAAAAGATCACTAGAGTACCTCGGTCCTACACTTTGGAACAATGTTTTAAACAGATCAACAAAACAATGAACTCGCGACTCGTACCTTATCAAGAAAATAAGCAGTCTCCGGAAAAGTCAGTTTTTGCTCCAAGTCGACAATATGATCATTGATAGCCAACAGGGTTCTGAGCTCAACTTCTCATATTGATAGCGACAATCTCAAGCAGTCATTCCTGGACTAGTTTTAAATTGTCATTTCGCTCAGTAAATTTTAGATTAGATATAAAAAATGTGTTGGAACATTGATAAAACATCTGCGATCAGTTTTACGCAAAATGAGCTAAAGATCTATGATTGAGACATTACCTTAACTGGTTTTTCCACTTCTAATAAGCCGCCAGCTATAATTATATCGGTTGCTATGCTGTTTTCTTCAGTTTTGACTTCTTTGACATAGACATTTGACTTGCTTACTCTTTTCACCATTATATTGCCATCTTCGTCCATTTTGATTTTGACACCCTAGAAAAAGCATTCAAAAAATGTCATAGAATACATAGCAACATAATCATACCGAAAAAGAAAAGATTTGAACTTACGTGTCCAATGTGTTTCTTGATCTCTTCCGTTTTTGCATCTCTCATTGGATTGTCGAAACCACAAAGCCCGATTCTGAAAGAGTTTCGATATTAATAATTTTTGAAACGAGTTTTGAATAGGATGTCTGGGTTTTACGAGGCAAGGTTCAAAAAACAAGCTGCGCCAAACACTCGATGCAAATTAAAATAACCGAAAAGTACATTTAAAAACACGTATTTATAGAACAGATTATATGAATGTGGCTTAGAGTCATAAGGTATGTTAGAAGACTAAAGAAATGGGTCATACATGAAATAACGTATGGAGGCTAAAAATACTCGTGTTCAAAATTATCTTTACATTCCCAAAAATAATTATATACCATGAAATACCCAATCGATGTAATCCATTTTTGCAAGGAATGTGTGAAAGACAAGCCTTATTAGCACTATCCAAACATTGATAAAACTTTTTGATATGCAAATCAAGGCGTTACGTCATCCGACGGTGAATCAAGCGCTTTGCGCAAAGTGAATATACGAGTGAATTTCTGCAATACAGCATTTGATTTAAGCGTGCAAGGACTTCAACTGGTTTGTCATGTCTCTGAAGTATCATTTGGAAGAATCTAAAGAGGCGCATTATCGGCCGTTTAGATGCAGGGCAAACAATCCTTGAAGCAGCGAGATGTGTGAATATTTCAAGAGTCTCTGCTCTATGGAAACCTGGAACTGCTGTAAGGAGGCCTGGACAATGTCGTAAACTTACAACTGCTTCTCGAGATTGATATATAGCAATAACTGCCCGTCGTAACAGGAAGTCTACTGCTCGGCAGTTGAATTTAGAGATTGCAGCCGCCACGGGAACTGTTGTATCATGGCAAAATATATACAGAAGGCTTAATGAAAAAGGCCTTTATGCCAGAAAGCCAAGGGTATGCGTTTCAGTCTTCACAACACAAGAGGGATTGCTTTAATTTGTGCAAAGCACATCAGAACTGGAGTCATCAGTAAAGAGGACAAGAGTTCATTGGTGACGAGTCGAGGTATAGTTTAACATCAAATTCTAAGCGTTTTAACATGTGGAGGGAGTCGGGAACTCTAAATCTTCCTTCGAACATTATGGAATGTGACCGTTTTGGTAGTGCAGGCGTGATGGCGTGGGAGGAATAATGATTGATGGACGTACGTCCCTACACGTTTTCAACACAGGATCTGTGACCGGCCAGATACCGGGATGAAGTCTTTGAACATTATGCAAGACTTTACAGAGGTGCATATGGATTTGGTATCTTTATTTATGGACGATAATGCTCGTCCACATCAAGCAAACCTCGTTGACAAATTTCTTGAAAATAAAACCACCGAGCGAATACCGTGGCGAACAAAATCTCCCGATCTGATCCCGATAGAGAACTTACGGGACTACCTTGGAAAAGCAGTTGCACGGAGACATCATCCTAGAGATACAAATGCCATGAAGACCGCATTGCTGGAGGAGTGAAACTTAATCCCCCAAACTGGTTAACATTATTGCCAGCATGAAATCACGTTGTGATGCGTGTACAAGTTAGAGGCGATCACATTCCATATTAAATTCATTCGCCTCACTTTGTTATTTTTTTCTGAACTCTCCTTGTCCCATACTACCCTTTTTATTGTTTCACGTTGCAGTTTTATGTCATGTAGTGTTCTTCAATTTTTTTCCCTTTGTATTTGTGCTATGATGTTATGTCTAATCCCACAGAAATTCATAAAATTATAGTTCAGTTTCCGAGAAATCCGTGATTCTATGCATGCAAAGATAATTCTGTACACCAGTGTATACGCGAGACTTAGACGAAATGTTTTTTCTAGTATAAGATGGAGCTGATAATAGATAGAGTAAGAGTCTGTTTTAAGCACTATAAACGCAGTTATTTCGGTGGAGGTTGATTAGTCTTATGGTCCAAGAACCATATTTGGCCAAAGCTGTACCAAACACAAGACAATTGATACACACACACAAGGAAAGTTTTACTGACACAGGTGATAAATACACACAGGAAAGAGTAACTCAACAGCAATCGCACCTGCGCCGCATACAAATTGCTTGTCAACGAAGCTGGGAAACCCCCCGTGCCACAGCGACCCTAGTTGCTAGTGGTTGGTTGTTTCGCAGTTAAAACGCTGGGGCTACATTTGGCCAAGCTGCACCAAACACTAGACAGACAACGCCAGGTAAAAAGTGCCGTGGAAGGGTAAACGAGGCATTGGTAAATAGAATGGGGCGAAAGCAGTTAATGATCGTTTGGTATTCCGAGTGAAGGACACCCGCGTTTACTCAAGACAGCCCTTGAGGGACAGACTGCTGTCTGAAAAACTAGTAAAGTTAGCCATCTTTGAATGCTATCGTTTCGTTCCACCGAAATAAAGAAAGCGCGTGCATCCATACCCATCTTTTCATCTAAAACTGGTGATCAAAAATTAAGTTTAAAATAATTTACTAATACTTTTATGTGTATATTTTTGAGTGCTTTATAATTCATTCCTAGCTAAATTGACGAGATTAAAGCCATTACCTGTATCCATCAAAACCATCATCTGAACCATTTATTGTCAGAACAGGAGCACGTGCATACGCTTTTGCAACTCTTCGGTTTCTTTCCATGACTATAATTTTAGCCCAGATTTCGTCATCTATCTGCTTCCACTTGTTTAGGACTTCTTGTATATGGTCCTGAAAGAGTTAAAGTATGTTATTACACGTAAAATCTCACGAGGTTATGAAAGCGGGAAGTTGGATAACAATCCATTACGTACGTTATGTAGTTAGACTTTGGGATTTTTACCCCCCCCCCCTATGGAAATTAAACCACCTAAAGTGGAGGTATTGAATTGTTGCAAGGTAAACTTCAAAAATCTGTTTCATCGACTGTAATACACACTTAAACGTTGAGCAATAAAAATGGTTGGTTTTGGACTTATGGCGCAAGGGCCATATTTGGCCAAGATGTGCCAAACACAACGCCAGGTAAGAAATGGGACAAAAAGGGGTATTGTGGAACCGAGTAATAGGATGAAAGCAGATAAAATCGCTTTGATATCGCGGGAGCGCAAACCCCGAGTTTACCAAAGATAGTAAACCCACATATATATGGTTAAAGAAAAGATCACTAGAGTATCTCGGGTCCGTGAAGCCCGTTCAAACCTAAAGATGTGTTGAGGGCATATTGGTGTGGGATACGACTAAGTACAACTAGAGTAGTTCAGACAGCTAAACCAAGACTAAATACTTAATAAAATGATATATTAAAATGCTTTTTAATAAACTTTGAGTTGATTGAAAATGGAACGGTTGAGCTTGATCTCTTACAATCTTTTTTGCTGATATATGGATTTGAAGTGGATATTAAGAAAATCCAAACTAGTCGGTATGGTTCACACTAAATGGCTTAAATGACCCATTTTCCATTTGGATGCAGATAACAGTGGAATTATATGAAATACAAAAATGATATGTTTATAACTAAATTTAAATAACAAAAATTCAATAATCGTAAGATTATTGAATCGTTATTGTGTATGCATCAGTCACTTGACACTTTTATTAAAAATTAGATGATAAATTCCAGTTGTTTGCCGCAGTTTTTAGGTGCAAGGTCGCTTTGCTAAACATATTTTGTAAAGAGCAGATTTAAGTGGCTATTTTCCGTGGCAGTATCTCAATCGGCACTTTTTACGCCCATTAGTAAATTTTTTCGAGATGGCTGCTGCCAAATTAGTCCATCTTACTTCCAAAAGGCGAGCTTATTTTACTCAGCAGTGCATATGGAATTCTTAAAGTTTACACATTATTAAAAAGTCATTAAATCGGTCAAAATGACCTGTAGCGGTAGAAGTAGGTATACTTCATACCACGACTGATGCAGGGAGGTAAAAATATCCATTCTACTAAATTGATAAACATTTCGTGAAAAGTCGTGAAGTCCATCGAGGAAAGTGACAAAACGTCTAATGCAAGTTTAAGTCAAAACTTTAAATTTACCAAATGAAATGGCTCCATTAGTGTTAAAGCAAGAATTTTTATTGCACAAGTTCCCCAAGTCTATGCTCTTGCGTCAAGAACGCAGTCGTAAATTTAGAACTTCATTGCGATGCGTTTGGGAAGCGAGAGAGTCACCCAACTTTATTGCATGTCCAATTTTAAGGTAGAAAGTTGGTCGGCTCGTTAAACGAGTCTTAAACACATCATTCAAGGTGTACCCTGCCCCGTTGCGAGTCCTACGATTTTTACCAATCACGCAATTCAACCGTTATGTTCCGTGTCTTACCTTGAAAAGGACTCATTCTGACAACGTTGTGTAAGAAACAATCCCGATATGTGATTTAGATATACTTGAAGATAAAATCTACTCTCTCGAATGCCGCGGTTTCAAGTTGAACTTATCAACAGAATTAGTGTTTTCAAACACATGTCACTTGGATGTAATGTATGGGCAATTAAAGGATCGGAAATACTTCATAGCAAGGTTGTTTTTGGAACAAGGGCCATATTAGGCCAAACATAGACAAAGTCAAGTAACGAGTACACGGGAGGAGAATTTTACTTACATGGGAAATTTCAATTTTTTAAAAATCTAGTTTGATATCGATTTTTAACTATAAAATACGCTATACGCCAGAGTAGACGGAAAATGGAATTTTTAATTTTAAGTTAACTGTCCCGTAGACACTATTCACTAGTAATACCGAAGTCATGATCCGAGTCTTTCCTTTTCAATAAAGTTAATATAAGGAGGCTTTCCTTTTATATAGAGGAACAAGTCACGACGAATAAGATTAAATATGGAAGTGTATTTCCAAGGATTTTTTTAACACCAAGAGTTGTTCAAAAGGAAGATCTGGTATCCAAATAAGTTGCTTATAGCCCGTCATTAGCTCCAAAATCCATCTCGTCTAAACATTTCAAGTATGCATGTTAATCCATGGTCATTGATATAAGGTCGAAGCATGACTATTCCGACATTCCAGCGATAAAACTTTTGTTCCTCTGATACCGAAAGATTCTCACTAGACTAGTCATTTTCTTTATACGCCGTCTTCATCGAAGTAAACGAATACCAAATTCTCCCGATTCATAGTACTCAGTTCTTTTAATATTCTATGTACTTCCAGTGCCACTAAAACGCCGGGAAATCAGTTTACTTTTAAAATTTCGAATTTGTCCATGTTGGTTCCCTTTGATCCATGACAATCTCAATTCCTACGAAATATTTGAAGGCTATTGACCTCTTGGTTGGTCTTTTAATATGAAGTTAGTCTTAGATTTGACACATTTTCAGCTATCAGCATGCCTACACATAGTTCACATTAGCACAATCATTGCAAATTATTAATAGCATTGTCACTTCCATCTTTTAAACGTTACATAGAAACTTTGAACTGTGGATTGGCATTTCTGGCAATATTACGCCCAGCACAAGATAGTCTTGTGTTATTAAACCCAACCCAAGACACTTTGAACGCGCGAAAGTTGAAAAGTTTTGTTTAATTCAAAAGGACTATCCCGAGTGACCGTCAGAAAATTGAAGGGATGGTATAAGATGGGTTAGAACTTAGCCACTAACATGAGCTTTTAACGATCTCATTCTAGGTCTTTAAGATCTTATGATCTTGCTAACGAAGGCTAACAACATTGAAAACTTTACTGACTGGTTAATACGATCATAAAGCGTGATTTCAAACACTAATTTGCGATTAGATAGTTAATCTCTGCCAAGTTTATTCCAAAACCCATTGACTTAAACTTCCGAGATCTTACGACAGACACTCCGTCACATGCTCCGTCTATTTCATTAGAAGGTCGACGGTATCGATCAGTGTTTAATTTGTCACTGTACGAACATCACGCGTTAACGAAGGCTAATTAAACTCTTTGATAGATACCATCGACCTTCTATTGAAATAGCATAAGGGCGGAGTGACTGTCTTAAGATCTAGATAGTGTTTGGGATGTGTGCTTGGATTTAGAAGTTTAATAGATTTGGCTGATTGAAAGCTTTACTGACTAGTTAATGCGACTGTAGAAAGTGATTCAAAACACTAATTTGTGGATAGGTAGCCAATGTGGCGACTAACCCAAGTCGAGCCGGTTATTAGTTTCAGGGTTTTATGGCAGAAAAGTCATTTGACCATGCTGCGCCAGACACAAGACATACAATATAGCAAAACCAATAGTTTATTAAGATGGTCTTTTCCGACTCTGGCAGAAATCAAAATATACATGTCGCCATCTCATGGCAGCAGTTCAATTTTACAAAATGAAGCCTTGTTTTAATATTGCCTATCGATTGTGATCAACTTGTTGCCAAACAGCATAAATAAAATACAAGAGAATGAAACCTCACTCTCCCGTACGCCACCTTCGTGGTATGGGTTTCGTTGAAACCAAACGACCGACCATTATCAGTTTAAACAAATATCAACTAGTAAACATGCACAGCCCGAAAGTTCTGACACAGAAGAGAAATACACCCTTGGAGGAATGCATCCTACAGAAATCGAACTTGCGCCACCTTTAACCCTTCTTTGCATTGTGGAGGAAATTTCCATCACAACATTGACTGCCCAAAAATTATATAAAAGAACAAGTTCACTTTAAGTTGATCGTGTCTGGATACCTTTTTAATGTCCATTGCTTAAAAAACATAGCTGTCAAAAATAAGCAAGTGTCACTATCAGTAAAACGAGCTTGAAGTTGTCATTCCGCTGTTTGTTGTAGTTGCAATAAACGTATGATTTCGTTTTTAATTTTGTTTTATTATATTCGAGTTTCTATTGCTAAAAAAGTGAAAATGAGTGGAAGAAAGGTTTGTAACATGTGTTTGTTATTTTTAGAGCAATTTCTGAAAAAGTTTGCGTTTAATTTAAAAAATACCACATGATACCATCATATTGTTTTTTGCTAAATTTATACTATAAATATATACTAAGATTTTTTAAACCATTTTTCCTTTAATTTTGAACATGAATTATATCACCTTGATTTATTTCACCAATAAAGAAAAAATCATGCAAAGAAGGGTTAACTCTAAAGCTGCTAGCGCAGTGTGCATACCCAATAAACAAGATGGCCTCCAAGAAGAGCTGGAGAAGAGTCTTAATTAGTCCTGGAACCCAAATTGGAATAAGTGGTTGGTCAAAGGAAATTAATTTTATCGCCAAACGTCTAGAAAAACTCTGATAAACTTCATTTTAAGGCAACGTCGATTTGCATCAAGCTAAAGCATTTGCATAGCGGAAGTAAAATCTTCGCAGTCAGTCTAGTTTGCACTGAAAATTTATCTTAAAACTTACGATAAACCGAAATAAAATTTCTTTGATTTTCAGTGAAAAGAGTTAATGTTCAGATTTGCTCTGTCTAAGATTTAATTTTGGGTGTAAAGAATTGGCATTTCAAACGTCTTTTAAACTCCGAGCTTGTCTGGTTCAAAATAATTAAAGCATATAATTCTCACACCCAGCTGAAGAGTGATCTACAAATCCATGAAGAAATACTGCTCGCCCCACCTTTATAAACAGCCGCTTTTGTTTGTGCACAAATTTTTTATTTAAAGGTAGGCTCATTCAACCTTAACTGCACAGCGCACTTGAAGTTAGTTACACAAAACCTGTAGCCTTTCAAATACACACGATCTGCTCTATTAGTCACGATTTAATAACACGTTCACTATCGAGAGTAAACTTTCCTTGGTAAAAGTTGGAAAACCAAAAACCTGAACAATGGTGCAAGACATCAGATCCGTTGTTAGCCAGCAGGAATGGATAACTGGGTCACTGGGAGTGAACAGGGAACCTGCCAAACAAGCGTAAGCACACAAATATGCGAGGAATGGAAGGATAAACAAACGCTTTTTAAGAACATGATAATGAAAGCAATTTGAAGCGGTTAGCTCTCCGCTTTTAATACAAATAGCTTCATCTAGGATTTAATGACGCGCCGACAGAACTATTATCAAAAATCAATAATCAGCGTAGAAAGAAATACAATCGCGTTATTATGCGATGCTTAATGTGACGTCAATATAGAATTAAAGCATGGATAGTTTTTTTTAATTTACCGGGAAGTTTCCAAACTAAAGTAATAATTAAAATGACAAGTAAAGAATTTCTTCTGGAGTTGAATGACTTTCTGGTCGATTTTATAGTTAGATCGGTTTGTTTTTATGCTCGCAATTGCCGCATCTGAGCCGAGCAATGTTTCATCTTGTATAACAGAAAACAGTGAATAGATTTCTCAGATTAAGATTATTTGGCAAAGTTTTTAGTAGACTGATTATTTAAGTCTCCGATCATTAGTTTCTTTGATTTCCTAAAAATTGTTTTGGATGATCCTTGTCTGTTGTACAATACACAAGTGAAAAAGAACTCAGTGTGCCTCCTAGGTTTGAATTTTGGTTTACATTGCTGTTTAACATTCCTTATTCAAAATTTGAGGCTTTGAAGAGGATTTCTTGCTTTTCAACACTTACCAAATATACGGTCAATATAAAAAATATAGTTATATATAAATCAAATTATGCGAATTAGAATATTGACAATGCATAGAAAATTAACGTTTATGGATCTTTTAAATTTCTGCTATTTATGAAAACTTTTTGGATAGTGTTTCGTGTAATAAACCTCCGCTGAACTTAATTTCATTGGACCAAACTTAGTTTTATACTGAACGGCCTAGTCTACAAATTCTCCAAAGTAAACTTTAGTTACCGGATTATTGTAAGTCCACTGTCCCTTAAGAACCCTACACTTTCCCATACTTCCAATCCAGAAAAAGATTGGAACAAATAACTTCAAACTTCAGATTGAATTTGAAAAAATTTGATACCAGCGTTAAGATTTGGTATCAAGTTAACAATTTGATACGAAGATCTTATGAATTTATGGATGACGTTATATTTCCTCTATCAAGTGGTAACTTTGAAACTTCTTTATAAACAATGTACGGATAAGACAGGTTCCATTTTTGTTAGTAACTGTACACCAAGAATTCAATGCTTCAATGAATCATCTTACGCTTCGCTGTTTCAATGTCTCCTGAATGATGGGTCACATTAGCAAGGTGGGTTCTTCCACAGCGCTAGCAATTAGAGTTGTATGGGGGCGTGGGTTCGATTACTCCCTGGGTGTATTACTGTCAGAAAAGTAGTTGTGTTTGGCACAGCTTAGCCAAATATGGCCTTTGAACTGCAAAATCCTAAGCCAGCCAACTTAAATGCCATGAATTAGCTCAAGTGATAAGGATTGTGAAGGTGACTGCGAGTAACGTCATGCTCAAGACACGTCAAAAAGTAGAGATTTTCAGTTCTCAATGAAACTGCCGAATGAGCTTCAGGTGCAGGTCTGTTTATTGTAAAAAAAATTACTAATTTTTATTTCAATCGAAAAGTAATCAATGGTTTAAGGAATGTTGCAAATTTTATTTTAGTTGCACTAAGTTGTAATCTTTTCCAACTTAAAAGAACAATTTACTCTAAAATAAGAGCCAAGAGATTGAGGTACTGAGATTTTAATGATAGTCATCCTCTAATGAATCTTCAGGTCCAACAAATTTCAAGCGTGAAAACTTGCCCCTGGAATTAATTAAATCTGGTTTCTTTGGAATTCCAGATAATGCTCAAACCGGATCGTGGCTGAAGGTCGCAAGTATTCAGCGAGTTGCGATCTAAAATCATCGCCTCCAGCAGAAGTGGCACCTTTAGTTATTGCCCATTACTTAATTTAAAACCGAGTCCGAGACAAAAAAACACGCTTGGAATTTAGTCTTTTATAGAGCATGGATAAGATTCACACAAGCATTGACTTATGGAACCCGGAGCATCCCTGAAAGTCTTATAGTTGATTTTTAGAGGTAAAAAGAGCCAGTGTAGAGTAGAGAACTTTGCAACAGCAGTGACGAAGCTAGACTTTTTGGGTTGGTATTTTTAATTAACGTCGCACTGGAGCCACATGACGCGCTATTAGCGACGGTCCGTAGACTTTTTGGGTAGGTATTTTTAATTAATGTCACACTGTAGCCACACGACGGGCTATTCGCGACGGTACGTAAATTTTTTGGGACCCGAGGCAAATGAGGCTGGCGCGGCCCTATCCAATACAAAAATTGACGAATTCTAAACGAAGTCCATTAATAGAAACCTCAGTAGAAAAGGTCTTCAATTGCTTTTCATTGAAATCTAATCTTTTATTTTTTACGACTAAGCAAAATATACCGGTTGGACAGCTGAAAATTTTGCTTATGAATTCAATATTAGCCATTTCATCCTTTACTTAATTTGCCATCAATATTCCGAATCCATTCAGTAAAACGTAAAGGTTATCGTATTTATATTTGCGAAAATTATGAACTAATGTGTGCCGATTAAAAATTGGCCCTCTTAACCAACCACCTTAATCTTATTCCGTGGATCGCGATATTTGGAGCGAGTGCGAAGTTTAGAGTCGAGTGTTGACTTAGTCATCTGACCGCGGTTCAAAATTACACAAGATGCCGTCTTCCTTCCCCTCGGGATCCATCCTGGAACACCGTCACCAATAGTTTGTTGCATTGCTTCCTGAGCGAAGTAAATTCAACCATTTTAAGTGGACTCTATCGCTAAGATTTAAAATTGCGTAGGGCAGCTATCGTAAATTTAAGAATGGTTGAGATTATCATACATAACAGTTTGTAGTCCATACATAACATTTTATTAAAAGTTTCTCAAACGCGTGACATGAATTTGCGATATTCCTGAAAGTAAATTTTTTCCTAGACTCAATTACTGAACATATTCGGCTCGACATTAAAAAGTTTTTGTAGTCATTTCATTTTGTAAAGGTAACAAATGGGTCAGTTGTTTTGGGGTTTTATTGCAACACCGGACATTTAGCCTAGCTGTCCCAAATACAAGACAACATAACGAATAAAGAAAAGCAAAACCAGAAGAGTAGGTGAGAGCAAGAATGAAAGATCATTCCTGTACCTCGGAGTCGTGATGTTCCACATCTAAAGTTGTGGCTAGGAACATAAAAAATTCAAGGGGAAAGGTGGGATGGTACTACAATAATGGGATTAAAGCAGAAAAGATTGCTTGGGTATATCCCAGGAGCGCCCTTGTTTACTATAAATAATAAACCCCCATAGGAAAAGAAAAGATCATTCTAGTATCTGGCCCGTGAAGCCCGTACATAAGCAAACGAGATATGCCCAGAGGGCGGTTACAAATCTGAATCCAAAACATTTTCCCAGGGCTTGAATCGCCCCATTGCTCGACTATTCCACTATATATAGTACAGGAAAATCATAAAATTCTTTTTGGTTTTTATGGCGTTGGGACTAGATTGAACCAAGTAAAGATTTTTTTTACTCAAGAAAAATGAACACTCAAGGAAAGTTTCTGCCGACAGAAATACACCCAGGTTAGTGACAGGGAGTCGGACCTGCGCCATCCCAACAGATTTTAGGATTATTTAATCTCGTATTAATAAAAATATCGAAGTGATTCAGTTACTCATAAATTAGTTTGCAATCCACCAGGGTAAACTTCGCGGACTGATCTGGCCAATGAACGAGTCTTATGGCACCCCAAGGGTCACTCAGATCTAGCGATTAAGAGGCGTAACGGATGAAAGGGGAATTCCGAATGTCTACCATTCATTCATCACTCGTCCAAGACCTGTTGTAGCGTTTCGCTTTTAACGGATAAGGAAATCGCGGTATTTTTAAACATTTGAGGCGAACAGGCTATTAAATGCAGTAATGGATGAATGCCGTCTTATGTAGACAAGGTCGCGAACTGTTGCGTTACAACCGAAGTGAATAGTCATTTCGACCTACTTTTCATTATGGCACGTTTCAAACTTAATTCCTCGACCATGTCCGTCTTATGACAAAAGCAGTGTTTAGTTATCAGCTTCACAGCATGGGCGAACTGCACTGGAGTCTGCATTCCAAAGATTATCGAATATCCTTGCACAATGGAAGTAATCCTCTTGCACTCTATTGGAAGCTCGGAAATTGTATTCGTGAATAGTGCCAATAGAGCCCACGCTGCAAGGACTAGAATCGTTGCTTTCATACTTTGTAATGAATTCGTTAACTTTACGAGTATGTTCATTACACGTTTTTTTATTTCAATAAAATTTACTCAATTTGAATGCTGGAACCTGGTATTGGTTAACTTGGCTAACTAGTAAGCGCGCCAATGTGGCGATCACCTCGAAAATATTTCTCGAGTCTGCATCCAATCCTGTAAAGTCGGCACAAAATCACAGACGCTCAAGCGTGCTCTCAAACGTATTGTTTACTACTGTAAAAAGGCATGGTTTAATCCAAAATCTATCTATACAATTTCCTAAGTTAATAAATTTTAACTCTCCAGATCAACAATCCATTGTTTGAAAGTATGGAGACCAGGTACCCAGTAACAGACAGGATTTAGCCATCAGTTCTGGATTTAGCCTCAAATATACACCCCAAGGCGTATTGCATACAATTTTTAAGATATTTTGAAAATCAGAAACCAACATCTCTGGAGAGGCTCGGGCCTCTGAATTTTCTTTCATCTATGCACTTTGAGGGTTAAAACACTTCATGAACCATTACGATGGAAGTGTTCTAGATAAATTTGATTGCCGTCAAGATCCTTGAAACGTATAAAGCTTCAAAACCCTAGTTCGAACGAAGGCGATTACCTCTCGTTCAAGTTGAGCAAATCTTAATTGTAGACAGTGGTACAAGATTCACTTTCATCTGTATAATTATCTCAACTACTTTGTGTTCATAGAAAATCAGGTTGCCCTGCCTCGGGTGGTCTTATGACCTAACGTAGACCAAACGAGGTCAATACTTTTACCTTCAAAGCAAGCGAGAATTTAATTCATACAAGTCATCTTCAGGCAATGAAAGCTCAATTAGATAAAACCACAAAAACTCCAACTGGTTCCAAATGACAATGCTTCCCAAGTGCTAATGGAAAAGCTGCTTGGCTTTCAAACGAGATGGCACGATTCAAACCTTCAGATTGCGACATAAGGCGATTCTACATTTGCAAAGGTTCATTATTATTAATTTTATAAGACGTCAGTTAATTAAAAAGGTTTTAATTGAAGAACTTGTTCCGTTACTGAGGATTGACATTCAATAAAATCTTGACGCATACAGTTCTTGGTCAATGCGAGACCGAACAATGCCCAAGTCACTATCCAAAGTAATTCCATGTGTTTATAAGAGGCAAGGTAATTTTAATTAACGTCATACTATAGCAACACAACGGGCTATTGACGACGGTCCGGGACAATACCACTTAATTTTTAACCACGGTCAGATGAAGAGGCAACACCCGAGATGGCACCCCACTCTCCAAACTTTCACACCAAACCAACGCGAGTACTTTCGGCCACGATAAATTTAAGGCGCACCAGCCGCCTCTACACCCTACGCTTACAAATATCCATGCACCGACAGGATTCTAACCAGGAACTTTCCTAACTAGAGGCTAACACTTTAACCACCAGACCGGTTGGTCGGCTATTTATACGAGGATTTTCAGTGTAAACAAACCAGCCAGACACCAGCGAAGATTTTAATTGTATTATGCGCGATGCATTTAGACAAGTCGAGGTTACCTAAAAATTTGGCAACGTTTGGCGTTTAATCCAATTGCTCAGTTGGCTAATCAAATATTACATCAATTTGTCAAAAAATTCTTAAGAACAAATTTTCAAGTGATAAAAATTCGCCGCAGAAACACTACCGTCACGTATTAAGCAAGATTTTTAGTTACATCTAGCCGTTGTCAAAAGGTTAATAACAAGCTTTACAAAAATGTCCTCTCTTAAGTTTGTATTTACAGGAAAGTCCTTCTGATGTGTGGGAATGCTAATTATTAACAGTGTACATAGTAACTTTCTAGCAGATCTCCCTCTCTCAACCCTTACCTAGACTAAGCTTTACTCCTAGAGTTTTGCACCACTTTAAGCCAGCCGCATTTGTAAGACTCATCTCTCCCTTGATGTCAAATGCATATGCTTAATGCCAAGTTTAGTTCTTAATATGCGCATGAGCGGTACATAACGGTTTTCCTTTAGGAATACCGGAAATCTAAATTAAACGATTTGATACTTCTATATAAAAATTGCAATTGCGAAAATCGAATCTAAAATGTAGGACAAATAAGAAATTGTGTTGATATAATTGTACTTGTAGTTGGTTGGTTTTTATGGCACAATGACCATATTTGGCCAAGCTACGCCAAACACAAGGCAGACATCAGTCTAACTTTCTTGTACATTTCTATCAATTGAAGAAATACACCCAAGTAGGAATCGACCCTGCTCCGACAACTCTTAAATTTATAACAGTGGAAAAACCTAATGAACAACCCACACTCAAGTAGGTTTATTGACACGTAAACACCTAGTAATGTTACAGGAATCAAACTTTTCTCCTAAAGAACGAAATCTTTTAAAATCATACGAAAGCGTTGAAGTGATGGATAGACCAATATGAAATAGGGTCGATTGGTTTTGGGGGTTCTATAGCGCGATGGCCATATTTTACCATGCTGCGCCAGACACGACATAGAATATCAAACAGCAAATAAGGAAATTTCTCGGTAATTTAGTAATATTTTTAGTTAACGTCGTACTAGAGCAACATAACGGGCTATTGACGGTCCGGGATCAGTCCCTTAAGGGAAAGATCCGAGGACAACACCTCGTAATTTTGAACCACGGTCAGATGACGAAGCAACACCTGAGCTGGCACCCCACTCTCCAAACTTCCACGCCAACCCAACGTGAGGACTTTCGGCACGATAGATTTAAGGTGCACCAGCCGCCTCTACACCATACGTTTACAAACATCCATGCCCGGACCCGGATTCGAACCAGGAACCTTCCGATCTCGAGGTTAACACCTTAACCACTATACCGGTTGGTCGGCGGAAATTTCTCGGAAGGCTGTTGCTTTTAGGTTTTGATTTAATGGCGCAATCGACCATATTTGGCCAAGTTGTGCCAAACACAAGGCAGACAACTGCAAGTAATACACCTGAAAGGGGAAAGAGGGGCAAGGGAATTTTGGTCAGTTACCGGAGACAATCTGTGCCAAAAAGGCAACCTAAATACCCAATAAAACACTTAAAACCTACAAAAAGCCAAAGTATTAAATTTATTTTAAAATTATGTATATAAACACCATAAAAATGACAAGTTTAAAAGTTAAAGCTAAATGTGTTCGACACAATGAGAGGTATATGCAATTATAAAGTTTAACTCAAAACATAAGAAAATATGCAGTTTAAAATAAAACCGATAACATTTTAACCTTTCAAGGGGTTTCGTCGCGATTTCTCGTCCATCAAAATCTGACCAATTTAACTAATTTTGCCAATATCTTGTTGTTAATATATTGTCAATCTTTTGATGTGACGATATCAAGATCTGACCAGTTTTGTTTACTAGATGCCTCATCGAGACATCCAGGAGGATTAAATGAAATTTAAAAGGGAAAGAAATTTAATATGAGAAAGGAATGATTTCTTGGGTGCCCTGTAGCACACTGACGTGTTTACCATACAGTAAAATCCACTGGGAAAGATCACTAGGGTACCTCGTATTCCAGGACCCCCCCCCCACACACCTAAAGGTTGGTTTGGGTTTAATGGCCAGATGCTAAAGTAGACAAACTGCGCCAAACACATGTCAAGATGCAACCCAATTAAAGAAGAGACCAAATTTAACGGTTCACTTGTCCAACAAATATATTTTAAAACTACTTTTCATTATTGGAAGTACATTGAATTTCAAAATAAATATTCAGACGTCAAGACTAAATAGTGGAATATACTATGTTAGCGTCGTAGTTAAGAGTTTTGATGAATTATAAGACGAGATTAAGAGTTAGATGGAATTAATTTTTTTATACTTCGAAGAATTTTTAAATATCAGAGTTGGAAATTTTACCGATCAAATCTCAAATTTAAAATTGATGTATTGGGCGGTAAAGATTTAAAACTGGACATTCAATTAAAATAAGTCTATTGGTAAAAGGGATCACTCCTCATGCAATTTCTCTGATTAAAAGATGCTTGTGCGTAAAACGAGTCCTATTCGAAGACTACACAATAGTGCATAGGAGTGTCGTTCATGCAAGGTAGGTCAGTACGAAATTATTGGCCAAATGCTGTAGAGTTTGCAGACTTTCATTGCTCGTTATTGTGCCATGTGCTCCACACGATGTCTCTAACATCTTGTCGGAAATCATTTGGATACACTAATCAAGGGAGATATGTTCTGGACGATATTGCTTCTAGAAGCCGGTAGGGCATTCAATACCATAAAGCGTCAGATTAAAATTGCATTTTAATTTTTTTAACATTTTAAAGTCTTCCCATTTGAGGGCAATAGAGGACTACATTTTACCAAACCGATTATCCGAACCAGCCACTGGAGTTTAATAACTTCAGTTTTAACATTTAGGCGAAAGTTTAATTAGATGCCATTTTACACACGGAAGATTTGCAACACTAATTTGTTTCTTCACACGGTTGAAAAGGAAAGCATTCGACGTTTTGAAAGAAAGTTGTCCGCAGCCAGCATTGGAAAAACCGTTGCTCACTGATAAATATATTAAAGATACTTCCCAAAGAGGAAAGCTCGTGTTATTAAGTGTGTCAGTTCTCGCTGCAGGCAAAATGCGACCAATGCAGTTGGGACTAAACCAGTTTAACGAAAACTGGAATTGCTTGAGTAAAATAAATGTTGCTTATCAAAGGAAGTCGTGCGGGGAAAGTAAATTTCCCACCAAGTAATAATTTGGCATTAGTATAGTCGCACCATTTAAGTTTGACATTTTTACGCAGAAAATAAAAACTGTAGGTGCTCAACATCTTTAAGGGGAGGGACACTTCAATGCCATCTAACACAATACAGCGCATTAAAAACTTGAAGACGGAAATCAGTCATAAAATGCTGTATAAGGTTAAGAGAAGGATTTGTGGCGCAAACAAACCAGAAGGTCTGCGAAGATTTACTTGTAACCTCGATATGTTTAAATGCTCTTGGAGGATACACTTTAACATTTAGTGTACCCCCATTTTGATGACTTGTCGTTTAATTTGTGTCGACTAATAAACTGTACAATAAATTCAGATTTGATTTCTGAATCTTTATTGGCAACGTGCAGAAGTCACATTTGAAAAACGAGTCAACTGACGTCGACTAGCAGAAACAGAAGCGCCATTTAATTTTAGCTCGACAAAAATTGTATCGCTAAAAACTGCTAAATTTAGTGGTTCAAATTCCTCTCGTGCCCATTTAGCAAGGGTGATTAACTTAAACGAAACGTTTAGAAGAACGATGGCCAATAAATTATACCAATCCTCGACACTAACGGCTGAAATGATCCGCAGCCATTCCAACTACACCTAAACATAAACAAGCCATTTCCTAGTACTAGCAACTGAATTTCTGTACGGTTAAACGAGCTTGTTTGCTTTCTGCACATAACTGATCACTCAAGAATGACCATCTCAAGCAAGTTTTAGAGTACACCGATTGAATTTAGACGATTTACTATCCCCTTAAAATTGAAAAAATTGGTGAAAAGTTGCAAGGTTGAGCTTTAATACTGTATTTAAAATATTCTCTATTCAATGGAAATATGGTTAAAGTTTACCATATTTCAGCCTTCCGTTTGATTCTAGTTCTTCCACAAGCCGAGGTGCCCAAAGGTCATTTCCATTGTTAAACTAGTTTCCCAGAACAGTTTATCATGGTTTGCACATAAACTTTCACGTGAATAATGGAACGATTTTATGCCTCTAGAGCGGATAAAAATGAATTTAAAATAAACCTTCATTTTATGGAGAAAGTTTATGGACAATCCGAGTTCTCGGCAATTTAAGAATTTCGTGTAAAATTTTCACGAATTTTAAATTCCTTACATTTGTGTGTGCATGGCTACCTTTCCATTTCGCCACAGTTGACGTATTATAAGGCTGCACGTAGAACTTAAATTTTAGAGAACATTGAAATCTTAAAACCACATATTTTCTTGAAACAAGTCTTAAAAACTTAATTTGAAAACAAGATACCTTCCAGGGAAACCATATTTGTGTGCGTGACTGAAAAAAAAAGGATCAACTTTCTCCATTATTCACGAGAACAAGTGAAGTTAAAGAAACTTATTATACACTTTATCTAGCACAAGAATAAAGTTGACATAAGTTGCATCATAAGTTAAAACAAGTCCCAAACAATTCAGAAGGGACCAAGTGAGTATCGATTCACGTCAACTTCAGTTGAAATTAAACTGTACGTAAATTGACGACTTGAGAAAACCGACTTTAAAAGTCATTCACCATCCCTTTATTAGTTGTTTCACGTAACTTCCGATCTGAAACAGCGCTTTACTTGATAATGCAAAAGATTGAGTAATTTCAGAAAGTGAATCCAAGTCAATACAATATTGTTGCAACATCTTGCATTGCACCGAAGAGCGCCTTCTTTCAGCCGATCGCACTAATTGCCATTGTTCGAATTTCAATAGACGTGAAAAAATAGAACTGAAGCCTGTTGTGTTCTTGTTCTAAACACAATAGAGTGAAAACAAACATTAAAAGCAATTTCAGAATCCACTTTTTTAGCCTTCATTTGTAAGATACGCGGGTACAAGCTTCTAAATGGTTACGAGATGCTATTCAGAAGGCAACAAAAGAACGAAACAAATGAGCAGGTCTGCGAAAAACTTTTTTTCGACGGGGACAGAAAACATAGGTTCAGTTTCGGAGCCAAGCAGTTTCAGAACAAGAAAAACCACAAGTAAGGCATTGAGTGGAGAAAGTTTCAGGAAGTAGAGTTACGTAGGATAAAAACTAATCTGTCCCTTTATCCCTTAATCGCAGCATTTTTATTCAAGATAACTGCTGGAATAAGGAAAGTAATTAAGCCGCCTTTCATGTGCGTTTTTGTTGAGCGGGGCCTCAAATCTAGTTTCGACGCCATTTAAAACACGGGGAAGTAAATTTAAGAAGATTTAGTCATTAATTCTAAGGCTATTATAACAGATAAATATTACATTAGGTAATACAGAAGTGACAACAGTAAGCGCATTTCAGTCATTAACTAGACGATCCAATTCCTGCATTAGTCATTTTTATTCCATAATCTATATTTCGATTTCAAAACTGATGGTAGGTTGACTTAGGATTTATGGTGCAAAATCCAAAAATGGACATTTTAAAATTGAACATAAAGGATATTAGCGATATCTCTTAAAAGCAAATTTAAACCCATTTTTTTTCGTTTTCTTTTATAGTAGCAATCATGAAGAGCAAAGCTTAAACACCACTTTTGGTTGGGTTTTTATGGCGCAAAGGCTACACATGGCCAAGCCACCACTTTTGGAATCCCTCCGAATGGGTATGGCAATTTGCTTCGCTTTAGCCAGATTTAGGTTGGTTTGCTGGCATAAGAGCCATATTTGGATAAGCTATCACAAACGCAAGACTGACGTCAAGAATGCACATACACAAGCATGCTTTTACCGAAACAGAAGAGAAATACACTCGCAGGTCGCTCACAGAGGAAAAAACACGGCACCAGCCTTAAGTAATCCGAGGCAAATTTTATCTATTTGGCAAGCAATTGTGGATACAAAACCTTGTAACATGCCTTGTAACATGATTAGGTAAAATTGCGATTTAACAAGAGTTGTTAACTATTTCAATATACAATTTAAGTCAATTTCTCAGATCAGATAAGCAGTTTTGAAAAGAAATTTTAAAACATACTTTGAAAAGTCTGTCCTTTTGAAACCACACGTCATCCTCCTCTTCTTGACTGAAATCTGTATTCAAGCCGTCTCGAGATCTGGACAAAATCTTTCTTCGGCTGACCATGGCTTTATTGGGCCCGGTACTAGAAATAAAAATCAGGTTTAAATACAAAATATATAAAGTTTTATTTCAAGTTAAATTAACTTCAGTTTTACTCAACTCTAATGTGGAAATGATTGTTCACATACCCAAGTCTTTGATGTCACTCACAATTAAAATAAAACCATTTCCTAGATAGTGTCCAATCATATTCAAATTCTAAAGCCACACAAAATGGCGAAATTGCAGAAACAAAATGCCGATTAGTAAGCTTCCAACAGAAATTTGTTTTCCTCGAAGTGCCCTAAAAGGCAATACTGCACAGAAGCTTAGAAATGGGCATTTTGTTTCTAGCAGATAGGCATTTTAATTAACGTCACAATGGAGGAACGGGCTATTGGCGACGGTCCGGGATCAAACCCGAAGAGGCGACTGGAACTTTGAGATCCATCAATGAAGCGAATTTTTCCCACCCTTTTCGTTTTATTAGTTAGTTTATTATTTAAACGCAAGGAATCATCGTTTACGCAGTCTTTTCTTTATTGATGCGGGATAAGAGGGATCGAGTCCTCGATGAATTTCTGGTGACAAATACGAAAAAGGAAAAGAATGATGCGATAGAATTATAGTAGATCAACCTTAAACAGAATTTGGCCACAACTGGCAGCAGGACAGAAACCTTTATAATATTTCTCCATCACAACCTTTTTTTATCACAAGTAAAATATGAACAGATTTGACCTGAACTGTCCATTTTTTAACATGTTTAGACTCAAAATTAAGAGTACTTCCTCGATCACTGTTCACCCTCCAAGGTTTGTCGAGGTTTTAATGGTGAAAGGGCCATATTTCGCAAAGCTGCGACAAACACAAGACAACTTCATGTAAAAAAACGAACGGAAGAAAGGGACTGGTAATAGAATAATGTAATCAAAGCAAAAAGATAGTTTGGGTACCTCGGGAGCGTGACATCCGTGTTTAATATACAAAGAGTCAACACCACGGAAGAAAGTATCACTAGAGCACCTCGCGGCCGTGAAGCTCGATCTCATCTAAAGGTAGGTAGTTAATTAACTGAAGTAACTCAACGGGCTGTTGGGTATAATACGGGATCAAAATCCCATAGTGAAAGATTCAAAGACAACACCTCGTAACTTTGAACCAAGATCAGATGACAACTCCACTCTAGGGATGCGACATAGATAGCAAAACATCGATGTTCAAAATTAAAACATCGATGTTGATAATACATCGCTCCCAAACCATCGATGTTTTTAAAATTCAGTGTAATTAAACTTGTTTCCCCATTTCTTAAAACTGGTTTAGCAACTAGTGATGCGACATCGGCTCCAATACATCGATGTTTTTTTCAAAAACATCAATGTTTAGAAAACATCGGCAACGATGTCGCATCCCTACTTTTCAGACCCTTCATCCTTGGTCACTCTGGTCTAAAAGTATGTTAAATTTGCTGATTATGAAAATTATGCTACTTTGTTATTTAAAATTTTTATAACGGTACTTTTTTTCATTTAAAAATAAAACATCGACAAGTATAAACATCGATGTTATCAAAACACCAATACATCGATGTTTTTTAAAAAACATCGATGTTTTGAAAACATCGACATCGATGTCGCATCCCTACTCCACTCTCTAAACTTCCCACCACGCCAACACTCATCTGACGGAGATGTGCCCCTGTGAAACTTCTTGGAGGAGCTTCATTTTGCTTAATCATCCACTGATAATCAATCACAATGAGTAATTAATTTTATCAATAATCTATGTGGAGAATACGTGAGCGCCTGGGTGGCCTCCGTTACGATGGACGTAG
Organism: Metellina segmentata; assembly: GCA_947359465.1. Lineage (NCBI taxonomy): Eukaryota > Metazoa > Arthropoda > Arachnida > Araneae > Tetragnathidae > Metellina > Metellina segmentata. Next base: position 65,815,275 of record OX375872.1, on the reverse strand, counting down.
ATTTCATATCTAAATCTCTGTATTTAAGTTTTATTCTGTTTCAACTGCTGAAAGAGATGCACGCGTCTTGTATTGCGGATTCCATTTCTTTAATAAATTCACCCAATCATCCTCCAAGTTTCGTTGGCATGCTGGGTGGGCAGGGTTATACAAGACTAAATTCCTGACCTACGAATTATGAAATAATTCAGTGCCGTTTTTATTACTCGTGTAGTTTTGCATTTCAACAAGCTTCTATGATTACATGCATTACATGTAAAACGGCAAAGTGCCAAAATTAGATATCGAGCTTTTAACTGGTAGGCAATACAACTTAAAGCAATTTTATTATTCGATTGTGCAATAAATACTGCATTTTGTGGGTTTTTAGGTAATTTATAACATAATGCATTTAAGATTTGCTTGAGCATACGGTTGCATTTGTCAACCCTAGAATACTCGTTAAAGAATAGTGAATTACGTAACCAATCGTGTGTGAAAGATTATCAAAAGGACTAACACTACCCTAACTTAAGTTTGTTTTGCTTGAAAGAGCTCAAGTGTTGATTTTCGACGATGGCTAAACATCTTGAGCTGAAGATATAAATTCTCTTTTTGCATAGCAAAGAACAATTGCTAAAGTATTAGAAAAATACTTTAATTAGCATGTAAAATGAGTGTTTGCATAACAGTTTAATGTACATTGTGGAATCTAGACTCCAGTTCAAAATATTCACCCAAATCTAAGCAGATTTGAGATATAAAAATCTAGTCAATCAATAAAATTAGACGTTGTCCAAACCTTCATATAGACTTTGAGCTTTTAAATGGAACTAAATACATGCTGAAATTTTTGATATTGATTTTTTTTGTATTTTAGACTTCGCATTTACAATTCCAGTAGCTTTCGACCAAGTCCCCCGTCAGCCTGGCTGAATGGATCATTGAGAAGAGCTGATCCAACTCTAAATTTCGCCTTTTGTTCCTCTAAACGTTGCTCACTTTCGAACAATAGAGATTAACGGGACGTCAACACACATTGACAATAGACATTCCTAGGATAAAATAAGGAGGGAGGTTAAGTGCTGGCTCGCGCTGGTGAATACGATATGAAGAAGCAAGATGCTTAATAGGGTCTTAAGTAGTCACTATCAAGGTTAAATCTAGTACTTCTCAAGAGGACAAGACATTACACCGAAGTCGTGCATTGATCCTCTATTCAAAGCATTGTTGAGGCTCCGGCTTATTCCGTGCTTTCAATCTTAAATTCTAAATATAATTTAAGGGTCGTGAGGACTGGATTTCAAAGTGATTGAGATTTATTTTCATTTTATAATGGTAATGAAGTTAGCGATAATGTGCGTAAATTAATGTGCCAGTCCATGCTATTTCGATGGACGATTCACAAATTTTGTTTCAAGATGTAATAGAACCTTGATTATCCTGGGTAATGTGGATAGAGGCCCCTCGGATAACCAGAAACTAATACAAACGTAGTAACAAAACTAGCCCATCACGAAATGCAAAACAAAAATTACTGAATTACAGATTACTGCTACTGAAAGATTCGCAAAGCTAAGAGTAAGAATAATCTACCGTTTGTTTCACAGTACGTTGCAGAGTAGCGCGTTTTCACTACATAATAATTAATGGACAAATTACCCCATCTACTGGTTGAAATAATCATACGATTCAATTGGTCAGGCAAGGAAGGCTTCAGGTTACATAACCGATATATACATTTGAACCTCTCAGAGGGCTTATAACTCTTATTTCGCAGCACCTTCTCAACTCTTTGGTCAAAGAGCGTTCACTTGACCTCTAAAGCATCGTGAAATGTTTTCTTTAAACATGTAAATTCAGCTCCGATAACCAAGGTTCGGTACTATGATCAATATTAGTAGTACACTAAACATTCATCTTACAAGTGTCACGTTTCAAGCAAGTCAAACGTGTCTATGCAAGTGTCAAGTTTCGTGTCATTCAATTTAATTAAGCATGTTTAATTTTTTTACGGTAATTACGAATTAAACTTTCAAGGATGACTTTTAAAACAAGAATGTTTGTTATTATGAAGCTCCAATAACTAATTTCTGTCAAAAATCTGGATGGCAAGTGTCTAGAACACAACATTTTATAGTATCTCGTGGAATGTAAGGTTGATTACCCACGCAGAAGCGCGTTTATACAAGGTCCTGCGATTCACGTCTCTCTAAGCTTAGAACACTTCTAATTTAAAAGAACCCAACCCTAAGACCTTTATCTTTAAGCATGCAATAACCCGAAAGATCCTTGCGTCAGCAATCTATTAATCATCCACCACCAAGGACCTACTGGAATACTTTCGCGACTGGTTTGCCCTATACCGACCTCATCCAATACTAAAGATTACACCGTAGGTGAAATCGCGAATTCCAAAAGCGAGAGTCGGTCTTCAATACAAATGAGGATGGCTTCTGCACCGAATGAGCCCCAGGAACCTTTTCCTTGGTGGCTTCGATAAATCTGTACGGATCTTACGAAATCAACTGGTTTCGGGAATGATTTAAGCAGATAAAAATTCAACGTCAATCATCGTGTGCTTTTGAGGCTTAAAAACTAGTTTGTCCGAATAAGCTTCCCAGTGCTTTAAGGAATAGCAACGATAATTAAAAGTTTCCTACATTAATCCTCCTGATGGTCAGCTGTCTTTACGAGGTATCTCGTCGTTGGCAAAGCTGACCAAATCGTGACGAACGAGACTTCTCGTCAGGAGAGTGGTACGAAAGTTTGGAGAGTTTGGCGCCAACTTCTATGTGACCTTGTCATCAGACTGGTTCAAAATTATGTGGTGTTGTCCTCTGATCTTTCGCCGACCAAGCGGTATAGTGTCAAGGTGTTAGCCTCTGGATTGGAAGGTTCTTTGTTTGAATCCGGGTCAGAGCATGGATGTTTGTAAGCGTATGGTGTAGAGGCGGCTGGTTAACATTAAATCAGTCGTGGTCAAAAGTTCTCACGTTGGGTTGGTGTGGAAGTTTGGTACAGATGTTGCCTTATCTGACCGTGGTTCAAAATTACGTGGCGATACACCGACAGGCTTATGCAGGGACAGTGTTTAACTAGTTGAATAACTCGTCAGGAGAAGAAAACATGCAGGATCTTTAGTTCCGTCATAATAAATCGGCAAAATCTTGATGACGAGAAGTCTCAAAAGCAAAATTGATTACATCTGAATGGACGATATATCTCGTCGAAATCATTTGAAGGGTTAACGGGAGTTCTATAGTCTATTATAAAAGGAAGTGTTTCTGTCTGTGAGGAGTGTCCCGACGAATCTATGGCACTTACAATATGAAAATATGGCACACGAATTTTTTTTCCAATTTTTCTATGGCGCCCTAATTTTAAAGTTTTTTATCTAGAACATTGTAAATGAATTTATTATAGTTTTTTTTCACACTTCTTCAGTTCCGAAATGAAGTCAGAAAAAAGCCACACAGGTGCTATTTTCGCCCTCCGACGTCACAAACGTTTTCGTCCGAATTGCCTTAGATCGGATAAAAAATTTATTTTTACCGTTTCATTTTTGGAGCAACTATTTCTGCGGACGAACAAGACAAATAAAAAGTTTTAACTTGAATTATGATCTATTTTCTATCTCCTAAATCGTTAAAGAGAATAAAAATTTCAACGAATTTGAAATCTGCGAAAAATTTTACATTAGATCGATAGCCAATACATTCGATTTTCTTTAAAAAATAACTTTTCTTGAATATTTTTTACATTTTCCGGCAAGAGATTGTGTCGTCACGCCGATTGAATCTCTTCGCAATTCGAATTTGGCCACATTTGACAATGACGAGGTTATCACGGCTTTGCCTGGTGGCGTAGGTTTGCAAAGGAAACAAAATGGGAATTCGTAGCAATTACTAGAGGTTAAGCGAGCAGAGGTTCCACCCGACCCCACTAAAAGAACGTGCCATGGGAAACGCCATGTTGGCCACGCAGTGGCTAGTACTAGATAAGGCAGTAACTCAGAGGTTTGGTCTTTAATCTGACGGTAATTACTATACTATGCATATTAGGCATCCAATACTCTACAATATTACTACAAGGCCAATTGTTGATTAAGCATGCTTTAACTTTTGCGTTTTGAAGCATTTCAGTTTAAGCGTAGTAAATTCGCATGTTTTGTAATCGAAAAACCTAATCATCGGAGCTACTATTTGCGACCATCACGACTGAATTTAATTTATTCCGATTTCATGATCAATTCCCTGAAAATGAAAGTTGGTATTCGAATTTACTTCGCAATGGAGCAACACAGCGGGCTATTAGCGACGGTTCGTGATTCATCTCGAAGAGAGATACAAAGCCAACGCCTGGTAATTTTGAAATACGGTCAGACGACGAGGTCAACACCCGAGCTGGCACCCCACTTCAAACTTCAACATCGCAGGGTCATTTAAGTCCATGACAGATTTAACGTGCACAATTCCACATACACAAGTCTTTGGTTGGATCGAGTTTCCAACTCTCACCTCTCCGGTTGATAATCCGCTTCTCGACCAACCTGGTCACCTCGGTTCCGGAAAATTACTAGGACTTTTAATTTAGAGCATTACATCAACCGCGGTACTTTCATCTTACCTACCAACTTTCTCACTTATCAAAGAACTTAAATTCTTTTTCTCATCCCAGTTATGCAAATGCAATTCAAAGAATCAAATTCTTTGTAAATTTATGGACCTTTTTCACGTTAATAGGTATAAAAACGAGACTTGTTCGTTATGCACTTTTATCATGTAAGCGATTCACAGATCAAAAACGTCTGGAATTGCTAAAACGGTGCTAGTCTGCGTTGAGCAACTCGATAGACAGCATCTTTACGGGGTGCATCCGCAGGGAAGTATTCATTTATTCTAAATAGACACTTCAAATGCATGCTATAACTTATGCAGAAGGCCAATTTAGTGAATCATTGGGATGCAAAAGCTCAAGCTGTTCTAGAGGCAACGCAGCAGTTCAGATTTAGAACTCAAGTAAAAAGCATTACCTTTATGGAACTCGGAAGTACAACATTAACACACAAGATTATATAACCCATGTCGGAATAAAACATTGACGATTCTCAGAATCTGAAAGTTTGAGATTTAACTAAAAACTAATGAAAGTTAGAAGTTGGGAATATTACGTTCTTTACAGTAAACATATTTAGGGTCCTCTCTTAAACTTCCTGGCTATTAGCAAAACTGACCAGATCTCGATCTCAAAAAATCTGAAATACCTTGATAAACGATAAGTTGTCACAAGTACGCTTGGCAAGGTCTTAAACGAGACATCTCGTCGAAACCATTGGAGGACTAAGTAAAAGTCCAATAGACCCCCCCCACACACACAATGTGCCCATTAAATATATTATGTATTTTTCTATAATGAAACGTGGATTGTTATGTTACATTAGCAATACTATTCAATTTGAATATAATTAGTTGGGCCATATTTGGCCAAGCAATGGACGACTCGCAAGAAAACATTTTACCCGACACCTAGGTGTTTTCTGTATGTTACAGGTCGTTAGCGAAGTGAGGAAACTCACTGAACCACGGTGGTTCCTCGAATAACAGAAATTTAAAAGTTTTGGACATAGTTGTTTCACTTAGAATAATTCATTTTTCGAGTAGAGAAACATCATCTTCCATATGCCAAGTCGGAAACGGGAAAGAAATCAAATATTTATAGAGTAAGCCTTTTTGATATTAAAATCTTTTTCAAAATCAAGCTATATATTTGAATGTACGAAATTCAGACGAGGAAATTAATTAGCATACAATGAAATCCAAAGATCACAGAAATTGGTCGATATTAAAAGCAATTTCTAAATAATCTGCCTTATTGTACATACCCGTTTATAGCATTTACATAGAAAAATAAAACCCAGTGCCAAAGTCATTTGAATGCTAATTTTGTATTTCAATTTTTTATTCCCCTCAGAATACAGTAATAAAAAGTTTTATGTGGACAGTTCAATGGCTGCAAACGCATTCCACAATCCAAAAGAGGTTTGGTTTATCGCTGTCATTTTTTTCTACGCGAGGGCTAATTTGACCGGAAACTCCAACTTAAACTAGATCCCGAAACTACATGCCATACCCGGGATTTGGATCCAACCTCTTGAACCAAGGGGAGCGCTAATCGCGCTGCTACCAAACTAAAGGAATTGTAGGATCGATCCACACAAGTTGTGTGTATGTGTAGTAGTTTCGGGACAGCAATTTTCCCTTTAAGTACAATTCCTGTTCAATTTATTCTTGCTGCTAACAATACTAAGTCACTGGAAGTTTATAAATGTCATCCAAGGATTAAATTCAACCCATTTGTGCTATAAGAATTCAGTTAACACAAGAGTATCATGGGCTCAAGAAAAAAAGTAAAAACAGACTATAAATGCGCGTGAGAGTTGGTTTTTTAACCGACAAATACTTTTATTCGACAAGATAAAATTTATATTTTCTGAAGTATTAAAAGCTGGTACGTAATGCTTTTTGCCTGTAGACATAGTAAGATTTTGAAATTTTTGCTATAAAGTAGTTTCTGGACATTTTGCTTTTCCCTTGCAAGTCCACTACATGAATCGAGGAATCGGAAATGATGCAATCCGCAATAAAATTTTCAGGCAATAAAACAATTGTGTGCGTTACTATTACCAAGATTAGAATCTTACAAATTCTAGAATAATGTTTCATCCTCTTTTTGTTATTATTTCAATCAAAAATTCTAGAAATCAAACCTGGACATGATATTGATTTACTTTCATTTCATCCCTGGGTAATCTAATTATATGCCACAAGTAATGTAATTTTAACCCAATGGTCAATCAAATTTATACTAAAGGACTCTGAAGAAAAAGGCATAGATGGTACCATTCTGTTCCAGTCACTCCGTACGATTGAATCAGCGCATGGTAAATGTATTGACATTGAGGTTATTGCTAAAGCAGGTTTCAAATGAAGCGCACTATGCCAAATTTGGGAACGCTTTGAACATAAGAACATTCTCAGTAAGAGTAGAGTTTCTTCCTAGGGACAGTTTAGAATTTAAAATTTTATTTTGTGGCTTTAGAAACATTGCAATTTTGTATTCCACTATTCAAGCTTAAATTTAAACCTGCTTTTATAGTTGGTCAATTTTTTCTTATCATTGACATTTTTTTTCTAATTTATGTTCGAAAACCATCTATTCTGACGCATAAGAATTCTGCTCCAGTGTTGGATACCAAAGATTTTAAGGTTTGGGTGTTTTTTGCCGCAAGTGCCACATTTGACCAATTTGCACTAAAAATAAATTAAGAGACAAAATTCAGCCCCCCCCCCCAAAACAACTTCAAATTAAAATTAACACCCAAATTAGGCCATAAAGTCATAAAGTTTATAAAATAGATGTCAATGATACATTTCTACGATAAGGTTGGTTGATTTGACTTATGGCGCAAATTCCTTAAAAGGATAAGCTGCGCCAAGCGCAAAATAAATAAGATGGTATGATTATTCTTTCAGTCTAATAGTGAAATCTATGGTAAGGACCACCATCTATGGTCTACCAAAGGTCTTAAGATTGCATTAGAAATTCCAAATAGGTTGGTTTCAGTTTTAGGGCGCAAGGGTAGTTGCTTAGGATTAGTTTATGGCTTAAAAATTCGCCATTCAGCAAAAAGCGTCCAACAGTACAATAAAATTACAAGTTGTGAGCACAATGAAAATGGAATCTCCGAATAGAAGTATGAAGTATATGTTTGACGTATAAGAAGTCTTGTCAATGTTATGCCATTTCTACTTAAATTACATTACGGAGAATCATGCCGAATTTTCCATTGAAACTATTCATGCTTTACCTCACTTCAGAAATTTTTTTAAACACGTTTTGGTGAGTGGTATAAGTCAAATTAATAAAAATAACATACTAGTAAAATCGAAAGGGAAATTTTAAGTCTACATTTCTTCAATTAGCTTGGTAAAAATTTAATTGTTTAATCCAACTAAAAACTGCTTGATCAAAGCATTTTCACATACTACCTTCGAAACATTTTATGGCGTGTAAGGATTACTTTATACGAGAGCGATTATGACAAAAACAAGTTGGGACAAAACACAACTTTCTCCCTTTCAATCCAAAAGTAGGTCGCGCGCAGACACATGCTCACTTAATAGTTTCAATTAAATAGATCGAAGTCTTACCTTTAAAAGTATCCCAGACAAAATCCTAGAAACACAGGGCCGTCGTGGCATGTACTGTTCACTAGATATTTACAGAAATAATCCAAGAGTTGCGAGTAAAAACGGAGGTTTGTGCCACACTTTCAAGAGTAACGGTAAAACGGTTGATCGCCCGCTATTCTCACAGGTGGTAGAACTCGAATTGCCATGAAAAGACTGCGACCATTGCGAGCGGGTGCTACCCGAGTGACGTCAAAAACAGGTCACGTGTCGAAGGTGGTTTCGCTCTCACTCGGGATCTAGTTCTCAATTCAAGCCGAAGCTAGACAATAGTTTCAGGATGAATCAAACGTTACGTGTCGAAGTAAACCATAACTTTAAACTCAACGGGCCACGAAAGCGCAGGTCAATTCAGCTGTCAAATAGCCCGTCATCCCAAGGTAGCGGGGGTTGAAGTTTAAAATCCAGGTTGGTTGGATTTGGTTGGTTGTTTTTAGGTGTTATGGTACAAAGGCCATATTTGGACGAGCCGCGTCAAACACAAGGCAGACAGTGTGAAAAAAAAATGCGAAGATTGAGAGAAGACCGCATAGCCACATCCAGGGGTCGTGACCTCCATATTTACCAGAGGCAGTAAACCCCACTGGAAAAGAATAGAGCACTTGGTATCTCAGGTTCGTGAAGGTCATACGCATGTAAAGATGTGCCCCGAAGGGAATTGGATTCGGATTTTATTGCACAAGGGGCATATTTGGCCAAGCTGCGCCACACAAGATTGACAACATCAAAAAATGTTAAGAGGGATTGGATAATATAATGGGAGGGAAGCAGAAAAATATCCCTTTGGTGCTCCACACACAGGAGTAGGCCCCTAGGTTTACTAAAGTCAGTAAGCCCCATGGGAAATTGAGATAGAGATTCACTGACCAGAGGTACCTTGGCTACCACCTGAAGATGTATTAGAGGGGTTAGGATCGAGATTTGAAGTGGAACTACACAAACTGCCAACAAGTAAAATTATAACACTAATGTTTTTCTCGCATGCCATACCCGTAGTATATCCGAGGTGTTTGGGTTTATGTCACAAGGGCCATAAGAGTTACGCCATTGAAGTAATCCATAACTTTAAACCTGACGGGTCATGAAAACGCGGGTTAACTCTGTTGTCAAATAGCCTGGCGTTCCAAAGTTGTGGGGACCGAATCATGGACAACGTCAAGTAGTTTCCCGAAATTGGGGAAGAGCCAGTTTCATCGAAAGGAGATAAACCATAGGGGGCATCAGATCTAGGGGGACTGAGGTTATAGTGAATCCAGACAAAAAATTGTAGCATAACGAGTAAATTTATTTACACTTATATTCGCGCCTGCAAGTCATACCCGCTACCTAAGTAATAGTTCCAAGATGAATCAATGTTAAGAGTTAAATAAACCATGACTTCAAGTAACCCAACAGATTGACAGCTAAATAGACAAGAGCTCGTGATTACTCGAGATCCCAACGTTCCAAGATGGGAGCCGTGACAGAAGCAAAAAGCTACATTAACCCTAAAAGTGGTTTCGATGAGATATCTCGTGCATCAGGATCCGACAAATTTTCGATTAACAAGATCTCAAGACGTCTATTTCCTTTATAGCGAGATTAATATTTGGTCAGTTTTCCTAATGCCATGTTTCATGGAGACTACCACCAGGAGAGTTAACGAACGGTCGCACCGATTATGTTCGTTATTTTTTACAGCACCCACAAGCAAGGGACACATCCCTGTTTAATTATGTAAATTCCAGTTTTGAATAGACATTTTGACTGCAGATTGGCTTTCGTTTTAATAAACCACTCGTCCCTATACGTTACATCACCCACGGGATACTTAAAAATTGATATATTACCGATCAAAAAGTACCCGAAATGCCGTCATAAAACGAAAGGCATCAATTTATTTGTGAAAATTTATTACATCTTCAAAGTAATCTCAGACTTCAATGCACTTGTGCCAACGTTTTTCCAATCCTCAAAACATACCAAAGTTGTTTTTGTGAAATCTCTTCGGGGTTCGTATCGAATTTTTTTTATTGCATCATGGACTCTAAACGGTGACCATGAAGAGGGTTGGTTAGTTTGGATTTGGTTTAATGGCGCAAGGTCCAATAGTCCATGAGGAAGTTTCGTCCGTGGAATTGAGAAAAATTCAGTGCCATTTCAGGAGAATACGGAGTTTGTGGAGCCGTATTTGTTAAATGCTTTGTCAAAATTCACGAATAATGGCACTGTGAGAAGGCGCATTATCGCGATGCAAAACCCATGGCTTACCTCGCCACAATTGAAGTAGTTTTCGACGAATTGCTTCACGCCAACGGCACAACACACTAATAATCTTTATTGACCGTCTGGCCAGAGTTGGTAGAAATTCATAATGAGGAACCACCACGACATTCAAAGAAAACGGTCAACATTACATTGATTTTTGAGCGACTTTGATCTTTTCGGTCTTTTTTCACCTTTCAAGCGCCATTCACTTGATTGTTGAGCTGTTTCTGTATCAAAAAGCATAGATACAAGTTTCATCGCCGGTAATAATGATTTTTAAAAAAGAATCTCATTGAGAAAGCATCTCTCGGGACACTGAATTTGTTTCAAAAACAACGTGTTGTAAAGTTTTTGGAACTCGAGAAGCGAAGCGTCGCAAACTTAAAGGATCTTTCAAAATTGCTTGACATGAACTTAATGATATGGAAATTTGTTAAACAATGTTTAATTGTTAAACTACGCTCACCAAGCACCAATTCTGACCCGATTAACATGTTGATCATTAGTCGAATTTTATGGTCTACCAGATCGCGAAACATCTACGAAGGATTCTCTAACTTCTTTAAACTTTTTATACCAATCAAATACCGTTTTTGATGAAAAAAAGTCTAAAAGCTTTTTCAACATTTCAAATGTGTTTGTAGCAGAAAGAAACAAAATTTAATGAATGTTGTTTGCTCAATTGCATTAGACAATTTGGAAAAATCAACGAAGCGAAAATTCTTAACAAATTTAGTTTCAGACTATAAAATTATATATAACATGTGGCAACAATCAGGGATTTATTTAAGTAATAAAACTATTTGAAAAGTTTGACCATATCTACTATATATGTATTTTAAAGGAAGCATTGCGGACACTTTTGAGCACAGTAGTGCACCTTGTTCATTATGATAATGAAACCAAGTCTTCCAAAACTAAATGTTACCCCAAACGAGATTACCACCGCCAGAGTTTGACTATCAAGGTGTTTTTAGAAGGCAGGCCCTCCATTTGTTACTACGCTCATACCAGATTCCATGAAAGTTAAATTTGCTTACAAGATATTCAGTCAATAAACGATATTCAGTCAACAACTTACAAGATAATCCGCAATTAGGATATTGCCGATATTTTTTAAGACGAGATCAACTGGTCATTTTTGACAGTGACGAGATACCGAATCAATAATCACCAGATTTTAAGCGTTAAAAATCAATTTTATATTTATTCATTATAAACTTTAAATAAACTAAGAATTATCATCAACAATGAAGAAAATTCCTTGTATAGTAATTTAATTATTCTACACCGCGATCACAAAGCACTCAGTCCCTTAATTTTTTCGAAATTTGGGGTTCGGGTCTTTTAAGTGTTTTTTGGTTTATATAAACGATGCATCAAATATTCAAGAACAAATGGACAAAATTTCAGAGTCGAAGGAAATTGCTATCGGTCGCTTTTTAACTTTTATTTGACCTTCCAACTACATAGACTGCCAGCCATTTTATCATCTGGAACTTCCATTGGTTTCGGGGTTTCAATGAAAACCTCCATTTATGCAACATTATATCATAGCGTATCTACCTTTGTTTATCCCAAACATTTTAAATGCCCTTAAGGTGTAGACTCCTGGGTTTTTGTATAAATCTGCGAAAGCATAAAGGGCAAAATCTAGGTCCTCATGTAAAACATGTGGCGACACTATTGAAGGAAACGCATTGAAAAAAAAAAGCGTTAAATTTCGTCGTTTGTGTGCGTATCACTATAAAAAAGGCTCGTTTACCAAAAAAATAGCTGTTGGAAAAAGGTGTTGCATACAGTGCTGGTTATTTTATATATAGTACTGATCCAATAAATATTTTAGTTTATTATACAAAAAATGTATATTTTTCTATGAATTATCACAAAGCACTCCGTTGTCAGAGTCAAAACTGGCTTTAAAAATATACAAGAGTTTACTGCAAAAACACTTGTTTTTACTAGTCTTTATATAATAGAAATTACTAAAAAATTGTATTTCAAAAGAAGTCATTTTCATTAACCTCTTGTATTTTGTACTTAAATGCAATTTTTCTCAAAACCAGTTTTTTGCAATTTTGCAAAAGTTCAAAGTACTAAGGCTTTTTGATATATGCACTTAAAGTTAAACTGTTTATATTTTTTAGAACTTTAACAGACACAGAGCTTTTTTGCATAAATAGTTCCGAAAAATCTTACAAACAAAAATTGGAAATTTCTATAGAAATTTAACATACGAGTCAAATACTTTTTTTTATGAAAACTCTTCAAATAAATTTTAGAAAATCTCTAGGTCTATTGCATATACTATATTGTAGAAATTTATTTTACATAAAATATTGAAAATTGACAGCAGGGTTTATAGAAAGTGTACGCATCGGCTTAGAAACATTTAAATCGTAATAAAAATACATCTGTAAGTAAAAACTAATTTTTTTTATCGATTATAAGTAAGCACATGTTTTTAAGCCATCTCTAAAAAATAGGTGTAAAAAGAATAAGAATTTTGGGTTTTCCCCTTAACAGTTCATCTCATACGACTTTAGTGACACAGCGGGAGTATCATGGAGATTGATGGGCGTTGTGAGGGGTCAAATGAGAGATGATAGAAGTTTTAGAGGGTGGTAATCGCCTACTTTTGATCTGGCATGCGTTTGTGTGCGTCGATTCAATCTACGAAGGTTCGGAATGTACCTTTTAAACTTTTGGGGTTCCTTCAAGGGCACGCTCTTCAAAGGTCATTTATTCCCGGTGTTCATTGATTTGTGCTCCCGAAAAATTCCAAGTATCTTCTCTTGCCGGTTCCACTAGCAATAAAATCCAGCTTCACAATCAATGCCTTGATCAACGAGTCCAAGTTCACTCATTCCATATTCAATAACTGGCTGCTTGACCCTTCTGAATTCTATATGGTCTGCGATGGAAGTTCTATTTGGCATTTGTTCAAGTGACCCTTGTTTCTTTGTATTTTATACACAATCAAAACATTTCTTTATTTAGACCTCGAACTAAAGTCCGACCAACTCGAGTCAGTCGCCATTCAATCATCTATCGTGTGGTTTTACATCTTAATAAAATTGTCAGTAAATATATCCAGGGTTAGGCGGAGTAATTGTAAACAAGGGGTAATTGTAAACAAGCTATACAAGCGCCCACGTAGGATTCCGAGAAACTAAAAAGTTGTGAAATAGTAAAACTGGCAACCCTGAGGATGCAATATGCCGATACCGTATTTCTTTGAACCACAGCTGATTGCAACCCGTTTAGTTGAAAAATTGTTGTTGAAAAGTTTGGGTTTTAAAGATTGCATTTTCTGCTGCCCTCCATAATATATCGAAAAATATGTTCTAATTCTTTACTACGTTGTTACGTTTATATCTAACAGAAAATCATCGACTTCTCTGGGAACTTTAATACACTTACAGTTGAATGTTTACAATTACCCCGTCCCTTGAAAAATATGGGGTAATTGTAACCACAACTGTGCCAGTAGTTTCGTTCAATTTGGATAGAAAACCAATGCGTTTTTCCGAGTTGTTGTTTAATCGTATTTAGTACGTTTGAATTGCGTTTTATTGCATTTTTCGCGTGTTCTTGGGGAGCAGGAAGACTGATTTACAAAAACGTCACACATATGGTGAATGTTTTACAACTGACCAAATTCTGTCGCGCTTGAAGGAGGCAGAAGAGAAAAATAAAAGGAAGCCGAGTGAGAAGAAAGTGAAAAAGACAGGAGTATGCAAGAAACCAAGAAAGAAGCAAATGGAAAGCAGAACTAGACGACAGCGAAGACGAGGAACTATTTAAAGAATTGACCAACATTGACGGGGAAGAGTTTGAAGCTCTCCAAACATTCAAGCAAAATATAGAAGACAAGTTTGTAGGAGAAAATAAATATTTTGGAGCACTTCATGGAAGACATTGAAACGACTACGTTCCTGCTTTTAGATGTTGAGGGTGGAAAGAGAAGGAAAAATCCATTTTTGTATGTATGTATGTATGAAGGGTGGATGTCGTTTCAAAAGAGTTTGAGACAACCGGACTCAAAAGCATTGATAATGCATAAATTAAATTCGCTGTGGTTGAAAAATACTAATTCTGTGTTACCAAAGACCATGTCAAAGCAATTTTACCTACTCCAACCTGTAGCAAAGAAGGACGTAAAGAAATTCTTATTCGAGGGCACTGTTAATGTTTAAGAAATGTAATGTTTTTGTACCCCAGTTTGTATCTTAATTTTTAGTTTTCAAAAGAAAATTTTATTTTTAAATCCTTAATTTTTTTACACTAAATACATTCTTTGTTCAGTAAATGTTTGAATTTATTCTTATGTATTCCTGAAGTTCACCTCATGATCAATGCAACTTTCAAGTGTCACTATATTTTGCTGGATAAGAGGGAGTATTTGGTAAACATAAAGATCAAAACGGGATTGTTGTAAGCATGGTATTAGAAGGGTAAAAATACCACTGGAGTTCTTTTTACTGCCATGACTACTGCTCATGCTATCACTTGTTCAATATTCAATATTAGGAGGAAGATAATCGTTTACAATTACCCCTACTTTCAGGGGCAATTGTAAACACGTGGGGTAATTGTAAACAGTCGAGTACGGTATTAAATTTCTTTTCTGGAATCTTCGTACTAATTAATTATCAAAGTAGATTAGTGATAAGTTAGTTTAGTAGGGTGAACAATGTTTAATTACTTTATCAAGACTTTGAAAATATGGATTGAAAGTGAACATTTTGTTTACAATTACCCCGCCTTACCCCTAATACAATATATTGATCAAGATTAAGTAATACTAGATAAATGTTGTTCAAGAAATGAATGCAAGTTATTCATAGATTTCAAGTGTTGTCCCTTGTTTGGCGAGTCGCTTTAGTTTATACGAGCGACTTTCAGAGTAAAAACAAACGACGGTCTGCGAAGATTTTACTTCTGGTTGATTTTGGGTTTTGCGGCACAAGGACCATATTTGACCAAACTGCGCCAAACACAAACGAGGTAGGTTGGTTTGGATTTTATGGCGCAAAGTCCAATAGTGGACAAACTGCGCCAGACATAAATATATTGACTTTAGTGGGTCAAATTTCGTCTCAAGAATCTATCTAGTCAAATAAAAGTAAATTAGAAATAAGTACGTGGGGAACTTAAAAGTATTTTGATCGTAAAAACAAACGAGGATTGAAAAAAAATATAAGAGGGTAAAATAGAAGACGATTAACATAGGTACCTTGGGGTTGCGATGCTCGTACACTCCTGTAGATGTGCCCCTGAGCGCTACCGTGCGACAAAAACCCACTTGAGCATCGATAGTTAATAGGCCCCCCCAAGACCACTTTGAGGGACCACTTTATATATCTTTTCCCCAAATAGCGATTCCATCCCAGATCTTTAATCAAGGGCCCCCGAGTTCAAGCTATTGCTACCAAACGGGGTAGGTATTGTAATTAAAGTTGAATTGTGGAGCAACACAACGGGCTATTGGATTGGATTGTGATTTTATGGCGCAAGGTCCAAAAACGGACAACGGGCTATTGGAGACGGTCCGGAATCAAACTCCGAGGTGAAGATGCGAAGGCAACACCATGTAATACTGAAACACGGTCATACGACTAGGTCGCATCCGATTTGTCCCTTTTGTACACGAGGGTTTTTGATTATCTACCGGAGGGTTGCTAGTTCGAATTTAACCAGTTATTCTTCCAACCGGCTACTGTTGCCAAATGGGGGATTTCATGCTTTAGACTTCAAGAAATTAACAGTGGCTCCAATGGGGGAAGCCCAGCACCCCTAAAAATAATACAAATCGGCAAAAATCAGGTACCCTCCCCCAAGCAAAATCTACGATTTTGTAACGTATCCGAGTGAGGTAGGTAATTACCGTTGCACTAGAACACAACGGGCTATTGGCGAAGGTCAGTTCCGAGGATCACGCAATTTTGAGTTAAGTTCAGATGACGATATATCCGAGCGAGGAGCCAGTTTCTATTTTAATGCCCTTTAATATCACCGTAGAAACCAAGGACTACATATGCCCGATGTGTTCAGCTTCAAATGTTTACCACAATTTTGTTTAAGGAAGTTGTAAAACATTGAGAACTTTCAGCTTCTCCTTTGACATTCTTCTTGAGGCTAGTATGCAGTCCAGGTAACACGCGCAGTTGGTTATAGCACACGGTTGATTCATCTACCCGCCTTCGTAAAAGGTGGTCATCAAGCTCCAAGACAGCGTTTGGATCAACAATACAAGGTTGCCACGATTGGACGAAATGCGCTTTTTGGGCTCAATTTTATAACTAAAATTCTTTGAACTGCACAGGTAGAAAAAAGATTTAGTAGGTTTTGGATTTTATGGCGCAAAGTCCGTTAGTAGAAAAGCTGTGTCAAACGCATAGAAAATACATAATAAAAATTTAAATAACCAGACATTAGTTCCGCATCTTAAATGCTCTCGTATGATACATATCTGGATTACCATAAAATGTAGCCAATTTGGTGTCCTGGCGACGTTCGACTTTTTTAAAATTTATATATAATCGATGCTGACCTATTTAACTATCATCAATTCCGAATTCATTATTTGGAATTCTTATTGGCAACTTTAAATTTTATTCCAAATACAAACCAAGTGACGTTACGTCCAGAATACGTATAGGAATCCGTTATGCCGCAAAAAAAAAGCCCCTTAATTTTGTATAGTATTTCTTTCAAGCCAAGGAAAAGCCAAATATTTCCCGTCAAAAAACTACTAAATCAAATTAGTTCTTGACCAAAATTTTCTTCATCCGGAACTTTGTTTACGTTTGTCCGTTTGTCCCTGCACTGAAAACCCTATCGTAGAACTAAGCTAACCGGAAATATTTCAAACGAGTCTTTCCAGACACTTTGTTAAGGGGGTCCGGGACACAAAAATCGTCGAATTTTCGATTTTTTAAAAATTATTTTAAGAAATTCTCCGTGTTTTTCTGCTTAAAATGACGTCTAAATCGTGTTTCTATCTTAATTAGAACTAGAGATATAATTTTTGTGGTGCGTTGTTTTGTAAATCTAACACTCTTGGCAAGTGTTGCCATGGCAACAACACCCGTCTTTAAAATTTTAATGCGTTTTTCTCCATGATACATTTTTTCAATATTTCCTGTATTCAAATTACTATAAGTCGAAAACCGATAAAGTTTAAAGGTTGAAATTTGGAATATATCTTTTTCAAACATTATACTTTAATTTTGATTCAGCAAATTTGAAACAAATATTTACTTTTCAAAATATGACTTTAAAAAACTACCTTAAAATTTTCATTCAAATATTTTTTATTTTTTATTAAATTAATATTTTTTAAATTGCTGAATCAAAATTAAAGTTTATAAATTTTTGAATAATTTACTGCAAGAATTTTGAAAATGTATCAAGAATATTTTGAGCCTTAGCAATTTAAAATGACCCCTCTTTTTTTCAAAAAATTTTAATTTCAAATTTTTAAAGAACTTTTGGAAAAATTTTGTGTCGTGATTTTGTTTATTAGTTAGATGGGTAATCAGTGCAAAAAAATTCAAAAATCTAAATTAATTAATAAAATTTTTTTTTCAATGTGTCCCGGACCCCCTTAAATTAAACTATTTAACAATTTTATATATGAAGTCTTATGGTCAAACTAAATATAGGGAAGTAGTGTTTCTGCGTCGATGGATGTTCTATCCTGTATGCAATCTGAATGTGACGCCACTTTAGTTTTTCGAATATGATTTCCAATAAGACTAATAAAAAAACTTCCAAAGAACGACTTCCGAATTGATATACAAGTGAAACTGGTGGTCACTAATTACATCAAATGACTCCCGAACGGCGATAAACTATTTTAAAGTAACCCCTATATGCATTACGAGAGCATTTGGGTAGCGAAAGTAAAAATCTTCGTAGTCCGTCTGGTTTGTTTACACTGAAAATCCCATCTCATTTATATACAATAATCCCAATACAAATCCAAATTATATATATGCAATTTAAATTTAACCGAACTTTTTTTTAAGCAATTCATTGCAAGTACCGGTTGGCTTAACATTTGAAGTCTTAATTCAGTTGCACGAGTTTTCGATCGCCTTATTGACTCCGAGCTGACAAAGCTGGTAATCAAGACAAGCAGAGCCTTCAGGGTAAGTATTAACGGAAGAATTTGCCAAAATTGTAAAAGTGAAAATCTTAGAAATGCTTAGTTTCTTTCGGATTGGTATGTAAAGCCTTAGGCACATCCGAAATAACACCTGCTTTAACACTCCCAGCGTTTAACCTACTTTCAAAATAGAAAGGAACCGGTTTAAAGGCTTTAGTAAATTCATTTCCCCTCCATTTCTTACTAGTGAAAGCCTTCATTGCCCATGAAAGGTACACAGGAAGCAATTGTCTTAGTGAAAGTATGCATTAATAGTTGCGTTCTGGACTTCTCATTAAGTTGAACTTTTGCGACATTTTTAGAAATAAATTGCTCGGACACAAAGTTCGCTGAGAACTTAGCGCTGACGAGTAGTAAATGGTGCTTGAAATTGCCATTTGTTAACTCGAGGTTTTAAAGCTAATAATATTCTTTAGAGATTGAGTCACGCTTTTAAAAGCACAGGTCCAGTTTAATCAGTGACGCAGTTTCAATTTATGAAAGAGTGGAGTTCTCCGATTCTCAATGCTACACAACTCGTGCTTTGAAGTTCCACTAAAAATGATCGAAATTACCAGTCAAGTTATTAATGCATTACACAAATTTAATGTTTACCATGCAGTATGTAATTACTAGGTAGCGAATAGGTAGTGATGTTATCTTTAAACAGTTGTCGAGCCCCGAATGACAATTTAGATAAAGGGGCAAGTATTAAAGTGGATTTAAAATTAGTACTATTTATTTTTTGGTCTATTGACCCCAAGTTTACTTCACCAAGTTCGCTACACACTCAAATTTCCACAACAAGCCGACGCAAGGACATTTGAGGCCATGACAGATTTGACGTGCACCAGTCCCCTTCGTACACAACGGCCTTCGGTTTCGAACTCGCAACCCTTCAGTTTCTAATCAGTTACTCGTCCACCAAGGTATTCAAGACCAATATATATATATTTTTAATTACGGCGGGAACTCGATTGCTAATCATAGGCCACTGCAAGGCCGGGAAGCGATGGTCATTTGTGAAGGGGCACCCAATGGGCTACCATCACTACCCCTAACTAAGGACAGCACAATTACATCCATGCCCTGACCCCAGATTCGAACCAGGAACCTTCCGATCCAGAGGCCAACACCTTAACCACTAGACCGGTTGTGGTCGGCTTAAGACCAACATAAAGATCCATAAATTACACCTTCACTATATAATTTTAACTTCAAATCTATAAATCTTCTTCAATTAACTATAAAATAAATATCAATGAAGGAAAATAAGTCTGGCAAGGATATCCACAATATTGACGTCTAGACACATTAATCCAGCTATTATGCTATACAAGAGTACATATATTTCGAATTCATGTCGTTAAGCATCTCTTTATATAAAGGAAATCAGTTTAGTATTGTCTAACATTAGAGAATTGGGGACAAACCTCGTTAAACTAGCAGCTCGTACGAGCTCCTTACACGATGGTTGTCAAGGCCACACATAATATTACACGACATCTATGGGGCTGAGAGTTGTAAATATACAGATACAGAGAAACCAAATACGTAGTAAAACCAATTCCAAATACCCCTTAACGCATTTTTTTTTGAGCGACAGGAAGCAGGGTGGTCAATGACCTAGGAACACTAAAACATTAGGCAACTATATTTCATGGTTGTCCCCTCAAATGAGGGTAGTTTGGTTTTATGGCGCAGGGCTATATTTGGCCAAGCTGCTCCAGACGTAATACCAAAGCAATACAAATTGCATAAAAATAACACTGCGAATGTCTGCATTTGATTGAACATTGCAAATAAAATTTTAAATGGTTAAAAATTGTAATAAACTTTGGTCTGATAAAAATGAGATTTAAATGTGTCGGATGAACATTAAATTATGCAAGTGGTTTAATATACATGTTTCGGTATAGATGTGCATTTACAATAGATGCTTATGAATCAAGATTGATACATGAATGGAAAATCATACACAATTTAAGATTTGGATGGGATTTTCCTCATCCAAATCGCGAGTTTAAGACAGTATTGTTAAATATTGAGACGCTGATAGTTAAAAATTAGACAATTAAAATGCGAGACTGAAATAAATAACACGCGTTACACAGGGTTGGTTGATAGATTGTTTTGGAGTTTTATGGCACAAGGGTCATATTTGGCCAAGCTGCGCTAAACACGGGACAAAACTTGGAGAAAAATGTGAACGGAAAAAGAGGGATTGGGGAATAGAATAGAATAAAAGCAGAGATTGGTGTCCCAGGATAGTGACACCTGTATTTACTAAAGATAGTAACCCCCATGGGTAGAGGAAATTTCACTAGGATATCTTGTGGCTGTGAAGCCCGTTCACACCCAAAGGAAACATGTCCCTGAAGACCGTTACACACGGGACACTCGCCTAAAAAGTGCCTGCAAGTATAGTATACACACAAGGACTGCTTTACTGACACACAAGAGAACATCCAGAGAGGAAGTTAATGAACGTTACACTGGAGCAACATAACTGGCTATTGTATCGTTGAGAGTAGGCTTCATGAAGATAACTAGTAATTGACGAGACACTCTTTATTGGTGTCGTGTTTTGGCAAAATCAGCATTACCAGGGGACCCGCTGGATCATGGCACGAGACCGGGGCTTCCCGTCAGATGAGGCTGCCGTCTTCTCATTAGTGGATGATCTCGACATTCGGTGGTTTACGTCCGGAGTTAACGTTTGGGTCACCCGTACCTCTCGGGAACAGCCCCCAGTTCGGTTCGGTTCTCCCTTCGGTTGTATCCCCTCGTCTCCTTTCCTTTTTGGTAATACAGAAGGGGCAAAGCACCCCCTTTTGTTTGGACCAGAACACTTTTTCGCCTCGATTCTCGCCAATCCAGCGAAAATCAGCAAGTTCCGCCTATACACAATATGAAGCGAGGGCCATCGAACATAACATTATTGGCAATGGTCCGGAACCAATCTCGAAGGAAAAGATCACCCATGGAGAAATCTAACCTGATGGGACCTCCGATTAGGAAAAATATTAAATACACCGTCAACAGAGGAAATTATTTCTTCATGCGAAATAGTTCCGAAAACACGTACAAGAGCAATTGGGGTATACATAAGTCTTAAATTTATTCATGTTGACGTTATTGGCCTTGAGGTTAGACGAAGACTAATTTGCGACTACCTCAATGTTACGTGAACAGACATAACGCTTAAGACGTTTTCAGTGGTACACCTAGGTCGTAAAAAGCACGAAATTAAATACAGGAACACACAACGCGACGAAACTATTACCCGGAAGATTACAATAAAAACTGTAGACGATCGGAGGAGAGCTGCTGTCCATTACGGGAACATTGGAAACCTCGTAGGTATTGAATAATTCAGTGCTCAGCTTGTGGGAAAACAATAAAAGCCATTTGAATAACATCCGAGACTCAAGAGAGCCGAGTTGCGAGAAGAAACAAGGACAAACCGAGAGGCTGAAGCCTTCGCCATTTCGAATAAGATGTGGCTATTTGTCGAAGAGAGGAATCCGTCCTTGGGCGGATGCTTTCAAGGCTGTTCCAAATATTGACAGATAACTTTCTCAGGCCCAGATTGAGGAGAAATATTCCAAACCAGTCATCGATTTTTTAATGATGTTGCTTAAGGACGACTGCTCTGAACTGCCTCTTGTAAGAAGCAAACAGTTTCTAAACATTTTTTCGTTTACGGTAGCATTGAAATTGTCGAGATTATCAATTGCTTGAGAAACATTTTCCTACATGTTTTTAGCGCTTTCGAAATTTTACATTCACGTGAGAAACAGTTGTTTTGCGACTCTACGGTCCTTTTCCAAAAAATGGCTAATCAGCTGAACCAAACAGCGTCAAGTCATGTACATACCCCGAGTGATTTTCTCTCGTGTCGGCAGCTTACCTTGCTTTTGAAAGTCACAGGAATCAAACCTGCGCCGCTTATATAAAGGAAGGTTGCTAGCGCTACGGGCAAAAACATAAGTCACGGCCGGTCCAATATATCTAAAGAAAATTAAATGCGGATGTTGAGTGCATTCAAAATATTTCTTTCGACCACCTATGGCAAATGTTACCAAATCCAATTGATACAAGAATCTAAATAGCCCTCGCTTAGCAAATAATTACGGAAAAGCAGCAAACCAATTGCTATGGTAGGGAAATGAATTAGACACATCTTCATTGGAATCTTCTACACGTTTAATTGCCGAGAATTCTACTTACACCAATCAGTTCAACTTGATCAAGCTACGATGCCTATAGATACCCAATTACAGAGGATCTCGTATCTAATTATATACAAGCATCAAAATTCAATTGATTATAGGATTACAACAAACGTTCTGGGGGACTTTCAGCTACACCGCGCAAATTTCAAATCAGCAACTCGATACTGCGAGCTAGGACGCCGAAATAGGTCCACAAAAGAAAACGAAGCTAACGTAGAGATTTCGATTTTAGACATGTGCGATTGTGAAACTGGATCGTAGAAATATTTTTTAATTTCATCCTGTCGACATACTTTTTGAAAGGTCAAGCAGAAATACATCAGACGTAGCCTACGCGGAAGAGGAACTTTAAGCTTTTGATAAACCCTGTATTGACTATTGAATTAGTCTTTCATTTACTACTCAAATATTTTGCACTAACGTGACGAATTGACGTAAAATATTGCGACTGTGCTCCAATACAACCTTCTATTTTTGTAACCCCCATTGGGCCAAATTTTTTAATAGCAGGTTGGCCTCACTTGTAGATATCGATTTGTGCAACTGCAATAGAATATTTAGTGGTCGGCATTACTTTCATAACATGGAAATGCAACTCTTCGATTACTTTCACCTAGTTTCACACCAAATTTCAATGCCCGAATAGACTTCCGATAAGTTATCTCAAACGCGGTTCCAGTTCAAAGTAATCAAAAACCGCTTTGAAAAAATTTCCCGCTACGTACCACTGGATTCATTACCAACTTCAACAAAACGCAAGCTAGCGTCGAAATCCCTTGCCCCAATCGTTCTGTAGTTTCAGAGGCGTACTTTGCTTCCGGAATAAGCAAGCAACTTGTTTATCAATCGATAGGATGGCCTTGACTTACTTTCGAACGCACCTCTATATCCGTTAAAAACTTGAAATCGTCGACAAACGCCAAGGCAGCTTGTGCGTGGGTGAAGAGGACGTTAACCGGGCTCGTCTTCTTTCAAATATTTGATTGGAAGGCAGTAGGCTCCAGCTCTGATTGAGAACACAAGGCAACTTTTCGTTTTAAAATTACATAAGAAATTTTCCAGATCCGCGCACGCAATAACGCGTATTTCAATTTCTTATCAGATTGTTTTGCGCTCCAGATGAGCTTTATTACTTAAATATGGTGATTAGGAGGAAGTCGGAAAAGATGAAACCATTGGGCTGGGAAGAGGCGGACTTATGATACAAATTGTTGGTCTCGCACGGTCGAGGTGTTCCAAAACTTGTAGACTCGCCGATTTGTTTGTATCGGCACCGTCTTCTGATGTAGAAATGCCGACACCAGAAGTGGAATGATGGAAATTGTTGGTCATGCTCAGTCGAGGTGTTCCCAAAATCTTAGTTCATTGATTTGTGGCAGCAGAGTCTTGTACTGTATTTAATTGCAATGCTATGACACCGGTAATTGTTGGTTTGGGTTTTATGGCGCAAGGTCCAACGGCGGACATACTGCGCTAAACGACAACAAACCAGAAAAATAAGCCGAACGTTAAAACAGTCTAATTCACAATTAAAGTTTAAAAAAAATTATAAATTTATTGTTCAGATGATATAGTTAAGATGACAAAAGGTGCAGGATAAAAGATGTAATGTGTTAATAGTACACCATTACTAAAAAGTATAAAGGCTAAAAATATAAAACTTGGGAACATTGCGATAAGATGGGGTATCCCCTTAGTCATTATTTGTTGATCTTTGTTCTCTCCACAAGGCACTTGCTAAAATCATCCACCGAGAGAATCACAATAGATAATCAAGGTTATCAATGATAAACAATTCCCCTGTAGCGAATACGCAAGGGTCCCAGTGGCCTTCGACACGTCGGACTGGGTGGATCGATTTTTACAACATATTTCCGTGTAGTGTATATTTAAATTTGTTTCTACAGATGCATGTAGCTTGTATCAATGTTGCATTCCAGTTTCCTGGTTTCAATAGTTTCTTTCCCTTCAGACCGTTTGACTGATTGAGATTGTCTTAGTAATAAATCCATATTTTTTGAAAATGGAGCTTCATGGTCAGAAAATAAACGTGTTTGGCGCAACTTCACCAAAAATGACTCTTTGGTGGAATTTGTTAATCTTGGGAGTTGCCACACGAGTCCACATCTGGATTCATGGTATTGCTGCCAATTTAATATAGTACTAAACATACAGACATATTCAACAAGATGTCTCATCATTAGAATTGGTCAGATCTTTATGGACGAGACATCTTATCGAAACCACTTGGATGGTTAAGCATTTTGTTCGCAATTTGTGTGCGAACCAAATTGGTTGGTTGTTTTCTAGTTTTATGGCGTAAGGGCCATGTTCGACCTGGCTGCGCCGAACACAAGACAATCATAATGGGCCGGGTAGCTTGGGCGATAAGAAACTGTTAATACAGAAGATAGAAATACCCGTGCATAAGTTACAGGTTGGTTTCGGTTTTATGGAGCAAGGTCCAGCAGCGGACAAGCTGCGCCGCCTACAACTAGCAGGTTGCTACTGCAGTGGGCAAACCCACCGTGACAAAATTGTTTCAGAATTGAATGCATATTTTCAGACGGCTCTTGATTTGGCATCCTAGTAGACCGAATGGTAGATCGATAAATATTAAGCATGTTGAGGATAGTGTCGCCCCAAGGTGCATTGGAGTACTTTCAAAAGATTGAGCTTTCTCAAGGTATAAGCAGCTGCGCGACGTGGGGAGGAAGGCAATTCTTTGGTCGAATACTCAAATAAACCTCACTGTCCACTACTGAAATCCTGTTAACATCTAGGAAGATCACTGGGTCAAGATGCAGATTCCGACGTCGGCAGAAATGAACGCGAATGTCTTTTGAGCCAAAAACCGTTTTCAACACTTCAACTTCGTCAACATGACAGCTGTCTGTCGTTCGACATAACTCATCTCTTCCTCTTTGCAATAAATGTGCAAGTCATCCACATACAAATTACCCTGGACAGTTGGAGGCAATAGATTCATGCCGCCATTTATTCTGATGGAATAAGAAGGTTACGCTGAGGAAGTTTTTCCGAGGTACTACTTGGTATGGGTAGGTAGGTAATGGGTAGTCTACGTACTTAAACTGTCTGATGACAAGAAAATTCCGTATGAAAATCTGCAGCTTACCTCGAGGATCTTGGCAACCAAGGCGAGGGGCGTTTCTCGTTTTTTCGGGGATGGCTTCATTCACCCAATCTCATAAAAATTTAGTACCTTTAGTTTAAGGGGAGATGCAAGATTCCCTTGTATCTCAACGCCTGCTTAGAGCACTCTAATACCAAGCGAGAGAATATTTATACAAATGAATAGTCTAATATGCTTTTTTTACCCTTTCAGCGAGGTGGGACGCTAGACATTCAGACACATGCAAAGGTTAATTTATTTCCTAGATCCGCTTGAAACAAATTGCCCTTCCCTCAAGAGACTAATTTGTAGGTATCGGATTAGAGCAAAAAATCGCTTATCTACATTTTTCGGTGACAAATTTGTTTCATGATTAGAAACACATTTCCCCATATTGCAATCTGTGAAACGGTAAGGTAAAAGGCAAGTACTTATAATTTTTATTTTGACCTAAAAACTAATAACTGACAGTACAGCTGAATCTAAAGCTAACTAATTTCAAATCAACCCTAGGTATAATATTCTGGCTAAAACACAAAGGATTCATCATTTAAACTGTCCCACACAAGTTGCATTATCTATCAAGTGTAATCAACAAGTGCAAATGTGCAAGTTTATCTTTAACCGTTTTATTTTATCCTGTAATTTTGGACATTCCATTGTTAATAAAGAACCATTTCCTTATAACGTTTATTTTCACTGTTAACCACTTTTCCGTTTTCCAGCACTATAAATCCCGAAATTGGCATTAAAACATTTATGCGCAATTAGATTTTCAGTTCCAGTAAGGTATTTTGCTACCAACTTCAGTATTATAGTAAATAACTTTCGAAGCTGCGGTTTTGAGACTGCATGCATTTAAACACAGTATTAAAATATGCACTATAGCGTTAGACTAGTTGGTAAAGAACAGGGCTTTACCAAAAGGTAAAAAATCTTTACTGCAAATAAATACAAAACAATTTCACAAAATTACAAGTACAAAATAAAGTTCAATTTTGATAACGGGCATGAAAAAACCCCATTTAAAAATTTAAGTCATGTCTAGTCGATTTAGGTTTTCGCGAAATGCAAATATACAGAAAGATTAAGACTGTGTCTTACACAATATTTTAAAAACTTTAAACAATCGTTTTTAAATGTTTATTTCTAAGAGTTGCTTTCAATATATTTTTAACAGATTCCGAATTTTACGCAGTGTCAGTAAAGGATCTACAGCAGTGGTTCTCAGTGTGGTCAGCGACAAAATTTCCAGGGGTCCAGACCTTGGCGAAAAATAAAGAATCTTCCAAGAAAAGAATTATATTATTTTCAGATTTTCATGTTCTAAAGAATCCCCGTCGAGTTCCAAAAACCCTGATATCACGGCGTTATTAATCTATTAGCTGAAGTGCGATAACATGACCACTTATGCCAAGATTCTTTAGCAGATCTTTGAATTGAGTTGAATTTTATTGAAGTTTTAAAAGTCTGAGAACAAATTATCTGCGAAAATGTGATGCAAGCTTCAATATAGTTGTCAAGAGTAAAATCGAAGTTAATGGAAAAATTTAACAGTACATTAAAAGCTAATTAAAATTCCGCTTCTCAGCATCTTGCGCATCTGTATTTAGCGCTCAAGATTTAATGAAGGAAAGGAAATTGCACATTAAAAAGAATAGAATGTCCAAGAAATTAATTAGTGTAAAATCTTGTAAACCAAGCGCAAAAGTGAAATTTCCGTCGAAGTATAAAAATCGAACAAAATTCTACATTAAAGTATTAGTACAAACAAATTCCACTAGATGTCAGCACAATCAAATAAGACGGATTTAATGGTTGCATAGTCTACAAGTAGATGGCGCCAGTAACTGCAAACATGTTCAGTAAGAAGTTGCATTATTTATTGGGAACTTGTACTCTTTCGAAGCATTTTAAAATGCTTTGGACAGTATTTATTTCGATTCCAAGTCCAGCTGCATTGATAAGAGAACGCAGTCTTTGTGATCAGTTCGAGATTCCAGATGATGGAATTCTGAACATTGAAACTTAAAAGCAGGCGAAAAGCTTTACTATATTTACCTGGATTCATTAATTGAGAATTGTGTATTACATAATACATATTGCTTTTTGCCAAGTCCACGGTTGGACAACGCAGTTCCGCAAGTTTTATTTAAACAAACAAAGATAAGCGTAAAAACTGCCTTAGTCGAAAGATTTTAAGAGAAAAATCTGGAACCGAAACATAAAACAAATGGAGTATATATATTTTGACTATAAAGTAGATTTTTCACCTCTAGAATTGCCGCTTTTGAGATTTATCTTACTGAGAAAACTATCCTCAAATTCCGAACTTCCCAGAGAAGGGTTCATTTATTATCATTTCAGGTCATTCAAAAACCCTTTTCATAAAGAATCACGTCTGCTAATACCCCTGGCCTCTAGTTAGCATATTTCCCAACTCTAAGTGATCTTAAACAAGATAAACACCCGGCGTTTTACTTTTCCGGGTTGAAAAACCAGAATTTTTTTTTTAATTGAAAGAACACGAGACATGTCAAATTCAAAATCATCGATTATCAAGCTGAAAACAGACAGTTATTTTGCAATAAAAATATATAAATGTAACATCACTCTTCTAGCTAATCAAATGATAAAAGGATATTTGCTCGACATGTTGGAAAAATTTCAAGTCGATCAATCCAATAGTTTAAAACTATGCAAAAACACTCGAGAAAGACTCGTTTAAGCTTTTAGAAGTTAACGGAAGCAGCCTATTCAGCGATTATACTATTTTCCTGCTAATATGTTACATCATGAATACTATTTTATTTTGATCGCCATCTTTTGATGACGCATCTTTATGAATTGGCGCAAGCTCCAAATTCTACATCTGCGCGCGTTCGTTAATGGTTTATAACTGGGCAAATTTTGGGAATTAGAATTCAAATTTGGCTAACGTGTTCTTAAGATACGAAAAATTAAATTTATGAAAATATTAAATCGATTTTATTTTGCCGAAAATTGAAAATTCCCCTCAATTCACACATTAAAAACGACCTTCCAGTTCCTGAGAAATTGATTGAAATTTCCTTTGCTGTCTAAATTTACTGTGGAGAAGCAAAAACCAGCTATGCAGCCGAATGCGTATTAGAGGGGAGATACATTCGGCACTGTATTTTTGAATGTCATAGCTCCTAAGTAAACCGTTTCTGCGATTTCTGAAGTAGGCATATACTATAACCAGTTGGAAAGTAAAAATTCTTATCGATGTAATTAAAAAAAAAGCTTGAATTAAGCGGTTACTCATGCAGCCCACTGGAAAGTTTGCCTATTAACCCTTCAAGTATCTCAGCCAAGATCTGGTCAATTTTCCCAAGACGACACATCTCGTTGAGACAGAACTGCATTACTACAAGTGAACAAATATCAAAGTAGGAACAAATGAGTTATTCACTGCAGGGCAGTTTTCGACGCCAAGATAAACCACCAAGATGGTTTATGCGGCCCCTAAATCGGTCCTGGTTGGCCTGGTATGATCAAGTCAGACGTTTGGAAACTATTTTATAACTTCACTAAGTTACGAAGTAATCTGGATTTAGAGTAACCAATTTTTTAACCCTCGTGGTTACCTTCGTATCAAAGACCGCCTTGTTGGCAGATTTATACAAAAACTTTCCTATTTGGGTCTTAATCCTTTGAAGAAATGAGGCTGTTCTCTCAAAGATATATATGTTGTCATTTACAAAACCGACTAGCTCTCGTAGAAACCACTTAGAAGGTTAAGGTTATATCGGTGCAATTAAAAATGCTCGAGTTACTGTAATCCTTCTACGATATACCAATGTTCTCGTATTTGTTTCAGTAAGTACTATCTCGAATTAAAATTATCAAAGTCACCAAGAGAAGACCTTTACGTAATAAATTATTCTCTGCTATATTCTTCACGTCCAAGAACATATGCAGACTTTTATTAAATTATTTGGCTGAAGAGTTAAATTAAGAGAACTATGGTCATTTTAAAAATTGATCAATTGACAAATTCATCATGGAATGCTTTTTGTCAGGTGCAAAAGCTTCAAAACAGCCAACTCTTCTAGATACATCGTGCTTTGGAGATTAAAACCAGATCCATAGCTATAAATAATATCCATGGTTAAACCCAATATGGTAAAATTATATGTTAACACCCAGATATCTTATCCAATTAACTTTAAAACTGCTTGAAACAAACGACTTTTGCACCCTAAATTCTAAGACAGATTAACCCTCCAGGTGGATTACCTTTGCGTTGACGACCACCTATAATAACCAGCCTCTAATGCAAAAATGGGTTACAAAGTGTCACTAGTTCTAGGCAAGCGACAATTTTCATGCCTGTAGTAATCGAGCAATTTTGTCTCGACGAAGTATCTAGTTATTAACAAAACTAACCAGATCTTGGACGCGAAATCTGATCAAAACCACTTAGAGCGTTAAGATTTCAACCGTTCCCAAAGCGAAAATGCGTTGGGGACGAGTAAGAGTGATACTGCCGAACGTTCGATAAAATGAAGAGTATCTGTATTTTACACGTATAAAAGCTAAAAACTTACTCTAACGTGAATGTATCTCGAGGACCACAGAAACATTCGTCTTTCGCTGGAAAATAACGGCTGGTAAACTTCTTAGGAGGATGACCGCGATAAACATAATAAACATTATGTTTGGTATTACTTTTACCTTTACTTTTATTTTTACTGTACACTCGAGAATCATCGCTTGAATCAGGAGAAAGACTACTACGTTTTCGATTCATTTTTCGACCCTGGAATTCTTGAATTAAACGATTCGCAAGACTCCTTCGCACCGAAGTACAACATAATACCGAAAGCCGCTTTATATAGATATCAATTTCAGTGAAGCATGCGCTTTGTGTTACTACAAATGCAAAATCATTCCGGAGATGACCGTGGTAGCCCAGTTGTAGAGAGGTAGGTATTTAATTTTCGTCGCACAGAAGCAACACTGAGGGCTACTGGCAACAACTGTCCGGGTAGGTATTTTAATTAACGCTGGACTGGAGCAATACAACAGCTGTGGACGACAGTCTAGTAAGGTAAGGTAATTATAATTAAAGTCGTACTAGAGCAACACAATGGACGGTCCGGTAAGATAAGGCAATTTTTATTAACAAGGTATTAGAGCAACACAACGGGCTATTGACGACGGTCAATCCCCTGAGAGAAAGATCCGAGGACAACACCAGACGACCAACTTAGTTAAGCTGTTAGCCTCTAGATCGGAAGGTTCCTGGTTCGAATTCGGGTCAGTGCATGGATGTTTGTAAGCGTATGGTGTAGAGGCGGCTGGTGCACCTTAAATCTGTCGTGGCTGAAAGTCCTCACGTTGGGTTGGTGTGGAAGTTTGCAGAGTGGGGTGCCAGCTCAGGTGTTGCCTCGTCATCTGCCCGTGGTTTAAAACTACGTGGCAATGTCCTCGGATTTTTTCCTTAGGGGATTGATCCCGAACTGTCGTCAATAGCCCATTGTATTGCTCTAGTACGACGTTAATTAAAAATTACCAATTACCCTTTAGGATTGATCCCTGACTGTCGTCAATAGCCCGTTGTGTTGCTCCAGTACGACGTTAATTTAAATACCTACCAACCCTAGCTTGAATAAAAACGTCTCTTGTAATCGACTCTAGAGCGGAAGGTTCCTGGTTCGAATCCGGTGCAGGTATGGATGTTTGTGAGCGTATGGTGTAAAGGCGGCTGGAGCACATTAAATATGTCGTAGCCGAAAGTCCTCACGTTTTGTTGGTGTGGAAGTTTGGACATTGGGGTGCCAGCTCAGGTATTGCCCCGTCATCTGACCGTGGTTCAAAATTACGAGATGTTGTCCTGGGATCTTTCCCTTAAGGGATTGATCCCGAACCGTCGTCAATAGCCCGTCTTGTAGCTCTAGTATGACGTTAACTAAAATCACCATCACCATCTTGTAATTGAAGGGTAATGGTAACCAACCAACCACACCAAGATTTTGTTACTTTGGAAGGATAAATAACACTCGTCAATAATTTAAATCTTTTTGCATAACATGGGTGAAATGAGGTGAGGTAAGGTAATTTTTAGTTAAAGTTATACTAGAGTAACACAACGGGCTATTGACGACGGTCCGGGATCAATCCCCTAAGGGAACGATCTGACGAAAAAAACCACATAATTTTGAACCACAGTCAGATGACGAGGCAATGCCTGAGCTGGCACCCCACTGTCCAAACTTCCACACCAACCCAACGTGAGGACTTTCGGTCACGACAGATTTAAGGTGCACCAGCCGCCTCTTCACTATATGCTTACAAACATCCATGCCTTCCGATCCATAGTCTATAACACCTTAACCACTATACCGGTTGGTCTGCTGTAATTGAAGGGTTATTGGTAGAAAAGTTGGTTGAGCAAAGGATTTGCAACCGCAAGGTTGCGAGTTCGAAACTCGATCTAGTCAAAGACCAAAGGGAGTGTACACGGGGGCTGGTGCACTTCAAATCTCGTGGCCTGAAATGTCATCACGTAAGCGTGGTACGAAAGTTTGGAGAGTTTGGCGCCAACTTCTATGTGACCTTGTCATCTGACTGTGGTTCAAAATTATGTGGTGTTGTCCTCTGATCTTTCACCGACCAAGCGGTATAGTGGTTAAGGTCTTAGTCTCTAGATCGGAAGGTTCGTGGTTTGAATCCGGAACCAGGAAAAGATGATTGTAAGCGTATGGTGTAGAGGCGGCTAGTGCACCTTAAATCTGTCGTGGCCGAATGTCCTCACGTTGGGTTGGCGTGGAAGTTTGGAGAGTGGGGTGCCAGCTCAGGTGTTGCTTCGTCATCTGACCGTGGTTCAAAATTTCGTGGTGTTGTCCTCGGATCTTTCCCTTAAGGGACTGATCCCTGACCATCGTCAATAGCCCGTCGTGTTGCTCTAGTACGACGTTAACTGAAATTACAATTACCATTATCTCTGATCTTTTCGTTCGGGATTGATCCCGGACAGTTGCCACTAGCCCGATATGTTGCTCCAGTGCGACGTTAATTGGCTACCTACTGTGACTTACTTAATTGTGAAACACGTTGCTTCAGACCGGACTATAACACTTTTTGATCAATAAAATACTGCATAAAGTGAATGCGGGTTAACGTCATACTAGAGCAACGCAACGAGCTAATGACAACGGTCCGTGATCAATCTCCTAAGGGAAAGATCCGAGGACAACACCACGTAATTTTGAATAAGTGTATGCCTGTAATGGTATTTTTTTAGTTAACGTCGTACTAGAGCAACACAACGGGCTATTGACGACGGTCCGGGATCAGTCCCTTAAGGGAAAGATACGAGGACAACACCTCGTAATTTTGAACCACGGTGAAATGACGAAGCAATACCTGAGTTGGCACCCCACTCTCCAAACTTCCACACCAACCCAACGTGACAACTTGCCCATGAGAGTTATTCCAATTTTGTGAGAAGTTTGGAGAGTGGGATGCTAGTTAAGGTCTTGCCTCGTTATCTGATCGTGGTTCAATATTACAAATTTCTTCCTTCGGATGTATCCCTTTAGGTTTGATCCCGAACTGGCACCAATAGTACGTTGTGGTGCTCCAGTGTAACGTTTATTAAAATACCCACCTACCAATTTTGTGATTTTATAACAGGGAAGAAGATAGTGGCAATTAATTACCATCACACTGTAGAAATACTACGGTCTACTGGCGACGGTACTGGTAATGGTACTAGAGCAACACAACGAACCTTTGACAACGGTACGGGATCAATCCCTAAGAGAAAGATCCAAGGACATCGCGTAATTTTGAACCACTGTGAGATGACGAGAACACCACCCAATCTCGCAACACTTTTTAAACTGTCTCACGAATCAAACGTGAGGACATTTCAGGCCACGGCAGATTTAACGTGCACGAGCCCTCGTGTACACTACGGTCTTTGGTTGGACCGAATTTCGAACTCCTGCTGGAAGAAGGAAAAAGAGTTAACAATGAAAATAATAATAATAAAGTATATAAGTATCGAGTCATTTAAAAGTAATGAATTACCAAGTTCCGATTAGGAATTAAGTCTGGAATTTGTTTGTTGAAGTGCTCAAATCATTTTCGAAAAACAAGACAAATGACATCACGTTCGTTATACAGAATACTGGGAAGACGTTCCACCGCAATAACACAACTGCCACCAATATTTCGCTTGATAGAAAATGCCTATCAAAGAAGCCGAATTGCTTTCTTCGTTTTGTCGTATCACATAATCCCTTTCAAAATTAGTGTCAATCTTGTATCAATTTCAGGTCATTGGCCCAACACTCACAAGGCACTATTGCGACTTCTCTCAACTCAGATCTCTCTCTCGGAACGTGACTTTATAATCATTTTTGTTTATGAATACTTTCTACATACAGACTCAACAATGTCTAGGAAAACTCATGCTTTCCGTCTTCGGAAAACAACCAAACAACCAAATTTTCTGAAAAGGCTAAGGCAATTTATACCCTTATAATTCTCAACATAAACGCTCTGGTACAATTAAAGACCATCTCAAATCTACTCTGGTTCATTTCCTACCTTAAGTAGCTTCTTTCAGACAACTTAATCTCTCTCAACAGGAACACTACAGAATGGTCAACGAAGAAACCTTTTTCATTACGCGAATCCATCGTAGATGTCATAGTGGCAGAATAAATAACCGAACTTCATTATATATAGCTCACGTACTTCTGGTCTTGAAAGCATCAATCCGAGAATCCGTGTGGAATAAAGCATCACTTTTCTAAAGCAAAGGCCCAGGTTCCATTCATTGGACCTGCACGATATTGTTTTCAGCTGTATGAAGTAGAAAATGAAGACTGTGCTTGCTTTCAAAACTCGTGTAGAAAACTTTTTAAGGGTCTTAGGACAATTGGGTCTTAAGAATGTGCTTCCTTTTGCTCGCACCGCTTAACTAGCAACAAAAATGCCACACTGAGTAATTTGCGATGAACAAAAGATGTGCAAAATTATGCTGGAATTTGACGAACCAGCGAAATTATTCACTTTTGAAATTTAGCACTGCATTGATGTGGTGGAGAATTTTTTTCTCCATGAAATGGGCATGCCTTTGTTTTTATTTAATACTCACACATCGTGCAAGGAGTCATGCAGAAGTCAAAGAAATACGTCTTACAATCACGCTTTAATCCTAAAAACTAAAGGCCTGTTTTTGAACATACCTCCAGCTGCAAAATTAAATAATCTTAGTCACACAAACATTAGTGGTCTTTTGTATCAACAGATGGTTATTCAAAGATCATGTCGCAAAATTTACGAGTAGTGTAATGCTTTTGCCCCACACAACACGTTTAATAACTAAATGACTACATTTATATTGCAAAAGTTCATCGACTTTTGCTTCCTTTAGCTCGCACTTTTTAACATAAACAAAAATATCACACCCTAGTTTCGTGTGCGACGAACAAAAGATGTGCAAAATTATCCAGGTATGAACGAACCAGCCGAGTTATACAATTTGGGAATTTAGTATGGGATTCGTGTGGTGGGGAATTTTGTTCTACACGAACTGAGCATGCTCTTTTTTTCAAATATATTCAAACTCTTTATATTCAAACATTGATATTTTTTCTCTTTATATTCAAACATCGCTCAAGGAGTTCATGCAGAAATCAAAGAAATGTCTTTCCCATGATCAAGTTCGGATAAAATTAAAACCTGTTTTGGAACCGAAGTTTTGCAAAACCTGCAGCTAAGTAAAAAGATCTAGTTACTCAAAACATTAGGACGGTAACATTAAAACATCTTTTATTATAACAGATGGTTATTTCATTGGATTGGTTTGGGGTATTATGGCGCAAGGCCATATTTGGCCAACTGAGACAAACACAAGACAATGTCACGTAATTCTGAAAAGAAGGTAGAGAACCATCTTTTCGGCATCCTGGGATTGCGATCCCCATGTTTACCATAGGCAATAAGATGTGGTTATGTTTTTTCTTACTGACAAAACATTACTTAGCCAGATCTGGTCCCTGCACCATAAAACAATCGACCAACTTAGTTTACGGTGCGATTTTGGAGTGATTTCATTTTTAGTCGCTAAACTGTTGCCTAATTGTAATGTTAATACAGTAATTGTAATGTTGGGTTAATAGAGAGAGAGAGAGAGAGAGATCAATCAAATTTTATGTTAAGTCTGAACAATTATTGTTAATTTATAATAAGTTATAGCTAGCAGCTTCGTTAACAGTTAATACCTGCACTAACAGTGAATAAATTTGAGTTTTTAACTGTTAGAAAATGAATGTTAAAGTTAATTTAAATAGTTAGTTCTCTTAAACTATTGTGTGTATTTTGAACTTTTAATTTTATCAAAATTTTCTTATATTTTAATAGTAAATTTATTTTTTGAAGTTTATTTAGTCTTAAAAGTTACTTCTAAACATTTGTCGGTAACTGTTAAAAAATCCGATTATAGTTTCAACTGTTAATTTGCAACAATACTTCCTTTAACTGTTATCAGAATAACAGCCCATCTGTAATGGTTAGCATTACTGATAAGACGCCAAATTGGCGAACTTTGAAGACTGCCAGCGTACTCTAGGATAGAACCGATTTTTTTTAAAACCTCAATTAAGAATAAGTAAGATTTAAATAATTCTGACTCATTCTCCGATAATTTATTCTTGAACATGCCCTAAACTCAGAGCGCTCTTCTACATAAAAACTAATTCACTTCTTTGCATTCAGAATCATCCTTCACATATGCATTACTTCAATCTATTACACCGCCCACAGACTCATTAATTGAAGTAAAGCCAACCGCTCAAACATTTATTATTTCTCATAGGGGTTCATTTTTTCCCACTACATATTGACTAATGAATGAATCCATAAATCACTCCCTAATTTGAGCGAAATCACTTTCATCTGATTAGAATTGATCACTGTGAGTGAGTAATTTCGGACCCGTCGTGAATCGTTGAGGACGGCGGGTTTTTGCCATCAATAATGTCGGCTTTCTAATTGGAAAGATTTCCCAAAATATTAGAGATAGAGCACATAGAGAGAGAGAGAGAGAGAGAGAGAGAAAGAAATGTGTATGCGGTTATCATTGTATTTCACACTGACAGTTAGCTTTAACCCTTTTATGGGCGTTTGATATGCCCTCTCCCTCAAATGGGTAGAGATAGGTATATAAACATTGAGGTATATTAAGACTGCAAAGGTACTTTGGTATTTTCTACTGTCTTGTTTGTAGGTATATTAATGCTGCAAAGGTACTTGGGTATTCTCTGCGTTATAAGAGGGCTCTTCATGGATGGTAGAGGGTTCCCGTATGAGGCATTGACAAAAACTACGTACATACGAATATTTTTGTATGGTTAGATACTTATATAAATATTTCAAATTTATTAAAGCTACAAAAAGAAGGTACTTTGGTATTCTCTACTGTCTAGTTTATAGGTATATTAATGCTGCAAAGGTACTTGGGTATTCTCTGCGTTATAAGAGGGCTCTTCATGGATGGTAGAGGGCTCCAGTATAAGACATTGAGAAAAACTACGTACATACGAATATTTTTGTATGGTTAGATACGTATATAAATATTTCAAATTTATTAAAGCTGAAGAAAGAAGGTAGGTATTGTCTACAGTCTCGGTTGTAAGTGTATTAATGCTGCAAACTGGTAGGTTGGCTTGAATAAAATAAAAAGCTCTTCCTATATGCGAATTTCTATATAAAGCCTCAAAGTTACTTATAATCTCTGATTTGAAGTTCAGCAAACGGATGGTTCCGAGTTCGAAACTCGTCTAATTATAAACCTTCGTGTACACGGGTGCAATTGCATGTTAAATCAGTTGTGACCTCAAATGTCTTCACAATGGCGTGGAGAGAAGATTGGAGTGGGGTTCCAACTCAGGTGTTACCTCGTCATCTGACCGTGGTTCAAAATTAAGAGCCGCTGTTCTTGAACTGATCAGGATTCCCTTCGGGATTTATTCCATAACGCTGATATTTTGTACTGTTAAACAATCCAAAAAAATTCACCTGATATTTTATTTTAAATAGTTTTTAACATGCAATAATAATTATTAAATTGATGTTTGAAAAAATTGTGAATTGGAACCTTACTATATTTTGATAGGAATCGATTCAGAAGAACTTCTTATGACCTTCAAAATTTCAGCTAATTCCGATATTTGGTTTTTGCGTTACATTAAATTTTCCTCGTTATTTTAGGGGGCCACCAAAAGTATAAAAAACGTTTGAAAACCTCCGATAATAATTCTTGAATCGTTTGCTCTTGCATAATAAATATGATGATGTAATTCTCAAATCGTTTGCACTTGCATAGTTAATATAATAATTCTAAGATTGCTGAAAAATACGTTTGAAATAGTGTCCAAATTTTAATTTCGGATAGCGATAGCTACAATTAATCTCGATCTACGGATAGAGACTTTCTTCGTGGAGATTATCCTTCAAATTGACACCAATTTTATAAAATATAGTGAAGTCGTGAAAATATCATATTTAGACTAATTTAAATGATGCAGAATATAATTATGGATCAAAACAATGTTTCTATTAAAAATTTCGTTGTTTGTGTGAAATTTGAAATAAAGATGTCCGCTTATGCAATTTTTTGGATTTGAATTTTTGAGGATGTTATTCCCAACTGAATAATACCTTTGAATTTGCTTTAGTCTGAATAGGGCACAAAATAATGGAGGTTGTTTGTTTTTTCCCGCAACTCTAGGAGGGTTCTTCATATTTACACAAAATTATTTATATACGAATACTTATATATCGTTAAAGCTACGTATATAAATATTTTAAGTTCATTAACATTACTGAGGTACATTGATATTTTAAGATCTATATGTAATGGCTGATAGGGGGCTCACATATATAATATTAAAAAAAGCAACGTGTATACGAATATTTATATACGGTTAAATCTCGGAATATAAATATTCTAGGTATATTTCCGGTATATATCTAGGAATATCCTCACTCATTGCCATAAAAATTTGCGCACCAAGGAAAAGTCGTCAAAATGAAACAAAATTTTACACATGTAAGTACTACTTTAATATAAGTAAGTGATTAGAAAATCAAATAAAAAGTATGATTTATTGCAGAAAAAGGTACAAATGAACGGAAAATTTAGTACTCTGTTGGACCCCCTCTAGCGCGAATGCACGATGCGATACGAGCAGGCATTGAGGCATACAAGTTCCGCATGATGTCCTGAGACATCTCGTTCCACAGTTGCACAGTTGTAAACGCGCCTCTAGTTCGACCAAACTCGTAGGATGTCCAACTTGCCGTCCCAAATGATCCCAGATATGCTGGATTGGTGACAAATCTGGGGATCGAGCAGGCCAGGGAAGGGTGGTAAGGTGGCGGAGGCAGTCTTGTGATATCCTTGCTGTGTGTGGCCGAGCATTGTCTTGTTGAAAAATGGCTCCTGGAAGCCCTGCCATGTGTGGCATCACATGTGGCTGAAGGATGTCATGGACGTACCGCTGGGCTGTCATTGTGCCATAGATCAATATTAGGGGAGACCGTGTATCGTAAGCAATGGCATCCCTTACCGTCCCACCAGCTGTGGGAGCGGTGTGTCGCTGTAAAGCAAATGCAGGATTGAGGCGTTCACCACGGGGCCTCCACACACGAACACGATTGTAATCACTGCTCCAATTGAATCTAGATTCGTCGCTGAAGACGACCTGGTTCCATTCCGTTGCAGTCCAATCCCGTCGTGAGCGACACCACTCCAAACGGAGGCGTCAGTGGGCGGGTGGGTGTCATTGGTAGCACACGTAATGGGTAGCACACGTAATAACGCGATACCATATGTCCTTCAGCCAGGCGCCTTGCGAAGGTTCGGGAAGACACAGGGGCCCATAGTGAAGGTGCTGCCTGTGTCTGGATAGCGGCCAATGAGGCAGTTGGCTCTACGCGTGCGTTTCATATGATGTGACGGTCTTCTCGACGACTGGTCTGGATGGCAGAGTTCACCGGCATAGCGTCTAACACGAATGCGGCCATCATGGTTCCACAAATTAAAGCGGGATTCGTCATAAAAGACAACTTCTTGCCAATCAGCCCGCCAGGCTCTGTGCTCATGAGCACATTGTAGACGCAGCCGTCGATGGTTTGGTGTGAGGGGGATCCAGTATAAAGAAATCCTCGCACGCAGTCCACGGTGCAGCAGACGTCGGTGAATTGAAGTAGCCGACATTGGTACACCTGTAGCAGTAGACCAAAGTGCTGCCAACTGCCTGGAGGAAGCTGTACGGTCATTCACCGCCATGTGGACCAGGTGTCTATCATCGCGCTGACGTTACCTTCCGTCGTCCACTCCCAGTTTTTCGAGCTGTCCGGTGCTCGTCGGTCCACTGCTTCCAAACTCGCATCACTGTGGAACTGTTCCGCTGCACATGAGCTGCTATTGCGCGATAGGAAAATCATCCTTCACGAAGTCCGATGATTCTCCCCCGTTCAAACTCCGTAAGTTGTTGAAATTTCACCCTATTTCATCGTGGAGGCATACTTAGATCTCACTAAACGTTCGCCACTAAAAAATAACCATGTACTATATTCAACGTCCCGCTACAGCCCTCTATTTCTATGCTTTTAGCATCAGTTCAGAGGGCGCTGCTCACACCACGCATACTTGGTGACTCTGAAACTTTACTACTTTGCATAACATCCTATAATTGACATTTGCTGCAAATTTCATTTAATTAGGATGATTCCTTCATGGTATATATATATATATATATATATATATATATATATATATATATATATATATATATATATATATATATATATATAGGTTACTTCCGTAAAACAAAATTTATTGAAAATATTCACTCTTTAGGTTCGATCAACATGAATTTGAGGGAGGTTGATTATCGTCATTCGGAAGCAACCCCACAGGCTATTGGCAAAGTACCGGGATCGAACCCAAAGAGAAAGATCTGATGAAAACACCACTAAAATTTTGAACCACAGTCAGATGACGAGGTCACACCTGAGTTGGCACCTCATTCTTCAAACTTGCGCACCACGCCATTTTGAGCAGATTTAACGTGCACCAGCCTCCTTTGTAGACGACTGTCTTTGGTTGTTATTCGAACTCGAAACCCTTCGGTTGCTAATACCTTCCTCTTCCAACCGGGCTACCTTGACCCGACATACAATTACTCTGACTGCAATTCAAAACGTTTTCCTACATTTTATTTAGGTTTGGAGAAACTGTTCTGTTTTGGACCTTGCGCCCTGAAATCCTAATAAAACAACTAAACTAAATATGCTTATATGAAAAATATAAGTTATTTGTATCTTCTAAACAGGAACCTCCCTACCTACTTGGTTGGTTGGCAGATGAATTAACATTGTTCTGGAGCATTATAACGGGCTATTGGTACGGGATAAATTCCGAAGGGAAAGAATCAAGTACAACGTGAAGATATTCGAGCCCACGACAGATTTAACGTGTACCAGTCCTCGTGTACACAAGATCTTTGGTTAAACCGAGTTATGAACTCACAACCCTCCGGTTGCTTGTCCAACTGGGAGCGACCCTCATTTTTGTGGGATCCAGACTTATACTAAGTGATAAATGCTTCAAGATGAGCTTATCATAAAAACATATGTCTTATAATTTCATCAACTAGGCTCTCCTGAGTACTTCCACATCACATAAACACACAAATTCACACGCACACGCACACACATACTATATATAGTGCGGCTTCGACGAGAATACGGTCGACCTTGGGTCAGTTGATCTTCGAAAAAGTGTTAAACCTTGTTAGTATAAAGCTGCTGTACACAAAAGCGTTAATGGCGATCGCCGTGGATTTTGATCTTCCAAACAACTCGTTATCAGTGTTCCGTGTTATCGCTCAATATGATAATATGGAGCTGGACTATACGAACACATTGTAAGCAAACATACCAGACGCTCTGCTAAAATTACTAGATGATCTAGCATGATATATACACTCACTGTCAAAAGTTAAGCACGAAAGGTAATATGCTAAAAAAAAC
The DNA here is from genome assembly GCA_947359465.1 of Metellina segmentata. NCBI lineage: Eukaryota > Metazoa > Arthropoda > Arachnida > Araneae > Tetragnathidae > Metellina > Metellina segmentata. Next base: position 65,773,185 of record OX375872.1, on the reverse strand, counting down.
CCGACAGGTACAGCTTTGATTGGAACGAAATACGGCAGGGAAGTAGCAAATAGGTTTATGCATGAAACAAAACAAAGAATTAAGTACAAAGATGAAAACAATATTGAATTTTCATAAATTATAGGATGAAGTCATTTTGGAGTCATGTTTAAATCCAAAAAATGTAAACAAAACCGACATTAATAGGGTATGTGACTACCCCTCATCCTCATACAAAGTTTACAGCGTGTAACCATGCTTTCCATGAGGTTATCAACCACCCTGGAGTCAAGTAATCGCCATTCCACCTGAAGAGCAGTTTCCAATTCTGTGAGAGTAACTGGGAGTGGTAACAGTGCAGACACAGCACGGCCGAAGGCATCCCAAAGATTTTCAATGAGATTAAGGTCGGGCGAGTAAGCCAGCCAAACCATACACGCAATCCTCTCACTCTCTAGGTAGTCGTCGACGATGCCAGCTCTACGGGGACGCGCATTATTATCCTTTAAAACGAAAGAAGGACCAACTGCTGCAGCGAACATTCTTGCAGTGGGTTCTAGGACATCATCCCTATACCGGACAGCCGTCACAGAACCCCGTCTATAGATGTGCAGGTCGGTGCAATATCCCAACGAAACCCTGGCCCACACACCATGATGCTTCTACCTCGGAATGTTCGATGATGTTCTGGGGCCGATTGAGTGCAACTTGTTCTCTCCAGACCCTTACACGTTTGTCATCTGTCTCCAGGGAATATCTCTACTCATCCGTGAACATAACGTTAGCCCAATCAGACACAGCCCAATTCACATGTTACTGACACCACTTTAATCGTGCCCCTCTGGATTGGACGGATAGAGGAACACCCTCTAAACTTCCAAATGAGCCGTGTATACAAAGCGCCGTAAAGGTGCGTTGAAATGTGTGTATTGTCGTTTGACTGTTGTAAATGATTGATAAGAAATGAATATGCCTCGCCAAAAACCCAGAGTGCCATACGAGCAACTAACGGAGTTCGAACAGAGCCGCATGATCGGCCACAGTGAGGGTGGACTTTCGAATCGTGAAATCGCCACTCGTACGGGGCGTAATGCCACAACAGTGGAAGAGATGGATCACGGAGAACCGGACAAGTTTAAACCCCGGCAGTGGGCCACGCAATATGACGTCACCACGGGACGAAAGACACTTCATCCGCATGGCGGTGATGGACCGTCCAGCGTCCTGTCGTGCGTTGGTACAACATTATAGCACATCTACAGGTGTTTCATTGTCTGCCTCCACGGGCTACGTGCAAGGATACCCTTGACGCTAAACCACCGACGCCTCTGGCTGCAAGGGGCTCACCAACACAGCCAATCGCGTGTCGATACTCAACAAGTCGTCTTCTCAGATGAGTGCCGCTGGAATCTGGACTATAACGATGGACGCGTAGTCGTCAGACGCCACAGAGGTGAACTCATTCTTCTGGAGTGTCGTATTCAGTGTTATACTGGACGAACGCCTGCCGTTATGGTCTTGGGCACTATTGGATATCATGGGTGATCCCATCTATTCCAAATTGTGGAGACCCTGAACATTGGGCGCTACATCAGAGAAGCTTTGAAGCATGAGGTAATACCCCTCCTGCGACGCATTCCCGTAGCTGTATTTCAGTAATACAATGCCCGTCCACATGTTGCTCGGAATGTACAAGACTTCTTCAGTGCACGACAGTTTCCGCTTCTTCCTGGCCTGCACGTTCCCCGGATATGTCGTCCATTAAGCATATCTGGATTACATAGGTTGGCGACTCATTCATACCGCTCGTCGGGCAAAGAATACGGCTGAACTTTGGCATCAGATAGAAGTCATCTGGAATGTCATTTCTCAGCATGACATTCAGTATCTCTATGACTCGATGACGCAACGTATACAGGCCCTCATCGCTGCGCGTGGCGGCTGCACAGGATATTGATTTTCGGCATTATTTTTGTTTTATAATTTCTCTGTAAATTTGAACGTTTATTTAAACCACTATAAGTAATAAGTGGAAAAATTACAATTATTTCTAATGATACTTTCAGTGTTGCAATTTTCACAAAAATAGTGTACATCAATTCGGAATTCATTCTTTGGCATATTTATTGGCGAAATGCTGAAATTCTAATCAGAAAACAAGCCAACTGACGTCACGTTCGGAATACGTTCATGAAACATTCATCGCCTTAGAAACAGTACCACCACCTATATTTAACTTGACAGAAAATGCCTCCGGTAGATATCATAATTGAACAGACTCAGACAGCTTATTTAAGAATTATGCAATGTAAAATAATATACTGTGAGTACCATTTAACTTTTAAATAAATTATAATAAATAATGTAGGCCTCTTATTTAACCAGTGATAAAAGCAATTAAATGAATAATACCGTTGTACATAGTCGTTATTTATGCATCTCGTTTCGTTGTATCAAAATCCTAAATACCTTTAATTGTCAGTAAAAAATATATTTCGCCGGTTCTAAATCAAAAACAACTGTTGAATGCTTCAGAAGGGTCAAGTGTGGTTTGGGATGATAGTCACGAAGACCTGATTGATATCCATAATCCTTGTCTAGACGTGGAGTTAAAAAGAGGAATAACTCAAGAATTTTTGGAGTTTAAATTTAAAAATTTGTAAAATAAAAGAGTATCACCCAGAGATTTTGTGTGTGTGTGTGTGTGTGTGTGAGAGAGAGAGAGAGAGAGAGAGAGAGAGAGAGAGAGAGATGTATGGAGTAATAATAACTAATCTTCATTAAAATGTCGTCTCTCGCATTCAATGTATTAATCAATACAGAAAGGATGTGATTGGATTAACTTGATTTATTGAACTTAACAACTTGATTTATTGCATAAATATCCCCAAATACAAAGCGGACTGAAATGACATATTTTCATAAATCAATCTGCTGTGGGATTATTTCGACACTTCCATTCGTTCTTTTAACTATTCAAAATATTGGACACTCATTCCCAATCGCACTATGAATTAACTATGCACATCATTACACTGACCTCCAGAATAAGGTTTCTGTAGAACCCAGACTCAAACTGGTTACAATCGATTTGTCCAAAATATCTCGATTTCTAATCTATATTAGCTTGGACATTTTAGAAACTTTTAATCACAGTTTCCAAAGTAGGTGCTACACTCCCTCCCCCCTTGTGAGCGCTGAATAAATTTTGGGGTGATGGGGGTAAAGGGAATGTTGAGTAGAAAGAGTAGGCAACAAGATGATAAAAGAGAGGATTTTAAATCAGATACCCATACTTTCCGTGGACTGGCAATAAAATTTTTTATATCTATTTCCATCATTCTATTTAGTTAAATGAGGATTTAATGCGGTAACAAGTCTTAACTGAGAAAAGGAACCGACTGCAAATCCTCGACCGTGACGATTTGAGGATGCTGCTGACAAAAATACAGATTTTTTTTTTCTTCTAATGGCGGGCACATTTGACCGAAGTCATTGGCCACTACAAGGCCGGAAGTGATGGCCACTTGTGAAGGAGCACCCAGTGGGAGGACCATCATTGCTCCTAACAATTACTTCGTAATTTTGCACCATGTTCAGATGACGAAGCAACACCTGAGCTGGTATACGCTTACAAACATCCATGCCCGAACCCGGATTCGAACCGGGGACCTTCCGATCTAGAGGCTAACACCTTAACCACTATACCGGTTGGTCGGCAAAATACAGATATAGCCTTTGATAGTTAATTTTACTGATTTATTTACTAATTTTGTTTTGTTGAGTTATTTATAATTTTACTGATTTGATTGTATTAATTACTAATAATAGCGGGCAATCTGGTGTGTTTGTGTGCAATTTATTTTTATAATTTAATTTTAATAAGCAGCTTGTCAGTTCCAAATTGTTTAATTACCTTGGTGCGGAAGTTTGGAGAGTTGTACTCGTCATCTGAACGTGGTTCAAACTTACGAGGCGTTGTCTTCGGGTCTTTCTCTTCGGGATGAATCCCGGCCCGTTATGTTGCTCCCAGTGCTAAGTTAATTAAAATACCTACCTACCTACCTTCTTGGTCACCTTACAAAGCCTAGAAAGATATGGGGCATCGATAGCACTGTTGGTAGAGTTGTGGGTAATCAACCGGAGGGTTGCGGATTGGAAACGACCCAACAAAACAGACCGTCGTACACACGGGGAGCTGTTGCTCGTTAAATCTTTTGTGACCTCAAATTTCCTCACGTTGGCGGGGTATAGAAGTTCGGGGAGTGGGGTGCTAGCTCCGGTGTGGTCGTCATTTGACCGTGGTTCAAAATGACGAGGCGTTGTCCTCGGTTCTTACCTGCGAGATTGATCTCAAACCATCGCCAATATCCCGCTGTGTGGCTCCAGTGCAACATTAATTGAACTCTACCAAAAAGAAATATTTTATAAAAACCTTATATTTTTTATACTCAATGCTTCGACATGAATATTAAAAAAAAAAAACTTAACACATATTCGAAACTTTTCCATAACCATTTCGGACTTTTAAAAGGTGACGAATTCGACGATATGCCACCGGACTTAAAATAATAGTTCTTTCTGTTGTTCCAGTGCTACCGTCAACGTAGGCACCTTGTTTAATGCAGATTAAGGTAGCTATAATGACAAACGTAGTTTTCACATTCAATAGTTCAAAATATTATAAGTGAATATTCAAAACCGAGATTGTAATCCAAATTATTAAATCACGAAAAAAATGTAGAAAATGCAATAAATGAGAATAAAGACGGTTTCTATGATGAGGATAGCGTTTTAGAAATGAGTTAATAAACGAAAAAATGTACGTGTCTTTGATTATGAAAGTGGTTTGTGTCAAAAATTTTAAAATATTTATAGTATATTGCTTAATTTATATAGCAACTATCAAAGTTATTACTACATAATAAAAATTTTACTTTATAAGAGCAAATATTTTGTTATATGGTAAAAACATTTTTTTTTAAATTTATACAAACGCAAAACTTTAAAAATTGTAAAAAAAAAGTACGACTTCACCACTTTTATCTGCACCAGTATATGTTTGTTGTTAAAAAAATTCATTATGTGAACAGGTAGTTATGAAAGCCAAACATTTTAGTTTGCTTTGAAATAAAAGACCCCCCCCCCCCCTTTTTTAGATTAATAGATTTTAAGTAAAATTTAAATTAAAAGAAAATATATTTACGAAGGTTAATTTATAAATGTACCGGACCATATCCAAATAACCACATCTGCCTACATTTTTACTAGTTCTTCCCTTTCCATATAGAACCAGGTTAAGAACCCCTAAGCCGCATATTCCCCCACAGTCATCTAGTTAGGTTAGTGCGGAAAATCTGCGAGTTATCAAGAATCTGGGGCTTTGTTGGGTTTAATGAGGCCAAACTAGGACCACGTATATGAACCTTCGGAAGCAAGAGGATGTACACAATCAAGGAATTACTAAACAATGAAGCAATTGTCAAAATATATTAAAAGATCAAATTCACAAACTGAACGTCTTTAAAGTATTCATACATGCCTGTACGTTTTACTGTTGGGATAAGGTTGCATCTTGGGATAAGGTTAAGAACCCATAGACAGTACAGTCTCTCGCCACTTAGTGCGATTTTTTACCTTTCCCACGCTCCAAAATGACAGTCATCTGGTTAGGGCTGTGCGGAAAATCTACCGGTCACACCAGGAATCTGGCCCTTTGTTGGATTTAAGAAGACAAAACTATGATTACCTCAGGATATAAAAGGATAAACCGAATCAAGAAATTATACTAAACAATGAAGCATTTGACAAAATATATTAAAAGACCAGCTTCACCAACGGAGCGTCTTTGAAATATACACCCATGCCTGTACTTTTTACTGTTTGCGACACAACATCTTGAGACAAGGTTAAGAATCCCTGGACCATATAGTCCATTACCACTTAGAGCTTTTTTTTACCTTTTCCACGCTCCAAAATGACAGTCATCTAGTTAGGGCTGTGCGAAAAATCTACCGGTCACACCAGGAATCTGGCCCTTTGTCGGATTCAAGAAAACAAAACCATGATTACCTCCGGATACAAAAGGATAAACCAAATCAAGAAATTACTGAATAATGAAGCATTTGTCAAAATATATTAAAATACCAACTTCACAAATGGAGCGTCTTTAAAATATTCACACATGCCTGTGCTTTTTACTGTTTGCGACACTGCATCTTGGGACAAGGTTAAGAACCCCTGGACCGTATAGTCCCTCGCCACTTCTTACGTGATTTTTTTTTCTTTTCCACGCTCCAAAATGACAGTCATCTAGTTAGGGCAGTGCGGAAAATCTGCGAGTGGCCTTATAAAAAGTCTCGGCGTTCAAATGATGATGAGTTAGGGAGAGAGTGAAAGGAAGTTGCAGAGAAACGCATCAGTAAATCGCCCTTCCTGTGTTTCTGTTGAACTTGGGGGCCATTGCAATCCAATATTCCCATGACTATATCCTGTGTTTAGTGTATGGCGAGAAAGGGATTCAGTTCACTCAGCCAAGACGGAAACTCGTATGCTAAAAGTGTAAAAGACGAGAAGAAAAAAGTGGAGTACTTTTTTCGATGTGTTTGCAATTTTGTTCCTAATACGTGTTGCTTTAGGAAAAGTTTTTTTGTGAAAAAAGGTTTTTCAATGAGTGAACTTTTTACAATGTATCTGTGTGCGTTGCAATTCGCTGTACTTTGTTATTGTTTTTTGAATGAATTGTTCCTTCGAATTTTAAGGCAAAGAATCGTTTTGCGATGCGTTTCTAGTTTTGTTCATAATGCACGTTGTTTTTGAAAATTGTTTACAATGGATGAACTTTTTATGACGTTGCAATTGTATTTATGTGTTACAATTCCTTGTACTTTGCTTTTGATTCTTGTAATTAATTATTCTTTCCAATTTCAAGGGAAAGGAGCGTTTAACGATGTGTTTGCAATATTGTTTCTTATGTATGTTGCTTTGAAAATTTTTTTTATAGGTTTTTTCAGTGGATGTGAACTTTTTACAACGTTGCAATTGTATTTATGCGCGTTGCAATTCCTTGTACTTTGTAATTGTATGGAATTAATTCCTCATTCGCATTTTAAGGCTAAGAATTGTTGTGTGATGTGTTTACAATTTTGTGCACAATGCGTGTTGAATTTGTGAAAATGGTTTTTTAAGGGATGAACTTTTTACGATGTTACAATTGTATTTATGTATGTTACAATTAGTTGTACTTGTCTTGTTTTTGTAATTAATTATTCCTTCGACTTTTGAGGCAAAGGAGCGTTCAACTAATGTGTTTGAAATATTGATTACAATGCATGTTGCTTAAAAAAATATTTTTCAAACGGTTTACAATGGATGAACTTTTACGACGTTACAATTGCACTTATGTGTGTTGCCATTCCGTGTACTTTGTTATTGTTTTTTGTCATCAATACACGTGTAAATAGTACTCCGCTTTTAAATCTAACTTGGAGTTTTAGATAATTTAAAAAAGCGTGTAATGCATAGTACCCATTGTGTTTTTTTATATTGAATAAGCTCATCTCGACCATCGTTATATCGCTCTTTCTCTTGTCCTCTACGAAGCGCGATACATCCCGGTACTACTGTAGTACAAAAACTTCACATTTCCCCGGCCCCGCTCCACCTCAAGCACAGATAGCACGGTAAAGATGAATCCCCATGTGGGGGTTATTCTATAAAATATGTTTATGATACTTTACTTGTTATTCAAGAAACGGGATATATCGCGGGGCTACTGTAGTGTAAAAAAATCGACACATTTCCCGGGTCCCGTTCAACCTCAAACCCTGCTTTCATGGTAGAGGTGCGTCCATGGAGATAGTTTACAAGCCGCTAGTACTAGAAGTAAGTGAAGTAGCCCCATAAAAACAGCCGCACTATTTCCACCTACTCGCCTTACTTACATAGCGTCACCAAAAGCTCACGACCGAGTTACTTTACTATCTAGTTGCCGGTCTGGCATTACTTATTTTTCGGTAAATGGGTAATTAAATTTACGTCGCATTGGAGTAATATAACGGACTATTGGCGACTCTCCGGGATCAATCCTGAAATTTCTGGTATGAGAGGTAGGTAGTTGAATTTACGTCGCTGTGTAACAACATATCTGGTTATTGGCGATGGTCCGAGATCCATCTAAAAGAAATGTTCTGAGGACAACACTTCGTAATTTTGAACCACAGTCAGATAACGAGATCAACGCCGAGCTGGCACCGCACTCTTCAAATTTCCACACTACGCCAACGTAAGGATATTTTCATGACAGGAATAGCATGCATCGGCCAACATGTACACAATGCTTTGATTGGATCGAGTATCAAACACTCAACTCTCCGGTTGCTAATTCGCTACTTTAGACCAACTGGGCTACCGCGACCCTAATTATTTTTTTACGGATCCAGACTTTCAAATTTGTAATGAATACTTGAAATTATCAATTTCATAGTTAAATTTTTTTTAAAGTATAACTTAATAGGGAATAATTTCAGAAATTTGTTTATAAGACACACTTTTTCTAGAGTTCCTTTATGATCATTATTTGTAGACAGAAAATGTGTATTAAATCGCCAATTTGTCTATTATTTAAATTTAATTTTAAGCTTTGTCGTTTACTTATTAATTTTAAAGCTCTGAATGAAATGTGAAAAAAAAAGCAGTTTAGCTATATGTAATACTTATGTAATGGTAATGTTTGCATACTTGTGGGTGTCCCAATACTTTTTTTATTTTTAACAGCCGTGTGATAAACAGATCAACTTTTTCTTCCCAAAAGTACTTCATGGTAGAGATGGGCTGCACTGCTACATATACTATCACATTTAAAGTTAATTTTTGTAGTGGTGGTTAAGTTCAATATAGATTGGTTGGTTTGAGGTTTTATGGCGCAATGGCCATATTTGGCCAAACTACGCCAAACACAAGACAATGTCAAGTAAAAAGTTTGTGATAGGTAAAAAACAGGTATTAGAGAACAGAGTAGTGGTACGAAGGCAGAAAAGTATGAAGGTAGAAAAGAAAGAAGGCCAATTTGGTACCCCTAGAGCAGGACCCCCTGTTTATCATAGAAACCCCTATACAGTAAATTCCCTCGCTACAGATTTACTGTATACGTTTAACACATTTTAATGGAGCAATGATTTAGGAGTCGATTTTCAGCTTGGAAATTGTAATTAATTATTTTCCTTCCAACATATACTTCATCGTCTGAAAACATAGTACATGTCGGGAAAATGATCCATTTAGGACATATGGACTACAGCAACGAATCACTTTCAAGTGGTTTTTCCCGAAAGTTGTTTTTTTGACCGAAGTTGACTTTAAAAAAGAATCATTTTACCGCACGCAGCAAAGATCTTTATAACTCCGAAAATAAGTAAACTATTTCAAAATTGCATAAATCTTAGAGACTATCATTACAGTTTGAATCGTATATTATCAGTGAATCAGATTTGAGGAATTTAATTTTCTATATACATCAACGTGGGTGGACTTTGGCCAACGGCGGATGATATTTTTCCAGGCGCTTTTAAAAAGCATAAATTATTTCCCCACCAAAACCACAACTACGCCCGTTTTGCTCTTTCTGAAAAGTTGAATGTTTTTGCGTTTTTCGATTTCTTTTGTTGCGTTAGATGGATTTACAGCAGCACAATCTCCCCGTCTTTTCATGAGTCGTTCCAAGCAAATTTGTTTTTCCGGCGTTCACTCTGAAATTCTAAATTATCTGCTTTCGGCATATTTTGACTTGAATGAAGGCAAACTAAATAAAGGGAACCAATGAAACTCACATTTATCAAGAATAAATGTTGATTTTTCGAACTCCTTGGGTCCTCAGGGGCACAGCTGCTGTAGGTGTGTGCAGGTTTCACGGATCCGAGATAGACTAGTGATTTTTGTTCTTGGGGTCAGTTTTCTGTCTAGTTTCTGTCTAGGCGGTTGCGGGTACCCAAGTGATCATTTTCTGCTTTCATTCCACTTCTCCAATTTTTCACTTTTCTTTCCCTTTTCACTACGTTTTTTACTTGGCATTATCTTATGTTTGGCTAAATATGGTCCTCGGCCATAAAACCTAAACCAACCAACCACACCAAGATTTTGTTACTTTGGAAGGATAAATAACACTCGTCAATAATTTAAATCTTTTTGCATAACATGGGTGAAATGAGGTTATGTAAGGTAATTTTTAGTTAACGTTATACTAGAGCAACACAACGGCTATTGATAACGGTCCGGAATCAATCCCCTACGGGAAAGATCTGAGGACAACAACACGTGAACCCCAGTCAGATGACGAGGCAATGCCTGAGCTGGCACCCCACTCTCCAAACTTCCACACCAACCCAACGTGAGGACTTTCGGCCATGACAGATTTAAGGTGCACCTGCCACCTTTACACCATACGCTTACAAACATCCATGCTCTGACCCGGTTTCGAACCAGGAATCTTCCGATCTAGAGGCTACCACCTTACCACCAGACCGGTTGGTCGGCCGGGTGAAATGAAGTGAATTTTGGTTTGCGGAATTCAGATATGACCAAAATTAATCCATCACGAACAGTTTTTTTGTGTACTGACGTTATATTGACGTCCTATGCTAAAGCTTTTTTTTATATAAAATGTTGCTTGTGTTTTATGTCACAAAGGCTATATTTGGCCATGCTGCACCGAACACAAGGCATATAACGTCAAGTAATGGACATACGCACAGTTTTACTGACACAGAAGAAAGAAATGCACCCAGGGAGAAATCGAACGTGCCCCGCTTATAACTCGCAGGTAGCTTGCGCTGTAAAAGGAATGTAGGAAACTTTCACACTGACCTACCCTAAAACACCAATTTCACTGGAATCTATCCCATATTTTAGGCTTGGAAATTTAACTAATCACAAGATAATTTTTATTGAACCCAAAAGTTTATTATTAAAAGAGGTCAGATAATTTATATGATTATTATAGGGAATGTTAAGATATTTTTTTCACGTAAAAGAATTATCCGGACCTTTCACATTGACCTACCCTTAACCCTTCTGATGGTTGTCTCAACGAGGTATCTAGTCATTAGCAAAACTGACCAGATCTTGATAGACGAGACATCTCGTTATTGGAGGAAAACTAACCAGATCTTGATCTCGTCATAAAAAAAATCCACAGTGTTTTGATGGACGAGATATCTTGTCGAAGCTACTCGGAGGGCTTAAGACCAATTCACTTCAGTATCAATTGCATACATATGTAAGTGAGAATGAAGTGTTTATTTGTACAATGTACATTGCATATTTTCGACCCATTTCAAGTTTTCTATCCGTTTTGGGTCTTTCTGATGCGAAATCCGTCTCTTGCTTGTTTGGTGTATGTCTGTCTGTATGTGTGTGTCCGTGCTAAGTCCAAACGGTCGGCTGTATTTTTTATGAAACTTTGAATACTGTGAGTACTTACATTCATTTAGTGACTGAACGTGGTTGCGTTAGTCTGTCTGTTTGTCTTCCAGTTCCATGTCTGATTTTCTGTTTGTGTGTTTGTACAAATATTTAAAGCATTTTATTTCAAAAATTTGTATACAATATTCTTTATTTTGTACATCATATTTTAGTTTAGCGAATGAAGTATTAAACTGTTCTTTGATAAGATTTTTACATAAGTTTCATGCTAGAATATCTGATTAACTGTTATAACTTTTATTTTGTCTTATTTCGCTGTTTTAATTTCTTTTCTGTTTTAAATAAATTGCATTTATTTTCAAAAAACGCAACACCACCACAAAGTCACAAAGTATTCGATTTAAAGTGCTAGTTATGTCAGAATAAAGCAAATTTTAAATGTAATTTTGCCGTTATTAAATGAATAATAATATTAAAAAATTCCAAACCAAAACTTTTGAAATTCAAAATATTCTTTGTCATAATGACAGGAGGTCAAGGTGGATTATTTAACGAGTAGAAGCTATATTTAAGCAATTATATATGTTAAAAGTTCACGGTAAAAATTATCTTTATTAAAAAAACTATCGAAACAAATCGAGATTTACCATTTTTTTAAATGGTTATAGGTTACCTTGGTAGCTCTGTAATGAACACATTGAACTTTAAAACAAGTTCGTTTATTATAAGACGCGCCACAAAATGTAATTTTCATGAAAAATGTATTAGCTTTAAAAAACTTAATGATGGATATCTTATAAAAATTAATTTATCATACTTCTCTTAAGGATGGCAAAATTAAAAAATATTGTTTTGTGGATTATAAATGCAAAAGCTCACTCGGCGTAGATCCGTCATTTTAGTGAATTGAGTTGAGCTATTTTACTTATTATTACGAGCTATTGAAAGAACTTAAGAAAGAGAATTCCAAATCCCCTTAAAATACCCTAGTAGTAACGTTAGTGTCATTTTTGGCATTTTGTAGCTTTGTCATACAACAAGGGTGCGATGTATGTAAAATGTATTACATGTATATGCATGTGTAGGATTTGTGACAGCGTGAATTGTACAAATTATAATGTCGATGTACTGTAAAATGTCAAAAAACGAGTTAAAAACTATCTTACTCACACTTAAACGATCTGGCATTTTTTTACAAGGAGTAAGAGAAAAGTGGTTATTTCCTGGTCGTGTTCAATTTATAGTTAACCAATTTAACCCGATTGAGGTAGGGTAATTTTTCTAGTTCTATAAAGATTTCCCCAATTTTTAACGAAATCTACATACTTTTTAAAACTAAACCAAAAATTATTTTATAACGATTCTACTACGAAACAACGGCAATTGAAAAAGTGGCTAGATAATTTATGATTATAGGAATGTCAAAAGAGCTTTTTGTAAAAAGATGATTCGGACCTTTCACGTTGACACACCTAAAGGCCAATAAACTGTAGGATCAATTGAATATTCTAGGTTTCAAATTTTAACTAATCACAACGTAATAATCATAAGCTTTTGGGTTTGGTAAAAATTCTGAAGTTTCTAAGAAACGATGGGCTAGTTCACTACATACCGCCTAGATAGTAGGAATGTTAAAAGAGTTTCCTTGTAAAAGGATTACGATGACCTATGCTTAAAGGCCAATTACACTGAAGCACCAGCGGCATATTTTAACCAGCTGAGTTGTTTCATTGATAGATTCCATCTTTCATTTACTCTCAGTCAACCGAGGTCCCTTTACGAGAGCCCCTATAGTCGTAAATCAAGTATTTGTGAAAGGGTCTCACACAGTTAATGCAATAGAACTCCATCTCAAGAATCCATAAATCAATCTATTCTTAAGCACCCTTCATAAACCATTAATCATGCTTTGATACTAAGTTTAAACAGTGCTCCTTTCGGCTCGCATATTTACTTGTCCTTAATTTGATCTTGGCAAATGCGATACTTCGGCACATTGATTATGGTAACAATTATTCCCCTGTGATATTTTCATTGTTATGTATAATTTCTCAATTTTGGTGATACATTGAAAATGCAGTCAGTGCTCGGATGATTTCTCAAGAAGTTTCAATAACCACTGAATTAGCAATTTCAATCAACTTATTGATAAAAATAGAAATCTGTTTACGATTTTACTACACAATTATAAATCTAACAATAGGATTGTCGAATTAGCAAATAAAGCAACTGAATAAGATCACTCAATTAGCAAATTCAATCATCCTACATGTTAAAAAAGAAATCCATGGAAGATTTATTTCTCGCGATTATGAGTAATCCAATAACTAGGTAACTGAATTAACAAATATAGCAACTAAATAAGAACACTGAATTAGCAAATTCAATCATCTTACATATTAAAAAAGAAATCCATGGAAGATTTAGTCCTCGCGATTATGAGTAATCCAATAACTAGATAACTGAATTAATAAATTAAATTTAATAAATAATAATTAGAAATCAGTTTGAGATTCAATCTATACGATTATAAATAATTCAATAATCATATCACTGAATTAACAAAATGAATTCAGTCAATAATAATTAGAAATCAGTTTACGATGCATTCCCTACGATTGAACTGTGGATCGTTGAATTAACAAATTTATTCAATCAACCTATTTATATAAAAATTAGAAATTAATTTACGATTCATTCCCCTCGATTATAAATAATCCAATAACTGGATTTCGTTGAATTAATAAAGTAATTCAATCAAAGAAAATTAGAAATAAGTTTACTATTAATTCGCCGCGATTGAACTGGATCGTTAAGTTATCAAATTAATTCAATCAACCTATTAACAAAACTAAGACGACGTACGTTTTTGTGTTTCAAGGCCTTCAAATATTCCAGAACGAATTCCCATCAATCGACGAGAAACAAGTCCTTGGTTAGTACATTACAACAAAATAAGAAATTTGTTTACGATCGGTTCCCTACGCTTTTCAATAATCCATAAGCTGGATCCTTAAATCCCCAAATTAATTCAATAAACCTATTTATAAAATTTATAAATAACTTAAATATTCTTCCCCACGATTATAAAAAAACCAATAACTGGATTATTCAATTAACATACTAATTCAATCAATGAAAATTAGAAATCAGTTTGCGATCCGTTCCCCACGATTGAACTGGATCGTTGAATCAGCAAATTAATTCAATCAACCTATTCTGAATGCTTAGACGACGTGCATTTTTGTGTTTCAATGCCTTCAAATATTCTAGGATGGTGTCCATCCGTAGTTGTATTTGCTGCTCGCCCTCATTTGACGAGAAACATGTCCTTCGTCAGTACATTACATGCGAGCCTAAATACCAACGGAGTTCGTATGGGGGTTGACACCTAAGTAAGACGGACGGCATTCAAAGCATGGAGGCGTAGAGCATAAGTTGTTCCTAGTCCAGTCCCCATTTGTGTAATTTACGAGCAAGGCAATAAATTACGAGATACGAAATCGTAAACTACTACTGTGTAAATACCCGGGAATACGGATGTTTTTATTGAACGTGCATGCGAGCCCATTTGCGAAGAAATTATATTTCTGGATTGGCTATTTACGTGATTTAAAGTGTCCGACTTAAACTAAGTAATATCAGTCACGTAATGCATAAGGTAATTAGGAAACCCAGGAATCGAATGATCCTGGATTTTAAGTGTTGGATTTTGAAAGATAATCACAATCCGATTATGATATTGGGACATTAATGTTTTTTTTTTTTTTTGTGTGTGTGTTCTTGAGTATAGAGCCATTTTAATATCATCTTATGACTAGTCTAAAAAAATGAACGTAGATTGAGAAAGCAAATTAAAACTAGTCTCAATAGGCATGTAGACGGAATTGGTTTGGAAAAAACAATCGCATACTTTTGAGAGAAAAAAAACATTTATAAAATATATAAATAGTTTCTATGACATTTATAAAAAATACATTTAATGTTTTCGTTATAAATGTTTCTGCCACATGTTTTGTCCTCTTAGAAGGGAGTGATTTCGAATAATTCCATTGCCTTTTCTTTCTTTAGAATGGAATTTTGAGAAACATTCAATTGAGGCTTTCCATAGGATAGAATCATTTGGAAAGATTTTATATTGGCATATCCCTTAGTTTTAGTTTAGAATAGTTTTGAAAGATTCTGTTGGTTCGTTCCTTAGAATAGGATTCGTTGGAAAGTTTCCATTGCTGATTTCCTTTGTATAGAATCCAAAGCTTCTGTTGGCCCATTCTGTGGCATTAAAATCCTTTGGAACGATTCCATTACTCATATCCTAAGAATAGAATCCTTTGGTTAGATTCTGTTGGTCAAGAAGGTCAAAATTGGTATGAAGCCATGAGTAGAGAGCTGCAAGTTTCAAGGTGGAATTATGCGTGTGAATCCGAGGATTAAGAGACGTCGCCCAATGGTTCGTTTGGTCATATTACATGGAAACACACGCACGTGCTTCCTACATATGTATGTTTTTTGGTTTGTCCCTCTATGGTCGTGTTTTGCTACACAAGGGCCAATTAGACCGGAATCTACGGCTTACAGTGGATTTCGAACCCCTACAAACATCCATATCTGGACCGGTATTCGATTCCAGAGTTGAATCGAGGGTGGATGATGGAAACATGATGTTAATATCGATATAGCGTAGAAAATCATCTTTTCCCCTTTCACAACATGTTTTACTTGACTTTGTTTGGTGCAGCTGGGCCATATAAGGCCCTGCGCCATAAAAAGCCAAAACAATCTACCAAATACCCCAGGTGCAGAATTGTATTCAGTGTTCTGCAGCACAACTCCAAGCAATTGCAATTGTTCTGCAGGCATTTTGTCCGAATTTTGAAAACTGCAGTAAAATCAAAAACAGACGTAAAACACAATTATCGGCTAAGTATGTATTGCATATTTGTAATAAAGCACACATCAAAATTAACTAACTTACTTTATTTAAAACCAAGGAATACTTTCAGAATTTTCAATTATGTTGATAGCTTTTAAAGCTAAATATTTTGCCATTGACATAGAAGATGTTTTATTTATGAAATGTTTGTTGTAATTCGGGGCTGTGTAGGTAGATTGTGCCATAGCTAGAGAAGAAAAAAAGGTGTGACAAGGAGCACGCTTTGAACTGCTGAACAGTGTAACTTATAATTAAAAAAATAGCCAACATTTTGATAAAATTAAGGAAAAATTGTTGTGTGGAGACTTTGATTCTGCGACATACGTCACAGTTTTAAGCACTTTCTTCTCCCGGGCCAAATATAATCTATTCTACAGAATGGTCAACCAGAAAAGGCTCTAAAAGATACTATTCCAAAGATAGGACCAGTAGAATCGTTTCAAAGAAAAACTCTAGGACCAAATGAAGCCTTCAAAAGGTAGAAAAATCCATGGATTATATCAATCAATAGATGGGATTACTTAGTAATTAAGTGTATTGCGGTGTAAACGGTTAAAATCCTTTGCTAACGTCAATTTTTGCGTGGAGTTATGAACTTTGAGGAAATTGGAGGGGCATTTATGCTGAGCAATGCGATATAATAAACCTCTCGGGGGCACATATTCTGTACGTGCTTACAGGCATCACAACCACGAGGTACCCGAGTGATCTTTCCTCGCTTTCCTTCTCACCCTCGTCTACCCTTCTGATTTTTGCTTTTTATTCCTCCCTTATTGTGTTTAGTCTTCTGTTTAGCGCAGCTTGGTCAAATATGGCAATGAAACCAATTTATTATAGATTCATCCCATCTCGCGTATGAATATAGCATTGGAATTTGAAATGAATAAATTATTCGTTGGTAAGACTCAAAGATTATTTTCATTTGTCTGATCATTATATCTTTTATGAGGTGAGAACAATTGACCTTCCTTCAGCATAAAAGTACAATCGTTGATTCCGACTTCACACCGAAAGCTTAAAATACTGAAGATGAATATTCCAGTATTCAGTTGTTTAACATTGAAGTTAGTATAAAGCGGTAGATTCTAGTTTGCATGGCGGATGAGATTCAGATGCATCGAGCTGGGCACCATATGCACTTCAAAGCCAATTTTTTAAAGAATTCATCCCATCTCGTGGCATTTAAATTCCAAATGAATGAATTATTCGTCAGTAAGGCCTAAAGACGATTTTAATTTGTCTGATCATTATGTCTTTTATGAGTGAGAGCAACTGACTTTCCTTCAGAATAAAAATACAATCGCTGATTCCGACTTCCCACCAAAAGCTTGAAATGCTGCAGATGCTCCAATATGCAGTTTAACATTGAAATTAATATGCAGCGGTAGATTCTGGTTTGCATGCGAATGAAATCCAGATGCATCGAGCTGGCACTCTGGGCACTATATGCATTTCAAAGCCAATTTGTTAAAGATACATCCCATCTCGTATGAATATGGCATTGAAATTCCAAATGAATAAATTATTCGTTGGTACGACCCAAAGATAATTTTCCTTTGTCTTGCCATTATGTCTTTTATGAGGTGAGTGAAATTGACCTTCCTTCAGCATAAAAATACAATAGTTGATTCCTATTTCACACCGAAAGCTTGAAATGCTGCAGATGAATACTCCAGTATGCAGTTGTTTTAACATTGTAATTAGTATGCAGCGGTAGATTCTAGTTTGCATTGTGGATAAGAATGCTCTTTCCGCGGAGCGATTCCTCAGACTTATCGAAAGATCCATCTAAGGAGTGTTGGTTACCATAAGCAGTGATTTTTAATGGACGGAGCCCTTGACCTACAACACGAAACTGATTATGTGCATGCGGGATATGTTGCGTGAAAGACTATGAAATATTAATGAGGGAGGCAGTGAGATAATTATTCGGTAGTTCTGTAGGGTGCATACAATTACGTGATGAAAGTTTCAATCGGAAATTCGATTGGGGCGAAATTCCGATGCTGCAACGGATGGGTTTTTACAGATTATTCATTTGGAAACTTACTTCCCCTGTTCAATCTTTGACAGCGCTGGACACTAACTGATTACGAGGAAATGAACTCGGAAAGCTGCTGGTTCCTGGTTCTGTATGCATTGTCTTATCTTTCGAGAAATCTGCCCTCTGAAACAACTTAATTTATCAAATGGGCTTGCCCAGGGTCGTGCAGACAGGGAGGGTTACAGGGGCTCAAACCCCTGTTCTTTTTGTTGAGTAACGTGTGCCTTGTTTCCAGTCAGAAATCGGTAAATTCCCTATAGACTGGGTAATAAGAGACCAATAGTCCTCCAAATTAAACAGATGAATTGTTTGTTTATTTTATGGCGCCAGATTTGAAGAAGTTGTGTCAATCAATGTTGTTTTTCCGTTTAGTAAATGGACATACACACAAGGAATGTTTTTACTGACATGGAAGAGAGAAATACACTCTGGGGAGCGAGAAAAATCGAATATGCGTCGTCTACAGCTTTAAAAAGATGTGAACGTAGTATAGGTGACAAGGATAATTTTTACTTATTCTGTAGTTTAAATATTTTCTCGAATAGACCGATTACCGACTGTAATAAGTAAAGAAATCAGTTATGCTGCCTTGTATAGTCGCGGAAAAAAACGAACCACTCCCTTTATTTCGAGCACTATTCATAGTAAATTCAAGGATATCATTCAGTAGGGAATAACGTTCTCTACAAATTTAAATGGGAAAAATTGCATTGGGCGGTCTTCATATCAAATTGTGCACAAATAACGAAAATTCCAATGAAAACACTGTTTTGATGGCTTAATCAAATTTTGCATCGTTAAATTAGTCTAAATATGAAAATTCCATGACTTGCTATCTTTATATCCGGAGATGTTAAAGTTGTAGTGAATTTAAGGGATCCTCTCCACATTGAAAAGCGCTATTCGTAGATCGAGATAATCTGTAGTTATTCAGAAACTGTTCATTTAATGCTTGACTGAAAGAAGACTATAAAGAACATTATAAGAAATATTCATTCTTGGCATAATCGTTTGAGAAATGTTCATTATTGGCATAATCGTTTGAAAAATGTTCCTTCTGGGCATAATCGCTTGAAATTAAAAAGCTTACCTACAAGTATTTAATACAATTCAACTGATATTCCGATAATATCTCCAAAAAGTGAATATTGAGTCATTTAATTAATCATTTTTTAGTAGAGTTTTCTACACGACACATAGCTGGTAAAAGGAAATGTATATTTTAGGTTACATAAATGAAATTTCTAAACATGTTTTAAGAATAAAATTTTTTTTTCAGGTTTATTAAACATTTTCGAATTTTTGGTCGCCTCTACAATCGTCATAATAAGAAACATTTAGTGTAGTGCAAAAAACTAACTATTGGAATGAGCTGAAATTTCGCACTTACATATTAGAAGTCCTGAATGGATTCCTATCAATATATAATAAGGTTTCAATTCATAGTTCTTTCAAACATTAATTTAATAAATATTATTGTATACTAAAAACTGTTTTTAAAATAAAATGTTAGGTGAATTTTGTTTGCGTTCTTGAATAGTAACTTGGTACGAAATATCAGCGCAACAGAAATATTATTTATGAAGATATCCATAGAAGTGGTGAGATACTGATTTAACATTAGGAGCGCGCTCCAAACTTTTTTTATGTATTCATAAGGTATATATCAAACGGTAAGACCTAATGACATAAAATTTGTTACCTAAAGTTAAATTATGATACAAATTTTAAATTGTTTGTCAAAATAGGGGATTTCTGTTGGAAATTGAATATGAAACGGCCTCTTATGCAAATTTTATGCATTCGTTAGACGTTAGTTCCTGTCGAACGAAGTGAGGTGCTTCGTTTCGCGCGTTTCCACGACTGTACAATATCATGTTCTTCGCAGTTGAAAGCAGGACTGCTTGAGATTCAATTCAGCGGTCAAGCGACGTCAAGGAGAACCTATAAACCTTGTTTTTTTAAATACAATTAGTTAAAACAACCCATCGGTCAAGGGTGCAATAGTAGCATACAAAAAAGGATCACCATTTTGAGAAGAGTTTAAAATTTTCATAATTATATAAAAATACATAGTAGCTGTGAAACATTTTTGCCATCTTGCGGTCAAGTATTGAATAAACCCTCTTGATGGTTTGTCTTCTGTGTCCCAAACTGCCCTGTCACGTTGACGTCATATGGAAGTTTGGAGAGTGGGTGCCAGCTCAGGTGTGACCTCGTCATCTGAACCTTTTTCAAAATTATGTGGTGTTGCCCTAGGATCTATCCCTTGGGAATTGATCCAGGATGGTTGCCAATAGTCCGTTGTGTCGTTCCAGTTCACGTTAATTAAAAAAACTAGCTACCTACCAAAACTGTCCTGTAGTGACCAGTCTCTGATAGACGATTGTTTGAAATTGTCACCAGTTCTGGGTAGGGGACGATTTGAATCTTCATTCATTCCTCTACAGTTGTAGAGCAGCCTTTTCTAGACGAGGAATCTCCATGAGCAAAATTGACCAAATTTTAATGGACATTTCATCATTGTTCAAAAAAGCCATATTTTGATAGACGAGATACAGTTGAAATCATTTGGAGGCTCAAAGGATCTGCCATTTTGCTGGTGAAAATGCAGTTTTTTCCACCACTGAGACATTACTTCACAAATCCTTTTTTGAGTTGTTCCACGATTGCACGCTTGAACCAATCAAGTCAAATCATATGGCCATGTTTGGCAAGCAAGCCAAGTCCAAGGTCACATTTGGCAAACAAGCCAAATTTAAGGCAAACTAAGATGCAAGTAGCGACTTGAGGTGGAAAAGGTGAATGAATTGGTAAGAAGTTTCCAATTCAGGGTTGGGTTGGGGGCTTTGTTTATCTGCAGTCATTCGTTACGCGAGAGATAATTAGACCAGTTAGATATCATTTAAGAAGTTTTCTATGCATTCGCACGCTTATTTCGACACTGATCTTCCTGTTTGCGTACTTAAACCCAGTATCTGACCTCGACATCCTTTATCCAAGTTATTTTTAGAGCTGATAATTAAAATTCTACTACACTCCAGCTGGGAGGTATACGATTCGAGCCGCAATCGCAGTAAGCGACTAAGCTGCCATTATTTCCGAAGAAAATGCAAAATTTATAGAACTCGCTAATCTGGTATGTTACTGCTATTTCACTTCACGGTCCGTTTTAACGATGCAATCTTGTTAAGCCGCATCCGGGAAATAAGAGTTCACACAGTCGCATATCTTATTAAGAAATCGAATCTAGCTGGAAGGATTGCCAGCAATCCTCCACTCGCACCTGGACGAATGCAAATATCTGAACGCATGTGTCAAAAGTCCATTTTTACGGAGCAATAAATATCACTTTTTATTTTTCGTTCTCCCGCTGAACCAATAATTAACCTTTGAACGATCGCCAAATAAACAAGAGAGTTTAGCCCTTAAACGACCCCATTAAACCAGCCGACTTGGTTCTGTGCCTCTGCCCGGATCGCTTTCTTTAAGTGGATGTCCCGCGCGTCCTTTTTAAATAGCCGCATTCAGTGACAGATTCCCATTCGCGGCCGAAAGAAACAAACAAGCAGGAACGCACAACCCTTTCGTACGGGATGTCGCTGTCCAATCTATTTCGAGTCGTCGTCAAAAGCGTCCTCGTTTCCTCGCCGATGATTCTGGTTGTCAGTCTTCCTTCGCGGAAAAGGACACCGCCCCAGCGAGTGTCGTTTTTAGCCACGGGCCCACAAGGGAGGAAAATCACGAGCTCTGGAAAATCAATGACCTCTGAAGGCAGTGTCCTGCTCACTTAGAGATTAATGAGCGAGTTAATGGCTAAAAAGCCATTTCCCAATTAAGAGGTCAATGATAATTTATGACTCGTCCGTGACTACCCCGATCGACTGAAGAATGGAGACCGATAAGTTAGGGCTCGAACAAAAGATCCCAGAGCGATCGGAAAGATACATAAATACCGGCACTATCTTGTGGATTGCAATTAAAACACGAGGAAAAAGGGGAATTCAATTGCATAATCGGAAGCGTGGTTATGGAAGACATATCAAACTCACGGTCGTGTCATTTCATCTTTGATGTATGTCTGGGAATGGAGCTTTCGATGCGCTTTGTTTTGGTATTTCTAGAGTGAGTTACACCGAACGCGCTCTCTTCCCACGAGTTGATTCGATTGGAAAGTGCTGATTCTGAGCACTTGTGGCGACCAGATTTGTACCGTCTGATCATGTAAAAAATATAAATTTATTGGCAGAGGTTCAAAAGATTTGTGTTTCTTTTGTTTCAGTTTTGATAATGAAGAAAACTGAATTAAAACAATTAACGAGGACGATTTTTTGTTTTTCAGCCTTTTCATTAGATTCGATTTTTTTTAAACTTCAGTTTTGACAATAATTAAAACGAATTTAAAAATTATCGAAAGTAATTTATATTTTTCATTTAATTTGAATTTTTTTTAAATTTCAGTTTAGATTATAATGATATTTTTATTAAATTCGTATGAGAAAAATATTTCTTTTTCAGTCTTTCCATTCGATTTCAGTTTTGATTATAATGGAAACTAGATTTAACTAACGAGAAAGATTTTTTGATCAGGCTTTTCATTTAATTAGAATTCATAAATTTCAATTTTGTGATATAATGAAAGCTAAACTAAAAATTAGGGAGAAAGATTTTTGCTTTTCAGCCTTCTCATTTAACCAATTCTTACGAGAGAATTTTTTTTGTAAAGCTAACTGCAGAGGGCGCTAGTGTTTTGGAGTCTGAACGTAGTTGTTTCGTAAACTTAGCATGTTACTCAGATTTCAGCATGCCAATTTGTACTCGTATTAAATATTAAAGCCAGCTCCGTCGAAAGGGTGATAAATTAAATTAGTTTTAACCGGGGCACATTTTCTACTCGTGGGTTATGGATAAACCATCCCATAGATAAAATCTAATTTTATAATTTTTAATATTCGTTTACAAAGTTTTAAAGCTATTTATGAGAAGGATTTTCAGTGCAAACCGCAGACGTGAAATGTGCGTAGACTGAGCATTGCTATTGGGAGGAGCATCAAAATGTGTGAGCAACATGTTTACTAGTAGTCATGTGAATGCTGTGTGAAAAATTTACAAGTTGTCGATTTGGAATCTTATGGCCTCGTTATTTTACTCCTCAATCCCTCCCTTTTCCCTTTCACGACATATTTTACTTCAAGTTGTTTGTCTTGTGTAAAAATTGCTTTCCCATATCTACCCCGTGCGTGATAAGACCTCAAATCGATCCACATGGCTAAATTCAGTTGTACAGAGACAGATAAATTTCGTATTCAAAGTAGGAACGTATGATACCGCACCATTTAACTTTAAATCATTTTTTTTAAATGTGTTTCTTATTTTTGAAAAATTCCGTGTTTTTGAAATTCTATTCTGGTGTGATAGATCGGTCCTCCACCAGATTGTATCAATGGAATATCAATTTGTCTGAGTTGTGAAATAATGGTTATTTTCGTCTTATGACGTCTTAGCGTAATCCATCAAAGTGTTTTCCTGTAGAATTTGGAATCGATCGTTCATCGAATTCACTGCCCCGTGCTTAAGGCGACAGTGGACGTTTAATATCGCGAAAATCAATAAAATAATCCATTTGGACTTCTTCCGGAAATAAATCCGAGAAAAAAGTTGTGTCTAGCGAAAAAGTTTTTGCGATTCGGGTCATTATTAGTCGAGATATTAGCATTTTTCATAAGTTATAACAAGGAGGATGGCAGCCAAAGCGCCTGTTTTTCACAAATACAAATTTTTCTCCGTTTGCATTGATGCCAAATATTCCTCGCTGTCAGTATTTTAATGGATTTGCATTTAATTTTCTGTGCATACTTCTATGAAACAGAAAGAAGTTGGTATGGATTTTAACCCTCTGATGGATTTACGTGCATAATTCCACCTTGCATCCTTTAGTCTTCTCTGCATGACTTCTAACCAAGTTTGAATTTCTTGACCAATAGAATCTTTTCAGAGGGTTCTATTACAAGAAAACGAGCAAAAGAATCTTTTCGGAGGATTCTATTATAAGAAAACGAGCAAAAGAATTTGTCCAAATAATTATATTCTAAGCAAATAAGTCTTTCCAAAGGACTATGGATCTTCCCAAAAGATTCTACGAAAATAAGTACTAAAATCTTTCAAAAAGGTTGTATTCTAAGGAAAAGAGCAACAGAAACGTTTCAAATGAATATATTCTTAGGAAATGACGAATAGAATATTTCCAAATGATTATATTATAAGGATATGAGTAAACGAATCTTTCTAGAGTTCTATTCTAAGAAAATGAGCCATAGAATTTTTCCGAAGGATTATATTGTAAGGAAATGAGTGAAGAATTGTTTCAAAGGATTCAGTTCTAAGAAAATCAGCAATAGAATCGTCCCAAAGGATTCTATTACAAGGAAATCAGTAAGAAAATTCTTTCATAGGGTTCTATTCTCAAGAAATAAGCAATATGTTATTTCCAAAGGATTCAATTCAAAGGAAATAAGAAGTTAAATCTATTCCCTCTTTCTTTCCAAGGAATTTTCGGAAATGAGCAATATAATATTTCCAAAGCATTCTATTCTATTGAAATGAGCAATGAAAATTTTCCAAAGGGTTCTATTCTGAGGAAATGAGCAATGGAATCTCCGCAGAACCCCATTGCAAGAAAATGAGAAATGGAATCTTTCCAAAGGATTATTGCGAGGATATATGAGGATTGTCAGTTTTTTATTTGAAGCACTGAGTAGAGCATTTTCCTTTTTGTTGAAATTATCTAACAATAAAAACGCTAAATTAATATCTTAAAATAATTACAAACGTTCAAAATTATGAGCTGACCTTAGATCTTTCCCTTCGGTATTGATCCGTCACCAATAGCCTGTTGTATTGCTCCAGTGCGACGCTAATTCAACTACCTACCTACTATCAAAATAATGGAGGTTACTATTCTTAATTGTTTGGATTATTAATTCCATTTGATACTAAAATTAGCTTAAAGAAAATTTAAGCAGTTGTTTGGGTATTTAATAGTAATATAATACATTTCAGCGCGATAGGAAGAGATAATCTTGTAAGCTTTGAATAAAGTCTGAAGCTAAGGTAATATTTGGCGCTCCAAATTTCACACATCCAGAGTAATCTATAATCCAGAATGGGATGTACTAACTGATTTAAACATTGGTAATCTAGATACATTATGATTAGATTTGCAATTGGATTCAAAATTCGTTGATATAGATTCGAAAATCGTCATTATCGGGTGTTATCACTGGAGATAATGAAGTTTGAGATCAATTTTATATGAAGACGACCCCTTCTGGCAAATTCTATGCACATGAATTCATAGATTACGTTGTCTTCTCTATTGAATGCTACCTTTGAGCTTGCTCTGCCATGAACAATCCAAGGGAGGTTCGATTTTTGAACCGCAGCTGTACATGGTATGAATAAATAAAAGGTATGAAGAAACCGTGCAAACCGAGTCTTAGATTATATGTAGTAGATTTCTCAGAGTTCCGGTTAACCGAATGTCCGTGTTATCCGAACGTAATTTAAATAAAGCTTATAACACGAATGTGCACATTTTGTCCTTTACTGGTCTATTTATCAACAAACCCAAAAATGGATAAGCTGCGATGGAAGTAAGTTAAGTAAAATTCAATCAAAATAGATTTATATTTAAAAATATCAGATTAACAAACAGACTAATATTAACAGCCCGATAAAACATTTAAATAAACACGAAAACAAAATAGGTTTCAAAAGTATGAAATAGTAAATAGATTAAAAACCATCTCATCATAACTTGAAAACGTAAAATGTAGGTAGTTTAAAACGAATTGATGTGAAAGATGAAATAGTGTAATTTGCGTGTGAAAGTGCTACGAAACAGAGAGAGAGAGAAGAGAGAGAAGGAGAGTGCGGGAGAGAGATTAAAAGGTTCATACACACTTCCATATTTATTGAAAATTTTTTTACAATTACTACAAACTGTGTGACTCAAATCCAAGTATAGATTATTATTAACCCTTGCTTTAAGAATATTTTAGTAGCAGCAGTAGTAATATGTACAGTATATTTTTATATTTTTCTGCACTTCGTAAAAGTAGTTTTTGTGTTACTAGTACGTCCGTATTATACGAGTTTCTGGTTATCCTTGATGACCTCGGTCTACACTACCTCATATAATCCAAGTTCGACTGTGCTTTATTTCTCCATTAACAAAACCATTAAAATTGCTCAAAGAACTGACCGCAGTAGAGAAAAACAAACGCAAAATATAATTTACCATGCTGCTCTACTCTATTTCTTTAGTTAATGGTGGATTGTACTTTATTTCACCACTAACAAATCAGTTAAAATTGCTCAAAGAGCTGACCACAACAGAAAAAAAAAACGAACAAAAGGGCTTACTATAATGCTCTGCTCTTACTTAGGTGTCAACGGGGGACTACTTTTTTTCTCCATTAACAAAACCATTGAAATTGCTCAAAGAACTGACCGCAGCAGAGACAAACAAACGCAAAATATGGTTTAGATTACTGTTCTGCTCTAGTACTTAGGAGTCAATGAAGGACTACTTTATTTCTCAATAGTAAAACCATTGAAATTTCTCAAAGAATTGACTGCAATTGAGAATACAAACGAATATATAGTTTAGAATACTACTCTGCTCTATTCGGAATGTTGCTCTGCTTTATTCAGATTCCACTTGGGAGTCAATGGAGGATTGTACTTAATTTCTCCTTCAATAAAACCGTTGCAATTGCTCAAAGAACTGACCAAAGTAGAGACAAACGCAAAATGTGGTTCAGAATGCTGCTCAGCTCTATTACTTTGGAGTCAATGGAGGTATTGTCCCAAACAAATCGACTTTACCCCTCCGATATCAAAATCAGTCTAGCGTAACAACTCTATAGTTATCCCCAATCGGAAATAAGCAGATTGCGCGCATGACGAATGTCAACTTGTCAAGGCCGTATATGTGGACAGATAATGCGGAACGTGTTCTAACGCCTACCGTATTTAACTTATCGCGGAATACGCGCAGTCCAGCTTTTGGCTTCAATAACTCTTCGCTGCGATGCTTTTTGTTTAGTTCTTCCCGTTCCATCCACATCTCTGCCTTTCGTTATTATTTGCTTTTTACTTCTTCGGTGGCAAGGGTTCATGTTTATAAGCTGACACCGCGATACCCCTGATATTTGGAAGAAGAAAAAAAAGCTGGTCTTGGCTTCCGAAGCCTGTGTAGCGGGGTGGGCGCAGACGGGCAGGCCCACGTGATGGGATTGCGAGATGGCACGGTGGAGGGCAGAATTAGCAGTTGCCACCTTTACCCTTTCATTCCCACTCGAAGGCGATCCACGCCCAACCCTTAGCAGCCTTTTCCCATGGATCCAATGAGAAAGAAAGTCATTTGTTGAGGGACTTCGCTCATATTGTGGCCAAGGAGCCTTCCGATGGATCGAAAAGCCAATTAATCCTATTAGGGGATCTAAACTATCCTTTTCGTTTATTAGGTTTATGGGACATCCCGTCCCTCATCTGTGAAAGGCAACGGGACTATGTGCTGACCCCAGAGACGATGAAGCCGGCTATTGTGTTTGGGGCAATTGAGGGACTTCTCGCATATTTAGGGAAATATTTCAGTGTTATCAAAGTAGATGTGCGAATTAAAATTCTCGTCTCAATTCTCAACTAAGTAATTTTATACACGAATCCACTAGTAGAATGCATTGATATATATGAATCCAGTAGTAGTTTAATTTGCACAAATGAATGATACTGTTATTCTTTTTTTTGCAGCTGGGTGTAATTTTATTAACCCTTTGAGAATCGAGACATTTTCGTGTAATCGTTGTGTTGCTTTTGCCCCACAACGTATTTGATGACTAAATCATCACATCTTTCCAAAGAATCTATGTGCATGCACTTTACACCTTTAGAAAGTGCTTATTGGTCCTTTCCCTACAATAGTATCCCTCTTTAGGACGATTCTATTGGTTCTTTCCTTGGAATATAATTCTTGGTAACCGTTTCTACCATAACAAAATCTGTAGAAAATATAATCCGTTTGAAAGATTTTATTTGTTTTTCTATCTAATGCAATCCTTTGGAGATATTCTATTGCACATTTTCTTGCAATAAAATCCCTTATAATGATTCCTACTATTCCTTTTCTTAGAATATAATAATTTTGAACAATTCTATTGGCCCATTCTGTTGATCTAGATGCTGTTTAATTTTTTTTTGTTTTATTTCATTTGCGTTTGCAAAGCTCGTCCTATTTTGAACCTTACGCCATGAAACTACAATAAAACACCTACCTTCAACTACCTACCAACCTAGACTACCGACGTACCTGGTCGGTTGGTAGTTGAATTAACATTAACGTGGCCGTCAACAATGCACAGTGGCATATTTTTCGAGTACTCCTTACTGTTGTTAATTATTATTTAGAATACAGTATATATATATATATATATATATATATATATATATATATATATATATATATGGCAAAAGTCCCACACCTTAGTCATGTTACCACAATTATCTCCTGAACATATACTTCAATTGCATCTCTAATAGCCCGTTGCATTGATCCAGTGTGACATCAATTAACTACCTACCTCAATTGCACCCCATTCACTCTAGGCGTTTTGGTATTTTCTTGACGTCTCAAACAATTTCCGAGTTCGCTCAAACCTCTTGCTGCACTGATATTATCTTCCAGATACCTTCTGTAATCGAGCTGCTGAAGAATTTAATTCGACCGGCAACTCCTCCAGTGCAGCTTAAGAAATATTATGCATCTTTATAAGTCAAACCAAACATTCAAATTCAGAGGCAAAATGGAATAATGTATTGATTAAACGTATTGATTGGGTACACATATGGCTGACCCAGAACAATAAATGAAACGAAAATTAAGAATAATCATAACTAGCAAAATACCCGACCTTACTCGGTTTTAATTGGTTTACGCTAGATTGAAGAGATGATCAAAATATATAATGACTTACCTTTTTAGTAAAATAAAATAATATTTTAACATCTTTCGCCATCTTTATAATTTCTACAACTTACTTTGGACACAAATACTACACATACATATCCATTCATGTAACACATTTCACATACATCGTACCCTTGCTGTATGACAAAGCTACAAAATGATGAAATGTGACACTAAGGTTACTACTACAAAAGACGAATTTGAGGGAGATTTGGAATTCCCATTCTTAAGTTTTTCTTATGTTCAAGTCAATTATTAAAAACGACGATTTACGGCGAATGCTCTCGCACTCATAGTCAACCAAACAATATTTTTTTACCTGTGGAACTCTTGCATTCAGCATGCGACATTGTGGAATTTCGCAATCTTCTGTCATTATGACAAATAATTTTTTACTGTTTGAAAAGTTCTAGTTCGGATTTTTTAAACATTATTATTCTTTCAATAACGGCATAATTACACTTAAAATTTGCTTTATTCTGACATACCTTACACTTTAAAAGTCAAATACTTTGTGGTGGTGTTGCGTGTGATGAAAAAGAAACACAATTTATTAAAATAATAAATATTTAAAACAGAAAACATAAGAAAATCGTGAAATAAAACAAAATAAAAGATGTCGGGAAAAGGTTGTTCGAAAGATATTAATTTGCGATTCCTTTTTATTCTTGATCTCGCAGCTGTCACAACTTACAACTAAAAAGTGCACAAAATTTAGAAATGCGAAATTAATTCAAAACAAAAGAAACAGAAAATATTACTGCACGCGATCAACCAACACGAGTTTTCATTTCATTCCCGTTGATTGAAAAATATCATCTGTCCCAAATATTCGGAAATCTTTTACATTTTGCACAGAGAACAAAACTAAGACTCGAAATAAATGAAGTATCCGAGTTGAAATTCCACAATTTTTTTTTGTGAAGAATAATTGCTTTTTCAGCAGTAAAGCAATCAAAGCAATCGTAATACTCAATATACATTCCAATTTCTCCAAAACTACCAAATTATGGTTGATTTAAGTTTCTTACTCAGGTGTTTTAGCATGAAACCCATCTAAATATAACAATAAATAAATGTTTAATATTGCATCAACTAAACTAATAGATGATGTATAAAATAAAACACATTGCAATCAAAAATCTGGAATAAAATTCATATGATGTCTGCACAAATACACAAACACAAAATCGAACATTGAACAGAATGACGGACAGACAGACTTTCGCAACCAATTTCACTTATTAAATGAAGATAAGTACTCACTGTATGCAAATTGCCATGAAAGTATATTAAACCGTATGGACTTGTATAGGGCACATACACACAGACAGACCGACATACACCAAACGTGCAAGAGACGGATTTGACATCAGAAAGGTCTAAAACTGATAGAAAACTTGAAATGGGTCGAAAATATTCAATGTACAAACAAACATTCTTAACATATGCAAGAAGCTTTGATAGTATAGAAAATGGGGATGATAATAGAATATTGTTTACTAGTAACCCTCCTGGTGGATGGTCATCCTGATGAAGTATCGTCATAGCAAAAATGATCTGATCATGATGGACGAGATATCTCGTCGTCATGGGAAGATAACTAACCAGATCTCGATCCCGTCATCGAAAAAATAATCGACAGTTGACATAACGGGATACTTCGTCACTAGAAAACTTAGTCAGACCTTGATGGTCGAGATTTTCGTCGAAACCACCTGGAGGGTTAAATTATACTACTCATGCAGGTGTATATCAAATATTTACACCAATTTTACAACGGTATTGTTTTTCTCCCACAATTTGGAATTTCCTTTATAGTTGTATGGGAAGTAAACAGAAGAATTGCTTGTCTATCTCGGAGCAGGACTCCCGTGCATGCTAAAGACAGTAAACCTATGGGAGGAGAAAAGATCATTAGAGTACCTCGGGTCCGTGAATCCCTTACGGAGGAAAGAGATGTACCCTGAGGGGCTGTTCCATAATGTAATGGCACGGTGGATGGCAGAATTAGCAGTTGCCACCTTTACCCTTTCATTCCCACTCGATATATATCTATATCTATATCTATCTACCTACCTATCTATCTCTCTCTCTCTCTCTCTCTCTCTCTCTCTCTCTATATATATATATATATATATATATATATATATATATATATATATATATATATATATATATATATATATATATATATAAAGGTGGCAACTGCTAATTCTGCCCTCCACCATTACATAATGGAACCGCCCCTCAGGGTACATCTCTTTCCTCCGTAAGGGATTCACGGACCCGAGGTACTCTAATGATCTTCTCTCCTCCCATAGGTTTACTGTCTTTAGTATGCACGGGAGTCCTGCTCCCGAGATAGACAAGCAATTCTTCTGTTTTCTTCCCATACAGCTATAAAGGACCTTTAAAAATTTGTTTACTTGAACTTGTCCGTCTTGTGTTCGGAATTAGCTTGGTAAAATAAAATGTGCTAAAAAACCCAAAATACCCAACCCCTATGAAACGGAGATTTTAAATTAGCTATGACACAATGTACCTGACGTCGTTGTTCCAGTCTAATTCAACACCCCCATAACTTCTCTAAAATTCTTTTCTCGTCCTAAACAGCACTTAGATCGTTTTTGCTCTGAAGTGCTATAACCTCTCGTATCAAACTATTACGCAATTACTCTTGCATTTGTTCTAAGGGTTAGTGAGAAATGTCGCAACTATTCTGCAACGGATCTGAGTGTTACTATAGTTCTTTCCTACTGTAAGGATAAAATCATGTCAAAAACAAGTGACGCATTTAACTTAAAATGTTCGTATTTTGCACTTGTCTCATTTTTCATCCGCAGTAACGATGTAATCCGACTTGATCTCAAAGATCCGCTTATAAATCATCGCCAAGTAATAAATATACATGTAATTAAAATTTTATAGACGCAGAAGAGGAAAATATACACAGGGTAAGTTACAGGAATCGAAACTCTTTGATGACTGTTTGTTGCAGTGTGCAAACCATCTAACCCTATGAATTCCGGTGCCAGCTCAGGTGTTACCTCATCATCTCACTGTGGTTCAAAATTATGTGTTGTCCTCGAATCTTTCACTTCGGGTTTGATTTCAGACTGTCACCAATAGCCCGTTGTGTTGCTCCAGTGCGACGTTAATGAAATACCTACCTATCACGAATTCCGAAGAGGTTGTTTTGCTTGTTTACATCTATCTGTTACCATTCGCCAATAGCCGACCAACCGGTATAGTGGTTAAGGTGTTAGCCTCTAGATCGGAAGGTTCCTGGTTCGAATCCGGGTCCGGGCATGGATGTTTGTAAGCGTATGGTGTAGAGGCGGCTGGTGCACCTTAAATCTGTCGTGGCCGAAAGTCCTCACGTTGGGTTGGCGTGGAAGTTTGGAGAGTGGGGTGCCAGCTCAGGTGTTGCTTCGTCATCTGACCGTGGTTCAAAATTACGAGGTGTTGTCCTCGAATCTTTCCCTTAAGGGACTGATTCCGGACCGTCGTCAATAGCCCGTTGTGTTGCTCTAGTACGACGTTAACTAAACTTACCATTACCATTACCATTACCATTCGCCAATATAAAATAACGTCATTTTCTGTGCCCTGTCCTGACATATTGTTGGAAAAAGTGTGAAACCACGCAAGTCCAAAAAATTTTATTTCGATTAATTCTGTCAAGATGTATACTTGACAGTACGGATGCGCAAAAAAAATCATTGGCATATGTCTAGTCTATTATTAGTTTTTTCAACTAGATAGTATATTTAATATACTATCCTGCTGATCATGAGTCTAGTTATCTATCAAGTTATATATAAAACTTTTTGGACTTCACGTGGTTTCACACTTTTGCCGACGATATACTATGTTATTGAAATATAGAGGGGTGAGTATATTAAATTGCGACTCAAAAATATCTTGCAGATATATTCAAATACACTAGATTACAAAATTTAAGAAACACCATTATTTACAAAGGTTCCAACCTCAAAATTAGATTAAAAATTCCGGCGATTTGATCAACCGAGGATATTCAGTAGAAAGCTGGTGCATAGTCACATTGTGGAATCGTAACGTCAGACTTTGACAAATGGGTTCTGCTACCACAGGAATCCATCCGCAACCTCTGTCTCTGTAAGAAACGCGGTGTAAAGTCTACATCAGTGTTCGAGGTGGTCATACAGCGTACAAACGGTCCCCTTATAGGTTTTTCTGGTTAAGTTCCAGTTACCCTTCTGTCTCATGGAATTCAGTGTGCTGATACCACCACAATTCAGTGACTTTTTTTACGCTTCGCTTCTGTTTTTGTGATTGATTTGTTTTGATTCATCGGGAAGTTAACTTCAAGCGTACCGTGTGCATCATTTTCACACATAGAGGTCATTCCACTGAAGAGTTGCAGTTGGAAACCTTACTGTTTCTTGCTCCTCTGGTAGTTGTCTAGAAGAAGTATTTCCCCCCCCCCAAAAAAAAAAAGGAAATCATTAGCGAAACTGAGTAGATCTTGATGGACGAGATATCTAGAGATTAGAGATTAGAAGAAAACTAATAAAATTTTGGATTTCATGAAATATTGTCAATATTTTCTCAATATAAAAATTAGTCAGATTTTGATCGACGCGATTTCTCATCAAAGCCACTTGGATGGTTTACCTTCCTGGTGGAATATTTCTCAACAGCAGAACTGACCAGAACTTGATGGATGAAATATCTCGTTATTAGTAAAACTGACCAGAATCTGATGGACAAATTATTTGTCATCAGAAGAAAAATGGCCAGATCTTGATTTCGTTATTGCAAATCAGCCGTATCTTGATGACCGAGATGCCTCATCAATATCAAAATTGGTCGGATCTTGATGGATGAGATAACTCGCCCAAACCTCTTGGAAGGTAAAGTTTTGCACGCCAGTGTATTTTGTGGATTGAAATCGTCAAACTGGTATTCTTTCTATATTCCCCACCCTTCAAAATACGCAAATGATGCGTCTAAGATCCTCGAAGCCCAGCCTGGTCAGTTACTTTTCGAAACCGTTGTCGTTGTTTCTCGAGCAATTAATCGTGTCCCTATTTTCCCTCTTTTCCACCGAACCAGAGTGTTTACCCCGACGCGCTTCTTATGCTTTATGGGTGAGTGCACAATCTGACGAAATTTTTCCCCCGATGTGAGAAATTGTTCTTTCCCGTGGAACTTTCTCACGGGATGAGTGCCGATGCAAATGAGAGCTTCCAGTTCTCATTGGACCGGGTACCTCTCTGGAAATAGGACGTTTTATTACTTTCTTTGAGTACTGAAATAGGAAAGTAAGATTGAAAGAGTGTTGACGTATGAAAATGATATTTCGAAGCAGGTTTTTGAGCTCATCCGAGGAATCTTTGAGCCATGTACTCAGTCATCTATAAGTACAATCTCATAAAAAAATTCTTTAAACTTAAAAAATACTTTAAAAAGGTTGGCATATTGTTTACTTTCATATTTTACTTACATATTGTTTTAAACTACACCACCCTACAATAATGGACCGGACGCCAGCGGACTTGCATAAATTCCGACTACTTGTTTGGGGGTGTTTTTCGTGGTTTGGCCTGGAACCTTTGCATGTTGTTCCTGGTAAATTGAACGCCGACGCCTACATGAACATTTTGGACAATCAGGTTCTTCCTACGCCCTTGCAATTTTATAGAATGGACGAATGTTACTTCCAGGACAAAGCTCCCTGCCATGTTGCGGCCTCGGTCAAGCAGTGGTATCAAGATATGGATGTAAAACGTCTTCTCTGACCTGCTCAGAGTCCCGATCTAAACCCCATATAACATTTGTGGGACGAGTTAGAGCGACGCTTACGGACCAGGGAACCACGTCCGAAATCTGTAGCTGAGCTGGTGACATTCTTGCAACAGGAATGGACACAAATACCCATAGTTGTGTATCAAAACCTTGTTGAAAGTATGCCCAGAAGGGTTGCTAGTGTAATTACAGCACGTTGGGGACCTCTCCCCCCCCCTATTAAAGCATGTATTCTTTCCCTTATACCATCACATATTGCTGTCCGGTCCATTATTGTAGGGTAGTGTATGTACTAATACTGACCATCTCTTCTTTTAATGTGTTCTCAACATGTTTTAGTAAAATTTGCTTTATTTAGTGATTTTAATTTAATGTCCATCGCACAAATAAAATCCGAACCACCCGTCTTCACTCAAGCAATTTTAACAGTAAAGAAAATTCAAACATGACGTTCGAAAGGAACCTTCTCCTATAAATTCAAAATGCATAACATTTACATAAGGGGACGTCTTAATATTGGATTGAGTACCAATTTCATAATTTCCAATAGAAACCCCCTACTTCGACCACACAATTTCAAGTATAGCTATTCAAATTTAACTTCAAATACCAAATTTCATGCAATTAGGTCTTACCGTTTCAAAATTACGAGTGCAGAAAGATTGGAACGCTTAGTGTTAAATCAGTTTCTTACACTTTTATGTATACCTTCCTAAATAATGTTTCTATAGCACTGATATTTTGTACCATGTTACTGGTAAATAACCAAAACAAAATGCACATAATATTTAATTTTTAAAATAGCTTTTAGTATGCAGTAATAATTATAAAATTAATTTTTGAAAAAATTATGAATTGAAACTTTATTATATTTTGACGGGAATCCATTCAGAAGGACTTTTTCTAATATGACCATGCAAAATGTCAGCTCATTCCAATAATTAATTTTTGCGTTACATTAAATTTTCCTCATTATTATGATTTTAGAGGGCAACCAAAATTTTTAAAAACGTCTGACAAACCTCGGATAGTAATAATTGTATCATTTGCGCTTGCATAATAAATATAATAATTCTCAGATCGCTGAAAAATACGTTTGAAATAGTATTCAAGTTTGAAATTCAGGTGGCGATAACTACAATTAATCTCGATCTACGAATAGTAGCTTTCTATGTTTAGATGATCCCTGAAATTGACGCAAATTGTAAGATTGAGTATATCTGGATATAAAGATAGTAAAGTTATGAAATTTGATATTCGGATCATAATTTAACAACGACGCGAAATTTGATAATGGCATCAAAACATGGTGTTTCTATTAGAATTTTCGCTGTTGTTACAAAGTTTGATATGAAGACGTCCCCTTATACAATTGTTTTAGATTTTAATTTGTAGAGGACGTTATTCCCTATTGAATGATACCTTTGAATTTGCTCTAGTATGAATAGTGTTTGATATAAATGTGTTTTTTCCCCCGCGACTGCATATCTATTTTTGCTACTACACTATATCTGTGCTCAGATAGGCAAAATGTTATTAGTCACTTTTCCCAAAAAATTGAGTAAGTCCCATGCTGGAATCTGGTTTGTTAATGTTTAGAAGGTGGCAAAATGTCGTAAGTATTTTTCTTCCAGTTTATGAGAAAACAAAGGTAGAAAATTGTAATAAGTCAAAAACCAAAGAACCACATGCTGAACCTTGAATCTTAAAATTGCTGTCACGAAAAATTAAAAAAAAAAAAAAAAGTGATAGTATTTTGCCATCTGAGCACAGATATTATGTCTATGTTTCGCTACCCCAGATTTCTTTCTGGGTGTATTTCTCTCCTCTGTGTCAGTAAAAACACTTTCATGTGTGTATGGCTATTACTAGGTATTGTATGTCTTATACCTAGCGCAGCATGGCCAAATATGGTCCTTACGCCATAAAACCCCAATAACCCCAACAACAACAGCTACCGCTGCAACTCTTTTAGATATAATCGGTGTCTTGGTGGGACAGCTCCAGGATTATAAGTGTTGGTTACTGTGCGACTTGAAAAACATAGTCTTTTAGACTTGTTCTAGATTATACCTTGACTCCAAGGGGGTGAGCAACATTTATATGTAACCACATAAGTAATTACAATGCAGTATGAAGTTCTTCAACACCACTCCTGTGTAATCTTCAAGGTCACATCCATCAACATTTCCCCATTTTATACGCAAAATATGTTCCTTGAACATTTTCTAGACAAATTCCACATTCCGTCTACTGCAACCAAACTGTATTCATCAACCCTTCAAGCATGTGCCAGTAGCCAGAGAGCTGCTGACACATTCTTGAAAGATGCTTGACACATGATTACCGAAGCTAATCTGGAGTTCACTGCTGATTCTAAAATTTCTCGCAAGTCTCTTGTTATGGAGATGTACATGCTAGCGAATTTGGTTAAATGTTACAATTCACTAGTAGTATATACGCATCGTTCTGATGATTTTTCTATCTAATTTACTTTGCTTTCACATGGGAATTATCCGAATTACTCGACTTACCAATACCGAGGCTAATCGTCAGAAGACTCCTAATTTGGAAATTGTACGCGCGAGTAGTGTTTGAAAGGTATTCGCTCCTGAGTACGTTGTCTAATGCTTGCATTTTGCAACCAAATTTCTTTTTCTATAAAATCTAGACTAGCCGCGTTATTTGTGCTACCCATTTTCGAGGCTAATCGGAGTTGACAGCTGATACCTATATTGATTGCTAATTCTTATTCGGAAAAATTACATCCTAGGAAATTTGGTTACTCGTTACAGTTCTCTGGCGTGTACAGTCTAGCATTTTACAATCTAATCTTTTCTTTCCTTTTATATATATTATCCGAGGTTTTCTTACTACCTAATACCAAGGCTAAAGTGGATTTAGCTGACTCCAAGTTTATTCGTGAACAATGTTCGGAATGGATGATTATTTAATTATATTACATATGACAACTCACTAAATACGTGGGTCCAGTGGCGTAGTTAACCCTCCAAGTGGTTTTGACGAGACATGTTCAATTTTACTAACGACGAGATATTTCGTCACCAAGGTAGTGCCGATTTTTTTGATAACATAATCAATATGTAGTCTGTTTGCCAATAACGAAATATCCGTCCAATTAGATCTGGTTAATTTTGCCAATGACGAGATATCTCGTTGAAACAACCACCAGGAGGGTTAAGAGAGACCGACAGGGGTGACGACCCCAGCGGCTCGCATCTAACGGGGTGGCATGTCAGAAGCATTTATTAAATTTTGACTTTGATTTAATTTTAAGTAAAATTTTGCTCTTGTCACACAGTGCAATATGGGAGAAGATAATACTTTTATTCGCACAATTTTGAAATAGGCTTGTATTGTAATTAACGTCGCATTGAAGCAACACAGCGAGCTATTGGGGACGATCCGGGTAATGGTAATGGTAATTTTATTTAACGTCGCACTAGAGCAACACAACGGGCTATTGACGACGGTCCGGGATCAGTCCCTTAAGGGAAAGATCCGAGGACAACACCTCGTAATTTTGAACCACGGTAAGATGACGAAGCAACACCTGAACTGGCACCCCACTCTCCAAACTTCCACGCCAACCCAACGTGAGGACTTTCGACCACGACAGATTTAAGGTGCACCAGCCGCCTCTACACCATACGTTTACAAACATCCATGCCCGGACCCGGATTCGAACCAGGAACCTTCCGATCTAGAGGCTAACACCTTAACCACTGGGGACGATCCGGGATCAACCCTCAAAGGGAAAGACTCGAGGACAACACCAAGTAATTTTGAATCACGGTCTGATGACGAAGTCACATCTGAGCTAGCACCCCACTCTCCAAACTTCCACCCACACCAACGTGAGGACATTTGAGTCCACGACTTAAATAACTTGCACAAACCCTCTTCGTACATAGCGGTCTTGGGTTGGATTCGAACTCGCAACCCTCCGGTTGATAATCCGTTACTCTTCTAATCGGACTACTGGGCCCATTTTATAATGAAATTTATCGTTTGAACAACAAAATAAGGTTAAACAATGTTTGAAGAATTAGCAACTTTTCAAATCTAAATTAATCAATGTAACTGAAACAAACTGACCGAGTTTTGCTACAAAAATATAAAAATGTAGCATCGCTTTTCTGGCTATCAAACAATAAAATAATGTAAAAATTTCCAGTCGATCTGACCAACTGTCTTGAAGATATACAGCCGCTTGCGAAATAGTTCCGAGAAAAACACGTTTGAAGTTTCCGTGCAATTAACGGTACCATATTCAGTACTTTTACAGCATTTACCTGTTTATCTGCACGTTGTGTTGATCCAGTGCGATGTTAATTAAAATTTCTACCTATCTACCTACCTGTTTATCTGTAACATACCATGTGTGAATGTACCCACAGTGGGAATGTATTCTCATCGCCATCTTTTGATGACAATTCGCTCGAAATCTAGTTCATAGAAATTACCTCTCTTTGAAATGGAGTAAGCTCTATATTCTACATCTGCGCGCGTCTTTTAATGGCTTATAAGTGGCCAATTTTTCGGATTTCGACTTGTGAATTTTGCACACACACGTTCTTAACTCTCCTGGCGATTGTTCTTGACGAGGTATATCGACATTAGAATAACTGGCCAGATCTTGATGGACGAGATATCTCGTCATTAGACAATCTGACCTAATCTTAATCTCGTCAGCATCAAAGACAGCAATATCTTCATAATTCGGAACTCAATCGACATTATTGATGACAAGATATCTCGTCATTAGAAAAACTGACCTAATCTTAACCTCGTCATCATCAAAAACGGCAATATCTTCATAATTCGGAACTTCATCGGCATTATTGATGACGAGATATCTCGTCATTAGCAAAATTGATCAAATCTTGGCTGACTAGAAACCACGTCAAAACCACTTGGTGGGGGGTTAAGACCCTAAAAAAATAAAACTACGTGAAAAATACAAAATCGATTTTTTTTGCAGAAAGAAAATACCCACAACAAAATTATGATGCTAATTAATACATCTGATTGTGAACTATTTAAATAAGTGTAGTTTATTTTCATTTTAAACATGTACATTTTGTTTTGTACAAGTGGTCAGCCTCATTCGCTTCGTATCTTAATAAATATTGCTCCGCTTCTGCCTGGTCTATTCAGTCAGTCTAATTTATTCCCCCCTTTTTACATCGCAGGTACTTAGAATTATTTTATGCGAACTATTTAAATAAATGTACTTAATCTTCCTTTTAAATATGTGCAGTTGGTTTTTTACTGGGCGACATAGCCCCATTCGTCTCGAGTCTCAAAAAACATTACTCCCTTCTGCTTTGGCAGTATTTATTTCCCTTCCCATCAGGATTTTCCGCGTTGTCGACACCGATTCCGATTCCCTTTCAAACTCGCCCAACTCCCAAACCCAGTGGTCCTTCAGGGGCGACTTGGCCCTCGGGGTCGCGAAGTAGTGCTCCGCAGCAAGGACAGGATCCCGGGCTGCGGTTGGGGATACGCCCCGGAACTGCAAGGTTCGGGCAGTTCAGAGGTGAAGAGCATTTTTCGTGTGCTATTTGTCAAGCGAGCAGATAAGGGAGGGTGTGGCTATCCAGGTGCTGGGAAGGACCACGGCACACTGGTAATTAAGAATCATGAATAAACATCAAGGTTGGTCGGGAGAAAATGCTGCGGCATATCTGGCGCAACTGACCATCTGATAGTTGACGTCGTACGACAGGCCATGTGTTTGGCTGTTCTTTTTCGTTTGGGTTCCGAGAATCGGAACCTATTGTCCTTGTTGAAGGTTTCGAGTGAAACAATTGCCTTCCGCCTCGCTTGGACTCCGAGGCGGGGACTGGTGGGGTTTGCTATAGCGGGTATTTAATTAGTGTCAAACCGGAGTAGTACCGGAGCAGCGGCGGACCGGGGTTAATCACAAGGGGAAAGATCCGAGGACACCGAGGATCAGATGACTAGCTGTAGCAGCAATGTCGTGAAAGAGTAACTTGGAAAATGACGGCGCTGTTTTTAATCGGTTTTGCGAGAACACAAAGAGTTCAGATTTTTGTTTTGCGTGTTATTTTACAATGCTAGATTGGTAGCTGATTTAACGTCACACAGGAGCAACAGAACGGGGTATTGGCGATTGTCCAGGGTTAATCCCAAGATGACACCACGTAATTTCGAATTACGATTCATTCGACTGGTTGTAGCAGCAATGTCGTTAAAGGGTAACTCGGAAGATGACGGCGCTGCTTTTAATTCGGTTTTGCGTTAAGAAAAATTTTGAGATTTTTTTGCGAGTTATTTATTGGAATTTATCAGTTGAAAATTTAATTTCGCATCAAATACAAGCCGCTATAGATTTATGGCAATCTAAATACTTTTTTAGTTAAGTATTTTTTTTTAGAATTTCTTTCATGGATTTTAAATTGGCTTGGTGTGGAAGTTAGGAGAGTGGGGCGTCACATC
This sequence comes from Metellina segmentata, assembly GCA_947359465.1. Lineage (NCBI taxonomy): Eukaryota > Metazoa > Arthropoda > Arachnida > Araneae > Tetragnathidae > Metellina > Metellina segmentata. The sequence goes on along the minus strand of OX375872.1, from coordinate 65,731,500 downwards.
AGATGTGACCTCGTTCATTTTGACTGTGTTTCAAAATTACGTGGTGCTATAATCGGGGAGCAAAGTGTTCCATTGCAGAAAAAGTTTGGGAAACCCTGAGTTAGAGTATAGAATGCAGACAAATGATTTTATTATAATGCAATACAAAATGAGTTTAGAAGGTTTTAGAATCTAAAAAAAAATTGTTCATGGTAATTTATTAATATATACTTCTGTTGAACGAATTACTCCGATTACATGACAGTAATAAAAGATCAGAACACGTAACAAACAAAATTTTAATAAAAGAACAGAACAATTATACAAAAAAAAAAAAACATTTTTTATCTAAACACAAATTTGTCGTAAATAGCCCGTTGTGTTGCTCTAGTACGACGTTAACTAAAATTACCATTACCATTACCTAAACACAAATCTACTAATTGCTTAGAAAAAATAATAGCCCATTGTGTTGCTCTAGTGCAACATTAAATCAATTATCTACCTTCCTTAGAAAAAAATTAAGGAGCAAAAGAAATCACGATCGAAACATACAACCCGAGAAGACAGTTAAAATCTCTTTACATGTTAAAGTTATAAAATTACTAAAGTACTACATCGTCAAAGAAAACATCAAGGGTAAACTATTGATAGTTCTATCAGATTGGACATATTAGTTGATTTTTAAAATAATTTTTGATGAAAAAATAATTTAAACTTATAACAAGTTCAGGTAATAGCTTTAGGGATTAATCCGGGACTGTCGACAGTAGCCCGTTCAGTTGCTTCAGTGTGACGTAAATTCAACTATCTATCAGATAATAACTAAAACACTAACGAAATATGCTTCCAGACCTGCTGTTATATACTCAATATGTATTATGAACTAAAATATGCACAAAAACAAATTTTTGTTTCTTGAAAGACAAATGCACTTCTCTTTGGTAATAGATTTTCTCCAACAATTATTTTTTCTGATGCTAATTACTCCAGCTCAGAACCCTTAAAGTGTGTAATGCAAATGGTATGCCTTCATTTTCCCACGCGAACTTTGTTATTAAAAGATTTTAATTCCTATGGAGTGAGTTTCTATACCCACCCATTTTGAAGTATGTCCTTAAGCACTGGCCGTAACATTAAGTTGTTTATTTCCTTTTACACATTAAGATTTCATATGCATTTTAACGCACCTTTACTAAGTGACAGGATATAGATTTGCATCTTTAGACATTGATCGAGAAACTCAAGGTCAGTAAATAAATCGATAAGGCAAGTTCAAATTGATAAAATTAAATATGCGAGCATAAATTACTCTGGTTTACATGTAAGACGATGAAAGGACAAATGACAAATAACTGAATTTTAATGTACAGTAAAAGACCTTGAATCGGCATTAATCGGCTATATTAATGCATTAGAGGTTTGGTTTTAGCAGTCTTTCTTAACTTGCGATAGCCCGTTCTGTTACTCCAGTGCGACGTTAATTAAAATACATACATACATTGTCAACACTTGCAATCCATCAAATACTCTAAAATATCTGCCGTTAAATAAATGCCATTCGAAATAATTATGCTATAGGAAAAAGAGGTTAATAGACCCGGGAGCTGAAAGTGCTTAAAACTGCGACGTCCGTCGCAAAACAATGTCTTTGCAGAGCAATTTTTCCTTAATTTTATCAAAATTTTGGCCGATTTTTTAAAATTATAAGTTATGATATTCTGCAGTGCCAAAGCTCCTTGCCACATCTTTTTTCTTTTCTAGCTCGGAACAAACTTCCTACAATGCCCAAATTACCACGAACACTTTATAAATAACACATCTTCTATGTCAATGACAAAATATTTAACTTAAAAAGTTATCAACAGAATTGAAAATTCTGAAAGTATGCCTTGGTTTTAAATAAAGTTAATTAATTTTGATGTTTTACATATTATTATAAATATGTAATACATATTTAGATGATAGTTGTGTTTAACGTCTGTCTTTGATTTTCCTGAAGTTTTCAAAATTCGGACAAAATACCTGTAGAACAAATGCGATTGCTTGGAGTTATGTTGCAGAACACTGAATATATTTCTGCCACCTGGGTCACTATAATCTTCCTAAAGGTTTAAAATAATTCGAATATTCTTCCAACCGATAATTGTGATTATTTAGTCTTTAAATGTGTTGCGGGGTAAAAGCAATATTACACTACTCGATACGCTCGGAGGGATGAGAGAGAGAGAGAGAAGAAAATCAATACTGAAAAACAGAAGAAAAAAAATTCCTAATTATAAAATCACGTAGCCGTTTTTCTTGTTCTGAGAGAAGAATACCGATTTTCACCGGATAAAAGTCGCTATCACGCGAAAATAAACCAAATGTTTACCCCATTGCAGTCAAGCAGCGACATATACTAAGTCCCTTTAACAGAGAAATGAAATCCCCCAACAACTTTGCATGTCGCTCCTTCACTCCAACCGTTTGTGACTTAAAACCTGCACCCTTATCACAGCTACAAGTCGAGTGCCTTATTTTTCTATCCAATCTCGCGTTTTCTAAATTCGTTTTGTATTTGTGCATTGTCACTTCTAGCAAAGTGTTTGAAAAAAAAGTGTAATTGACTCTACCTGTTCATTCGATAAATATTTCATGATGGGTAATGGTCATTGGCAATTCATTTGAATAGCTATCATTAATTGTTAATTCTTTTTATTTTGTGTTGGTTAAAGATAAAACAACTAAAGTTTCTACCTCTTCTCCGAGTAGTTTCGACGAGATAGCTCGTTCATCAAAACCTGACCAACTTTGCTGATGACGAGATATCTCGTCACCACAATATTGCCGATTTTTTTCTGATGACGAGATCAAGATCCGGTCAGTTTTCTTCTGATGACGAGATTAAGATCTGGCCAGTTTTTTTCTGATGACGAGGTATCTCGTCTATCAAAATCTAATCAGTTTTGAAAATGGCGATATACCTCGTCGAGACAACCACAAAGAGAATTAACCCGTTCGCGTCATATGACGAGCTCAGATCACAAGAGTGTATTGCTCGATTTAAACGCATGTAGTAAAATGCTCAGCACTCATATGTCACTTGGATGCATTCTGAAATGAAATGTAGACATTGGTCATTCCCAGTATAGCCCCACCCAATAACTTCTTGATCGAGAAAAATTTCTTCTCGTATTTCGCTGTACTCAATTGCGACCAAAGTTAATAAATGTTGTTGGCAGTGTAAAAAATGATCTGTTGCTCTTCATTTAGAAGAATATTTTGAGATCTACCTCACTCCACCATCGTACTAGGGCAACAGAACTGATGAATTCATACTTTCAGTATTTTGCGTGCAAAATTTCAGAAAAAAACTATATTGGTTGATTTTATACTATAATTTAACATATTACTAGGCTTGCAACTCCCCTGTGAATGGGTTTAACCCTTCAAGAGATTTCGACGCGGTATCTTGCCAATCGAGATCTTCCAATTTTGCTAATGGCGAGTCATATCGTCATCAAGATATTGCATAATATTTAATGATGACGTGATCAAGATCTGGTCAGATTTTTTTTCGTATGACAAGATATCCCTTCCATCAATATCTGATCAGTTTTGCTAATGACGGGATACCTCGTCGAGGCAAATACCACGGATGCTAAAGATGATTCCTTTGTCAGCTCTGAGGGCATTTAAATATGATGGCTTATAAGTATTCACATGTAGTACGTTTTTCACTTGTAATACGTAATTCTTCCACCCACTTATACGAAAACTTTTAGCAATTGTCCAAGCAATGATTGCTTCAATGATCCAATACGAATTCAATGAATAAAATTTGAAATACAGAGAAAACTTTGACAAGTCGTCACCGGATTTAATACGTCGTCAATTTTCTTCAGTTCCGTCTAGCTCTCAAAGACGGCAATGTAATTAAACCCTCGTTTTCTTGTCGCGAATTCAATTGCCATCCCAAATAACTCGTCACCATGGAAAGGTCTTTCAACTGAGTAGGGTTTGTGTCTGATGGCAAACAAAATTAAGTCGAAAATGAGGACTCTGACTCTGATTACTTATTTAATTTATTTGAAATCTTAAATGAAAGAGTATGTTCCATTTCTAACGTACATGACTACACATATCATCTTTGTCAGGGCAAAAGGGTTTAAGTCAAAATGGCTTCTACTCAGAACCTTAATTTAGTTATTTCTTTCTCCCAAATATTCAGGAAGAAAAAGAAGCATGCCATAATGCAAATAATTATAATTTGGATTCGAAAATTAGTTTTATTTTGATTCCAAGCATAGATTATTTTTTAATTAAAATGATGCACTAGACTTGTTTTAACACATTAAAATTCAGATTTAACCCCGTTTGCCCTGACAAGGAAGATAGATAAATAACAACATTGCAGTATGTTCAGTACACATTTTCGTTTCAGCTAAAATGAGATAAGTACCTGGAAGTGAAATAGTTATGGAGGAGTGTACATATCTAAGTAGGAGCCACTGCGTGGCTAGCCCGGCGTTACCCAGTTGTTTTTGTGGGGTTATTCATTTGCTTCGCAAACCAAATGGGACTTCGTAGCCTATTGGATAACAGCCATGATGGAGTTGCCCGTGGTGTTGGTTTGCTTCGTAAACCAAAAAATATAAATATTTAATTGAAAAGTTATTTATTAAAAGAAAATCAAACGGTTCATTCTATCTTTAACGATCGCTGAGATAGAAAAAAAAAAAAGCCCCGAAGAACGCCAATGATAACTTTAACAATTTGTTTGTTTCATTCGAATCCGTTTCTCAGGAAATGAAAATGAATTAATCTGGAATCAAACGAAGGTCATTCGAAACTGTTTGCAACCATTCGAGACGTAAAGTGAAAAATAAGGCATGGTTCCAAAGGCTGACGTCAATAGTGACGTGAGTGAGAAAAGTCTAAATGTTGTTGCTTCTTCATTTGAGGGTAGGGTGACGGCCCATTCCCAAAGAGAAAAAAAACGATGAAAAAAACTATTAATATCACTTTAAAATGTTCTAGATTAAATTTTAAAATTCACCGCGACCCAAAAATTGCAAAAAAATTTGGATTACCTGTGTGCCAAATCCCATTACTGTAAGTGTCCATAGATTCGTCAAGACTTTGCGAACAGAAAGACAAACACTTTCTTTTATAATATTAGAGATTAAAGCTTAAAGAATATTCAAATAAAGTTGAAAAGAGATAAAAAATATATTTTTTATAATTTTCGTAATTGCTTTTCAATATTTCGATTAATTTATACTGCGTAATAAATACTGTGATAAATTTAAATTTACATGATCGTTAGAGCAATGCATATTGAGTACTTTTTGTGATTACTGCTTATAAGTCACCATATCAACCGAAGTTGCTGGACAATGTGGTCTGCCCGAACCTCTTCAGATGGGTGGAAGAAATATACGGGAAGACGTAGAGATGTACCCTACTCTAGTTCAGCCGAAAAAGCATGCATATCTTCCTACGGACAGGAGCTCAAACCTATAACCTTGGCAGAGTGTTAGTCCAGTTAACAGTGTCAAGACATTTTATCACCGTCTGTTTTTATCAAATTTTCTTGGTCTTTGAGCGAGATGAATTATTGAGGTTCTACTGAACGTGAACATAGCTATGGAGAAGTGATCCATCACATCAAGAAACAAGTAGTCAGAAAAGTGAAGCCAGAAGTCTTACCACCATCTACTGGATTCAACAGGTTAAACTGGGTTAGTTTCGGAGGGAACCCCAAATTAAAAATGCGAATGTCGAGGAATCTCAAAATTGAGATCTTACTGCAGTTATATCTGTAATTGATAAGTTTCTGTTTGTAAGCTTTAATTCAGGTATCATTATTCTAGAATTTTAAATCCAGTGGTTAGACAACGCCTGAATCGTAGAAAGCTTAGTTGTTAAAAGTGCTTATTGTTTTTTTAATATAAATATATGTTGCAAATCCGGAAGAAATCCGTAATTGTTTTAAACTTGCGTCAAAATTTTTCTTTTCGTTCATGCATTAGGAGGATTCTCTTTTTTACAGCTAGAATTACCCTTTTATTTTATTTTATTTTGACAGAAATATACAAGCAGATATTTTAAAAATTTGTACGCCTCTATTATAATTTAATATTTTAGAAATTTCATGAGGAAACTTTACAGAACATTATGGAATGTTATAAAAGTTTCGAATGGGGGTATATAACAGGGGTGGGCACGCATGAGGTCAAGGAGAGCCGCATTCCATTTTTTTATATATTATAAAGAGCTGCACCATAGTTACATACAAGTGGCATTAAACATACAAGTTTAATTTAATTAAATTAATATGGTTACATATTCTACTCAAGTCTTAAGTGCTACGTAAAGTACACATATAGGAAAATATAATTAAGAGAAATAAATACAAAGTAATTATTTCAAATTTTAATAATAAAATAAAATGTAATAAAAATGTATTTATAAAAAGTATACTAATTAACGAATACCTTTGGTCAAATCTTTGAACTTTGGCGTAAAATTTGTTAAAGGCGTCCACAACAATTCTATTGGATGATTGCTCAACTGTGAACGATATTTCGACTTCACGAACATTGAAGTCGAAAGTCGTCAAAGATTCACAGTAATATGTTATACCAAATATTGAAATTAGACGGTAAGCAACATTCTTTAAGTGGCAATATTATAATTCTGGCACAAGTTTCCAAAATTTAATAATCGAAGTAGATTTGAGCTGCATTCTCAACGCCCCTCATACTCTTTCATCTCTAATAACTCCAATTCCACCAGCCGTGGTTCAAAATTACATTTTGTTGTCCTCGAATCTTTCCCTTAAGAGATTCATCCCTGTCCGTCGTCAATAGCCCGTTGTGTTGCTCTAGTATGACGTAAATTAAAATTACCTTACCTTACCAATTCCTCAGCCGCTTTTTCAACAAGTATTTCAGAAATTAGAAATCCATCTTCAATAATATCACAAATAAAGGGATTCACAAAATATGCAAAGCTAGATTTCAAACTTTTCAAATCTTCAAACCTATGTTTAAAATCTACTTGAAATTCTTCCAATTTTTCTTTTTATATTCATTTAACTTTTCTTTGATAATAACTATATCTCCTTTTACTCGTGGAAAATGATTAAATATTTTGTTCTTAAGATCTTTCACAAAAAGCAGAAGTTTAGTTTCAAAACTGAATACAGTTTGCGACAAATCAATAATGTTTCTTCTTTCCTTGTAAAGCCAAATTAAGTATTTGCAAAAGTTTTAGCATGTCTGTAGGTACGAAAAACAAGTTTCATTTTCAAATTCTGGGTAGCTTTTTCTTTTCTCTCTTGTAAATGTTAAGAATAGGATTTAGGAGTTCCACAAAACGTCTCAAAACCTTGTAAGCTGACAGCCATTTTACAACACACCATAGATATAAATCACCGGGCGATTCCATCTGTTTCTTCATTCACTCGCAACTCTTCTAAAAAGTTCTTAAATTGACGGTGTGTTTTGGCATTTGTTCTAATCAAATTCACAATCTGAAAAACAATGTTCCACACATTTTCGTATTTGAAGTACTTCTCTATTATATGCGCGTGGTGCAGCGAAGAGGTAGGAAACGTGGAATATTAGGATCGTTGTTTAAAAGACCGACGAGACCTGTGTTTTTACCTATCATTGCAGGCGCTCCTCCAGCCGCAACACTTATAAGTTTACCATGAGGCAATTCAAACCTGCTTATTACTTCATCAAGAGCATTTCTAACATCGATAGCGCAAGTTGTTTCGATAAGAGCTACTAGATCTAACATTTCTTCCTTCACATTTATGAAATATGAGACATATTGCCCCATAAAAATCCCCCAAACCAACCAACCTTCACATTTACGTCTTCAGATACATATCGGACAAAATGGACAACTGTGGAACATCCTTTATGTCTGTAGACTCGACGAGAGCTAAGCTAATTGCTGCACAAATTCTAACAACACACATCAAATAATTTTCAACATTTTTTCTAATTGTACCAACACGACGTTCAGTTGTACGACGTGGCATAGGAATCTGCGCGATCAATTTATGCAGTTTTGTGATTTCTGGATCCAAAACTTTAACCACTTCCAAGTTTCTTTTAACAATAATCCACCTTCTCCATATGGACGTTTGGCACGAGCAATATTCCAAGCTATCAAAAAACTAGCTTCGTTTGCTCTGTCATCTTCGGGACTAAAAGAAAAGTCTGTGCACACGATGGTATATATTACGCGATACAAAACTAAACTAAACACACTCGACTCCACTACACATCGACGCTCGAACTATCGGCGCAAACGAAGATATACGTTGGAAGCTATTACGTACGACCTGCACACTTCATTAACCTATTCAACCGAAGACCTACTATCGAAGCGAATACATACGACTTAACGCTTCACTCACTTAGTCAATTTAACAAGATTTGTGGTGAAAAAAGTTATGAAATAATAAAAGAATGGATTGAAATTTTTAATGGGAGCTTAACTAAACTAAAAGAAGAGCAGCGTTAGATCACCCCTGGTACATAAACACGTATTTTGCACAGCGAATGTAATACTTATCTAATGAGACAAGACGTAGAAGTAAATTTTTCTACAATTTCAGTATTTATTAATGATCTATTTAAGTCCCTATGTCACGAGTCCGACACTCGAAAAATGTAAGTTTCGATAGTTAAAAGTTAAAAATATTAATTGCCTAGAGATATATTGATTTCTAACACTGCGTACAAAGAAATTGATATATGTATATGAACAATGAAAAAGGCAATGTTTGGGCAACTTTTGTAAAAACTGAAATAAGCAGGCATGACTTGTGTTTGCAACTTAAAAAGTATACGTGATTATCCTTAATTTATTAGTAAAATGATTTACAAATGCTAATAAGCTTTAGATAATATTACTTTTATAATAGTAGAGATATCGATTTTACATATATAAAACCTTTTTTGAAAACCTAAATTGACATTTAAAAAATGTTTTCAATGAAATTATTCTTACTAGTGCAAGTGGCAATACAAAATCGCAAAATGGATGCAATTTTTGTAATTTTTTTATTATGCAAATTAAAAAATAAAGTACAAGAAATGTAGATAGGTAATTTCGAAGGAAAACTGAAAAAACTAGAAAACTATCGTTCAAAAAAAAATTACTAGAAAATAGGACAACGCTTTTGGGCACCTCAAGACCCCTTCTGTCTACCCCACTGATTGGATTGGTTTATAAATACAGATAAAATAACAGCAATAATACCACACACATGGGGCACCCATACTGCTTAAAGCGTTTGATAAATTGATACCGTATGAAGAAAAATAAACAGTTGCAGAACTATCCAGTAAACGAAAAAATGCTTTCAAAAACAGACGTTTCATCTTAAAATCAGATATTTTGAAATTAAGTTAAAGCTTTCTGATAATGCGTTCACGCATTACTTCTTGATTCCCAAGACCAAAAATTATCGATAATGGCGTCATCTAAGCGGGTAGTGTCAAGGACACTTTCTTGTCATTTCATGTTTAGGTGACATTTATTCAGTATTTGTACGTGTTTATTATTTTTACTCAAACCCAAGAGCCGAACATGTTCTGGATTCTCAAGGTGACTGTCGAAGGTTCAACCAGTTTCAGAGATAAAATTCGATTAGAAATGCGGGTCTTCCAGCTCCTAACAACTCGGTTGATGTTGAAATCTTTGAAGAATTTGAACTTGCGTTCTCTATTACGACCCAGGTAGAATAATAATATGATAGGAAGGTAAAACTTGCGTGTGAAAGCGAAAATGAATTGCTTGGGAACTAAGCTAAAAACCAATTAATAACATAAAAAATATTGTTCTTTACGAAGTATTGTGATATTTTGCATACCTGAAACGGGTCATTTCTCCTTTTATAATATTTTCCCATTTTTGCGCGGTATTGTATTTTTAAATCTCGCGCATTATTTTTATCCATTATGAACGTTTACTGCCCATCTCTTTCATATATTTTAAATTGTATTGCTAGTCCAACATGTTTTTATAAATCACAAATTTTTATGGCTTCGGGAACATAATAAAGTACTTTTCAAATTTTCAGGCTAGCAATTTTCAACTTTTAAAAATTTTCAAAATTAAAATGGGTTATCCACTGTTCTAGAGGTCATGTTAACTTAAACTTTCAAGTATTACTCACTCATTCAAAATTATTTTTATTGTCTTGAATATTGATTTTAATGTTTTTCACTATGAAACATATTTCTATTGTTTATCACTGTTACCTAGAGTCCTTCATTTTTATTTCATGTTACCTCTCCCAATCATTGCAAACATTTTTTACCATTTAAAAATATCATTGATCTTTTAAAATTTACATAGCGTGTTTATCTATTATTTGTACAAGCTTCACTTTAGTGTTTTTTATATTTTCTGTATCTGTTATCAGTATTTTTAGTGTATCATTGTAATATTTTTTCATCATGCTGTTGATCAAGCATGTTTAAATTAACAACCCTTTTAGTTCATTTTTGCACTCAACTCTTTATTTTTTTTTATTGACCAGCTTGTTTCTTGAATCCATTTACTCTCAATCTGAATTAATTTACATTTTTTACGTCGCTTTCAAACTGTGAAAGAGTGTTACACTTATTTACTCGTTTGTATCACCGGTTTCTTTAATATGTTTAACTACTTTATCTGTATTTGACGTAGCTTGTCTGCCTTTGGCGATATTGGACTTTGGATTTAAATCTCAAATTCATCCCTCTTTTTTATTCTTCCAATTTCAATCTCAATTCTCCTTATTTCCATATATTACCAAATTTGTTTTTATTGTATATTTTAATCTTGCTTTTGTCTCAGTTGGTCCTCGTTTGGACCTTACACCATTAAATCCCGAAGACTTTCTCGAAGACTGATAGACTCTGTTCGTGATCTATTATTTATAAGAACCACGAAAAAAAATTAACTTAAAAAAAATTTCCTATTATCAATTTATGAAGAATAATGAAAAGTTTAGCGAATTAATTAGTAATACTTATTTAAAAATCCCACTTTTTATAAAAATCATAATTGTTAAGGGAATTTGCTTTATATATAAACTACAAAAAAATCGACGCACCAATAAGGACTTGTCCGATTGCAATAAAAATTGGTGGATGTGAAGAACACACATACCATTAAAATTTCAGAAGAACTGAATGATTTATTTTAGAGTTTGACCGTTACAAAGGGAGAAAGTCAATAAGGCGTTGGTCCACACCTCTGGCCTGGATGCAAGCCGTTACCCTGCGTGGCATAGACTCGGATAGTTCCCGGATGGTGTCCTGCGGAATTTCTTGCCAAATTGTCTCCAATTGTCGGATTAAATGGTCAACATTCCGGGATGGTCCTAATCGCTTTCCCATAACGTCACAAATGTGCTCCATGAGAGAGAGATCAGGAGACCTAGCTGGCTAAGGAAGTGTTGTGAAAGCTTGAAGACAATTCATAGCAACACGTGCCGCGTGCGGCCGGGCATTATCTTGTAGAAAAGTAAGTCCGAAGTGTCGCAAAAGGAACAGTAACACAACCGATTGTAGAATGTCGTCTACGTACCGCTGTGCTGTAAGTGTGCTAGAAATGACTACCAAAGGGGTCCGGCTGTTAAAAGAGATGGCACCTCAGACCATAACGCCATGTTGTGGGTATATGTGGCGTGCGATAGTTAGGGCAAGATCCCCACGCTGCCCTGAACGTCTCCAGAAACGTCGTAACGGGACTCGTCACTAAAGACTACACATCCCCAGTCAGCGCCGTTCCAAGTTGATCGAGCTCGGCACAATTCCTGGACAACTCCTTTTTGTTGTGTCGATGTTTTTTTATATAGAGTGTATATAAATTTATTATTTAAGGTTTCCTTTTTGTTGTGTCGATGTTTTTTGTTATAGAGTGTATATAAATTTATTATTTAAGGTAATTGTACTGGATATTTTGAGTCTTTAAATTACAAAATTTGGAATAGAAAATAATTTATATTTCGAGAGAGTTTTTTAAATGGCGTGTAAAAATGTAAAAGAGCATCAAATGTAGAAAAATCAGAAACAACCAATAACATTATTGTAAGCTATTTATAGTACAGTAGAACTCCAATTATCCGAATCAATTGGGACCGGACCCCATTCGGATAATTGGATTGTTTCCGAAAAAATGGTCTGTTTGTATTTTAATTAATTACTGTATGTATGGTTGAAAATGGGAGAAAAAAATACTATTTTTAAAGAAAAAGAGCTTTTAATTAATTAAATGAAAAGGGAACATTTTTACATGTTAAGCGTACTTGCAAGTGCTGTACATTATTACAGTATGTACGTATCGTACTGTAAAGGAAAGTCATTGCTTGCTAAACAACTCGGTCAAAGTAAGCTGTTCGACTGTCTTCATCTGTTTTCGGGCAACCAGGTCGCGCATCCGCTTGACAATGAGAAGTTGCATGTGGTCACACTCGGGCTGTCGCTCCATCCACTTCAACGCAGTTTCAAAGCCGGCAAATGCTTCACTAGCAGATGGTCCCGTGTCTGCTTCAACTTCGACAATAAGGTCATCTTCTTCAACGACACTTTCTTCTCTCAAACTTTCAATATGTTCATCATCATTTAGAATTTGAAACCCAGAATCATTATTTTGCGGATCGCAATACGTTTCCGTCTTAATTTTTTTTCTGAAATTCTGAAAGCGTTACGGATAATCAGCGATTCGGATAGCCGGAGTTCGGATAATTGGAGTTCTACTGTACTGATTATAGTTTTACTTTGTGCTTTCTTCCTTTCAGTTTGTTATTATTTAGGGAACGTCTGTATTGATATCCATAGGATCTGTCTATTAATACAATATGGGCTATTGACTTGTTTCATTAGTAACATTTTCTTGACAGGATGAGTCCCTTGTTTGCAAAGTAGTGCTGTGTTCAACAATTATGCCCAATTTCGTATGCCGTTAGATTTTCAATCAACCAAATCTATATCACTACTGAAACGAAAGTTATCAACGATATCAAGACTTTTCAAAAGAACTGAATGGTACACAGACAGTGACCGAAGAATTTGCACAAGAATAAAGAGAGACGAGTAAAGTCCATGATAACGCTCGTCTCAAAAAAGCTATCAAAGGATTCTCAAAAAGGTCATGGTAATCCCAACCGACTCACAAAAGCATGTGAGCCAAGAAAGTCTAAGTTCGTGCATTTAGAATAAGCAGAAAATTTTTCTATCCATTCTGATATTTGAGAGGCCCATATTCTGCTGCGTCAAACACAAGACGACAATGATAGTAGTTAGGTGTTTTAATTAACGGCACACTGGTGCAACACAACGGGCTATTGGCGACGTTCCGGGATCAAACCCACGACAATGAGGTACGAAAGAAAGCAAAAAGCAGTAGAGTAGACGAGGTCAGCTAGGTAGGAATAGTTGTGCTTCTGGAACCAACAGAAGGATTCATGGACATTAGACATCCTTGGCTTCGTAGTCAAACTGCGAGATTTTGAGTATAACGGAGTATATAGCCTGAAGGGGCCTTATTCTCCAGTTAGCAGTAAAAACTTTCCCCCAACGTTTTCTTGCAAATTAATATTTTAATTGGCGCTGGCATGTCTCAATTATATAAGTGAATATAGAACCGGGACCTTAAGCGGATAATTTACTTATCCACAATGTCTTCGCTTGAAGATTAAATAACTAATTTCTCTGCCTGACACTCATACCGATTTACTATTGAGCAAGTAATTTATAAATTATTATTTTTCTATTTTATTTCTTTGGGTATCGGGCTTGTGTTTAGTGCTCTTCTTCACATAATTATACAATACTAACTAAGAGTAATTACGATTAAGCGAATAAAAAAAGTCAACATCATATGGCAAGTCATAAAATTCAAAAATTCAGAAATGTCAATATACCTTTGAATAATTCTTCAATGCTAGGCATGCCAGTTAAAATATAAAAATGTTATATATTGGATATATTGGGCAGGTATATACTTTTCTATAGGGTAAAAGTACCTCAGGATATGATATTATATAAGGCCTTAATAACCCTAGATTACTACTCTTAATTTACAATACCGATAATACTAAACATTCTTAATTTTCGCGATAGCAACAAAATAAACTTGTCAATGTGTATATCGCAAGTGGTTTTTATAGTTGTAAACGATGAAAAGTTGTTGTTATTTATTTGTTTTTTCAATGCTTTCGTTTTTCGCAATTTTGTTTTTTCCGGCAATTGAATATTAATCATCATGGCCTTACACAAAGGCGAAACATCTTCGTCTCTTGTAATTAGAAGAAAACTACCCAGATCGTGCTTTCGTCATCACCAAAAAAAGTTGGCCACGTCTTGATAACAAGTCATCTCGTCATTAATAAAATTGATCATATCTTGATTGACGAGATATCTAGTCGAAATCCCTTGGAGGGCTAATGAAGCTAGATGAACGACCAACATTTTACGAATAATAAATAGTCACCAATGCCTTATAAAGCCGGCAGCTTTTCACAAAAGTTACGAATGGATAGTATTCTAGGGTTAGTGAATATACATCTTTTGGAAAAATGGCCTTTCATGCTGGCCTAAGCTCTTAAGTTAAAAAAAGTTAATCTGCATAGACTTTCAATTTTTACATTATTGTTTCGGACTGTCAACATTGTTACAAATTCTTTCCAGGTTGTATGGAGTGTATGCTGGTTTTCCTGTTGATTTAAAATCTTGGCACACACAAGGGTTGCATTTCAAGATTCAATCAATGTCTAGTTTATTCAAAACCAACCGATTCATCATCGTTTGTTGTAGTATATTAACACTTATAATGGAATCTTGACGGGGAAGACTATTTTTTATTGCCTTTGAGAAGGAGACGGAGACTTTAACCACGATTTATCTAACTTATGATCTTTTTTTTTCTCCCGCTGGTTGTCTACGAGCACATGATTTAAGTTCTTACAAAGCTTGATCTGGAAAAGTTCAAAATCTTGCCAGAAACCGAACGCCTGGAGCTAAATGCCCTTTTTAATGGAGCTGATTTCCACCGAGGGGTCATATGAGCAGGTCCAGCGATGTGCCCCTTGTGCAAAAGGGCTCCACTCTTAATTTGTCTTCTTCCAAACTTACACCTGTAGGTCCGTATTTTAACCAGTTTTTCCCGAAGTCCGCTCTTCTATCGCAATCTCTCTTCTCGGGCCCGAAATAAAAAAGAAAAGCGGAGAAATTACTGATATTCGTAAATTTTACAAGACCTTGCGGCTGACCTCGTGAATCAGAGTATTCTCCGTAGGTTATCACCGTGGGCATCTCCTTGCAGCGCAAATATTTTTCTTTCCAAAACTGAAGATTTGGACTATGAGGAAAGGTAATAAAAAACGAGTGCAAAAAAAGTCCGTGTTTCGAGTCGAGGGTTGTCATTCGGCACGTGCGCTTAAACGCCAACATTGTCGCCAAAGCAAGGTGGGAAAAAAAGTAGGTTCCCATTTTCATGCAGTAGTGCAAGTAATTAAAAACTGAGAGTCAAATGTAAAAAAGGCACTCCCTTTTTAATTGGCGACTTTTGAAGTACATGTATTTGAATACTGCTTTGCTAGACAAAAGCAGTATCGTTATGTTTGGACTTTCAAGGGGTTTCAGACGATTGATATATAAGTATCTAACATCTAAAAGGGGTACATTTTTCGTGACATAACCGCTCATTGACCAAACTGCAATCAAATAATTCCAAACTTTCTTCGTTTGTTTATTATCATTTGAGGTATTCACATTTCGTTTAAAATCATTCTCATAAAGAATCACGCCTATTAACCGTCCTCGACGATGACGCCGAACGAAATTCCATGGTCTCTTTTTGATATCATTTCTTCAATGATCCTCCTGGTGGTTGTCTCGACGAGGTGTCTCGTCATTAATTTTTCTGGCCAGGTCTTGATGGATGAGACATCGCGTTATTGGAAAAAATCTGAACACATCTTTATCTCATCATAAAAAAATCTGTAATAACTTGATGACAAGATATCTTGTCATTAGCAAAATTAGCCACATCTTGATGGACGGGATGTCTCGTTGAAACCACGTGGAGGGTTTAGTAAAAGAAAAAAAATGAACGGGTTTTACTTCATACACATGTAATTATCGTGTGATATGCAAGAATTTTTTTTTAATATTGAGGAAATAGTGACTTGTCAAATCTAAAATCATCGATTAAACTAAAAATTTTACCGAGTTTTATGCTATAAAAATAAATAGCATATTGTTTTTCTAGTTCATCAAACGATAAAATGATGTTTTATCGACATGCTGTATAAATTATCAAGTCCATGAATCCACTAGTTAAATAGATATCCATGCAAACCACTCCATAAAAAACTGTTTCTAAAAGAATGCTTTAAAATTGCAGTACAGTTTACGAAACCATATAAAATACTTATGATATTTTCTTTTTAATATACTATACCAATGCCATACAGTGTAATTATATTTTGATTGACATCTTTTAATAACAAATCGTTGTAAATCGGTTTTATAGACTTCACATCGTTATGAAGTGGCGCAGGATCCAAATTCTACGTCTGCAAATTTGGCACACATGTTCTTAAACACTAAAAAATAAAATTACTTGAAAAGAAAACGACTTTTTTCCCACTAAAAAAAGAAAATTGATTTTTTTCCACCGAAAAAGAGAAAATCGATTTATTAACCAGGAAAAAGAGGAAAATCCTCTAAAGGCTTTATGGAATGTAAGTTATTTTTTACTTACTGATGCCTTGCTGACACTAAATGGTCACGGAATCAACTCTTAAATGAGTTTAATGTGTTTTCTAGAATCATGAAGCGTCTCGGTAACCATTAAAAATAAAGGTTTACACAAAGATTTCCTAAAGGCACAGACTTTCTATTTGATGGCTTTTCAGTGTACCTACGTTTGAATACTTATGTTCTTGTCAAAAAGTCAGTGTCTTCAAAATTAGTTTTTCAAGTTGATGATTGTTTTATGCTGCATGTATAAGTATCTAACACTTAACCCTCTGAGGAGGTTCACAAGCATAATTCCACTTTACAACCTTTGTAATCTTTCCTGCATAACTTAACCAGTTTTGACCTAGACCAATAGAATCTTTCCAATGGGTTAAGTTGGCCATGGTATCCCGGCCAGGGACTTGTGAAAATGTTTTATTATATTTCCATAGGACACATGCCAATGTAACTTTGTACAGAGTCGTGATAGTACTTATGAGTAACAATTGAACACAAATTATATCGACAATACAGAAATAGATAGGTAATTAGATAGGTAAGAAATAAATAGGCTAGATAGAGAAATTGTGTATGATAAGTAATTGGTTCTTATACTTGCCCTCCTCAATGATTTCTTCAAGTTGGACAATTACTCAGTTCAATTTGAGTGAAGATGGACAAATTAAGATGATTGGGCAGATCAAGTTGACTAGGCAGATCAAGTTGATTAGCAAATCAAGTTGATTGAACAGATGTTTTGTAAAATCAATGTTGTACAGATCAAGTTGATTGGACAGATTTGTTTGACAAACAATGCTGGACAGATCAAGTTGCTGCGCTTAACAGCAGTGGTATGTTATGCCAAAGTAAGGCGTCAAAATGAATTAAGGTCTCACATGAAGAAAACTCCTTTGTTTTATTTTTCTTAGTTCACTTGTGCAGCTTTATTTTTATAATACAGCAAAAACTCTTAATTTAGGTTTCAGCATTTAAAATTTTTCCCGCTTCATGCGTTATTTGATGCTATTCCATGTAAAACTTAAAATAAGTGTTCTACTGTACAAGGATAAGATTTATCTTTTTTAAGGTTCATTTATACTTGTACGTCAAACCTAATCCGCTATCCATATTTGTATCCTTCAAACCGATGAACGACGAGAACTGGAATGATTGAGCCTTCAATCATACCCGTTCTTGTTGTTCATTGGTTCGATAGATAACGAATTCGGATAGACGTACAAGTGTAAATGAGCCTTTATAAACATACTGCACATTACTATACAAAATAGCCTTATATTTTCCGAGGGCCCCGACTGTTTTGGGTTTTGATACCATGCGATCTTCCAATGCAGGGTGTGTGAGAGAATTAAAAACTATGGCTAACGGAAGAACTGAAAGATTTGTACATTAAACGTTTTTCAACAAACACTACAAAGCTGTAAGAAACAATTTGTAGAATAATTAATATTTGGATTTGAAAAAAAATTATGAAACAGCTAAATCTGCATTCATTCTTTTATTAGTTTATAGTCTCTTAATTTGGTCATCTATCAAAAAGTAATTGTGTTGTCTAAAGTTTAAAATCAACTCGATTCATCACGAGTTTATTTATACTCCCAAACTAATTCATTTTTCAGTATTTTTGTTTTCCATTTTACTATTAATCTGTTCATCAAATATTCTGTCAATCCACTGAAGGCGTGACTAAACTTCCATCGCTTGATTTAATTGAAGAGTTATAATCTAGCGATTCTATCTGAGTGAACCTTTAAAATGAAATCAGATATATGTCATTTTTAATCATTTAGCAAGACACATGCCCCATATATCACTAAGATTTTCCCTATCTACTTCATTATAATGTATATATAAAAAAAGAAACATTTGTATTGAATAATGGCTTGAAAGCTAGCGCGCTATTTCAAATTGCATCTCTTCCTGTTCTTCAGCTACAGATGCTAAATTATTACATCTCATATCAAACTCGACATTTATAGCATGAAATAAAAAGTACCATAATTTGCATACAAATTGTATTTGAAGGAACTCTGTTGGCCTTTAATATAAGAATCGATTTTTTCTGTCGTATTTCCTTGAATGAGATTTATAAGATGAATGAGGAACATTTTTTCTGATTATCCACTTTAATTTGCTTTGCGTTTTGCTTATTTCATTTCACATAACTAACCACACAGCCAAAAGAGCGTATTGTCGCCAAAACGATTACTTTAACATTTATGCAGCACCTCACGTTCGTCCTTTTCTCACCTTAGACTTGGTAGTAACGAGTGTCATCACGCAGAGAGTCAAACGGGGTCATAGATGTTGAAGACACTGCGACACTAAGGCCAAATAGTTCGCTGATGATTTAAGGCAGAGGTTATTTAAAAGGCCATTTTGAAATTTCGACTAATCTCGTGCGAAGAGATAAATGGCAACTTGAATTAGCTGAATGAAGCTGCCGTACCAAGTCTTGGCTTTCAAGACAATGTTGCCATGGTAGCAATTAGGTTTAAGATTTATTTTTTTATATTCATTGCAATGTGAAACGGTATGCGTCTCAAATTATTTTCAATCACGCAGACACTCCAAAGTAACGTACTCACGATTTCATTTCTGAGTCCAAAACTAAAAGTGGATTTTTTTAAGGAAAGTTAAGATTTGATTTAATTTTTCAATGAAACATTCTCACGATTTCGTTTCAGATAAATAGTTATAAAATATTTTATTTCGCAGACCAAAATTAAAAATTAAATTTTTTATGTAAAGTCAAGATCCGATTTAATCATTCGTATTTGTTGTCACGGGAAAGTATATGTCTCAGAGTAATTCAATAACAGGTAGACGCCTCAAAAAGACAGGACAATCAGTTGAGTAGAAATTATTTTATTTAGGAGGAGAATTAAAAGTGGAATTTTTTATTCTAAGTTAAGATCGGAATTAACTTTTCGTATTTGTCGTAATGGGAAGGTATGTGTCTCAAAGTATTTTAAGAGAAGGCAGAAGTCAAAAGTCAGGACAATCAGTAATATACTCACAATTTTATATCGGAGGTAAAAAAACTAAAAAATGGAAATTTTTATGAAAAGTTAAAATATGATTTAATTTTTCATATTAGTTGAAATAGGATGGTATGTGGCGTAAAATAGTTAGTTCAAGGGACAATTCAAAAGGACTCTGCTCTATGTGCGTACTCTGTATTTTATTTTAGAGGAGGCCAAAATTAAACGCGAAACTTTTTTTTTACAAAGATCCGATTTTATTTTTGTATTCGTTACGTGGGAAGGCATGTGTCAAAAAATACTTCCGGAACATTAAGACGCCTCAAAAAGGCAAGACAATTCGCAGAGTGCCCACCTATGATTTGATTTCGAAGAAAGTCAAAAAACAGCCTGAAAAAATCTCGGAAAATGCTTGAAAAATGTCCTGATAAGCCTACTTTAATCGATTTTGTTTTTTTCTGAAACACATTTCTATACACTCGATTAACATGTTTTATAAAAATGATGGAATATAAGTCCCAGCTCTACTAATAACATTTTCATCTTATTAAATATTTGAAAAGCGGAAGAATAATTGTCCTTTTAAATGAAAATCCCGCTTCAGGTATGAAGATCCAAATTCAAATATTTTAAACAATTTAACCTCAAAGCAAATACTTAATTTATTTAATTCTTAAGATGAATCAGTTCATCCTATGCATCATCACTTTATTTTTTTCAGTTGAAATGAGAACACTTCTGAATTCCGTTCCCATCATTCAGAGACAGAATTAGCTCACGATCGAAAAGAAAAACCGAATTTACTGTGCAAACATTATGATCTTAATATGTACACATTAAGTTTTGCATTCGTTACATAATTGATTCACATGAATAGAGCTTCGTGTTAACGCATCGTAAGGCTATAATTTCTGTTTCTAACAGTCTATTGTAAAAAACGCTGATACCTTTAACCTGTTTGTAGTTGAATAGGAACTAAATTGATGAGTGATGGTTTGGATGTACATCTAAGTTTGAAGATACAATAAGAATTTTTCTTTGTCAAGTTAGCTCATAATTGCAGATTGGAAAAGAATGCAATTTTTAATGTTTTTAATATTATAGGCTCCCAACGCCTTTTGGGGTTCTGTTTTATTGTTTAGAAGCATAAATTGATATAAATTATGACTGAAGCATATAGAAGGTAGGAAAATACGTTTGACCTGTGAAAATTCAATTTGCGGAGTTCTACGTTTTTCGTATTTCATATACCTTGAGTGGCTCAGTTGGTTTTCCCGTGCCCCAGTAACTTGGACGGTGCTAGTGTGATTCCTGCAACTATCTTGGGTGTATTACTTTCATCTTTATCAGTAAAAACTCCTGCCGTGTATGTATGTTCATTTATTTGATGTAAAAGCATTGCTTGGCCAAGCAATGCAATGAGATACCTCGTCGACAAGATATTGGCAATTATTTTTATGATGACGAGACAAAGATCTGGTCAGGATTAATTAATTTAATAGCGAGCTGTCTCGTCTATTAGGATCTAGTCAGTTTTCTTCTAATAACAAGATACCTCGTCGATACAACCACCAGAAGAGTTATTATTTGACTTCGAAATAACTTCCTGGGAATGAAAAGGTTAATGTAGACTCTGCCTTAGTAAACCTCAATAACAATTGACAGCAAAAAACTCTAGTAGGGCCTATGTTACTATTCAGGTAACATAGTATTTAAATTCGAGTTTTTCTTATGTTTACTTTCCTCCTTATTATAGAAGCTATGCCCCACCGAAATAACTATTAATAGTTTTCATCATTTGTTTTCATCTTTATGAGTCATTTTTGGAGCTCTTCATATTGGACTTATTTGACGTAATCAAGGGGTTAACCCTCCAAGTGGTTTTGACGAGATTTCTTGTCATCAAGATCTGCTTATGACGAGATTTCTCGTCATAAGCAAATTGAACTCGATATTGCCGATTATTTTTTTAAATGACAAGAACAAGATAGGGTCAGTTTTCTTTTAATGACGAGATATCTCATTCATCAAGGTCTGGTCAGTTTTGCTCACGACAAGGTGCCTCGCAAAGGCAATCGCCAGGAGTGTTAAGGTTGACTTTGCCCTAGTGCATGGCTCGAAATACCCGGGTGCATTGTGCACATGAAAATAAAATTGTGCACCTAGTTTTTTTTCCGCTAGGTGCACGCAGAGGCAGTTGTGCGCTGGAGAAGGGAGAAAGTAGATTTTAAATACTTTTATTTACAACCACTACTAATCTATCTAAACATACCCAAATATTAAAGTAGTTTACATTACAAATCTGCACCTAAAATATAACCTGTGCACCTAATTTAAAAACTTAGGTGCACAAGGTGCACATGTATTAAAAAATCTATTTCGAGGCCTGCCCTAGTGATCCTCTATCCCGTTTGGTAGCAAATCTTGGTAGGTGCAACCTCCTAGGGTGCACCGATTGAAACGTAAAATTTGTTATGCTATCGACAGTTTGAGGACTTATGGTGTAAAGTCATTTGAAAACAACAATAATGTTCATATACTCCATCCATTTGCAAGGGGCTTTGTTGTATTCTCCCGAAGGCAGAACCAACCATCTTCCTACAAAAATGTATATTGCTGGGTCACCTTTGCTGTAATGCATCTTTCAGTGGAATCAACTTTCAAAATTGAAACAACTTTTATCCACTAATATACGCAAAATGGACTTGAAAATTAGGAAGTTATGCTATTCCCAGGTCAAAACGATTTAGAGTACTCCAAATTCTGGATGAATTCTATGACAATTTAGAATCTTTTTCCAAACGATTTCGAAGCTTAAGGTGCACAATTGCTTCAACAAGGAATGGCTTAATGAGACCCTAACGTCTATTAAATTCCCAACTCCAACTGGTTTCGACATCTGTTATGTAAACTTTCTAGATGTTAAGTCAACTCCAGCAGTCGTGTGGCTACCAATCTATGTCAAGTGGAAATTGGAAAAAGACGCGGTTTCCGTTCCAAATTGCTGAGCAATCTGTCTTTTTTTTTGGATCAAAACCGCATCCATTCAGTTTAAAATTGCTTTTAAGAATTGCTCGACTTCTTCATTCCGGGAATACCTAATTGGGCACAGTTGAATGACATTTTTACCCTCAAAAAGGTTAATGTACATTCATTAATTCCTCCTGCTCCCATTAATCTACATCCTAGCACTCTAACCAACGTGGATAATGTACCCATACGGGAATATTATATATATATATATATATATATATATATATATATATAAAGAGGTTTTTTCCTCAGTCACAATAGTAGTTATAGTAGTTATCTTATCGAGGTATATCATTAAAAAACAGACCAGGTTTTGATAGACAAGATATTTCGACATTTGGAAAAAAACTACTAATATAATATACAAAAAAAATCGGCAATATCTTGTTGACGAAATATACTAGCAAATTTGGTCAGATTTTAATGGACGAGGTATCTCGTTTAAATCATTTGGAGACTTAACCCTCTGAGGGGGTCACACGCATAATTCCACCTTGCAACATGGAGTCTTCTAACCAGTTTTTATCTTAACCAGTAAAATCTTTCCAATAGATTTTACTCTAAGGAAAAGACTAATAGAATCTTTCCAAAAAGATTACATCCAGAGGAAAGGAAAAATAGAATATATATTTCCAATGGGGTTCTATTCTAAGGAAAGGATTAATAAAATCTTTCCAGAAGATTCTATTCTAAGAAAAGGAGCAATAGAATAGTTCTAAAGTATTCTGTTATAATGAAAACAATATAACTTTTCCGAAAATTTTTATTATGAGGAAAATACCAGTATAATCTCCTACCACAGTATTCTATTGTTAATAAAATACACCAATAGAATCTTTCTAAAGATTGGAAAGATTCCATAAATTCTTTCAAGCAATATATGTAGTAGTTTAATCATTATGGTATGTTCTGGGGTAAAAGCAAAACTACACTATTCGGAAATCTTGTGACGTTCAGAAGGTTAAACAGCCAATAAAATAATTTTTTCAGGAGAGTGTTTTACGAGACTGAAGAAGTTAATGAGATATCGATGTCTATTAACTTCCCCTCTCCTTCTGAGTTCAAACTTCAAATTTGAAAACATTCTGGATGCAAATTTAACGTCTAAATCTACACTATACGGACAAAAGTGTTGGGACACTACATTTTTCAGAAAAAGTTCTTTATTATTTTATTTAGTAACGGGTAGGGGCTAGGGATGCGACAGCAAAACATCGATGTTCAAAATTAAAACAAAACATCAATGTTCAAAATTAAAACAAAACATCAATATTCAAAATTAAAACAAAACATCAATGTTCAAAATTAAAACATCCATGTTTATAATACATCGCCCAAAAACCATCGTTGATTTTAAACATCAGTGTATTTAAACTTTCTTCCCCCATTTCTTAAAACTGGTTTATCAACTTAAAATATTAATGTTCGCCGGGGGGAGATTTAATTTGTCATTTGCCGTGTTAATTAATTTATAAGTAATACTTTTTTTAACTGTCTAAACAAAGTAAAAAAAATTAATGAGAACAATTAACAATCTTTTATTTTTAAATTGAATAATGTAAAAGAAAATAATATTTACAACAATTTGATATGGGACTACTAACTACAAGTATACTTAGGTAGGTACCTAACAATAATTGTTGTTAGTTATTATTAATTACTTATCAACTTATGATGGGGGGGGGGGGGAGAAACACAACAAACTTATTTTTTATTTACTGTAAATAAAAAATATTGGGGCTCATAATTATCATAGGCCCCAATATTTGTTATTTACGCTTTGTAAAAAAAGAAGATTTTTAACTTTCTCCACCTTAAGCCGACTTCTCTTTTCACGAACTATCCCACCAGTTAGGAAAAAACTCTTTCTGACGGGACAGATGACGCCTTCACTGAATAAAACTTAGTTGCACGGTTATTTTTCTTAATTTTTACTATGGTACTTTTTTTATTCCAAAATAAAACATCGACAACGTAAAAACATCGATGGTAAACAAACAAATGTTTTGAAAACATCGACAACGATGTCGCATTCCTACTTTTCAGACCCTTCTCCCTTGGCCACCTTGGTCTAAAAGTGTGATAAATTTATTGATTCTAAAAATTATGCTTCTTGGTTATTTTAAAATTTTTAAAATGGAACTTTTTTAAGATAAAAATAAAACATCGACAACGTCATCGATGTTAAAAAAACATCGGTTCCAATACATCGATGTTTTTTTATACAACATCAATGTTTTGAAAACATTGACATCGATGTCGCATCCCTAGTAGGGGCCCTCTTTTCGCTTGTATTGCAGTTGCAACACGTCCAGGCATACTTTCCACAAGTTCTCTGTAAGTATGGGCAGGAATAGCTCGCCATGCCTCTTGCAAGGCTGTGAGAAGAGATTGTTATGAAGATTGGCATGCGTGGCGGTGTCGTACTCGTAGCTCCAGTTCGTCCCAGAAGTGCTCGATCGGATTGAGATCGTGGCTATGAGGAATCGAGTCGAGCAAATTCATCTCATTTTCAGGAAACCAGTCAAGCACACATTTTCCAGTATCACAATGGAGCTCGATCCTGTTGGAAGAAACAACCATCATCGCCGTAGTATTGCCATAGTGTAGGCAAGGCCGAATTATCCAGAACGTCGAGGTACACATCAGCGTTTATGGTACCAGGTACATAAAGCAATAGGCCAAGTACTAACCAGGAAAGAAACCCCACACTCTAAGATGGATCCTTCTCCGAATTTCTGCAGTGTCCAAATACTTTTGCCCATAAGTGGAAATTGGTAAAAAGGTTCGTCTAAAATAGATTGAAAAAAGTGGTTTAAAATCTATATTGACTTCAGTTGTCTCTATCATAACGTCTATTAACTCTTTAACTCCTACTGCCTCTATGGGCCACGGTATCCCAGTTGGAAGAGCGGCGGATTAGCAACCGGAAGGTTGCGAGTTCGATTCCAAACAAAGACCGTCGTATACAAAGCGGGCTGATGCACTGTCGTGGTCTCAAATGTCCCCACGTTAGCGATTGGGGTACACCAGCTCTGGCGTGACCTCGTTCTAAATTAAATCACGTCCTTAAAATCTGACCGTAGTTCTAAATTACGTGGTGTTATCCTCAGATATTTCCCTTTGGGATTGATTTCGGTACGTCGCCAATAACCCGTTGTGTTGCTCCAGTGCAACATTAATTAAAATACCTACCTACCTACTGCCTCCATACTTCGAAAATGCAAACCTTCTGGATGTCAAGTCAACGTCCACTACTGCTTCATGTGGATATTGCAAAAGGATGTGATTTCAAGTTCAAATTGATTTTCGATTATTATTTGGGACCCTAATACCTATTGACGTCAAAAATTCTACTGACTCCATTATTCTAATCTGATAAATATTATGATACTGTCAACGTCTACAGCTTCTGTAATTGAAAATTGGTAGACATTTGTGGTTAAAATCCAAATTGACTTTAGTTGCTTAGCCCCAAACGTCTATTAATTCCTCAACTTCTGCTGTCTTCATACTTCTGATACATAAACCTACTGGACGTTAAGTCAGCGTCCACGTGTGGACATTGGTAAAATATGTGATTTGAAGTTCAATTTATTTTTCTAGAATTGATTGAGACCCTAATGCCTATTAACTTCCTACTGACTCCATTTCTTTGTCCAGTGCAAATTGGTAAAAATGTGGTTTTAAACCCAAATTAGGGGAGGGGGGACGACTTTAGTTGCTTAGCGCTTTGACCTCTCAACTCCTAACGACTCCATATTTTTAATATGCCATCCTACTGGAAGCTGTCAATGTACACAACTTCAAGTGGAAATTGGTAAAACTTCGTGGCTTAAAATGGAAATTGACTCTAGTTGCTTTGACCTCTCAACTCCTACGGACTCCAAACTTCTAATATGCCAACCTACTGGATGCTAAGTCAATGTCCACAACTACCTCAAGTGGAAATTGGTAAAAGATGCGGTTTCCAGTCCAAATTGATTTAGCACTTGAAAGGATACTTTAAATTCGCCAGGCATTCTACGCCAATTGGGTAGGCAGTGGCGACTACGAAATTAGACCCAGGGAGGTAGAGCATAACTGTTCGTGTTTTGAATGGTCCGCTTTGCGGGAAGCTGATCGTAAAAAGAAGTTATAGCGGACATAAACATTGCCGCGGCAGTTCCCTGTGAATGAAAGTGGACACCATTTCCCGAGTTGAGATGTAGATTCGTTAAGGGGTGCGCCAATCGTTTCGTCTCGCTATCACATTCGGGTATCATGACATGAGTCACCGGTAGCACTTTTATTCATCACCTTTGTCTGAGATTCACCTTTGAGGATTCAGGTTACGAACAGCCTTGGGAATACGCACACCTTGGTACAATGCCACTTTAATTGTCACAGCTATTTCCCTCTGAAGCTCGTTTCTTTCATTTACTTACCCGAGGCATGAAACCTAAATTTCAAACTTGAGTGTTTCATTTTAACACCGAGCTATCTATGAGTGGGTGAAGGAAGTAATATAAAAGTTTTTTGTCTTTCCGGAAGGTGTATAAATAACATCTGAGATTGCTTTGGTGGTTTTATCAAGGAATAAAGAACATACCTAACCTGAATTTGTGGAAGAAGTTTTCGATACGTATTTTAGTAAACCGGGAGTGGGGATTTGTGAGTGGAAAATGTTTAAGGACACGTATCTTAATCCTCCTGGTGGTTGTCTCGTTGAGGTTATAAGTCCTTGGAAGAAAACTGATCAGATCTTTATCTCGTCATCATAAAAGAATCGGCTATAACTTGATGACGAGATTTCTCGTCATAAGCTAAGTTGTAAGTTGATCTGATCTTGATAGGCGAAATATCTAGTTGAAATAACTTAGGGTTAAAAATAAAATTTTCAATTAAGTTATTTCATTCAATTTTCAATAAAGGTATAGTTGCTTTCAATAAAACTTAAATTATTTTAATTATTTTGATAATCCCTATATCTCCTACAATAAATGCCACATTAAACACTTAAATTTTATGTTCCGAAATAGTTGTCATAGTTGTAAAAAGATGAAAAAGAAAAATATTTAATCGTAATTTCTTCTAACATTGCTAAATATTGCATAATAAAATAGTGATTGGCTTTTAATATAGCTTCAGGATTACAATTAATGCTACTTGGAAGACGATTTTCGAGTCTATTTTTTTAAATGTATGCAATTTTCTAGTTTTTACTTCTAGATGGCATAACAACATTCTCCATACATGTTTGCGAAATTGTTTTCCTTGCTCTTGTCAAATTGCTCTTCCATTTCTAAAACAAATATATTTTTTGTTGACACATTGTATTTTACATGCACATTTTTGAAACCCTAACCGGCAAGGTAAGGAAATTTTAATTAATGTCGTACTAAAGCAACGCAACGGGCTATTGACGACGGTTCGTGATCAATCCCCTAAGGGAAATCCGAGGACAACACCACGTAAATTTGAGCCACGGTCAGATAACGAGGCAGCACCTAAGCTGGCCCCCCACTCTCCAAACTTCCACACCAATCCAACGTGAGGACTTTCGGCCACGACAGATTTAAGGTGCACCAGCCATACGCTTACAAATATCCATGCACTGACCCGGATTCGAACCAGGAACCTTCCGATCTAGAGGCTAACACCGTTAACCACCATACCGGTTAAAACCCTATCCGGTACCTAAACTTTGAGCCTCAGCAACCGACCGAAACGATTTCTCTATATCCGGAACTTTGATCTCGGTTAGTTTTTGTTCAAATTCGCTGAACTGGGATCTGGAATATAGCTATTTATGCGACCGTTTCTTGTTCCCAATTGAAAATATCCTTCGGTTATTTTATAGTTAAATAGATCAGCTAAAATAGATCTGGCATCACCTCTTCCCCTGTCAACTTCAGGTACTGGGATGCGGACTGTAAGCCTCGCAGAAGCTTCAGAATGAGATTTATCTGGACATTAGTTTCATCTTAGCTTGAATTTCCAAACATTATTTAAATTCTTTCTTTCTCTCTAAACATTCAGTTCATTAAAACACAATTCGCAGATCTTCTGTACAACTTAGTCTTCCAAAACAGTCCTAAACTTGTCGACAGGCTCATTATACTTCGAACAGACTACATTTCCATTGCATTCTTGTGAACAATGTATGTATACTTTACTAATGGCATTATTTAACCTTGTTTTTTCAACCAGCATCTCATTATCAGGTTGAGACGAAGTACTCATTGCAGTCAAAGCACCTTGCATCCAATAAATCAAATGCTTCCTTTGGAATAGGAGTTGTTGACAGTTCGCGCGACTCTAGCAGCGTAACCAAACATAGCCTCGTATAAGGGACCTTTAAATATCAGAGTGAAACGCTGTGTTTTTCATGAACTGAATACATTTTAGACCGTACATCCAGGAAGTGCACTGGTTGTCTTGCATCCATATCGTCAAAATTTTTTCTCTGTCTTGATTAGCTCTCTTCAACACTGCCTTGGCTTTGGATATGCATTGGTTTTGCCATGCACGATCTTAAGTTCTGTGTGTGGCCAGGTTACTTTGAAGTAATCAATAAGTCTATAACAAAATTATCTTCAAACAACAGGAATATATCAATCAACTGTGCTATTTATTCTGCTCTCTTAAAGCAACAATCTTAGTAAAATGGTCTTGATAAACTAAAACAAATTGATAGTTTCTCCAGAATCTGATTGGAAATTTATGAGATCTACATGACATCTCGAGTTCATATGTGAAAAAAGACCGTAGGTTTAACAACATCTTTCTTGCCTCTTATCCTTTTTTATTAACTAGGCTGGCAAAAATTCAGGAAAATCTTAAAATCGTAATATTTCTATAACGTTATAATATTTATAACGTAGTAGTATTTCTATAACGACGATTAAGTTCTTTTATAATTCGATATCTGCCATCATGCCCTATAGATAAATGAGTTTCGTATAAAATTTCACTCATTAATTAAATCTGCCACCGGGACTATTAATTTTTGTAAAATATTCGGCTACAGAAATCTCTATAGATTAAGTTCTGCAAATTATCGTTAATTACAAAAATGTGTGACTAGTGGTTCTCACTAGCTTGTTATTGCATGAAATAACTAAGTTAGCCTCTAGATCGAAAGGTTCGTGGTTTGAATCCGGGTAAGTGCATGGATGTTTGTAAGCGTATGGTGGAGAGGCGGCTGGTGCAAATTAAATCTGTCGTGGCCGAAAGTCCTCACGTTGGGTTGGTTTGAAAGTTTGGAGAGTGGGGGGCTAGCTCAGGTATTGCCTTGTCATCCTAGCGTGGTTCAAAATTACGTGGTGTTGTCCTCGATTCTTTCCCTTAGGAGATTGATCCCGGACCGTCGTCAATAGCCCGTTGTGTTGCTCTACTACGACGTTAATTAAAATTACAATTACCATTACCATGAAATAACTAGGTATTCTATGAAACTACGGATATCATACTTTAGTGATAACATATATACTATATATCACCATACTCCTAACTTGCTACCCCTGTGCCCTAATGCCCCAACATCGAATTCAATCCTAACTTTCTACGTCGTTCAAAATTTGTGTATTTGGATCTTTCCATAGGAGACGGGCCGACCAACCGGTATAGTGGTTAAGATGTACGCCTCTAGATCGGAAGGTTCCTGATTCGAATCCGGGTATGGGCATGGATGTTTGTAAGCGTATGGTGTAGAGGCGGCTGGTGCACCTTAAATCTGTCGTGGCCGAAAGTCCTCACGTTGGGTTGGTGTGGAAGTTTGGAGAGTGTGGTGTTAGCTCAGGTGTTGCTTCGTCATCTGACCGTGGTTCAAAATTAAGAAGAGTTGTCCTCGATCTTTCCCTTAAGGGACTGATCCCGGACCGTCGTCAATAGCCTGTTGTGTTGCTCTAGTACGACGTTAACTAAAAATTACCAATTACCAATTACCTAACTTTCTACTTCTACATTTGTGACTCGTAACTGTGACTTGTAATAGATCGGATCCCGGTAGCTCATTTGGATGTATGTATATATTTTAATTAACCCCAGTTGAAAGATCCGAGGACACCACATAATTTCCAGCCAAAAACGTCCGGTATAAGGAGGCTGGTGCACATTAAATCAGTGGTGACCTCCGAGATCAATCACTTAAGGGAAAGATCCTAGGACAATACCACGTAATTTTGAATCACGGTCAGATGACGTTCGGGGCACGGTACCCCGATTAGAAGGAATAGCAACCGGAGGGTTGCGAGTTCGATTCTAACCCAAAAACTTCGTGTATAAAGAGAGGCTGTGCACGTTAAATCTGTCGTAGTCTCAAATGTCCTCACACTGGCGTGGTGTGCTATTTAGGTATTTTTAATTAACGTCACACCTAATCAACACAACGGGCTATTGGCAACAGTCCGGAATCAATGTAGATGGACGAGATTCAAGGACGTCTCGTAATTTTGAACCACGGTCAGATGACGAGAACAACACCCGAGCTGGCACGCCACTCTCCAAACTTCCACGCCACGCCGACGCGAACATTTGAGTCCACGACAGATGTAAAGCGCACCGGCCTCCTTTGTACGCGACGATCTTTGGTTGGATTCGAACTCGTATCCCTCCGGTTGCTAAACTGTTACTCTTCCAACCCGGCAACCATGGCCCTCTTGGCGTGGTGTGGAAGTCTGGAGAGGTCGGGTAACGGTAATTGGTAATTCTTAATTAACGTCGTACTAGGTAATTTGGTAATTTTTAGTTAACGTCGTACTAGAGCAACACAACGGGCTATTGACGACGGTCCGGAATCAGTCCCTTAAGGGAAAGATTCGAGGACAACACCTCGTAATTTTGAACCACGGTCAGATGACGAAGCAACACCTGAGCTGGCACCCCACTCTCCAAACTTCCACGCCAACCCAACGTGAGGACTTTCGGCCACGACAGATTTAAGGTGCACCAGTCGCCTCTACACCATACGTTTACAAACATCCATGCCCGCACCCGGATTCGAACCAGGAACCTTCCGATCTAGAGGCTAACACCTTAACCACTATACCGGTTGGTCGGCAACGTCGTACTAGGAAATTTAAGGTAATTTTAGTTAACGTCGTACTAGATCAACACAACGGGCTATTGACGACGATTCTGGATCAGTCCCTTAAGGGAAAGAACCGAGGACAACATCTCGCAATTTTGAACCACGGTCAGATGACTAAGCAACACCTGAGCTGGCACCTCACTCTCCAAACTTCCACACCAA
The DNA here is from genome assembly GCA_947359465.1 of Metellina segmentata. Taxonomy (NCBI): domain Eukaryota; kingdom Metazoa; phylum Arthropoda; class Arachnida; order Araneae; family Tetragnathidae; genus Metellina; species Metellina segmentata. The sequence continues at coordinate 65,699,503 of OX375872.1, read as the reverse complement.
CCCAACGTGATTGACCGATTTAAAATTACGCGGTGTTGTTCTCGGATCTTTCTCTTTGGGCCTGGTCTTGACCCTTTCGCAATAGCCCGTTGCGTTACTCCAGTACGACGTTAACTAAAACACCTACCCACCCAAGCTGCCCTCAAGATCAAATCACTCTCATATCACACGTCCCATTCATCCAGCACGATCAATTAGCTTTCAATAGCAACAATAGAGTAATATTGAAAGGTCAATTCGGTTCCTAAAGCCTGTAATTCCACAATCAACGGACAATACCTTTCGAGAGTGGCTACTCCAACGGCCCGAGAAATGAAGACATAACTGCCTCGACGGTGGGCAGTTTAAAATTACTTCAATACAAGGAAAGTATTACATGGCAAGATCCGAGATAAGCTTACAGTAGAGGAGGGCAATTCATCGCTAGTTAATGTCGGAGCAATTCGGGGTGTGTTTGAACTTTATAAATGTTTGCCTTTAAGTATAGATCAAGGTTTTATCAAAGGGCACATATTTTAATGTGTAGGGATGGGCCCCCTTTAATTTCGCTACTGCTGACATGATTACGACTTGTCACTTTACAGCGAGGCAATTAGTTTTCGCATGCGGGGAGGCAGGCCGCGCCCCCGTGGGGTCAGAACCCTTGCGACCAGGGAGGGTGATGGGCCGCGGTCCCGCACTCATTTCGAACGAGATGTTACCGCACCCAAGAGGCGATGATTCCGCTCGGTAACGCCTTCGCTCGTCTTCAGGTGGCTCCTCCCTGGGGTTCGTTCACAAAATGATTTGAATCGCCTCTCCGGCCAGACACGACACTTTCGCCGCACCGGCTGCGGCGGTAGATCGCGATCCCTTGACCCCTGCGGACACCCACTAAGAGCCGTGGATTTCTTTTTACTGATACCACCGAGTCTTTCGCTTGGTTCTTTTATGGCGCAAACACAAGACACAACATCTTGAGTTCTTGTTAGGTAGGTATTTTAATTAACGTCGGACAGGAGAAACTAAATCGGACTATTAGCGACGGTTCGGGATCAAATCCGAAAGGAAGGATTCGAGGACAGAACCACAGTCAGACGACGAGGCCACACCTGAGCTGGCACTCCACTCTCTCTCCAAACTTCTGTCAATGACAGATTTAACGTGCAACACCATCTTTCTACACGACGGTCTTTGGTTGGTTTCTAACCCGTTACTCTTCCAAGCAAGCTACCACGGCCCTGTTGGGCTCGTGCAGATATCGCATCCCTGCAAGAAAAGTGACACAAGTCAAAAAATAAAAATGTTGATGTTATTTCATTGAAAAATATGTATGAGGTGCCCCACCGTGTTATATTACTATTCTATAGAATATATAATAGAAGTTATCACCATAAATACTTACCTAAAATTTAAAAGATGTTTATGGTAATGGTAATGGTAATTTTAGTTAACGTCGTACTAGAGCAACGCAACGGGCTATTGACGACGGTCCGGAATCAGTCCCTTAAGGGAAAGATACGAGGACAACACCTCGTAATTTTGAACCACGGTCAGATGACGAAGCAACACCTGAGCTGGCACCCCACTCTCCAAACTTCCACGCCAACCCAACGTTAAAAGATGTTTATACTATTTCAATATAAGTTTTATGGTAATGGTAATGGTAATTTTAGTTAACGTCGTACTAGAGCAACACAACGGGCTATTGACGACGGTCCGGAATCAGTCCTTTAAGGGAAAGATTCGAGGACAACACCTCGTAATTTTGAACCACGGTCAGATGACGAAGCAACACCTGAGCTGGCACCCCACTCTCCAAACTTCCACGCCAACCCAACGTGAGGACCTTCGGCCGCGACAGATTTAAGGTGCACCAGCCGCCTCTACACCATAAGTTTACAAACATCCATGCCCAAACCCGGATTCGAACCAGGAACCTTCCGATCTAGAGGCTAACACCTTAACCACTATACCGGTTGGTCGGCTAAGTTTTATGGTATCCTTTAAGTTGATGCTTGTCAAAATCTGCAACCAACTTTGAGTTGTGTCACTTTTCTTGCCGGGGTGCGATATGCTTTAAAATCTTGAACGTTTCTTGCTTTATACATTAAAATTAAGTTCAAAACGCAAGAACTGAAAAGTATAACCTGAAGTGGGGGGGGGTTTCAGCGAGATATCCGGTTCAAGATCGATCCGATTTGGTTAATGATGATCTAACAATTTTGCTGATATCTCGTCATCAAGATATTGCGTCGTTTTTCAAAATGTGTGTGGCGAAATCACAAAATCCGATAATTTTTCTTGTAATGAAGAAACACCTAGTGTCCACCAAGATCTGGTCAGTATTTAAAATGACAGATACCTCGTCGAGACAACCACAGGAGGGTTAATATATTTGATCGATAGAAATCAGATTAAGTGGCTCCTCCCTAGGATTCGTTCACGAAATTATTTTAATCGCCTCTCTGACCGGACTGGACACTTTCGACACACAGGCTGTGGCGATAGATCTTGATCTCTTGACTACTGCGGATACCCAATGAGATGTGTGGACTTCTTTTTACAAACACCACTTGAGTCCTTAGTTTGCTGTTTTCGGATTCTATGGCACAAGGGCCATCTTCGGCCTTGCTGCGCCAAACACAAGACAGACATCTCGAGTCCTTGGAGATACGCTTTAGAAGTTTGGAGTGTATCTTGCTCCATTGCAACTTGGCTCTAAATGCAAGATCTGAAAGTATTTATCAACCCTCCAAGTTCTTTTGATGAGATATCTCGTCTATCCAGATCTTGCCAATACTGCTAATAACAAAATGTCACCAGATCGTGTTTTCTGATGACGAGATATCTCGTCAATTTTGCAAATGACGAGACAATCATCAGAAGGATTAATGCATTCGATCGACTGAAATCAGATTTTGGTGGCTATTCACTGCGGTTCGTTGGCGCAGCATGTCCGTTTTTTGGACCTTGCGCCATAAAATCCCAAAATCCAATCCAATCCTATCCCTGCGGTTCGTTTTGCCTTTTGTGCAGCTAGTCCGTCTTTGGATCTCGAGCCATCAAACCTTAACCAACCTGTGGTTCGTTCACGAAATTATTTTAATCGCCTCTGATCAGACAAACTCATTTTCGAAAATCGGTAAAAGTGGTAGATCCTGATCCTTTCACTTCTGCAGACACCTACTGAAATGTGTACTTCTCTTTATTAGTACCAAAATTAAGTTCTTGGAATCCATTTAAAAAAATATAAGTTTTGAACTCTACGTGCTTCACATTAAAAATTAAGTGAAAAATGCAAGAATTGAATTGTTCGACTGATTTCATTCGATCGACTGGCATCACCTTAAGTAGCTCCTCCAGGGGGTTGGTTCACAAAGTGATTTTAATCGCCTCTGACCATACAGGAACACTCGCCACACTGACTGCAGCGGTTTGATCTTTTGGTACCTGCAGACACCCACTGAGAACTGGACTTCTTTTTACTAATACATCACTTGAGTAACATACGTTTTAAAGTTTTTAAGTTACTTGTTGCTCGCAAATACATTAAAATTTAGTTCAAAATGCAAGAAATGAAAAGCACTCAATGCATTCGATCGACTGAAATCATTTTGAAGCGGATCCTCCCTTGGTTTCATTTCGTGTTTGGCACAGCTTGTCCATCTTTGGATCTTGCGCCATGTAACACAAAACAGTCAACCCTGTGTTTCGTTCACGAAATGATTTTACTCTCCTCATACCAGACGATACAATTTCCCCACATCGACTGCGGGTTAGATATATCGTTTGACTTCGGTGGACCTTCGGGTCACAGTTGGGAGGTAGAGTAACGGATTAGCAACTGGAGGGCTGCGAGTTCGAAACTCGGTCCAGTCAAAGACTGTCGTGTATACGAGGGCTGGTGCATGTTAAATATGTCGTGGCATAAAATGTCCTCACGTTGAAGCCGTGTGGAAGTTCATAGAAAGGGTTGACAGCTCAGATGTGACATCATCATCCGAGGTTCGAAATTACGTGGTGGTGTTTATAAAATTACGTTAATTAAAGATTCCATACTATACTCAGATATATAAAAACTCTTTCTAGCTTTTTTAAATAACTCAGTGGGTTTGCCCATTTTCTACCGTTTGTGTGATAGTTTGAAAATCCTAGAGTGTTGAAGGGAAGGTATAAATTTTGAAAATTGTATTCATCCTAAAGATTAAAACTTGTTTTCTAGCTATTTTAAATAAATCAGTAGATTTTCCTACTGCATACTAGGCAGCCTGCGAGCTGTTGGTGCAAGTTCGCGTCTTATAACTACCCTGAGAGTATTTCTCTCTTTTATATCAGTAAAACTTTTCTTGAGTATGCGTATGTCATTTTGATTGATTGAGGAAACATTGCTTGGCGCCGCTTGGCCGAATATGACCCTTGTGTCACAAAAACCAAGCCAACCAAGGTACCTCAAACAAATAGAATATTTCCTTTTATTGAATGATGCTTTTTCGATCATAAAAGTTTGAATTCTACTTTTATTGAGTAGGAAAAATTATAACGTTAAAGGAATTCGGGGTGAAATAAAAGTGGTGCATTCCTCCCTGGATGTATTTATCTCTTTGGTGTCAGTAAAACTTTCATTGTGTGTCTGTCTATTACTTGATATTGTATGGCCTGTGTCCGGCATGGCCAAATATGGCCTTTGCGTCATAAAACCCCCAAACCAACCTATCTCTACTTCCAACGCAACATTAACCCTCACAGCTTCGTGAAATTTCCGAATAGTGTAGTATCGCTGTTTTACTGCCCAACACACTTCATGGTTAAATAACCACATCTATTGGTTGAATGAATCCATGGATTATTTCAATCTTTTAAAAGGATTCTACTAGTTCTCTTAGAAGAGAGTGATTTGGAAATATTCCATTGGCTCCTTTAGAATAGAATTTTTGAAAACATATTGGTACTTTCCATAGGATCGAATCATTTGGAAAGATTTATATTGGTATATCCATTAGAATAGAATAGTTTTGAAAGATTCTGTTGGTTTGTTCCTAAGAAATATGGCCCTAGAGCCATAAAACGCCAACAAACCAACTAAAAGTAGTCCTGAATAGCCCGGTTGGAAGGTTAGAGGATTAGCCACTGAAGGGTCGCAAGTTCGAAATTCGAACGAACCAAAGACCGTCGTGTCTTGGTTCATCTGGGGGCTGGTGTACGTTAAATCTGTCACGTGCTCAAATGTCCTCACGTTGGTATGATGGGGAAGTTTGGAGATTGGAGTGCCAGCTCACAAGTAGGGCCTCGTCATTTAACCGTGGTTCAAAATTAGAGGGTGAAGTAATCAGGTGTTCCTCTTCGGATAGATCCTGGATCGTACCAATATTCCGTTGCGTTTCTGGCCACTGTGCATAGAACCCGAGAGTTGTGATAGCCCGTTGTGTTTCTCCTGTGTAACGTAAATTAACTACCTATCAAAGAACTGCAGGTAGTGATGCAAAGAGTGGAAAATACCGGGTTTATTCTAGGGAATGAACCCGGTTTTTTGGGAAGGAATTATTGAAACATCTTCCGTTGTTTCAAGAATGGAAAAATGGCGTATTTATAAGTCTGGTATCGCATGTATCTGGTAACTACTGTTTACAAGGATGAATTTCTAACATTTATCAATCTAATATGCTTTAGTTTCTTTTTTCTTTGGACATTAACATTATGTAAGAAAACACTAATTTAGAAGCTGTTTGTAATCCTAATCAGTTTCGAATTTTGTTGTGAATAAGTGTTTTTTTTTTTAATTTCCAATGGCGGGTACAAATTCAAAACTGAAGACGAACAACATAAACGCAATGTAAAAAAAGCAACAGATGAAAGTCAATGGACCCATTCGGTCCCTCGCTTCCCAGTATCGTTTCCACAAAGTTGTAGCGGAGAGCGCAGGACAGTGTAGCAGGTGTGTTAAGTCCATGAGTTCCTGAAGGTTGCAGAGCTTGCAGAGTGGATCGTCAAGGATGCCTATGCGATGTAAATGCCTTGCAAGGTAATCGTGGCCAGTAGCGAGGCGGAATTCTGCTACGGCTTTCATTCTAGGCCAGTCAGAAAGATTTGGTATTTTTTTGCACCAGGATTTCCGGGAATTCTTTTCTGAAAGATCTTTTTCCAACTTCTTTTAAAAACTGATTTAATGATTGTCTTCACATTATGAAAAGCGATTTCATTATTAACAGTTTGAGTAATCGTTGCTCCTTTTTTGGCCAGCAGATCAGCTTTTTCATTACCCTCTATGCCGCAGTGGGCTGGAATCCACTTTGTGAATAAATGCAAAATTTGAAAAAAAAAATAATAAATTGTATTCTTATCAACCATCAGCCTTGTATATCTTATCAGCCTTGTATTCTTATCAATCTTGTATTCTTATCAAGCTTATATACCTTATCAGCGTTCTATAAGGCCACATATGACTTGAGCCACAAAACTCAACCAACGTAAATAATAGTTGTGGATCCTGTGTGGGGATTATCAATTCGAAAATGCGGTATTGAAATAATGGCCATTGAATTGTCTATGCGTTTCTTAAAACTGACTTTAAATCAAATAAATGAAAGGCATATAATTTAAATAGATATATAATCTCATGCCATTTCAATGCTAACAATAGTGAAGTTTGAATAACGAAAGCAGTTTTTTATATTTAAAAAAAATCCGAACGTTCAAAACTCAACAATCATCTTGGAGAGTGAAATGAAAATCCTCTTTGTTATACGAGAAGAAAAAAATTTTTCAGATTAAAAATATTTAAATCCTACACTTTGGGGATTGAACAGAAATAGAATAAAAAGGCCGGATGAAGCGTGATGAATAGGTACTTTATACCATTTGTACGTAATCAAATATTGAATATTTTTTTATCCTTTTCTTATTCTCCGTAATAACACTAATACAAGAGTTTGGGAGTAAGAAACCATCTATTACATTTCCCCATCTTTTTTACCTGATGGTAGGAAACAGGGAAGCAATCACAAGTTTGATGTGAAAGATGATGTGGCCGTCCAAGCGCGACGACCAAGGTATAAAAGTTCAACATTCTGCAAAAATAGCCAAGTGCATCCTCTGTTTTTCTTCTCCACTACAGCGGATGTGGGCAAGAAAGGATTCGTGTTTATATAACTTTCACAGCAGTCATTTTGGGGAGTAAAATATTAATAATATCATCAGCAATGTACAACGAATTTAAAAAGGTGGACTGTAGGACCTCAAAAAGTTTACGATTCCTGATGGCGAAACTTGAAATCGCTTCCTGTTTTCTTAAGACTAGCAAAACAGCCCGCTTTATTTAGAATCGCGAGAAAATGTGAAATATGAACATTTGCGATTATTATGCAGTAAGTTGAGGACATTATATGGTTGAACTGTTTGGATGTCACCTGGACATGTTTTTAGTAAATAACTTGAATGCGAATTCGTTATCTCTGTATCCACTCACAAATTTCGGCGGCTGGAAGTGTTACGGATTAGCAACCGGAGGGTTGCGAGTTCGAATCCAACAAAAGACGGTCGTGTACAAAGGGTTCTGGTGTAAATTAAATCCGTCGTGGCCTCAAATGTCCTCAAGTTAGCGTGGAGTGGAAGTTTGGAGAGTGGGGTCCCAGCTCAGATGTGACCTAGTCTTCTGACCTTGGTTGAAAATTACGTGGTGTTGTCCTCGAATCTTTCCTTTCGGGGATTGATCTCCGTCCGTCGACAGTAGCCCGTTGTGTTGCACCAGTGTGACGTTAAATAAATACCTACCGCTCTAAGTTTCATGTTTTAACCCTCCAGGTGGTTTCAAAGAGAGATGTCGTCCATTATGATCTGACCAATTTTGCTAATGACGAGTTAAGTTGCTAATTTAAGTTTTGCTAATACGAGTTGCTAAAGATATTGCCGATTTTTCGAAGACGAAATCGAAATCTGGTCGGTTTTCTAAGGATGAAATCAAAATATGGCCAGATTTGTTAAGGAAGAAATTAAAATATGGTCAGTTTTCTTCTATTGACGATTTCTTGGTGGACACGATATCACGTGTTTCGAGGAACTGGTCAGATTTTCTAATTGACGAGAAACCTCGTCGGGATAACCACCAGGAAGGTAAATGGGACCCTTTGAACTTTTATTTGTGATTTTAGATTTGCAACAAAATGGTTTTGTATACCTTATTCCAATACTTATGAAATATACATCAATCTAAAAAAAATCACTTATATGGTACATAAACCAATTATTGAAAAATTTAATTACAAAAATTTCAACATTTTAAAATTCCTATTTCGGCAAATTTTTATTTCTTAGTAGTTTTTCTTCAATTTCTTTGAAGGGTTTTCCACAATTTGTGTATGGATTTGCATACACTACACAGTAATTAGTTTAGTTATAAAGGTTTTTATAACAGACATTATTTAATACAGTTAAAAAAACTGAATTGATTTTTAACGTTTTTTATTTAATCGTTTCTTTAAATTCATATCCCATGCACAGCTATCAACTGTATCATGAAAAATAACCAAAAAAGTGTCAAATCTACATTATTTACAAAAGAGACTTGTAGTCGGGAAAAGCTGTGGAAAGACTAGTTAAAGAGTGATATTCACTGTTAACATTTTATGGAAAAACTTTAAAATCTTGCTAGATAATGTAGCTACAGCTGTAAATTTCTGCATATATGTTTTAAAGCTGTGTCCCTTAACTATAGTACTTGCTTATATGTTTTTTTATATGTTGATCAACATACTTTAAGCTCTACAATTTATTGAATTCATGTTGTTGGTTAACACGCTTTTAAATTCAGCGTGAAAAGTTGTATTCAGCGTGATCAACATGCTTAAATTCTACAATTTATTGTTATTGTATTCATGATGTCAAAAAATATGTTACGCTAGATATTTGCATATTTACAATAGATGTGTTATTTTATCTTGTGCTTGACGTAGCTTGTCTGTTTTTTAACTTTGTGGCATAAAATCCTTAAATACCTCTTGGTTTTCATTGATTTTTTTAGATGGTATATTAAAATTTATTATTTTTTTACTTTTTGCTTAATCATAATAATCTGATAAAACTTGTTTAATAATTATAAGAGAGAAGAGCATTTGTGATGCTATGTATTGGGTGTATCAAAACTTTCTATAGAAACTTTAAGGGGATAGTGGACTTTCAGAGATAACTTTGAAAACTATTATCCAATTTTTGTAAAACTTTTAGACTACTAAACCTCTATACTTTAAGTTTCGTTCAAAATATTAGGTTTCACGGACTTGTCCTATTACATCATACGCGAAAAAAAATGATAGGTCCCACGGAGACACCCCCCCCCCCTTTCCAATTTTCTATATTTTATCTATATTTTAATTGACATAATTGCTTGCATACATACAAATTAAGATCGCCATTTGTTAAACCTGTTACTGAATGGTAAAGCAAAAAAGTCGTACTAAACCACCTAAAAATTTGTAAAAACGCATGGATTGGACAACATTTTAAATAAAAATTCAAAAATTAACTATACTTATCTATTACATGTTGGGTATAGTACATAAATGTAACTCCATCAAAAAAGATCGTAATTTGAAACTTATATACAATACACAGATTGATATCAATTAATTTTTAATGCTGAAATTTAAAAAAAAAATCACTTTGCAATCGATTTCTGTGATTTGGAAAGTCTTCTGTCCCCGTAAGGGGGTTGCAGATTAGAAACGCAAAATTAAACTGCAAGAATGTCCACAAGCGCAAGTTTATTCTAAACCACAAAAACGCAAGTCCACAATAAACTCTGCAGAAATGAGACAGAAAGTATATCAAGACTTTATACTAGTTCTAATTTTATAGTCGGACAGTAGTACCTATTCTCCTAGTAGGTGCTTAAAGTTGCGAACACCAACAGCTACGTATGCCTAACATCTTCGAAAACTATCCTACCTTTAACGAATACAGGTGGCTTTATACACTCCGTATGATTCCAAATACATTAAAGTGACAACAGTGTTTGGGTTCAAATACGACATTCACATATTCTGATTAGTAATCGCGAGAAAAGATGGTCATAAATTATGTATGTCTAGGTTTGTTTATCATATGCAAAAATGAAAGACAATGTTATAAAATCTATTGAAATATAGTACAATTCAAAATAACGCAAAATTTAAGGTACGTATAGATGAGTGAAAAACCACACCATCCCTCTTTATTCAAATATCGTTATTACTAGAGAGCTAATTTAAAGATACCATTTAATAAGGAAAAAGGTATACAAATTCATGCCTAAAATTTCCTTCAGGGGTCATCTTTATATAAAATTGCTCAACAACTTCAGTTTTTAACTACAACATCCAATTTTGACCCTCAAAATCCCCCAAATTTATATGAAAATTTAACCTTGACTGCTGTTTTTTTTTAAGTATTTGGTCCAGCAGCTTATGAGCAGAGAAAATGTGGAGTTATCTGATGTTAAATGAGTTTCTCAGATTTTATTCGTGCCTTACAAAATAATCTTCGTAACACGTTGAGAGAAACTGCATTATTTTAATATTAAGGAACCCAAACTAAAAATACACGTAATTTTCTCCTCTTTTACCCTCCAAGTGGTTTCAACAAGATATCTCGTCCATCAAGATCTGTCCAATTTTGCTAACGTCGAGAAATTTTATCCTCAAAATATTACTCGTTTTCTGATGATGAAATCAAGAGCTCGTCAGTTTTCTTCTATATCAACATATCTTGTCCATCAAGTTGTGGCTAATTTTGCTAATGACGACACACCTCTTCGAGGTAATCACCAGGAGGATTAAGTTAATTTTTAGTATGAAATATATTAGTTACGATATTTATCGAAGCATTACGAATAGCAACTCTTACATAATTCATGAAAATCTGTGTGACGTAAATCCTTTTAGTCTTTTTCTCCTGAAATTTATAAATTCCTTTCAAAATAAGTTTTAAAATAGCAATTAAAACTATCAGAGAATTTTTTATTTATTTTTATTTTTCCAATTTATAAATTCGAATTCTATTTTTTAATTTAATAGGAGTTTTTGATTAACTTTAGAATAAGCTGATAGCAATATTTTAATGGTAGGGGAAGGTGTCGTACCTTGGGACAGTTGTACCTTGAAACAGTTGATATTGTGCAGTCTCCTTTTGAGTAAGTACCAAAATAACACATTGCAGTTTACCATTTGCCACCAGAGAACCTTCTCACAAAGATTGGCACTCCACATGTGTTTGTTGTGTTTGCTAAACAACAAATTGAAATACATCCTCTGGTAAGTAAATATTTTGGATTTCTCAATTTTGATTCTAGTATTTTCACTGATTGTAATAAAATTTTTTTGGATGTTGGTAAAGTTAGTTAAAAATCTGTTCTACTCAATGATGATATGATTTTAATATATATATAACGTAATATTGATTTATAGACTGTTTTATTTGTAAAGGCAACCAGTTGTACCTTTGGACATCCTAAGATACAACATTTATTTTGTCCCTTGACCTTGATACAACTTTTTGGGCTAACAAATACAGTACTACCCGAAGTTACGCGATTGGTGAGACCGACGGAAAACCGCGTAAGTCGAATTCGTGTAAGTCGGGGTACAACTTTATATATAAATACGTGTAAAGTTTTTAAATTGGGTCCAAGGACTAATAAAAACAGTAGCTTAGAAGAAAAATATTTAATAAAATTACAGTTTTATGTATACGTATATTAAAAAACCAAAACAAAATTAATGTTTTACGTAAAAAAATTATTTTGATGTCCTTCATATAATCTAACTAATTCGTCTAACAACACAATGCCTTCTTTTTATCACACGGAATTTTTTCGTTGCAAGCTAATAATTTTTTTATTCCATGCTTTGTATCTATAACGCGTTCTTCGTTGGAGTATGTTTTAAAAAAATTTTAGGCCCTTTCATCTGCTCTTGCCGCGCAGATGGTCTTCGACAGCCATACCATTGGTTTTGAGTGCAGGTGATTTTTAACTGATTCCCTAAAAATTCTATTGACACCGAGAATCTGCTAGAGAGTACGAGTTGTGATGTTTGTTTTGTGGTGAACAAGTCTGTTTTTCAGCGCCCAAGACACTGGTATGCAAATATCTATTGTAATATAGTCAATATATAGTTTTTTTTTTGTAAAATCAACGCAAGCTATCTGTAAATTAGACTGTTTCGTTGTGTTGACAGGCTTGATGAAAAATGAAGGAAGAGTTCCGAAGAGAAAGGCAGAAAAATGTGTTGAAGTTAGCAGTTAATTTCAAAGCCTGTTATGTCCAATAATTTTACTTAACTCAATTTAGAATTTGTTGCTTAAGTTTAGTTTAATTCAATGGGATTATTCTTGATTTCTAGCATTGTATTATTAAAAAGAGGGTAATGTAATTTTCAGAATCATTATTTACTATTACAAATGTTGAAACTAAGTAATTGTTAATAATTACGGAATTTAGTACGTGTCGAATAGATTTATCTTGTAGTCTACTTCAAACAGTCTAAAAGTAGCATGCATTCCAAGGTACAACATGTATCCCAAGGTACAACACCATGTATCCCAAGGTACAAAACCACGTTGAACCTTGGGACATTTGTATAGATTAACAAAACAATTTATTAAACAGTTAGTGTTCGAATTATATATATACAGATAAATAAAAAATAGCAAATTCTTCCAAATGTAATGAATGTTAATAGTTGATGGTAAAAACAAACTGCAGCTACATTATAACCTCAGGAAAAATATTTGTTTAAAACTGTTTCAAGGTACGACACCTTCCCCTATATTTTTATCAATAACTGTTCATCTTTTCAATAGCATTTTTTAAGGGTTGAATTGCACTATTGTTTTTATTTTCAATATAGCACAACTGTTTTATTAGAATAGCAATCGATTTCTAGTTGTCATCAATTGTTGGGATTGGGATTGATACCAGATCGTCACCAATAGCCTATGTGTTTAGCCTCCAGAGACACGTAAATTCAATATCTGTACCCGATTTTTAAAATTTTCGTTATTTTAACAAACACTTACAGATTCTTACTGACTGCGTATTTACTTGCTTAAACTTTCCATTTCTATAATTTAAAAATAGTATTTCATGGTACGCAATTACTCCACATTGTGGGGCAAATGCGCACTGAGAACTGTTTTCTTGTTTGCAATGTGATAGTATTGTTCGTGAGGGCAAGAGTATATCCTTAGATTCATGCCCTTGTTTAGTCTACGTAACTTTCCTGTCAAAATTCCAGGCGCTCTAACGGTTAAATTAGTCTCGGATTACCAGCAGGTGGCAGCCCTACTTAAATCTCAGACGTTTGATGTTCAGGGGATCAGTTTACCCCACGACCAAATTCCTAAAATAAGACCACCACATGTAAAATTTGCATAGCATTTTGAAATTGTATTTGTTCGAAGACCAAGAGTTTCGAAATTCAAACAATGAGTGTCATTGTCGAGTGATAAGAGAAACAATAAAAAACCAAGAGTACTTGAACCTCTTTTATTTAAACCAAACTCTCTGTAAAGAAATTTACATTGATATATACACACAATGAAGAAAATAGTGGACTCATAGCCCATCTACATAAAAGCATATATTACGTAATTGAATAAGATTTTCAGATGCAGCGATGCTGCAATAAACACATACACAAAAGTAGTATCACAAGTAGACAGAAAAACGTCTAGATCATTCAACAAATATATCTTTGGGTGAAACTAAAATCTAAGACGCAGTAAAAAAATAAGGCAAACCGGTATATAATTCTCAACACTGGGAACACTGCCATTGAAGCATCATTTCATTGAAAAGGAAATTAATTGGGAGTTACAGATAAGAAGACAAACGAAGGAGATTAAGTAGCCCCCCCCCAGCATTTATTTGAAATTCTGTCTAGTTATTCAAACATTATGACTTCAAGTAATGAAAGTATAATTAGAGATAAAGGGAGTCTTCCTTTTCAGTCTATGGCACTTTTCTTTAAGGGACAGTGAGTTGACTTTCAAAACAGACTTGCAGTTACCTGATTGCTGAGATTCGCACATACTGTTTGAGTTTTACTAAAAGGCTTATATACATAGTTTTGTTCACAAATTCATTCTTAAATTATAAGGACGTGGCCACATTTTTTGTTCAATTTGCACAATTTGATAGGTTTTGTGCGAATTAATTTTCCACTGTTTTTTCAATATTTTAATCCACATAATAGTTTGTATATATACACAAATTAAGTCCCCATTTGGTAAGAGTACCGCTCGATCGTAAAACAAAAATTTTTGCACTTAAACACCTAAATTTTTGCCAAAAAAGAAAGATTGCACATTTTAAACTGAAATTTCAAACTTTGGAAGCATGGCGAATTTCTCATTCACACTTAGGTACAACAGATTTGAAGGATTATCCAAAAATATTTCAAGTAAATCAATTAAACCAGATCACAGGGAACATTTTGAAATCAGAATTTCAAAAAATATCAGTCGAAGAAAAAGTGTTTTTGTAGTAGACCTACTATATGTATCTGCTGTTTTATTGTGTATGTGGATCTCCGTCAAAAGTGATCGAATCTGAAAAATTCTTTTTGCTCTCCACATAATTTGATACCAATTTTGATCGCTAAAATTAAAAAATTGATTATTCGATCGGTTTTGAGAGTCTACTGTCCCTCTAACATTGCACAGCTTTTCTTAAGATACTCATTATTTGAATACATAAAACTTTCGTCTTGCTATTTAAGACGTAATATATTATTTTCAAAGATTAGAAATTAAATAGGATGCAGAAAAAAGGCGCCACGTTTGCATAAAAGGAACATTTAGTCAAGGATTATTTTCAAGGAGAACATTTTCAGAATGTACTTCTAATAGCAGTATTTCCAAAGCTGTTACAATAAATATGAGATACTTAAATTTAAAATATTTGACAGCTTACGATGCAATTTGTCAATATTTTTCTACATAGAAAACGTTTCACTATAACATGCCTATTTGTGCCATCTAGATTTATAATTTAAGATTGCACAAAATTTATAGCTATACTTCAGATTCAAACATAGTTAAAATGTATATGAATATTTCAATTTCTAAATAAAACAATATTTCATTTAACAACGTAAATAACTAAAATCACAGGTGTATAAGCTTGGTACCATATAAACAACTTTTAAAAGATGTAATTTACCAGCAGTTAGTTTTTTAAGATGGGAACAATATGTGTGTCTGTTGCCTTATTCTCTTTAATTATACGTAATCTACACTGGTTTTAAAATTTTATGTGTTTTAAAATACTCAATGTTTGAATGTCATATCTCAACAGAAAATATAAATTCAATAAATCTATTATATCAAGTTTGGCCACCTAACATGACTGTTAAATATAAAATACAGAAAGTTATTTATAGCTGACTAGAGTTTAACTACAAATAACGGATTTTTAAAAAAATGTAAGAAAATAGAGTTGTGTATGTATTAAATCTCAGAATGATTCCAAAGATATTAAAATTTGCGCAGTGTTAAGAAATACAAAGGATACATATGAAACGTCTAAAACACTGATATCTTATAGGCTTGTACGATTTCCTAAAATAAGAACGCTATTCTTTGCAATTCAATTCCAATACATTCATTACTAGAACCACATATTTTATCGTTGTAAATTTTAAAATTTATATTACGATTAAAATTAGGTAACCAATTTGCAACTCTTCAAACCAATTTCAAGTAAAAATAGTTATTGACTTTTTTATCGCTATTAATGAGACAAGGCTAATTATTTTCCAATAACCGGACAAAAATTATGTTAAATGTACTTCACGTTATGACTGGATTAATAATTTAATTTCCGAATAGCTCATATTAATGACTCCATTTGAAGACTATAAAAGTAGATAGAGGGTTCTGAAAAGAGTTTCGAGACTGAACTCACATGAAAGTAATATGGAACGGTTCGCAATGATATGTGACAATCTTAAGGGGTATACTTTTCAATGAGAGCTTGGATGTCTCAATTGTTGCTGAAATAAGACCCCGTATGGAAAATTAGTTACGATGTCCATATGATGAAATCAATAATGGGGTGGTACTACCTAAGAAATGGTGTCTTTATATTTTTGAATGCCATATATCAATGGATCCACCTCAAAGAATCATAACAAGTAGACATAGGATGGGTAACTGAAAAAGCCAAGAAACGGTAAGCAATATGGAAAGCTAGAATTAGTTCAGATTTACATCTCAATTGGGGAATTTAAAAATCTGATAAAATGACATACACCAAGGAATAGACTTCATAAGATCTGCATGCTGGTGGTGGGTATCCTCAAGGAATGGAGTTATCTGTATTATATCTACGACTTCATCACAAAAGACCAAAACAAAGAGAGGGTCTGGATAAACCGAAAGTTTAGTTTAGGGTTTTATGGTGCAAGGGCCATATTTGGCAAAGCTGCACCAGACAACTTAGAGAAACAAAAAGGACAAGTAACAATTATCGCAGATACACTTCTCAAATGGATAATATTTTGAACTGGAGTCTAGATAAAATGACAAGGTACGGGATCCAGAACATGTGCAAATCAATGCAGGGGTGGGGATCTGCAAGGAATGGAGTACTTGCATTCAGTCGTGCCGTACGCATCCATCAAAAGGTGGTCAAGCTATAGATAAAAGACGTGTGGGGTTGTAGCCCAGGTGCAACGCGTGGGCGTGAAGAATACATCCGCCACTTTTCTTTTCATGCACGCGTGAACGGGAGCGTCCTTGAATGCTGGCGTGCGTGAACGGGAGCGTCGAAGTAAGTCTTGCAAATTGCAGCAGGACATCGCCGATCCTTGGTGGAACTGTGACTACTCCACCCTCAGAGGATACATATGGCATGTGACCCCTACCACCTGTGATCCGCCTACTGTGTTTTCTTGATACACTTCTATTACTGTCTCTTGCATAGTGTACAGCATCTTGTCGCATTCATGGGAACGGGTTTTTCCTTTGTAAAACTCGCGGTTTTTGGCTTCCACCTTCTCCCCTCCTTTTATGCAGCGTCACAAGGGTTCGTGATTATCTTTTCACATTCAAAAGTGGTTTGTTTATAAACTTGCCAGACACGGTTATTATGCTGGAAATAAAACAAAGAAGGGAGATTCTCTTTTCTTCAGATCGCTTTCGGCCTTATTTTTTCTTGAGCAAAACACGCTTTGTAGCTTTCCCCCATTTTTATAGCAGCGAAACTGTTTTAAAAGGATGTAGGTGGAATTTTTGGCTGTGAATAATGTAAAAATAATCTAATTTAAAATACCTTGGTTTGAAAGGATAAAGTTGAATTTTTGGCTGTGGATACTAACGTAAAAATAATTTAATTTGAAATACCTAGGTTTTATATTGAAGTTAGCATTCGAAGAGCTGGTCTGAGATTAATATAGAGTTCGCATTAATGGGCTAAACAGAAATTAAATATAAAATAAAGATAACATAATTCTGTTGTATGAATAATGAACAAAATTCATAATTAACCAATTCTGTGGAACGTGTGGCTCGTCCGGTTCTGCCATAAATGAGACATTTTCTTTCATGGTGAGCCTAGATGAAGTTCTGAAGTTTGCGAAATACTAGGCTATGTAATTTAGGACAAAGGAAAGCGACAATAATTTCGAAGAACATTTCGATTTTTTTACAGTTGAATAAACGAACAATTTTTAAATTTAAATATTCCTGTACTGAAAAATTAAGATTTGATGTATACATTTATCATGTAGCCACATATTTGTATTCTCAAAATTATTTCATAAAATGTATGTAGAAATCTGTGCTGTTTTTGATTGATGAAAATATTTACAAAAATTGAAACTTTTGCCTTTGTGGTACCCAGTAAAATTTTTCTTGTCTAAAATCGTCTCATACTTTTTGGTTATATTGTAATCTCAAAAAATAAACTCTTGTCACAAAATGAAAAGTTTAGCTGGCTTATGCTATTGTCGAGTCATTAAATAAGAAAAGTACAAAATGTATTCAATAAAAATGTTGTAAAATATGCGTTCATGAAGTAGTCAAAATATACAAATGAATATAATCTTATGCATATAAGATATTACCCAAGCTCCAGATACCTATCATCAAGAGTAAATATTTTGTGATCGTATTCATACTTAATTTTATTTTTGAAAATTAATGGAATAAAAGTTGCCTTGTTTCTTTTTCTGCGTCGAGTTAATTTTCCACAACAAAATAAATTTTAGGTTAAATTCTCAACATCTGTAAAACTGAAACAAAAACACGTTACACTATACATTTAACAGATATTTAAAATACAAATAAACAATTTTTAAAAACAAATTAGGATCTAATAATTTTTTGAAAATAATATTATTTATAAACAGCAAATAAAAACAAATACATCTAGATGTGTTTAAAACTGAATTTACGGATCGACAAATCAAAATCACAGTGGTTCTTGAAAAGGATAAACATTTTCAAACTGTAGCAAAGCTTGTGCAGATTTATAAATCAAATCGAAATTTCCCAGAAGTGTAAATTATTCATTAATTAAATATAGCACAAGAATAGAGAAATAAACAACGATTCTCTTCCTACGCAAATCTCATAAAAAAGTATTCTGTAATTCAATTGAAAATAAACTTCATAACTATGTAATTACAAAATAAACTGATATATTTGATAGTAAAACTCTCTAAATAAAGAAACAGTCATTGCACTTAGCATTTGAACAAAAAATTTGTCGTGTGACTCTGTCGAAGCCATATACAAGAGACTTCACCCTCTTGGTCAGAAGTCCATAGTTACAAACTTTTCCCACAGCAAGGAACTTTTCAAGTTCTTCCACTCATACTTTTGCGGTAGAGACTCTTTCAGCAAAGAAAATTCAAGGGTTTTGAAGGGGATAGTAAAATTGATTGTAAACGAGTTCGCAAAATAGTGACGCATCTTTTACAAGGATTTAGTTTGAAGCAGTCAGCGCAGCTGGCGCAGTCAGTGCAGCTGGATGTCTACCATCATTTGCTCACTGTCGGAGATCTTGAGGATTCATGCCTCCGCACATCAGAGTTATCGTCTCCATGGCAGTGAACACAATGCATACAAACTGCGCAATGTCCGATCCGTCTGGCCAAGGTGGAGCGGAGTTTCAGAGCTGGACCCAGTTTCATGCCCAGGTGCATGGTCAGATGATCCTCAGTTAGTAAAGGCAGGGTCGTTCCATCGATAGATTCCTCACGAAATTTCTGTAAAAAGAAAACTAATCAGTATCATTTAATTATTATTTTCAATACTTATAAAAGCTGAAGCAATAATTATGTACTTCAGAATGCATGAATTTATGTTTAACTTTGTATAATTCTATATATAACAGCATTCGATTACGATAGGCAGTACATGAAACCCTCGAGAAGTCGTCACTCAAGGGACCAAGACATTTTGACGACATAAGCAGTAAGACGACCTCAAGCGGATAAATCATATAATGTACCTGAACATGCATTCATGGAGGAAATATAAATATACTGAGCAATGGGTAGCCTTTTTATGTGCACAGGATCATGTGACCAAAACTAGTTGTAACTAACTCTTAGACTATTTTCGATTGTGGGGTAGAAACAAACATTCGTCAACTGATTGATTCACGAAAATTGAAGAAGACGCACATCCATTAATTCATCATTTGATTGGTGAACGCTAAAAAGATCAAAACCACCAAACCAGTTCAAATCAAACCCTTTATTGACACCGAAGCCCTTCTTCGGCTAGAAAGATCACCAGATCTGTCTCATTGAGCATGTCTGGCTGCCAATTGCATCTACCCCGGCATATAATGAATCTTGAGCAGCAGCTGCAGAATGCATGCTAGTAATCATTTGCCACGGGGTAGCATTTGGACTCCATTTGACTCCTTGCTATTACATTCATGCATTATATCGGCATGCATCGTCACCAGGGAGGCGTTATAACTTACAATTTATGATTTTCTGATTCTCAATTGTACAATAATAAAGAATACTTAAAACCTTGATCATTTCTTTATCCCCTTACATACATTATATGAGCTAGGTTTTATTCCTATCAAACACTGACTTCGGGGTTCTTCAATTTTTTTTCTGGCAGTGTAATTGAAAGTGTAAACATCAATTTAGGGAAATTTGGTTATGAATCACTAGTTCGTGTCTTTGACATATTAACGATCGAATAAGTTTAGGAACTGCATTTAGGTGAAACAGTCAAATGCAGGTTAAGCTTTGGTATGGTGCCAAAAATGGGTGCACAAAGTTGTAAATCAAAGGCTATGGTAGAAAGATGTTTCCAGATAGATTTTTTGCACTTTCCTAAGAAATGTTAGCCATTTCTACTTTCAAAATTACCTTCCGATGCTCCTTGTTTATTATGTTATGCTTTTGTGTGTGTGAACAGTCTTTTCTATGTCTATAAAGTTTCTATAACATTCACGCTCAGAGTTCTGGCTTAACCCTCTGAAGGGTTGACACGTATGATTCTACCTTGCAACCTGGCACTCTTCCCTGCATAACCAATTCTAACCAATTTGATCGATTTCTCACAAAGAAAAATATCAATAGAATAGTTCCAAATGATTCTATTCTAAGGAAAGAGATACAAGACTATTTCTAAATGTTGAAAAAATTCATGGATTATTCCAATCAATAGATGTAGTTAATTAGTCATTGTTGTGGGGTAAAAGTAATACTACACTTCTCAGAAATCTCGTGAAGCTCAGAGACAGTTATCTTGACATCTAAAAAATTTCGCGATCCTCTAAACGTGAACTAACGACCCACACTTTATTAGATTCTGATTCAACAATCTAAAAGTATCGCCAAAAAGATAGAAAATAGCCAATTGTGGTACATCAACATTGGTCAGGAAGAATGAGACAAAAAATAGCGCTACTAAGGGACGCTACCGTTCCTAGAGGAGGTCAAACATCTAATGCGAGAAGATTCATCCATCTTGTCTTAGAGGCCCACATGGTAGAAATTTTCCCGGCTTGCATGTTGTGTGATAAATTTATAAAAGGAGTTCTCTATCCTGGTGTTCTGTATTCCTGTTATGGCGTTTAACTATGAAAAATCAGCTGATTTTTCACTTCCCTTTTTGCAACCTTGTCGCAAATATTGATGAATCGCGCATAAACATTTCAATTTTGTTCTTATAGAAAACTTATTCAGCCAAGCTAGAGGGGATTTTATTCTTGAATACCTTTCACATATGAAACACATATTCGTGAACATTTTGTTGCGATAAAGTAATGGGGAATTAATTTGTTGATTATGTCAGACAATTCAGTCACTTGAAAATGGTCCTGTTAGTTAAATAGGTTTTTAATTAACGTCGCACTGGAGAAACACAACGGGCTATTGCCGACGGTCCGGGATCAATCCTGTACGGAAATATTCGAGGACAACACCACGTAATTTCGAACCACGGTCATAATAAAAATAAAAATTAATAAACTCATTACATGGGAAAGTAATTTAAAAATTATTGTTAACTGCTCATAATTATTCGGTTGTGTTAAGGACTTTCATCTTTTTCTACTTTCCCACAGTCATGTAAGACTATTTGCTAACTCTAGTCCGAAATTTTCAACTGGTTGCCATTATTGGACTTTGCGCCACAAATTACCCATTGCACCGATTAGAAACCAAGCAGTCTTCCGATATTTTCAGCTTGTGCTATGAATATATTTCCAGCATTTATTATCTTAAAGGGTGAAAAAAAATCAACGTGTTGCTATGACTTTAAGTATACTTTATTTATGTTTGATTTGTCATTCAATAGTTTTCATTTGTTCACGATTGATGCAATATTCTGGATACATTAAAAGGCTAGGGTATGTCAATATTCTTTCACTTGGTATTCGGATGTCAAGGAATACTCTAATGTACGGTGGTACGTACCACCTTCCCTTCAAAACTAAGAGTACTTAATTTTTGTTACGGGTAAAACACATTCATATAAGATAAAACTTTAACCATGTAAGATATAATATGCATATCCCATCTTAGTTACATCTTCAACCATATAAATGCAAATTCCTCAAAATAAGATGATAATAAAAAGAAAATAAGATTTCCACTCATATAAAATACCTTTTCATACATATAAGATACACATCTTCACCCATGTAAAATTCATTCATATTAACTGCATCTTCGTCTATATGAAACACAACTTCATTCATATTACTACATCTTCAGCCGTATAATATAAGGCTTCAAATATATGCCCTTCATCTTCACCCAATTGGTTTTTAAAGCAAATTTATTTACATAGTACCTTTTAAATGGTTAAAGTGTATTCCATACCACTACGTACTACGTATAGACCGAATCCGAACCTGTTGAAAACGAGGACCAGAACGCTAACCATTCAGCTACCAGGCTAGAGTATGCGTTCAGGTTAACTACAAAACAATTATAAATCAACAAAAAAATATGTGACGAGATTCATAAACCACGAAATCAACTTTTCAACCTGTAAGGGTAAACACCTATGCTGCAAGAAATTGAGTGCCAAGTCCACCCAATAGAAAATAAATCTCCGATTTAATCGCTGAATAAAGTGGTCGGAAGTTCAAGCAATGGTCGTAGGTGCGCCTAACATATCAGCTTATTGATTTGATCCGCTTAAAAATAGGTATGGTTTGAGGGGCGCCACAAATCATTAATGCCGTCTTCCGCTTCACACTTTTTAAGGGGGCGTCCATTATTTAGAAGAGGGAATAACAGCGATTCCCTCGATTACTAATGCTAGTAGCATGTTCCCATAAATTGCTGGATAATAAGGGTGTTGCCAAACAAGTGCATTACCTGAATTCTGATTAAGGTTGAAGAGAGATAAAAATGCTGTTGGTAAACTTTTTCTTTCTGTACGCATTACCTCCAACACCTACTGCTAGAGATCAAAGAAAGATTTGGAAAAGGCTTGGGTTTTCCAGACATCGATTTTTCAACTTCCAAATATGTTTATGGGAGGTTTAACTTTTTAAAGGGTCATTCAAAGCTAAAAAGAAATACGAGTTTGGTGAAGTTTTGATTTCAGGATATTTGCTAGCAAAGGTAGGTACTCGGTACCAGTTGTTTTTAGGTAGGTAGTTAATTAACGCTGTACAGGAGCAACATAACGAGCTGTTTAGTTGGTTTTAAGTAAGATTCTTTTATTTAAGAATTATGTTTAATCAAAGCTAAAAGGAGTTTAGCCCTTCAAGCAAAATGAAACTTGATTTTCGATCATTTGCTTTGCAAAGGTTGGAATTCAGTACCAGTTGGTTTTAGTTTAGGTCATTTAATCTAATAATACTAGACAGTTAAAACGACTAAAAATAGTTTGTTTTTTCAGATATTGAAGTTTGTCTTTCCAATACTTGTTTGCAAAAGTTGTGTTTAGAATACGCCAGCTGTTCTGAAACCGGGGGTTCACTGACTTAACATCTTCAAACGGCGAATCATTTGGGTAAAACAATAATTATCGATTGTAATCTTAGGCAGTAATCTATCCCATAAGAATTGGTTTAAAATTACGAGGTGTTGCACTTGAATCCTCCCCTTCGAGATTGATCCCGGACAGTCGCCAATAGCCTGAAAATTCACCTGCCTACCTTAGAATAGACAATTTGGAAATATTGCTCATTTCCTTAGAAGAGAATTCTTTGGAAAGATCCTATTACTCATTTTCTTAGAATATAATTACTTAGAAAGTTTCCATTGCTTCTTTCATTGAAATAAAACTCATTGGAAAGATTCTATTGCTAATATTTTTTAGAATAGAACCATTTGGAAAGATTACATTACAGATTTCCTTACTATAGAATGCTTTGGAATGATTGTATCGCTTACTTCCTTGGAAAAAATCCTACGGAGAGATTCTAGCGGTCAAGAAGGTCAAAATTGGCTAGAAGTCATATAGGGAGGACTGCAGGTTTCAAGGAGTAATTATATGAGTAGACCCCCGAGAGGCTTAAGTGTCCATCATCGGTGAGTGCGAACGGGCTATTCTCTGCAGAACTGTCAAAGCTGTTGTTGAGTTTGAGGAATATTTTTACTGTTCCGATTCGCTCCATCAATACCCTGTGATAGGTAGGAAAGCACACAATTAAAGAGGAGCTCCCACGTATCAGATGGGACAATCCACCCACGTGACATGAAACAGAGTGAACAGACGTCAACCAATTCGATACTCATTTTTCGATTTTTTCGGAATCGAATTCTTTGGAAATATTTTACAGTTCATTTCTTTAGAACAGAATCCTTTGGAAGGATTCCATTGCTCCTTTCATTGAAATAAACTCGTTGGTAGAATTATATTGCTCACTGTCTTAGGAAATCTAACTAGAACCCTTTGGAAATATTCTATCGCTCCCTTTCCTGGAACAAAATCCTTTGGAAATATTCTATTGCTCATTTCCTTAGAATAGAATCCGCTGGAAAGATTCCATTGCCCCTTCCTTGAAATAAAACCCGTCGGAAAAATTATATCGCTTATTTTCTTATAATATAATTATTTGGAAAGGTTCTATTGCTCACTTCCATAACAAAATCTCTTACGGAAAGATTCTATTGCTCACTTCCATAACAAAATCCCTTACGGAAAGATTCTGTTGGTCAAGAAGGTCACAATTGGTTAGAAGTCATGCAGAGAAGACAGCAGGTTGCAGGGTGTAATTATGCGAGCGAACCCCCGAGAGGGTTAAGCGTTCAGCAACTCCCCGCAGAACTGTCAAAGCTGTTGTAGAGTTTGAGGAATAGGCTATTACTGCTCCGATTCGCTCCATCAGTACCCTGTGATAGGTAGGAAAGCACACACACTTAAGTTGAGCTCCCACCTCTCGGGTGAGACAATCCACCCACGTAACGCGAAACAGATGGAACAGACGTCAACCAATTCGATACACACTTTTCGATTCGAGCTCTGTTCCTTTGCGGCGGAACATTTCCTTGGCATTTCATTTCCCATTGTTTTGCCGGAGTAATATTTCTCTCCTTTGATTCCATGACAAGGGTTAAATAACCGTATCTCTTCACTTTTCCAGACAAACGGAGCGTTTTCGGAATAATATATCAAAGTTAAATTGCCTCCGTGAGACATGTGTATGAAAAAAGGCTCGGCCCTTTTTTGCCTGTTCCGAGGAAAGATACAGTATAGCGAGGCCGTAATGACTGCGGTATTTTGTGTCTGAAACTAGGTTGGATTTCATCTGTCTATTGTAGAATTGAGTTACTCGTGTCTTGCGATTTTTTAACCTCAATAAGGCTGGGAGTATTGTTAATATTCAATAGGTCAGCGTGAAAGGTTTTTAATACCAGTTCAATGCCGTGCAGGGAATTGGAAAAGGACTAGGGCTTAACCTTTTCAGGGGTGGTGCAATGTCTGCGTTCCATCTTGAAAGAGTTAATCCTAGATAAATAAATGTGTACATTAAAGCTGCTGAGGTAAATAAATATTCTAGATATATCAAAGCTGCTAAGTAAGAGAAGGCAAATAAATGTTCTAGGTATATTAAAGCTGGCTCAAGTATATAAATATTCAAAGTATATGAATATTCTTTGAAATTCGGATGCTCTAAAAGGGTTCAAACCCTGAGCCACGAGGTTTTTCCAAGCAGTGTAGTATTGCTTGAACCCTGCAACACACACACAATGATTTAGTAGTCACATTTATTTGTTTAAATAATTTTAGGAAAGATTCTATTGGTCATGGAGGTCCAAATTAGTTAGAAGTCACACAGTTTCAGAACGAATATATGCGTGTAAACCTCTTAGAGGGTTAAAATAATGATAGGGCATAGGGGTGGTCTACACTACACGGGTAAACCACTTGAGTTGATGTATCTGAGAGAAATCGAAAAAACAGCAAACTTATTTTGCCATAAAACTCACACAGGGGGAAAATGGTTTCAGAACGAATATATTCGTGTGAACCTCGAGGAGTGTTAAAATAAGAGTGGGGGTAAGGTGGTCTAGACCAAGGGTTTATACAAGGGACCATTCGGGGTAATACATCTGCGAGCAATCGGAAAATCCATAAACGTATTCTACCATGAACAGTATGACTATTCGATCGGGATAGCAATTCTATAGCAAGAGCTATACACGAAATATTTTTGTTTTGATTAAAATCACATCTATGGAATGAAAGTTTTATTATTTTATTTTTTTTAATATGAAAAGGCGAATTTTTTATTTCATTTGAAAGGGATACTTCACTTAAACTATTTTATTATCCATATAAGTTTAAAATTGTTAGATGCTAAAAATGCAAATCACTGCTCAACTTCCGGTAGAATTGAATTATAATTAACGTTATTACATAAGAGAGTAGGAAATATAGCTGGCAAATTGCTTTATTTATAAGTGTTTCTCTTAAAAATATAAAACCTCGCTATTCATACCATCTTCAAGAGCATGAATTTTTTAAAGTGTGATGAATATTTTTTTTAACTTATAAAAGTAAAGCAACAACAAAAGTAATATCGCGCATTGTTTTTTCTAAATCAATTCATCTGAATTTTTTAAAATTTAAATTTATAATACTTGAAATACAAAATTTAAAAAATGACACATTTGAATAAGAGATGATAAAATTTGGCTGTAGATTTCACAATAAATTTTATGAATGAAATAGTTTTTTTTATAAATTATAAATTTTAATGTCCTATTCGCTATTTAACTTGCTTCTAAATTTCAAGTGTACCAAACTGCATAAAATATTCGTTCTACAAATGCAGAAGTTCAGGTTGTAAGGTGACTGTCTTATTGACTTTCTTGTCTTCTTTACAAGCACTAGATGTAAATGAATTGTCCCAATCTAAATGAGACATCTGGATGGGTAGGTAGTTAATTAACGTCACACTGGAGCAACTCAACGGGCTAATGGTAACGGCCCGGGATCGATTCCGAAGGGAAAGATACAAGGAAAAGAATTAGTATTTTTGAGCCACGGTCAGATGACGAGAACAATACCTGAGCTGGCATCCCACTCTCCAAACTTATACACCACGCCAACGTGAGGATATTTGAGACCACGACAGATTTAACGTGCACCAGCCCCCGTGTACACAAATGACTTTGGTTGGATCAAGTTTCGAATTAGCAATCCTCTGATTGCTAATCCGTTGCTCTTCAAACTGGGCTACCGTGGCCATGAGACATGTGGGATACCATTGTTTTCTGTAAGCAACCCTCTCTCAAAAACTATCTGCCTTCTCTTGAAATTTTCACAAATACAAGTACGATATTGGATGACTATTTCACTATCTTTATTATTCAAGTTCGGTTTGTTTGTTTATAGGATAGTAACATTTAAGCTAGGAAATGGCTGGGGAACTCGGTGTTTGTGTATCGTAACAATAAAACAATTCAAGTTGAAAATGATGATTCCCTTATCGGAAATAGCAAATTCCCACTCGAAAGGGTATCAGTTCGAGTGTATCTTCAATCCATGGGGAAGAGCATTTCAAAACTAACCAAAAGCACTTTACGCGACATATATGGATTGCCCCCATGTGTATTCAAAAAGATGCTGGAGACTTTTGTGACACCTGTGTGTGTTTTCGGTGACCAAAGAAATACTTGTTGGTCAGTTGTAAACAGTGCTCTCTCGTGGTCATAGACATTACAGCCGTTTTCGGCAGCATGGATTTGGGGATTCTGTATTATATTGGAATAGAAATTAGCGGAAATATATGTACAAAATGTGTGTTGCGTATATTAATAATTATATAAAACACAGAAATTTTTCTTTAATTGGAGGCAGTTTAAAAATTGCTAATAATAGTAGCTGTCCACAATGCTCAATTCTACCTTCATTCCTTAGGTTGATATAATTTAATCCGGTTTCAAGTTTAAACAGTTTTGATTTCTGTTTATATCCACTTATAGATGAGTTTGCAGATGTTATCTTTGGTGACATTTTCAGGGCACGAGAAATTAACAAACTATTTTGAATATAATTCAAGATAAATTATCTAAAGAAAAGTATTTCCTTAGTTAAATACAGGGCAATACTTTTTGGTATAACTGGACCTCTGGGGAGGATTCTTATTTTTAAATTGAATACGAAAACAATAAAAATATATAAAGAACTTAAATACTTATATCAGCGATGAAAATTTAACACGATCATATCATACCTTCTACTATTGATGAATGAATATATTTTCATTAAGTAGTTCATTAATAAGTTGTTATTATCATCCCGATCGATGTTATTACCTGTAGTGTCCTCAAATTAAGGAAACATACAAAAAGTGCTTAGTTTAAACGGGCAGTTTTTGGAATGTTACTGACTAGAATCAAATTTATAGCATTTTAAATAAAAATAATTTAGCAACCTATCCTAGGTTAGTTCATTTTCAATATTATTACACTTTTTAAATATATTATTACACACTATAAAGAAAGAAAGAAAAAAAAATTCAAATTGGATGTATATCATGACATTCAAAGAAAAATGGCTAGATTTAAATCATGAAGTTTGAAATTAAAAACAAATTGATTTGAAATCCTATTTTTCAAAATAAAAATGATTTGATTTGAATTTCTATTTTTCAAGATAAAAATCCCTTGATTTGAAGCACGATTTTTTGAAACAAAAGGGTGACTTGATTCAAATCATGATCTTAAAAATAAAAACCTCTCGATTTCCATCAAGGTTCAATTCAAGTCGATTTAGATTGGCATACTGAGAATTTATTTTTACTTCTGCGTTTTTTAACGAATTTAGTAAATGTAGAGCAAACTATGCGTAAAAACACAACGGGTTCGGCGAAACACAATGAGGGAAAATGCTAATTTCTCGTTGCCACAAAACATTTCTCATCAGGTGTCATCTCACTTTCAGGTTCACCATTGTATCCCGTTGGCTGGAGTAAAAGTGAAGAAGGCACGATTCAAGGTTAGCGAAAGTAGAAATCCAGTAGATAAGCAGACAGAGGGACCAGAGAAAGGTCGCACTATTAATGATCCATGACTCCTCAACGCACAGTTGGTGCAAACAACAAGGACCTATGTGTACATAGTGGCAGCTCACCCTTGACCTCATCCGTCGGTCTCCTCAACCGAGTGTCCTTGGCCCTGGAGTCCTTTCGCACGCCCCAAACGCACTATTACCTGTGCTACATTATTTCCTGAATTTGGTTTCCACCTGCGCTATGCTTGGCGGGGTTATCGCAGAACTTTGGCGAGGAAGAGCTTGGCGATCGTATATTTTAATACAGCCTTTACCATCAACAGCAGAGGCGCATCTGAACTTTTTGCTGGGTATGTTTAAGAATCGATAATTGAGTATTTTTAAGAATCGAATACTTGGTATTCGAGTACTTTGATGTATCGAATAAGAATTCGAATGCGTTTTCAAAAAACGACTAACTGATAACAAGAACCAGCCATCTGCGAACGCTTTTTTTATTTGAATAAGCTGGATGAATACTTTAGAGTTCAAGTAATTTGGTATTCGAATGCTTTAGATGAATACTATTAAATTCGAATCGAGTGCAAATAATTCTTTTAAAAATTGAGTACACGAGTACTATTGTATCCGAATACTGCGATAGAAGGCTGTTTTAAATAAGTTGTATCAATTCATTAGAATTTGAGTACATTGGCTATATGAGTACTTTGGTATTCCGATACTTGAATGAATGCTACAGCACTCGAATCGAGAAAGAATCAAGTATAACGAATACTTCAAAATATCAGTACAACGAATACTTCAAAGTATCGAGTACAACAAATACTTCTAAGTATCGAGAACACGAGCACTCCCTTTCGTATTCAAATACTTTAATCGCTTTTTTGGGGTGTGGGACAAATGAGGCTGACACCCCCTCTGTCCGAAACAAAATTCACGTATAGTGAATATACAGTAATTATTTAAACAAAAAGGGTAAAATTAACTAATTAATAATTGCAAAATATTTATGTATTGTAATTAATTGCTGTCTGCTAAGCAACTAGCAAAAGGCCAGGTTTTGTAAGTTGGTCTCCTGAACGAATTAAGAAAAAGCACCGTCTTGTTTTGTCTCACTCTCCAGACGCTGGTGAGAAGACTATTACACCACTTTTGTCTTTTCTCTTCTGAACATCGATACGATTGCGCAAGGCTACATCAAAGGAGGAATTGATTTGATTTAAGCTGTACTCTAAAGGAAGGGATGCATGAGAGCATTCGATTCACACTCAATAAAATCGGAAACCTTTTATTACATAATCGACAAGGGCAAGTTGTGATCTAAACTAAACCAGATACCGTGAATAAGGAAGCGATTTCACAATGTATTTAAATCAATTGAGGAAGCTGTGATGTTATCAATACTAATCACCCCTGCGGTCAGACATAGACTAGAGAAGCCTTAATGGGTACTTCAGATGTTTCAACACAAAATGATGTATAGCCAATATGGGCATATCAATCATAGGATGTCTAAGGCTGCTCTACCTTATCAAGTTGATATTAAATAACAAAATAAATAAATTACTAAGCGTTTAAAAACAATGCAGTTTATTAAATGAGTTATTCCCCTTTATCCAATACGTGTATGCCGTCGGCTAAAGTAGAAACCAGGATTTTATTTTGAACTTGCGTACTAAGAAGCATAGAATTCGAATTTCTAATATTTCCTCTCTTATTCATTTAAAGTCTAACAGTTTTTAATTAATCTTATGATTGTAAAAAATTAATTATAGGAACTAATATTGGCCAATGTGTGGTAATGTTAACCCACCTAGTGGTTTTTACGAGATATCTCGTCCATCAAGATCTAAACAATTTTGCTAATGACGAGATATCTCGTCATCAAGATATTGCGGATTTTTTTATGATGAGATGAAGATTTGGTCAGTTTTCTTACAAGGACGAGAGACGACGAGATTTTGATAGACGAGGACCATTAGAGATCTGATCATCTGCTAATGACGAGAAACTTCGTCGCGACAACCACCAGAAGAGTTAAACAATTAAATACTATCCAAGGGCCTGTAGTGAACAAACAAACACTTGCGTTAATATTTTAATCCATGTTAATCAAGATTTTTACCACTACGTACCAAGTTTGATTTTTGTGTGTGTGATGAAACTTTATAATTGACTCAAACACAACGATTTTGACGAGATTATATTAATATAGGTAATGTTAAATAAAAAAAAATTCTATTTACCAAATTTATTCTTATTAATTAAATGTGATATTGTAGGTGCATCCACTAAATTCAAGCATATTTATGAAGTTCATTATGAGAAGCATTATTTTATGAGTGGTATACCTCCACTTTTTTTTTTGAAATAGCAATCTATTAGGATACTGTGAAGTAGCACTATCAGGATTAACACAGTTTTCATGAATCCAAGCCAGATATAAAAATTAATCTCCAACTAAGTGAGAACCATTTTTTAACCGAACGATAAACTTAGAACCAGAATCCGCGTTAAAGACACTTGTTGTGGAAGAGCTTAGTTTATGTCCCAAAATACCCTTTTGTTTACAGAATAGACCCATCCTAAACCAAATGACATGACTACCTTAGCGTGGGAGCCGGACAATAGAACGAAAACCAAAGCTACATAATATTAGGGAAGTTTCGTTAACCACATGATTTGGTTAGTTGCTTCGGGATTTTATAGCGTAAGGACTTTATTTGGGTAAGCTGCGCCAAACAGAAGACAGATAACTTCAAGTTAAAAAATTGTCACGAAACTGGAAAAAGGGATTGAGGAACAAAGTAGAGTGAGATGAAAGCAGAATCCCGGGAGCGCGACACCCGTCTTTACTGTAAACAGTAAACCCCCAGAAGATAATATAATTTTTTTTTCAATACAGGTCAGTGAAGCCCGTACGATACTAAAGGTAGATAGTTAATTAACGTCGCACTAGAGCAACATAACAGACTAGTGGCGACGGACTAGGATCAATCCCCAAGGGATAAATCCAAGGACAACGCCTAGCAATTTTGAACTACGAGTATATGACGAGAACACCTCACTTGATACCCTACCTCTCTAAACTTCCATACCACGCCAATGTGAGGACATTGAAAACCATGATAAATCTGACGTGCACCAGCCTCCTTGTACACGACGGTCTTTGCCTGGACCTAGTTTCAAATTCGCAACACTCCGGCTGTTAATCCGCTGTCTTCCAACTAGGCTACCGCGGCCCAACACTACTAAGGGAGAAGTGCCCCTGAGAGCGTTGACCACATGGGATAAAGTAATACATGTGTCTGCAATTGGAAATCAAATTCGACAGACCGTCACAAAATAATTCAATAAACTTTCCCCTCCTAAAATAAAATCCAATGTCCTCCTCCATCATCCAGCCTCTGGCCTAAGCCATCCGACGGACTCGTATGTGCTTAATATTCACAATATCCACATTACTTTGAGAGTCACGTCTGAGGGTGCACGTGCCCAAGGATGCAAATCACATTTCTAACTCTTAACTGTAACATAAACATCGTCATGGTCTACATTCCGTTAAACTCAACAGCCGCCGAGAAGCATCGGAGAAAAGTTCAAAGTTTCGATGGATGACGGCGCATTCAAAAGAACTGCCCGCGATGTTGGGTCAATAACGCCGAAGAAACATTCAACCTTCCGAAGGCATTAGCACTTTTTACGCGTTTGGGAACATAAAAGAGCCCACCACACAATACAGTTAACGCGAAAACATGTGCTTAGAACAACGAAGGGGGACCAAATTACAAGAATATAGAAAACCCATAACTACTCTTCTCAACTTCAAACCCTGCTGCTCCTGAATTTTTTGATCAGTGTAATAAAACAATTTTATTGCTGCCTTGTCTCCTGCGACTCTAAAAATGTCCGATGAAGCACATAACTGTCAAGGGACTGACTTAAAGACTGCTCAAGAAGAAAACAAAGAGCGAGCTTCAGTGAAATGACTTTTAAGTGCTTGTTGAAGATTGAGAGGAACCGCATGGGTATGGATGTGTGATGACGAATTCTGTTAAGGACTTTTTTAGAGAAACAGACAGAATACGGTAAACCAAATATCGCATAGCAATGTATCGTGTTTATGGACTTGTCACCTGATTTTTGCTTTCTGAGCAGCAGAGAAATCTCAATTTGTTTCTGCAAGGCGGTGGTTTCCAACCTTTGAGAGGCCGACTAAATTATTTTCACATAAGTTAAGAGTCCGTGTTCCCAATACATTTACTCGTAAATTAATTTTCAAACTTTTTAAAGTCTATACATGAAAGCTAACATAAGTATTAATAATTAATTTATATATATTATATATATATATATATATATATATATATATATATATATATATATACATATATATATATATATATATATATATATATATACTCGTCATTAGCAAAATTGGCCAGACCTTTTATTGACGAGATATCTTTGTCGAAACTACTTGGAGGGTTAAACACTCATTAAAGAAAATGCAGTTTCCCCAAGATATGTGGGGGGAAAAACAAAGAAATCTCCTTTCTATTTCGAAGTTTATCGCGACCACATTCACTAATATTATTCTCCTCCATCATATTTACACTACAAAATATTCATTTATATAAAAATGCTTTTGAAGCTAAAATGAAAATTTCCAGAACCTCTCACGGCCCAACATTCAACTAGTTACCACCGTCCCAGCCTAAGCCATTCGATGTATTGCCACGTAATTTTGAACCACGTTCAGATGACGAGGTAACATCTGAACTGTCACCCTACTCTCCAAACTACCACGCCAACCCAACGTGAGGACTTTGGGACACGACAGATTTAAGGTGCACCAGACGTCTCTACACCATATGCTTACGAACAACCATACCCTGACCCGGATTCGCACCAGGAACCTTCCGATCTAGAGGGCAACACCACCATACTGGTGGTCGGCTCACGGCCCGGTATAATTGATGCCGGGGCCCGGTATCGGTCCGCGCCCCAGCAGATGAGAAAAACTACTATAGAGTTTAATGGTCACTAACTTGAAACAGCAATTATAAACTGGGTTGGTAAAAAAGATTTGAATAATTCTTATGAACTTCAAGAGGTGTTTATGACACAAAAACTGCAATACTAGTTGATACGTGAAGTTGAGATTTCCTTGACCATACAATATGATAGTATCACCAAATATTGTCTTTAAGGAAAGCGATTGTTAAAAATGCTGTGTATAAAAGTATGTGAAGCCTCCAAACGATAGGGTCTTATTTTCAACGTGAAGGAAAACCTTGCACTGAATAACAAACCAAATCAAGCTCCTAACATTGAAGATAGGTAGGTAGTTAATTAACGTCACACTTGAGCAACACAACGTACTATTGCCGACGATCCGGGATCAATGCCCAATTGAAAGATCAAGGACAGCATCTCGTATTTTGAACCATGGTCAGCTGACGAGAACTACACCTGAGCTGACACCTCACTCTCCAAACTTCCACACTACGCCAAGGAGGATATTTGAGGCCACGACAGATATAATGTTCACCAGCCCCCGTGTACACAACTGTGTTTGGCTGGACTGAGTTTCGAACTCGCAACTATCCAGTTGCTTATCCGCCACTCTTCCAACTGGGCTACCGTGGCCCTACTTCTAACGTTGGAAACTTCTAGATCAATCAATCAACAGTTGTTTGAATGATATGGCAATGTGCTGTTTTATCAGCGAATTACAAAAGGGAAATTACAATGGGTAAACGTCAATGCACATGGACTCAAAGACTTCTTTCTAGTGACAATCACGGCAGCACATAATGCAACTCAGTAACGTGCTTTTAAGAGAACCAAGCCTGCCTAAGTTTACAATGAACCCTCCATAATAGATGCATTGAGCGAACGACCCCACCTCTGCTTTTAGAGACAGCTGTGTCTAGGTCAATGCCGTGAGGTCTAGTGCTTAGTGAAAAACAATGCGACCATAGGCATCAATGTAGGAGCTATCTGTGTTCGCACAACTCCCAAAATATCGAGAGTGGCCAAAGGGTTTTGGCGCCGAGACTTTGGTACCTCTGGCTTTACTGTTTTACACACGAATATCATTTTTCTAAAAGACAATGCTAAATTAGCCCTAGTGTTGCAAAAAATGACCATAGAGGCAAATAAAGGAAAATCTAAATACCCAGCGACCCCAAGTGTGCGTCTTCCCGTTTTGTCCCCTTTAAAAACAGGAATACAAGCTAAATATTAAGTTGGATTTTCACTCGACTACGCTCAATGCAACTCAGTAACAAACGTGCCTTCATGACAAGAACCAAGCCTGCCTAAGTGAGCAGGAACCTTCCATAATAGATGCATTGAGCGAAAGACCCCACCTCTGCTATTAAAGCCAGCCGTCTCTAGGTCAGCACCGTCAGGTGCGTGAGGTCTGGCGCTTAGTGAAAACAATGCGATCATGTGCATCAAAGGGAAAAGCACCATCTGATGCAGGAGGTATCAGTGTTCGCGGTTATCTACAAACGCCATCTCTTATGTCGGTCGGAAGACAAAGAGTGCTTTCGCAAACCCTCAGCAGTTGTTTAGAAGACGCGTGTCCTTCAAGAATTAGGCGATATTTCTAATCCATCTTTCTCTTGGAGACACCTTGGAATAAATGCATTCAATGGAATTAATGATAGCTCTTGAAGATTTTCAGCAGTGACCAGGTTCTGGTATTTGAGAAAGAATTTCTCAAGACCTGTTAGCGTTATGAAATTGAATAAAGCCACTTTTATGAGGAGAAGCGTGACTGTTGTGCGGGCGTGTAAATGAATATAAATACGAAGACAAACGCAGTTGGGTGCATTAAAAAACCAAATTGGCGTTGTGGAGATTTGATGTATGACGCGGAAATGACACATGATTGATTACTTTTCCAGTTATTGTTTCATATGCGACAGTGAAAATATGTTGCAAGAACTAGAGTTTTTTAGGATGTGTTATTGAAAGTTAGGTGGTTTGTTTTCTGGAACAAGGTCCAAAAAAGGAGAAACTATGGAAGGTGAGCAAAATTTCCGTTAGAAATTTATGAAAGGAGTAAACACACTAACTGGAAAGCAGGATATCAAAGTGCCAATCCTCTAACGATCGTAATTTACTCTTAAAGATTGTGTGTTAGATCACACGTACAAGATTGCTCAAAGCCCTATCTAAATTTTGGCAAGGATCCGGACACACGGTTTAAAAATAAAAGCAAGCTATGGTATTCAGTTTTAATTCATGAGGGGCCGGTCATCTGAACTAGTGCTGCAGTAGATCATCTGAAGTGGTACTGGGGACGATCATCTGAAGTGGTACTGGGGACGATCATCTGAACTGGCACTAAGGCCGATCATCTGAGCTAATACTGAAGTAGGTCATCTGAACTGGTGGTCAGCTGAACTTGAACTGAGAATAGTTATCTGAACTGATACTGGAGCTGGTCATCTGAACTGGTACCAGAGACCAGACTGCGGTTGTGAAGGCCTGTATATATATAATTGCTGAATTGTATCGATGATTTTACAGTGCAGTTTGTTTGGACAATGTTTATCTTATGATACACTAAAGGTCAGGATGTACTTCTGAACTGGTACTGGAACCCTGAAGCAGTTGCGTTGAGGTCCCATAATCTCAACTGGTACCTGGGTCAGGACTGTAGATGCAGGGTCCGATGCAATAATTTTCTGGCTATTATAGGAGAAGTCGAAATTAGGTGCACTCCTACCAAGTGTGTCGCCCCTGACCTCAGATAGCATCGCGATACCGAAAAATGACCGCATAAACCACTCAGTCTACTTACGAGTACTTTACGGCCGGAAATCCATATTTCCCAAATCGGAGCGAATCACGTTTACGTGAGAAGTTCGGAACTGGTGGCGGATGTGCGAAAATAACATGCGAACCCACTCTGGTAACCCTGTAGGAGGAATCACAATTGTCGGAAATTTTCTTATTTTCTCAGCGGAAGACGAAAATTACACACGTTCGCTCAGTTCCACCCTCGCTTTTTTCCGATACGGACTCTGCCACCTTCCATGTGGAAAGAGGGGGAAAATCCTCAATCTAGTCATTGGATTCGCATCCTGCATACAAATATGAAACGTCTTGAAAAATAATACTCCTTATCTCCCAGGATCTTTCGGATTATGTGTATTTTGGAAGACGAAAAATAAATAAAATTTCGTTGCGCAGATGTTATTACCTCAGGTAACAAGCTATATTGACTCCTCGTTAGTCAAAATGGTAGCGTCTCCAAATGTCGTCTTTTCGAGTTGACGATTATTATACATGCTACGCGCATATTAATATCTAATAAGTAACCATCATTATAACGCGACTCGATGTGTCGCACATTCAGCTATATTGCTCTTTTGTATTCATCGCTCTATGAAATTTTGGTTAGTGTGTGTGACCCGTATTTCCCCATGGAAAGAGGAGGAAAATCCTCAATCCAGCCATTGGATTCGCATCCTGCATACAAACATCAAACGCCTGGAAAAATAATACTCTTTATCTTCCAGGATCTTTCGGTTTATGTGTATTTTGAAAGACAAAAATATATATAAAGTAATATTTGTTGAGTTTTTTACTTCAAACAGTCGTTTTTGCTACAGGTAGCAAGCTATATTGACTCTTTATTCAAAATGATAGTGTCTCCAAATGTCGTCTTTTCGAGTGGACGATTACTATATTATACATGCTCTACACACATACACATATATATTAAGTAATTCTCATTATAACTCGATAGGGTAATAACTCGATGAGTTATAATTCTCATTATAACTCATTATAACTCGATCAATTATACATGCGGCTATATCGCTTTTTTATACCCGTCCCCCGTTGAATTTTCGGTTTGCGAACATCAGAAACACAAATCTCAACATTTTTCTTTAGTTAACCAGATCTTGTGTCATACAGTCATCCTAAACTGAATTGGTGACCAAAAAAAAAATCATTTTTCAGAAATATACTTTAATATTTAGCATAATTCAAAAACACTTCATGAGAGTCGAAAATGTATTCACGTCTTTGCAGTTTAATCCCACCTCCAATCCAAACTTTTACTACTCTTTCCTCTCTTGTGTGTATAATAGCTTCCTACTCTAAACCTAAAAAGTCAAGAAGCGTCGTATATTAAAAGTCTCTGTCACTTAAACGAGTTATTGGCTTATAAAGCTTTGGAGAGGTTCAATCTTAGAAATCCCTTAAGTCATCAACAGTTTCTTAATTGTCCACACGTAACCGTTAGTCTACGTACTTATATATAATAACGACGTCTTTCTTCATTACGGCAGGCATAAAGTTGTAACATTGTTCTTCATACAAGTGGTAAAATCAATTGGACGCGTAAATTATGACGTAACGAATAAACTTAGTAAAAAAGCCTGTATCTTCAGTAAACAAGGATGATTAACTCAAAGGTTTTCGCTCATAGTTATTGTTTTAAGTAATACGAAAATGCAAAGAGAGAGAAATGACTGAGGAAGAACGCTCGTAAACAAACTTCAACAACTGAAATGGCAGACACTATCAAACCACGGTAATATGTATCTTAAAACAATTAATATTCAGTAACTTATAAAGAGCAAAAAAATTGCGTGTACAACTTGTAAGGTAATAATATGGGATTAACGAAAAGGATATCAAACTAAAGTATACGATTACAAAAAGTTAACTGCGTAAATGTATCGGGGGAGATTATTTTATCACTCCTTTTTAGAAGAAAAAACCAATGTTTGATAACTGCATGTTATTTTATTTAAAGAATTAGAACGTATCAAATGGCGATAAAATTTATTTCTTACATTAAAAGCTTCGCCGAAAAGAAAAACACTAACTTTTTCTTTGTTAACCTTGAAAAGTTGCATCGTAAAATGATGGTAATGACCTGGGATTTGACGGAAAAGAAGCAAATGATAGCATTAGCGATTTTTATGAAATAAGTTTAGTTTTCCTTTTTCTCCACTTTTCTCGAGTGTATTTCTTGATGTCTTGGTGTTTGGCGCAGCTTCAACAAATACCATGGTTCTTCTCGCCATAAAACCCAACCAATAAACCAACGAATGAAGTTTCCATACATAATTTCTGAAAAATGTGAATAAGTTTCTAAGTTCATGGACCAACGGGTCTTAGTAGATTTGTCTACTAATCTAGCAGCCTCGTGATATTGAATTAATTTTTTATAAATTACCCAAATTCTTGAACGAGCACAAAAATTGGAAAGTGGGAGTAATCAATCGTATGTAAGCTGCATATTGAGGCGAAATAACTATTGGGTGGGTAAACTATAATTGCATAACCGTCGAAGAGCATTACAAGTTCTGAGCAGCAATTGATAATTTTTGATTAACGTCGTACTAGAGCAACACAAAGGGCTATTGACGACGGTCCAGGATCAATCCCTTAAGGGAAAGATCCGAAGGCAACACCTCGTAATTTTGAATCACGGTCAGATGACGAAGCAACACCTGCAGAATCCACGCAAGTGTAATTAATCTACAAAAGAAGCAAAACACGAGAGCAAGTTGATTTCAACTTAAAGCATTCTTGAAATTGAATTTTTGACTTCTTAGGTGGGATAGTTCTTATTGAATTGACAAGTTTTATTGATTTTAATACCCAGAACTCAGATGCAGAAACCAATGAAATGATCCTTCGTGTAAAATGACACATAGTAACGGAATAGTTTCTTTATACTTTAAAAACATTTTATTCCTATTTTCTTCAAAATATCTCTTCAAAACCCATGGAAACTAAAGATAAATATAAACTCTGCATGAGATATGTATATGCTGTTTGCACTTTCAGGTATTCGAGTCCCGTACGAATTTCAATTACTTGCAGACAGTGATTAGCTTCG
Source organism: Metellina segmentata (assembly GCA_947359465.1). Classification (NCBI taxonomy): domain Eukaryota; kingdom Metazoa; phylum Arthropoda; class Arachnida; order Araneae; family Tetragnathidae; genus Metellina; species Metellina segmentata. Next base: position 65,659,698 of record OX375872.1, on the reverse strand, counting down.
GTCTCTTCTGTTAAGAGTTTCTTATTTTCTCTAAAAACTCTACAAACACATGGAATTTAAAACATAAACGTCTTTTTATTGTGCTTTAGACATGCACATGCTGGTCGCCCTTCTGGGTATTCGAATGCCGCAAGAATTTCAATTATCCACAGATAGTGATTAGTTTCGTGATGTCTGCAACAAGAAAACCAAGTCCGCGCATTAAGGCAAATATTTAAAACACTTGAGAAGCAAAAAGGTGCCTCATAGAGAGAGCAGCTGCAAATCGCGGCTTGTAATTACCCTACCGATAACTAAGCCCACGTCGGGCAGTTTAGGAAGACCTATGGACGCGTGCGCCGGCCGAGCCCCGATTCCTGCCCTCTTGCCCGAAGGCACCGCATAATGAAACCAATAACAACAGGAAAAGATTCAGGGGAGGCGACACTGTTTTTGTGCATTTTCGGAAGGGGCCGCAACTGCAATTCGTGACGCGGGCACGCAGGGAAATTATCATACAGGAATTAGTGGCAGAAACAGAATCGACTTCATCGGAACACTCTCTTCGGCACGTATTTGCCGCAATTTAACCCGTTGAAGTTCACATATCATCACCCTGTGGCGAACCTGTTCCGCCGTTCGTTGATATATACATTAGTTGGCCCGGCTAAGTAGGAAGAAACATCCTGAATCTCAATCATTTCCTAAACGAAGCACTCTTCTCTGAAGAGAATGCGATAGTTTGGACCGATAGCTGGCTACCATTCTCTTCCGAGCTATCTCGCATGCGTCGGATACACGCGTGCCACAGATGAGGGCTAGGTCAATGCTTCGGGTACGTCTCGGCTGTTAGCGAGCCCTCTTCGTTTCCCAAGTTATGAATCGCCATTGTACTCGGGTCTTCACAATGGCCACAGAGTGACCTTGCCATTGTGCAGAGACATATCGCGTTGACCCGCAGATGAGGCGATTGGAGTTCCGGGCTGCGGAATAATAAGGACGCTTGCTCTATTTTGTAACCGAAATCATTACCCTCCAAGTCAGCATTTGACGCCGTTTTGTTCGAATCCAATATTGCTCTTTCGTGGTGTGGAATTAAAGATTTCGATCCATTGTGTTCGATGGACAACTGAGCGGAAAATTGCTCGACATGATAGAATCGAATTTGTCGGCGGATCGGAAGAAAATATGGGCGATGCGAGTGTCGTGTGCCGATGCTTAAGTGGTTTTAGATTCGAAACGCATTTCTGCGCTTAATTCTTAGTTGATTTTAACAAAAATTGTTCACATTTATATTTTTGTGGCAAGATTTTCTTTCTTTCCCTTTATAAATTCTTCTGACCTACACCAATATTACCAATTTAACGGATGTTTAGTTGCTGGAAAAAATGAAATTATATTTGGGCAATTTATAAAATACAGTTATTGAGTCACGTTTTTGTCCACCTGATGACACTTTTTTGAGTTCATTCCAAAGGACCATTCTAAATGGTCCTGTCACATGTCATGGTTATGATAGTTATCTAAGGAAGTTTCATGTCAATATTTTTAATTAAAAAAAGAAATGCCTTTTCACGCAGGAACAAGCATCTCGATTATTTAGTATTTCAATATTTTTCAATACCTAAAGCTTATTCATATGCAATCGAAGTAAGCTAAAGAAACAGTGTTCTTTTCTGTTCTAAATAATTTTAGGTACTTAAGGTTTTGTAAACGTTTATTACGAAACCAAATGATTTTGATGAAAATCCAATTACTTACAAATTTAGAGATGTATTTATAAGTTATAATTAATTCCACCCCAAGATTTAAAAAAATGTTCCTGATTGGGGACAGATCTGGAAATAAAATTTTATTGAAATTGCATCCTAAAAACTGAATGATAGTTTGAGATTCCAAAGACACGCATGACTTGTAACATCGTCCAGGGGTCAATACCACAATAATTTCCTACTTCACACGCGAAATGGTTAGGCTTGGTTGTACGAAAAGCTTAAAAATAACAAGCTTAAGGAAGTACCCGCACTTATTAGGATTATTTTGGAGATGGGAATGCTTCAGAAGTTCTGTGACGCGTAACCACATCTAGGAAGACTTACTCCGCGCAAGACACGCCATCATATATGTATGTAGTTTCTTTCCTTCATGAGTAATTGATAAGTTCCCCTTTTGTATCATTCTTCCTCTTGTTAAAAAACACTGTACTCGAGGTGAATTTTTAACTTGATTAAACACATACACAAAAACGTAACATATAGGCGAACTCTCGTGAGAGTTAATACGACTCTAATTTGCCAAGATTGAAATAATGCACTACATATGCCACACGCACGAAAGGTTGTATTCGTTGTTGCTCTCGTGATCAGTAAAACAAAACAATAAAGCATGTTTTTAAAAACAAATATTCTGTATTTTCAATTTTCGTTCCAAATTGTTACCATAGAGCGACGACATTTAGTAAGCTCGAGTCCAATTTAACTGTAGCACACATAATTTCTGGGATAGATTCATAGACACACACTTAAATAAGATCAATCAAAACGTAGAAATTTGATTAAAGATCCTGTAGAGCGTTCAGCTTAGCCTTATGATAGAAAAAATTACCCCAGAGCTAGATAATTTAGTAAGCTCTGGTTTGAGTAATGTGTAGTGTGTTTACACATAATTTCCGAGATAGACTCATAGACAAATTCAATAAAAGATCATTCTAAAGAAAATAATTTGTTAATATCCGTCTTCAAAAATTACCGTAAAGCGAGAAGACATTAAGATTTAGTTCGAGAGTAATTTATGTGCATTGTATGTACGCATAAAAAGTCAGATAAATTCATAGATAAATTTAACTCTTCTGGTGGTTGGTTGTCTTGACGATGTAGCTCGTCACTAACAAAACTGACCACATTTTGATGGACGAGGTATTTCTTCGTTGGAATGAAGCTGACCAGATGTTGATATCGTCGTCATAAAAAAATCGGCAGTATCTTGATGACGAGATATCTCGTCATTGGCAAAATTAGTCGGATCTTGATAGACAAGATATCTCATCGAAATCATTTGGAGGGTTAGAACAAGATCAAAAGGAAACAATTTGATGCAAAATCCTGTAGAACGTTCTTGCAGAAAAAAATTACAGTAGAGCGAAAACCAAACCATTAGAGCGTTGTTTATGCACTGCGAGAGGTGTTTCCTCATGGGATAAAAATCACTCAAGATCCTAAAGAACTGAAACCGTTTCAAATTTTGTGTGTTGAGAAAACACAAAACGAGACATAGGGGGTTCCAGGGTCAGAGAAAGACAGTGGGCATGAGGTCTCGAGCCCCCTGCTGTTATCTCTACAGAGGCGGCCACTGAAGAATACAAATCGGCCACTAGTCTCCCATAAATCT